>BLBF01000042.1:24770692-24800514 GCA_015471245.1 Laticauda colubrina | reverse complement strand
ATGAGGATGCCGCCAGCCATGTTTGAAAAAATTGTGGAGCGTCTGACACCCAGGTTGACCAAGCAGAGCACCAACTTCCGTCCCAGCCTGGACCCTGGGCTCAAGGTGGCACTGACTCTGAGCCACCTGGCCTCAGGGACCACCTACAGGAGCATGCAGTACGCCTGGAGGGTGCCACACAACACCATCAGCATTGTGGTCAGAGAAGTGGTGCAGGTCATCATCGAAGAATACGTGGAGGAGCTCCTCCAGTGTCCCACTACTGAAGAAGGCTGGAGGAAAGTTGGAGAGCAGTGGTATCAGAGGTGGAACTTCCCCCACACCGCTGGAGCCATAGATGGGAAGCACGTGGCCTGCAAAGCTCCAGTCAAGTCAGGGTCCACTTATTTCAACTACAAAGGCTTCTTCAGCATCATCCTCTTCGCCATGGTCGATGCTGACTACAAGTTCATGTACATCGATGCTTCAGGCAACGGGTCAGCTTCAGATGCCCAGATATACAACGCCAGTGACCTCAAGGAGGGGCTGGAACCCAATCTCATCATGGGCTTCCCAGATCCAGACCCCCTGCCCAATGACACACAAGATGATGATGCCTTCTCCCTCAGAACCTATCTCATGAAGCCCTACACTTCCAGATGGCTCACCCGTGAAGAGAGGATCTTCAACTACAGGCTGTCCAGGGCAAGGCGGGTGGTGGAGAATGCCTTTGGCATCCTGGCCAACAGGTTCCAGGTATTTCTCACCACCATGCAGCATCATCCATGGACCATGAGCAGCATCGTAGAAGCTTGCTGCATCCTGCACAATCTCATGCGCACCCGCTACCCAGTGTTGCAGAACAGGCTCGTGGACCGCCAACAAGGCAATGGGGACATGGAGCCTGATAAATGGAGGCAAGGGCGAAACCTGATCGACACCGTGGATGTACCAGGCCCCAACAGAGCTTCACGTGAAGGGAAGAAGCTGCGCAACCTCCTGAAACACTGGTGCAACTCCCCAGCTGGAGTAGTGGAGTGGCAAGAAAGGATGATAGATGATTAATGGATGCTTCCTTCAGCCTGTCTCATCACACGGATGAGATTGGGCCATGTATGTTGGGTGGGCCTACAATGAACAGGGCATTTAATAAAGAGTTGTGTTTATGTTGACATGTGTTGATGAATGATTACATTGTTATTGATAATAAAGGGCCATAGGTGGGAGGGTGGACCATACAGTCCCACTATGCTTGCACTGGAGGCTTATCTATCCCACAGCTATTACCCATCCCAGAGCTATTACCTATCCCACAGGTATCCCTGCCCATCCCACAGCTATTACCCATTCCACAGGTATACCTGCCTATCCCATAAGCATGCAAAGGCTTAACCATTTTCTAAAAGTTTCCACCAAGACTTTATTAAGTAAAAGAAATGAACCAAGTGTGTGAAGCAAAGAAAACCTTTATTAATAACAGTAAAGTGTCGGACTTTATTTAAAAAGCAAAAGGAACCAAGAAAATTGTCCCAAGCAATGATAAAGTCAACCGGTAACAACTCAGTCTCTGGCAATGTTCTCAGTCACTCTGAGGCATGTCCATGGTCTCAGGTGTAAAGGGGACAGGGAATGTGGAGGTGGCAGTGGCTGGAGTGCTGGTCTGAGGTGCCATTGGGGTGCCTGGCCCCAAGAGGACAACAGGAGATGGTATGTTCAGGAAGCTCTCAGAAAGATTGCTCATTCCTATGAGCTTGAGAGGCCCTTCATCCAGGACCTGGGATGTCAGGCACAGGACCGATGACAGATGTTCTGAGGACGGGCTTGGCTGTGGGGTGGAGGAAGGAGGAGTGTAGTGGGGATGTCTGGTGTGCAGCTGGGCGAGGTGAGGCATCTGTGGTGTGCGAGGAAACATCTGTGGCGTCGGTGGCATCTGTGGTATCGGTGGCATTGGTGGCACCTGTGGCATCCGAGGAACCTGTGCCTGGACTGGGAAGGGCTGCCTGTGCTGCTGGAACTCCTGGTAGCCGTAGCCTTGGTAGGAGAGAGGCTGTTGGAAGCCTTGGAAGGGCTGTGACATCGGCTGGGGTGGAGGAGCAGACCTGGACTGGGTGGGAGCAAGTTCAGCTGGCCCTGGAGGGTGGTGCAGCAGTGCCGTGATCCGCTCCTTCATCACCTGGTACTGGGGCTCGGGCATGTCCATGAGGGTCTGGGTCACGTAGGTGAGGAAGGACTTGAGGTTTGAGGATGGAATTTCGAAGTGTACCAGCTGAGAGAGGAGATCTGTGCTGTTCTTGATGGTGTCCCTGATCTCCAGCAGGACAGTGTGGCTCTGTCCCTCCGGTCTGCCATCTGCCTGTTTTCTGTGCAGGTGGAGCTGAGGGTGGGTGTGGGTTGGTCCCTGGTGGTTGCTGCTACTTCTTGCTCCATGTGTGTGAGAGAATCCTCCACGTCCTCCGGCACAGGGTGTGCAGCTGTTGGGGGGGCCTCTGTCACGGGGCGCTCTGTGGACACCTGCCCGGACACGGTCGCTGTCTCCTGCCAGAAGAGGACTGGCTGTCTGTGGGCTGCCTGAGAGTGAGGGTAGACAGAGGGGCTGCTCCTCGGTGGCAGACCTCACCCTCCAGGAAGCTGCACTTTGCCATGACATTGGTCTCCCGGTCGGTGAGCTTGACCACGGCCTGGCCAGACTTCTTCAGGTGCAGCTTCCTGTACCAAGTGTGCATATGCTTCCACCACCCGAGGAGGACTTCTGAAGTGTAGCCCAGGCTCTCCGCCTTCTGTCTCCAAGCCGCCTGCTTTCGCTTGGTGTCTCGACAGAGCCTGTGGCCCTTCCTCCATATATACCTGTTCTCCCTCAGCCACTCCAGCACCTCCTCCTCATGCTCCTCTGCGATGGAGTACTGCTTCCTCTCTCCCTTCTCCTTCTCCTTGCCTTGCCTCTTCCTCCCTCTGGCAGGGCCTTCATCATCAGGGCTTTCAGGGCTGGTCCACCACAGCAGCAGCAGGAGAAGCAGCACCAGCACCAGCAGAGTCAGCACCAGCAGCAGAAGCAGCAGCACCAGCATCAGCAGAGTCAGCGCCAGGGGGTGGGATGGTGGATCTATCCCTCTTGCCAGGGCTGGAAGAAGATGGCACAGGCTTCCTCTTCTTCCCCATGATGAAGATGTCTGTGATGAAGATGTGTCTGGCAGCAGGTCTTTCCTCTGAATGCTGGCCTCGTGCAAGCTAGCTGCCTCCTTTTATATCTGTGGGGCTGACGCAATGCATCCTCCCCGCATGCGCAGTGATCCGCTAGGCATCTGCTAGGCATCCGCTTCATCCGCTCTGCATCCGCTCTTTCTGTTACGCGTCTGCTTTGAAATTCTCCCCCAGAAGCCCTGCGGACGTGCCATCCGTTTCCATCCGCTTTCATCCGCTAGGCTTCCGTTAAGCATCCGTTTTACATCCGCGATACGACCTCCCCCTGTCCATTCTTTTCCGTTCTCTTTATGCAAATTTGGGGCACTTTTGAGAGCGGATAACAACGGATGGAAAATTTGCTCAGCTGCTGTGTCCTTTTTACATACGTTTCACATCCGTCGGGCGATGTGACCTGGCCTTTAATTTTAAAAGACTAAATAGGGTTGAACCTCAGTTCATTCTTGGATGGAAGACACCTGTAGCTTTAGGCTAATCTGGGAAGTTAAAAAAAAAATCAACCAGGAATATAAAGCAACAGCAAAGCTCTTTGTATTTTTGCTAAGATAATGACATGGATGCTCCCATATACCTACCAGAAATACAGTAGTTGCTTTCTTTGAAACCACCCCTGCAAATTCCGTAAAATTGGTATGACTTGCCTTGAGTGTGTAGAATCTTTTTTTTTTTTTGCTAGTGCAAACAGAATCCTTTGATGTTGTTTTATACTTAACAGATAACAGATAATCTGAGTTGGAAGGGACCTTGTAGGTCATCTAGTCCAACCCCTCGCTCAAGACGGAGACCCTACACCATTTCTGATAGATGGGAGTTCAATTTCTTCTTGAAAGTCTCAAGTGATGGTGCTCCCACAACTTCCAAAGGCAACTTCTGTTCCATGGGTTGATTGTTCTCACTGTCAGAAAGTTCAGTTTCCATCCATTATTCCTTGTCTGGCCTTTGGGTGCTTTAGAAAACAGCTTGACCCCCTTCCTCTTTGTGGCAGCCCCTCAAATATTGGAACTCTGCTATTCTGTCTCCCCTGGTTCTTCTCTTCACTAGACTAGCCAGGCCCAGTTCCTGAAACTGTTTTTCATGTTTTAGTCTCCAGTCCCCTCATCATCCCAGTTGCTCTTCTCTGAACTTTTTCCAGTCTCAAACATCTTTTTTAAAATGTGATGACCAAAACTGGATGCAGTACTCTAGGTGTGGCCTTACTAAGGCTTTATAGAGTAGTGTTAGTATCTCACTCACGCCAAATGGAGTCAGAGATGCTGAACTTTTGGTTTTATATAAATTTTATAAAAAATAAATATATTTCATCGATATATATAACTGACAACATACTCAGGCACATCATGAGATCATGAGGTAAATCGTCAGGTAAATCACAGAATAGCGTACAGAACATAACAGAAGAAAAAAAGGCGGGAAAAATGGGAACTCTAAAAAGACCATAGAAATATTTTATGAGTTGACACATAGTTCACAAAATTTTCTGCTACATCTTGTCTATCAATGACTTCTTCAGCCTCAGCCACAATAATACACAGGCAAACAACCAATAACCATTTCAAACTCGATTGCAGAAAATACTTCAGCAACAGATTGGTCAACGCCTGGAACGTCCTACCCGATTCTATTGTTACAGCCTCAACCCCTCAGAGTTTCAACCTCAAACTATCGTGGACCTCATCACCTCATTCCCAAGAGGTCCGTAAAGGGGGCGTGCATAAGCGCACCAGCGTGCCTACTGTCCCTGTCTTATTACCCCCATTTATCTGCATTTACTTCCTTTGTTCATGTTTATGTACATACCTATACTTGTTATCTTGTACATTTTCGACAAATAAAATAAATAAGTAAATAAGTTAAGTTAAGGTTGTTAAGTGAATCTGGCTTCCCCTATTGATTTTGCTTGTCAGAAGGCCACAAAAGGGGGCACACAGCAACGGTCATAAATAGGAACCAGTGGCTAAGCGTCTGAATTTTGATCACATGACCCTGAGGATGTGCGAAGGTTGTATGTGAAAAATGGTTATAAATCCTATTTTTCAGTGCCGTTGTAACCTTGAACGGTCACTAGCCAAACTGTTGTATGTTGAGGATTACATGTAATCCTATACTTACAAGAAAGATATTAGTATTCCTAGTAGTCCTTGACTTACAACCATTCACTTAGTGACTATTGGAAATTACAACAGCACAGAAAAAAAATTATTTATAAATGGTCCTCATACTTACAACCCCTGCAGCATCCTTATAAAACAGATATTATCAAAATATTTTTTTAAATTTTTAAGAGATTGGGCAAACATTTGCCTAACATGGTAGGCAAGTGCGCATAGCAGGTGCCCTGAGCAGTGGGACAGCAGGTTTTCTGAGCAGGGGATTGGACTAAAACAAGGGTTGTCAAACCTTTTGACCTCAAGGACCACCAAACTCATAATTTTAGATCCCAGGGACCACTAACTGGTTCTGTGGGTATGGCCTAATTTGTGGGTGTGGCTTGGTGGTCATGTGACTGGCTGGGCATGGCTTGTATGTAAATATTATAAATATTTCTATATTGAATTTTTTACAAAAAAAGAGCAACTTTTACCCAAAATCAGGCAAAGCAGGCAGATTGAATTACTCACAGAATCATTCAGTGATCTATCTATCTGCCATCTGCTAGCTCAGTCTCTCAAATTTGCTTGCCGTGAATTTGCTTGCAAATTTGCTTGCAAGCAAACCTTCAGTCCTAAGGGAGGTTTGGCTGTAGTTCAAAGCAGAGCTGAAGATCTGAAGACTAGCTAGAAAGCAAGAAATTCAACCATTTCCTGCTTCCTAGCTAATCTAAATCTCCCAGCACAGCAGAACAGATGATGGTCGGAAAAAGGAAAAATAGAAATTTAGTAGGCAAGTTTGCAAGTTAAGGAGTGAGTGGGCGGGGAGGGTTCCTGTGGGCCATGTGGGCGACACAGCCTTGTGTTTCTGCGCAGCCTGGGTTAATTGCTTTGGGGGGGGGTGCTCTGGGGGTGAGATTTCTCTGCGGCCCACCAAAATTTTCTCATGGCCCACCAGTTGGCGACCGCTGGGCTAGAAGACCTCCAAGGTCTCTTCCAATTCTTGCTATTCTAAAGCTTCGTACCAGAATGCTTGCTTTTTAGAGCAATTTTCTCTTTCGTTCAATGTCACCCATCTCTCCCATTTAGCGAGTTTTCATGTTTTATTTAATCACTGAACTGGCTTTCTGGAAGCTACCAGGCATTGTTCTTGTCTTCCTTGCTAATGGAAGCCCTACCCCTCTACTTTATTTGTGATGCCAAGTCCGCAGAATTAAATTGGAATACCAGGTTGGAATATTAGATAAGTGAAGACAAACTCAATACAGAAGCCTGATGATGGCAGATAAGATTCTGCCGAAACGTTGCTACACCTTTAAAAGCACAACTGTAATGATGTGGGAAAATACCCGAACAAAGCTGAATACCATACATGTAAATACCCGTGAAAACTTCACACACACACACACACACACACACACGCACATCAAAGACATTTGCTGCAGGAAGATCCTGGTGCCTTAAACCATCTCTGAAACTGCTGGAGCCAATTGTCCAGAATGCTGAAATTGGACCAAGAGGTTCAAAACATATTTTGCCACAAAGCTCACTGCTGAACTAATCACCCTAAAGTATTTTTGGGGTGGGAGGGCTGCAATTAGTGATTTACTCTGACTGCTTTTATGGTACAGGTAATCCACAAGTTACAGCTGTTGGTTTAGTGACCATTCACCAAGTTGAAATAGCACTGACCAAAGTGACATGTCCATTTTTCACACTTATCACCATTGCAGTATCCCTATGGTCATATGATTGAAATTTAAATGTTTGGCAACCAACTCACATTTATGATGGTTGCAGTGTCCTGGGGTTCATCTTGGTTTGCCACCAACCATATTATGAAGTATGCAGGTGACAGAACAGTAGTGGGCCTTATTCAGGATGACAATGAGGGTTCTTACTGCAAGGAGATAGAGGGTTTGGTGAACCAGTGTAATAAAAACAGTCTTGTTTTGAAAAATGAAAGAGATTGTGGTCAATTCTAGAAAAGGAAGGCACAGCCACACATCTCTGTGTATTCATGATTCACCTGTGCAGGTGGTTAATAACATCAAGTTTCCGGCTGTGCAACTAACAAGTAGGCTGGCTTGATCACTCAACAGCAAGACCCTGGTGAAGTGAACACAGCAGTGCCTGCATTTTCTGCGTCAAATGAGAAAAGTAGATTTTCCTCCCCCGGTCCTTACCACTTTCTTTAGAAGGATGATTGATAGCACCCTGTTATATTGCATTACAGTCCGGCTTGGAAGCATTACTGCCTCGGATAGGAAGGCGGTGCAGAGAGTGGTGAGGACGGCAGAAGATTACTGGCAGTTCACTCCCTTCTATCCAGGATATAGCATATAAGCGATGCTTAAGCAGGATCCGCAGTATTGTCTGGGATGCTACACATCCTCTTCATGACCTGTTTTCCTTGTTACCTTCTGGGAGGAGGCTTCGTGGTACCCAAAGCAGAATGTCTGCTTTGATTCAGTCATGATTTTTGTTCCATATAGTCTCAACCTTGTGAAATTTCAAGCTTCCTCTTTCTGCTATGTATTCAAAATGGACAGTGATTGTGTGTGCGTGTCCCCAACACAGGGAGAGAAAGAGAGAGACAGAGACAGAGAGAGACACACGGAGGGAGAGGGAAAGAGAGTGAGCCAGGAGGGAGGGAGAGGGAGGGGGCGAGAGAATGTGTATATGTGTGTTATGTATGTGTATGGGTAGATATATACTTTCTTTTGACAGCAGGCAACATTTTTTAATGTGTGCCACAGTAAAAAATGACAATAAAGGTTATCTTATCTCTCTTAACTTATCACCGTTTTGCGACCTTCTGACAAACGAAATCAATGGGGAAGTCAGATTCACTTAACAACTGCAGTGATTCACCTAACAACTGTGGCAAGATAGGTCGCAAAATAGGGCAAAACTCACTTAACAGCTGTCTCACATACCAATAGATATATTGGGCTCAGTTGTGGTCATAAATTGAGGATTACCTGCACTATGGACTCTTGTAGAACAGAGGCCATAACAAACTGCTGAAATCACACAAAACCTGGCAATCTCAAAAGATTTGGGTCAACTTTGTTTGCCCCAGGTAATAAAAACTGTCAACTTTAATAATAAAACACATTCGCTCTCATCAAAATTAGAAAAGATACCCATAGTTTTAAAGAAACCTCTTACTTTAGGAGTTGAGTTTGACATGAGAAAAGCTTTACATGAATTGTGTTCAGCTGGTTATAATACAACTGGTGTGTTTAAGGTTAGGGTGGGATTTACTTGTCTTGTGGACACTTCCACCCCAATTTCTTCTTTTTCTTCACTTTATTGTCCTTTCAATACAAGTAATAAATAGGATAGATTTAAGATCCAGGAACAATGATGAATTGATCAATCATATACAGGCAGTCCTCAAATTACAGCCAAAATTCAAAGTTTCTGTTGTTTAGTGAAACATTTGTTAAATGAACTTGTCCCATTTTACGACTTTTCTTGCTGCATGTGTTAAGTGAATCAGTGCAATTGTTAAATTAGTAACTGGTTTCCCCATTGACTTTGCTTCAGGTCACAAAAAATAATCACATGACCCCAAGACACTGCAGCCATCATAAATCTGAATCAGTGGTCAAGCATCCAAATTTTGATCACGTGACCCTGGAGATGCTGCAAGGGTCATTAGTATGAAAAAGGTCCTAAATTACTTTTTTCAGTGCTTGTAATTTGGTAACTTCAAATGGTCACTAAGTGGACTGTTGTAAGTTGAGACTACCTGTAGTTCCAATCCTGTTTACAGAATCTGGGGCTTAATCAAAACTACTGGACTCTTTCTTTGTATGTATGTCACTGCTTTTTCCATTGCACATTATCTCAGCCTACTAGATGAACGATCACATTATTTTTGCCAGCCTAAGGATGATAAACATTTGGGGGTTTGTTTTGATCTCCACTTTGCCCTCCCCTTCCAGTTCATTCCAATATTCTATACCTAAAAACCTAATCCTTTGTAGCTTTTTCTCTGGTAATATCACACTACTAACTAGAGCATACAAAACATTTGCTAGACCAATACTTGAATACAGCTCATCAGTCTGGAACCCACATTACGTATCTAATATTAGCACAGTTGAGAAAGTCCAGAAATATTTCACGAGAAGAGTTCTCCATTCCTCTACTCGTTGTAGAATACCTTATGCCACCAGACTTGAAATTCTAGACCTAGAAAACCTTGAATTACGCCGTCTTCGGTCTGATCTAAGTATGGTATATAAAACCATGCACTGCAATGTCCTACCTGTCAATAAATACTTCAGCTTCAAACATAACAACACAAGAGTAAACAATACCGTTTCTCCAACAATACGGCCTCCCCCAATAGGAAGTCCCAGCATGTTTATAGGCATGAAATGAAATTAAGCCCTTCTCCCCAAATTAAGGCCTATATTAAAACATGAGAAATGGGGGGGAATGATGGGGGGGCTTGCTGTTAGGAAGTACTTTTGTTGCACACCTGGATATGGTGCTGCCTGCGTTGACCCCAATACACAGTACCCCACCAACGCCGAGATCAACATCCAAGCCGTCACTGCCCACCCAAAGATGCAAGGGGGGGGGAAATTAAGTCATCCCCGAAAAGACGGCCTAGCCATTTTTTCGGGGCTCAAAAAAAAAAAAGACCCGGCCTTATTATATGAGAAATACGGTGGATACAAACTAAAGGTTAACCTCACCAAACGTGATTGCAGGAAATACGACTTCAGCAACAGAGTGGTCAATGCCTGGAATACTCTATTTGACTCTGTTGTTTCTTCCCCAAACCCCAAAAACTTTAACCTTAGATTGTCTACTATTGACCTCACCCCTTTCCTATGAGGTCTGTAGTGGGTGTGCATAAGCGCACCAATTGTCCTATTGTTTTTTTTATTTTTCTTATATGTACCCATTTCATGTATTCGTAACTATGTACATACTTATGCCTATTATCTTGTAAGCGATTGACAAATCAAAATAAAATAAAATAAAGCTGGCCCTCCCTTCTTGTAAACTCATCTCCTGAAACAAAATGAAAATGTTTACAGGACTGATAGCTGAGAGTGAAACCTGAGGAGCAGGAAATTTAAAAAAAGCAGCTCAGTGACTTCCCAGCCTGGCTCCCTCTTTGCAAGGCTATATTAAGATCCCAACTGCTAATCACAGAGATGACCATAACCTGGACACAGTTGAGTTCATGGCAATTCTCAACTCAGTTCATTCAGGTTTTGCTGGTACGTCTACAGGCTGCCATGGATCTGAACCAGAATTGCTCCCCTGCTACAAGAACGTAGCTAAACAGTGCTGAATCGAGTGCTTTGATTAAAGAAAAGAACACCATTAATGTTGCTGCTACTTGGAAACTGCTTTTGGACTTTATACTTGAGGTGAAAAAAAAATGAAACTTTGATTTTGGGTTTTGCTGATTAGATTGTTAACAGAAATAGCTAGTATATATTATTGTACAAAAAGTAGAAAGTTGAAGCTTTATATTACTATCTCATTCTACTGCACCAAAAACAGTTGTAAGCCAACACTTCTCTTTTTCTTTTCTCCTTTTCCCTACACTTTTCCTTCTTCCCCTTTTCCAAGCTTCTCTGATGAGAGAAAAAATGATATCTATGTTTACCAGTTACAACCAGTTACAGTTACGGTTGACTAGAAACCCTTATAGACTTTTTGCATGAAATGGGAAAAAATGCACTCATGAATTTGATGATTAAGGGAAAAAATTGGAAGATGCTGGATCTCTCTTTTTTGTAAAGGTAGTCCCCTAAATAGTAGTAGTTATTATTAGTATTATTATTATTGTTGTTGTTGTTGTTGTTGTTATGCATGCAAAGCTACTGTGGGATTTCCGAGTACAGACTGTCAATGTTTTGGATCACAATACCCCAGATATCACAATTGTGAAGAAGAAAAAAGTGCAGATCACCGACATTGCCATACCCTGGTGACCGCAGAATCAACGAGAAACAACTTGAAAAAATCACCAGATATCAGGACTTGATAATCGAACTGCAGAGACTCTGGCATAAACTAGTGCAGGTGGTTCCAGTGGTACTTGGCACACTGAGTGCTGTGCCTAAAGACCTAGGCAAGCACTTAAAAAACAACTGGCGCTGACAAAATCACCATTGGTCAGCTGCAGAAAGCCACCTTACTGGGATCTACTCGCGTAATCTGCCAATACTAAACGCTTGGGAAGTGTTCAACTAGTGATTTGTGATACAAAAACCAGCATAATCATCTTGTTTGCTGTTGTCATTTTTTGTGTATAACTTTATTGTCATTGCACAAATATACTCTGTATACACATACAACGAAATTTACATAACAACCAGAGACCAGACCCAACATGCACACACACAAGGTTCCCCACCCCCAAAAACACACAAGCATCCACACAACAGACCAAGTAATACTATCCAACAGATCACTGATAGTACAATTATGGCTCTGCAATTATAGCTACTTAAAACCATTTGAAGTTACAATGGCAGAGAAAGAAGTGACTTGGTTGTTTTTCACACATAACTATTGTAGCATCCCTGTGGTCAAGTGATCACAATTTGGGCACTTAGCAACTGGCACGAACTTATTACAGTTGCACTGTCCCGGGGTCATGTGATTACCATTTGTAATTTTCCCTGCTGCCTTCCCAGTAGCAAAATCAATGGGGGAAGCCAGAATCACTTAACAACCGCATGATTCATTTAACCCACAGGTGTCAAACTTGCTGTGTCACATGATGTTTCGCAATGTTTTTCCCATTCGCGGAACTGGGGTAGATGTGGCCTGCGCGTGATACATCCCAGCCCACAATCCACCAGTTTGACACCCCTGATTTAAGTAGTGATTCCTTTAGCTATGTCAAAAAGGTTGTAAAATGGGGCAAAGCTCATTTAACAACTGCCTTGCTTAGCAACTAAGATTTTGGGCTCAACTATGGCCATAAGTCGAGAACTACCTTTAACCATGAAATAAGAATTAATATTTTAAAAGTACTGATATTTGCTGCAGAAATCGGAAGCTTATTTTTTCTGTTTTTTTCCATTCTCTTTCTGCACTATTTATCTTTTTTTCCTTTTGTGTGTGTCATGCCCCTGGTGGAGACTGACTCTGAGGGAGAGGAGGAACAGCTGACAGGAGGTGGAAGTATGGCTCTGGAGGAGGCTGGGGAAGGGCAGAGGCCGGCTGAGCAGTCAGGCCCATCCCTTCTCCATCCTATGGCATGCAGGGAGGAGAGGATAAGGGAGAGACATGGTCTATTGGGGAGGAGAGGGCCTTGATCCTCTTCATGGGTTGCAGCTGTGACAACTGGATAAGAGGATGGAAATGTGTATGAGCGAGTGCTGGAACCAAAGCATAGAAATATCTCTAGTTTATTGTTCCTCTTTGAGTTTGGCATCCTTTCCAGTATGTGTGTTCTGATATCTGTGGACATCTTCAAGCCCTTATCTTGCCTGGTTTGTGTTTTTTTGTTTTTTTTTACTCTTTATAATTTCTAGGCATTTTTAGTTTAAACGGCATTTCCTCCTTCTTGTAACTGCTTGTGTGGGAGTTTTTTGTCTCCAGTCAAGGATATTTGGAGCTTGGAAGCAAAGTGAAGGAATAAAAGAGGCTTTACTTGTTTTTTGTGTTTCATCACACTGTGCTTCTTTCGCTCTTTATTATATTACCATATATATTTGAAGAGCTGTGGTAGCACAGTGGTTAGAATGCAGTACTGCAGGTGAACTCTGCCCGCTGTCAGGAATTCAATCCTGACTGACTTGAGGTTAACTCAGTCTTTCATCCCTTCCAAATTTGGTAAAATGAGAACCCAGATTGTTGGGGGGGGGGGGGGGGGGGGGGGGGGGGCAATAGGCTGACTCTGTAAAACTGCTTAAAACCGTGATGGCGAACCTATAGCATGTGTGCCAGAGGTGGCACGCAGAGCCCTCTCTGTGGACACATGAGCTGTTGGCCCAGCTCAGCTCTGCATGCACATGTGTACATGTCCCCCAGCCAGCTGGTCTTCGGGTCTCTGCCATACATGTGGGGGTGGGGATGTGTGGAGGGTGCATGCAAGGGGGGCAGGGCGCATGCACAGAGGACGCACACGCATATGCTGCCACATGCACACATGCACTGTGTGGGATGAAAATGCATGTGCAGGGAGCAGCGGGGGTGGGGTGCATATGCATGTATTGAATTTTGGGGATGTGTGCGGACACACTTTGGGCGGTCCAAAAATGTTAGCCATCACTGGCTTAGAGAGTGCTCTAAAGCACTATGGGTTGGTACATAGCTCTAGGTGCTATTGCTATTAGTTTGTGTTGTTAGTTTTTATATTTTCTGTAAAAAAATTAATAAAATGTATTAAAATAAAGGCATCAACCTTCATGAGCTGGAGCTCAATTCATCAGTTACATAAAGAGGCTAGACCAATATAAAATTTAAAATGGGATCCTTCAAAATTCCCTCCCCATTAGAGGGCAGAAATTAGGACAGGGAGAGGAACAGATTCACTTACGATCTCAATGGGTGGCATTTACAATAAAGAAATATATTTGTGCGTTGCCCCGATGTCTGGTTCTGCCTCATGTGTCCCCTTCAATGACACACAAAATATACTACCTGATTTTAATTACATGTAATTGAGAGCTGATCAGAAAGTTTTTCCTAAGCAACAGTGTGTCCCAAACCCTCTATTAAGATATATTTTTATACACACACACACACTATATTCACCTTTAGGGTAAGTAACATTATGTAAATAGTAGAAAAGAGAACAAACAATAAGTCGAAGGACTTGACAGACAAGAAAAAAAAGGGAAGAAATGCAGTGAAACTAGTCTATACCAAAAATATTAATTACATCTCTCGACATCTTTCTCTTCTGCCAAATTATCCTTGTTTCCATCATGTAAATTCATATCAGGGTTCTCCAAGGGGGTCAATATTGACCTCCAAAGGTTGATGGGCCTATCCAAAGCCATATTTCTTAACTTTTAAGAAGGGTAGACTTCAATTTCTCCAATTAGCCATGCTGGCTGAAGAATTATGTGAGATGAAGTCTACCAAACGAAAAGTTGCCAAGGGGTGAGAAACACCAATAAATTGATAAATGGCTGCTAATCAATAGGAGCAGACTGAGCCTGGAAAAGCATGGAGACCTACAACTAAAATTTACTAATCTTCAACCACCTATCAGTGCCCTGATACTATTTTTATGTATCCTTTCATTAATGATATCCACATTCAATTTAAAAAGTGTTAAATTTACATTTTTTCATATTTTAAATATTCCTTATTTTTACAGCCATTATTATTTGTAGAACTTGTCACTAAAGTAGTGTTCATTACATTATTTTCTTATACATAAATGTTCGAGGGTCGATGAATAACCTGAAGTTCATCTGAAGGTGAAATCATTGAGCTGAAAAGTTGGTGGACCTCTCTATACACAATGCGTCATCCCCACTTTATATTCTGTATATTGTTTTTAAATTTCCCACCTCTCTTTTCCTGAAGTATTTTTTCCAACTCATCTCAATCCCACCTTCCCAGTCCTTTTTTTAATAAAGGTTGTCTTCAACTTACAATCATTCGTTCAGTGACCACTGGAATAACAATGACACTGAAAAAAAGCGACTGATGACTATTTTCCCCTTATAACCATTACCGCATGCCCATGGTCATGTGATCAGTATTAGGAGGCTTGGCAACTGGCATGTATTAATGACAGTTGCAATGTCCCTGGATCCTGTGGTCACCATCTGTATCCTTCCCAGCCGGCTTTTGAAAAGCATAGTCAATGTGGGAAGCCATATTTGCTTAAGGACAGCACAATTCACTTAACAACTGCAGTGATCTGCTTAACAGCTGTGGTTAAAAAGTCGTAAGAGGAGGCACAACTCACTTAGCAACTGCCTTGCTCAACAACAAAAAATTTGGGCTTGATTGTGGTCATAGGACAAGGGCTACTATACATGTATGCCCTTTGTCCATCTATTCTTATTCAGTCTCTCTATATGAGGTAAACCACCTCTCCAGTCCTTCTTGCATCATCCACATTCATTCAAAGTCCATTCTTTCTTCATCCTCTCACTTCCTGTTTAACCCTAGCTTTCCATGGAATTTTACATCATAGGCAGTTCTCACTTAATGACCAGTCGCTTAGTGGCCCTTGGCAGTTGCAATGGACCCCCCAAAAGGGACTTAATCAGAGGTGGTATTCAGCAGGTTCTGACCAGTTCTGGAGGACCAGGAGCAGACATTTTGAATAGTTTGGAGAACTGGCAAATCCCACCTCTGACTGGGCCCACCGCCATCTGTTCTCCGCCTCCCATTGAGTCCCAGCTGATCAGCTGGGTCTTCTTTGGTTGCCCTACACAGGAGAATGGAGCTGGAAAGCAGGTTAGCGGGGTGGGGAGGGAATGGGGATTTTGCAATATCCTTTCCCTGCCACACCCACAGAATCGGAAGTAAAAATTTTTGAATGTCATCACTGGACTTACTGACCCGATTTTGAAGTTCTGATGGCTGCCAATATCCCCATCACCTGTGGTCATGTGATTATAGTTTCAGTGTTTAGCAACCAGCTCGCATTTACGGCTGTTTGCAGCATCCCGCTGTCACGCCATGGTTGATTTTTTGTTTTTAAAAAATACCTGCCCATTGTGGACAATGCATTTGCTTAATGACCCTGGCATTCTTGTAATGCAAAGGTCATAAAATCTGGCACCATCACAGGGTGACATGTTTAACAATCACCAAAACATACAACTTTAATTCCAGGCTCATAAGTCAGGATTACACGTACTAAACTTCTAATACCCAATTCTCACATAATGACACAAGCAGAAATGCACTCTTGTGACATTTGTTCTTTCTACACAACAGTAACTTTGCTCAAAAGCCCATTACTTTTCTACCAATATTTGAACTTTTTTTTTTTTTTTAAATGTCTCCATCCATTTATCCAACTTAAAAAAAATTTCTACTCAGACAAGGAAATTCATCTACCATGAGTTGGGCAATTTTGAGCAAGTAAAGCCCCTGTCCCGCTGCACCAACAGATGCAAAGAGGATGTAAAACGTTAAAAAAAGCTTGCCATCTGTTGGAAAACGCGATGCATCCTTTGTGTACTCACTGCATACATGTTTCATACGCTCTATCCCTCGAGCATCTGTCCACTGAGATTTCATCCACGCAAGAAGTTTTGAGCTGCACAAAACTTTGTGAACGGATGAACTTTCTGCCGCGTACGATGTACATCCACAACATATACGGGCAACAAACGTTCTATGTCCGTTATCATCCATTAAACGTCCACTGTATCCTCTCTGCATCCTCTGGCCATCCCCTCAACTCACATCCGCTGCAGCTGAAAACGGAAAGAGGGAGGAAACGAAAGGTACACGGAACGTCTACACAGCGTTAGTAGCACGGAAATAGAAAGGATGTAAGCAGATGCATCTCGTATATAAAGGATTAAAACGGACAAAACGTTTGTATCTGGGATGTATCTCAGATATTTAGGATATCTGCAGTATGTCTAGAGTATGTAGAAGGACACCGAGCGGATGACCGATATTTCCTATATAAAAAGGGGGAGGAAATCACCTGGATCTCAGTATGAGTCCAGCAGCCGTGGTGTGCAGACCTCTTCACCCTTGGTCTTGCTCTTCCACATCATCCATTGTTCTCCACCATGGATCATGACACAGTCCGTATGGCAGCTGCGATCATTCATCACCAGAACCAAACCCTGTTCAGACTGTTTCACCTTTTATACACAAGGAGAAGAAGGAGGCGTCCAAGAGCTGTGTGGGTCCGAGGATGGATCGTGAGAAGAATGGAGTTTGGACTCTATGACCAGTTGATGGTGGAGCTGAGGAATGAAGACCCTCGTGCATTCCATCACTTCATGAGGATGCCACCAGCCATGTTTGACGAACTTGTAGAGCGTCTGAGACCCAGGTTGACCAACCAAGCACCAATTTCCGTGCCAACCTGGACCCTGGGCTGAAGGTGGCACTGACTCTGCACCACCTGGCCTCTGGAACCACATACAAAAACATGCAGTATTTGTGGAGGGTGCCACACAGCACCATCAGTAAAGTGGTCAGAGAAGTGGTGCAGGCCATCATCGAAGAATACATGGAGGAGCTCCTCAAGTGCCTCAACTCCTCAAGAACAAGGCTGGAAGAAAGTTGCAGAAGAGTGGTATCAGAGGTGGAACTTTCCCCACACCGTTGGAGCCATAGATGGGAAGCACGTGGCCTGCAAAGCTCCAGCCAACTCAGGGTCCTCTTATCACAACTACAAGGGCTTCTTCAGTATCATCCTCTTTGCCATGGTTGATGCTGACTACAAGTTCATGTACATCGATGCTTCAGGCAACGGGTCAGCTTCAGACAGCCAGGTATACAACGCCAGTAACCTCAAGGATGAGCTGGAACGCAACCTCATCATGGGTTTTCCAGATCCAGACCCCCTACCCAATGACAAACAAGATGTGCCCTACTTCATCGTTGGTGATGACGCCTTCTCCCTCAGAACCTACCTCATGAAGCCCTACACTTCCAGATACCTCACCCGTGAAGAGAGGATCTTCAACTACAGGCTGTCCAGGGCAGGACGGGTGGTGGAGAACACCTTTGGCATCCTTACCAACAGGTTCCAGATACTTCTCACCACCATGCAGCATCACCCAGAGACTGTAAGGAGCATCGTGGAAGCTTGCTGCATCCTGCACAATCTCATGTGCACCCGCTACCCAGTGTTGTAGAACAGACATTTGAAATTAGAGAACAAGAAGATAAACAATTTTATGCAATTTGGGTTTTTTTTTTATCAATGGTTAGATGATAAAATACAATAATAGAGCATTAGTATTATATATATGAAGGGTTTTTAGGATTTATTTGTTATGATTATATGATAAGTTATAGAATAAACTGTTTGAAGTATTGTTATCTCACAAAGCATGAATGATTAAAAGTATAGTCAGGAAAAAAAAATTTATTTTTTTTTAGTAATATTAGAATATGGATTGACAATAAGAGTGGTTATGCAATATAACTGTAATTGACACTATAAAATGAATGCACAAAACTGATGAACCAACCGATACACCGGAAGTATATATGAGAGTAGATGTTTTTAATGTTTTGTACGTTTGTCTATTTGTAGAAAATTAATAAAATTTAAAAAATAATAATAATAAAAAAAAAAACAAGGGAATGGGGACATGGAGCCTGGTGAATGGAGGCAAGGACGAAACCTGAAAGACACTGTGGATGTACAAGGCCCCAACAGAGCTTCACGTGAAGGGAAGAAGCAGCGCAATCTACTGAGACACTGGTGCAACTCCCTAGCTGGAGCAGTGGAGTGGCAAGACAGGATGATAGATGATTAATGGATGCTTCCTTGAGCCTGTCGCATAAAACTGATGAGATTGTGCCATGTATGTTGAGTGGTCCTACAATGAATAGGGCATTAATAAAGAGCTTTGTTTATTTTGAAATGTGTTGATCAATGAATAAATTGTTATTGATGATAAAGGTCCATATGTGTGGCAGCTGGAAGGGTGGACCATACAGTCCCACTATGCTTGCACTGGAGGTTTATCTATCCTACAACTATCTTTATCTATCCCACAAGCATGCAAAGGCTTAACCATTTGTTCAAGGTTTTCACCAACACTTTAAGTAAAAAAAATGAACCAAGTGTCTCAAGCAAATATAACCTTTATTAACTTTCTTAGGTAACCTTTCTGACTTTATTAAATAAGCAAAATAAACCAAGTAAACTGAATTAAGTGTATTAAGCAAAGATAACCTTTATTAACTGTCTTAAGTAAACTGTATGACTTTATTAAAAAAGCAAAATGAACCAAGTAAAGTGTCAGTCTTCAAGATCTTCTAATATCGCTTTGCATCTTTCAGCTGTCATAAGAAACGGGAGGGAGGGGAGGGAGGGATAAGTCTGGGAAGTGAGCTGGAGGTGTTACATTCTTATGTTGTGTAAATGAGGGGGGGGGAGCATACAATAGAGTTAGGTTTCTATTTCTCGCTTAGCTTTCTTTTCTCTGAATTACTGCAACCCGTTATCAAAGTATGCCAAGGTCAACAGACAGAGGCCTCATCATCACCTGAAGATGCCCACATGATCATATTCACAACTTCTAATTGGAAGCTTCATCTGAACTATTGGGGGTGGGAACACTTCCATCACTTTGTATATGTGAATTACGCGCCTAATTTCTCAGATTCAGAATTCTTTGGTTGCTACCACTTCACTTTCAGTAAAAGACATCTTTTCTCTAAACTAAAGAGTCTTAAGTATTTCTTTCCTGGATTTTTAATGGTGCTCCGCCTGACATTATTCTGAATCTCCAGCTACCAGCCACCTGGAGAGAACACCCAATTTTCTTCCGAGGGGCCTGGACATCATGTCATCTTCAACTAGTGATCAGGAAGACCTGGGAGCCATTGAAGGGCAAGATTCTTTGCTGGTACAGGAAGCCCAATCGCTAGCAGAGCTCAGTCTGGAAGAGGATCCAGCTGTGAAGCCCAGATGGTCGGTGGGGGTCAGTTGGAAAGATCTGGAGAAGGACGCCCCCCCCCCCCGGGATCACAACTACCCGCCGGCGTGGAAAAGAGGAGCCATGGCAAGAGAGGGAAAAGAGAGAACTCTTACTGGATCAAGCCAGGAGACTCCTGAATGAAGCCTTTGAACAACCCCAAGCTGCAGAAAGGTATGAAGGGGAAGGGGGAGTAGCCCCAGCCAGAAGAAACAGAGCAGCCCCCTCTCCCATAAATCAACCCGATCCGGCAGCAGCCCCGGGGCCCTCAGCGGGAGGTGTAATTCCTAGAAGACGTAGAGCTCCTAGGCTGCCTCTGTTAGAAGTAAAATACGGGGGAGATCCCAAAGCCTTGGGATTTTTCCTAGCCCAAGTTTGGAGCTATATGGAAGAATACGGGGAGGAATTTCCCTCAGAGGCAGCCAAAGTGAGATGTGTTACCAGGGCTCTGGAGGGAATAGCGGCAGAGTGGATGGTGACCTTGCATAATGATAATGCTCCCCAGTTGCTGAACTATAACCTGTTCATGACTGCACTGCGGGCTAGGTTTGAGGACCCACTGGCAGAGCGCAAGGCCTGGATTAAGATGAAGACCATAAATCAGGGGCGGAGGTCAGTGGCTGACTACACCCAAGAATTTAGACAGTTAACTGGTCATATCCGAGGCTGGTCCCAGGAGGCCCTGATAGAAGTGTTTAAAGATGGTTTAAATGAAGATGTGTACCAGAGATGCATTGCTAGAAGAGATCCCAATGACTTGCAGATGTGGTACTTGCTGACAGAAGAAGTGGAGATTGATTTAACCCGAAGCAGACGGCGGGGAGGTTCTGGGTGGAGCAAGCCTTCCCCCCCCCCATCCTCAAGAGGTTCCCAAACCTCAGAGGGGAGGAGTGGTGGCAAAACCCAACCCCTCGGCCTGTTTTCGATGCGAAAAGGAAGGTCACCGGGCTGTGAACTGCAGAGTCAAGCTGGAACCAAAGGGGGCACCAAAAGAAGGGAAGAAACCCGAAAAGTCCCCAGCGAAGCCTCGTGAAGCAGCACTAAAATCGAAAGAGACGGCAGAGGTCGCCCCTCCCACAGGAGAGGAATCAGAAACCCCAGTGACCCCTGAGGAGGATGATTTCGACTCGGAAGACAACTTCCTGGTAAGTCCAAGTGTGGGCCCTATGACCATTCCGGTGAAGTTGAGGGTACCCAATTCAGGGGTCGAAGGGGAAATGCTAGCTCTGTTAGATTCTGGGTGCACAAGATGTATAATCAACACGGAAGTAGTGAAGAAAATGGGCCTAAAACTAAAACCTTTGAAGATGCCCATTTCCTTTTGCCAACTAGATGGATCAGTGGCTGGAGATTGCCCTGCACGTTTTGTCACGGAACCTATAGAAATGATCATGGGAGAGCATGATGAGACCCTGTGTTTTATTGTGGTCCCTGGGATGGAGCAACCATTAATACTGGGATTGCCTTGGCTCCAGAAATGGAACCCCCAGGTTAACTGGAGAAAGGGGTTGTTGCGCATATGCACCAAGCAGCGACTGGGAAAAGAGGGCAGATCCCAATCGAAGCTTCAGGACCCGATTGAAATAGCTTCCACAGGTACTGAGCCCGGGAAAGGGGAGGAGAAAATTCCCAGAGAGTACTGGGATTTAAAAGAAGTGTTCAGTGAGAAGGCCTCGGATGAGCTTCCACCTCACCGGCCAACAGACTGTGCTATTGAGATTTTGCCTGGGGTGAAGCTCCCGAAACCGAAGTTGTACTCAATGACACCCCGGGAATTGGAGGAGCTAAGATTGTTTATAGATAAAAATCTGGAACATGGTTTCATTCAACCTGCTAGGCCCCGGGTAGTGGCTCCAGTGTTGTTCCGTGAAAAGATGGTTTTAAACGCTTGGTGGTGGATTACAGAAATTTGAACGCTATTTCTGTGGAAAACGTGTACCCCCTTCCTTTGATGAAGGACATGTTGGCCCATCTAGCAAAGGGGAAGATTTTCACGAAGTTGGATTTGAGAGAAGCATACTACCGAATTCGAATTAAGGAAGGGGATGAGTGGAAGACCGCTTTTAACTGCCCGATGGGTTGTTTCCAATTCAACGTTCTTCCTTTTGGTTTACAAGGGGCCCCAGCTGTATTCATGCAAATGATCAATCAAGTGTTACATGAACATTTATATAGAGGGGTTCTGGTTTATCTTGATATCCTTATCTACACGGAAACTCTGGATGAACATGTGAAACTGGTGCGGTCGGTTCTACAGAAACTGTGTGCTGCTAAGTTGTATGCTAAATTGTCAAAGTGTGAATTCCACCAAGAAAAAATTGACTATTTGGGATATCGCATTTCGTCTGAAGGCATAGAAATGGACCCAGAGAAAGTGCGTGCCGTTTTGGAATGGGCTCCACCACGCACCAGAAAACAACTTCAAAGCTTCTTGGGATTTGCAAATTTTTACCGGCAATTTATCCTGACGTTTGCTAAGATAGCAATGCCCATCACAAATCTCTTAAAAACAAAAGGGGAGGTGAAGCCGAGGCCGGGCAAGCAGTTGGAGTAGTCCATGGAGTGCCAAGCAGCTTTTGAAAAGCTAAAACGACTGTTTGCTGCAGAACCAGTGCTAAAGCACCCGGATATGGAAACTCCTTTCGTGATTCAAGCCGATGCAAGTGATGTGGCTGTTGGAGCAGTGTTACTTCAAATCAACGAGAAAGGAACCTTACAGCCTTGTGTGTATACCTCCCGTAAGCTGTCTGAAACAGAGAGAAGGTGGGCCGTCTGGGAGGAAGAAGCTTTTGCAGTTCGTTGGGCCTTACTGACCTGGAGGCATTTCCTGAAAGGAGCAAAACATCCATTTGAGGCATGGACTGATCATAAAAATTTGGAAGCTTTAAAAACGCCCCGGAAGCTGTCCCCTAAACAAGTTCGCTGGGCCCAGTATTTCAAGTGGTTCAATTTCTCACTGAAGTACATTCCAGGAGGGAAGAACTTCATGGCGGATGCTCTCTCTAGACTACCCCAATATAATAGTATGCGCCAGGAGGTGATAAGCCCAATTGTCTCAACCAAACATCTAGCCGCCCCAGTGATCACCAGAGCCCAAAAGAAGAAACAAGAAGTGGACCTATCGAATGACTAACCGACCGACTAAAAGAAGCTTTTAAACTGGACGAATGGTTCCTGGCTCATTCAAGTGACAATACAGTTAGGGATGGTTTGGCTTGGGTGGGGACCAAATTGTATGTGCCACAAGTACTGAGGGTCCAAATACTACAACAAGCTCATGATTCTAAAGCAGCTGGTCACTTTGGATTTGTGAAGACCTTACACCTGGTTAAGCGGCAATTCTGGTGGCCTACTTTAAAGAAGGACATTGAAGCTTATGTAGCTTAGCTGTCCGATTTGTGCTTCAGCAAAGAGACTCCTGGTAAGCCAGTAGGGTTGTTACAAAATGTAGCTAGACCAATGGCCCCCTGGAAGGAAATCTCTATGGACTTTATAGTAGAATTACCCGACAGCAGTGGAAACACGGTCATCTGGGTAGTAACCGATTTGTTTTCCAAACAAGTACATTGCATACCTTGTTCCAAGATTCCATCTGCTAAGACGCTGGCTAAACTGTTTATTTCACATATCTATAGATTACATGGCGTTCCGGAACACATAATCTTTGACAGAGGGGTCCAGTTTACCTCAAATTTTTGGAAAGAGTTCCTGAAGTTGATAAGCTCCGCCCACCACCCTCAAACCAATGAGGCCTGTGAGAGGACTAACGCAGTGTTAGAACAGTATCTTAGATGTTACATAAATTATCAACAAGATAACTGGTCCGACTTACTACCATTTGCCGAAGTAGCATATAACAACTCTGTACACAGTAGTACGGGATTTACTCCATTTAAAGTGGCTTCGGGACAAGATTTCGTACCCATACCTGAACTTCCTCATGAAAAGCCTAACATCCATTCATTGGATGAATGGATAACCCAACTCCAACTTAACTGGCCAGTGACACACAAAGCATTAGATGAGGCCCATCAAGCTCATAAGAAGTTTGCAGACAAGAAAAGATCTCCACAGAAAGTATAAAGTGGGCGACAAAGTGTTCCTGTCCACCCGATACCTGCAGACCACTCAAAAGTCAAAGAAGCTTGGTCCTAAGTATGTTGGTCCTTTCACGATTGAACGGATTATCAATCCTGTAACAGTCCAGGTGAACTTACCGAAAACTCTTCGACGAATTCATCTGGTCTTCCATGTTAGTTTGCTAAAACCTGAACATACTTCTGACTTAAGACCCATCCAGGCTGACCCTCCCATACCAATACTGATTGAAGGTGAACAACATTTTGAAGTTAAAGAAATTCTGGACTCTCGCAAATGGAGGGGTCGACTCCAGTATCTTGTAGCCTGGAAACATTTCCCTTCTTCACAAGCCGAATGGGTCAACAAAACCGACGTTAAAGCTCCTAAGTTGATCAAAGCATTTCGTTCCAAGTATCCTGATAAGCCCTAGAAGTGTATTCTTTTGTAATTGTTTAATGATTAATAATTGCCTTTATATTTTCTCCTCTCTTTTAGGACTGATGGTTTTCCCTTTTCTAGGAGGGCCGAATGTCAGCCTTCAAGATCTTCTACTATCGCTTTGCATCTTTCAGCTGTCATAAGAAACGGGAGGGAGGGGAGGGAGGGATAAGTCTGGGATAAGTCTGGGAAGTGAGCTGGAGGTGTTACATTCTTATGTTGTGTAAATGAGGGGGGGAGCATACAATAGAGTTAGGTTTCTATTTCTCGCTTAGCTTTCTTTTCTCTGAGTAACTGCAACCCGTTATCAAAGTATGCCAAGGTCAACGGACAGAGGCCTCATCATCACCTGAAGATGCCCACATGATCATATTCACAACTTCTAATTGGAAGCTTCATCTGAACTATTGGGGGTAGGAACACTTCCATCACTTTGTATATGTGAATTACGCGCCTAATTTCTCAGATTCAGAATTCTTTGGTTGCTACCACTTCACTTTCAGTAAAAGATATCTTTTCTCTAAACTAAAGAGTCTAAGTATTTCTTTCCTGGATTTTGAATGGAGCTCTGCCTGACATAAAGTGTCTTAAACAAAGATAAAGTGAACAAGTAACAACTCAGTCTCTGGCACTATTCTCAGTCACTCTGAGTCATGTCCATGGTCTCAGCTGTTAAGCGGCCAGGGACTGTGGAGGTGGCTGTGGCTTGAGTGCTGGTCTGAGGCGCCATTGGGGTGCTTGGCCCCGAGAGTACAACAGGGGATGGTGTGTTCAGGAAGCTATCCAAGAGCTGACTCAGTCCTGTGAGGTTGAGAGGCCCTTCATCAAGTACCTGGGATGTCAGACACAAGACTGATGACAGATTGTCCGTTGACGGGCTTGGCTGTGGGGTGGAGGAAAGAGGAGTGTAGTGGGGCTGTCTGGTCTGCAGCTGGGCAAGGTGTGGCATCTGTGGCGTGCGATGAACCTGGGCCTGGACTGGGAAGGTCTGTTTCTGCTGTGGGAAGTCCTGGTAGTGGTAGCCTTGGTAGATGAGAGGCTGTTGAAAGCCATGGAAGGGCTGTGACATCGCCTGGGATGGAGGAGCAGACCTGGACTGGGTAGGAGCAGCTTCAGCTGGGCCTTGAGGGTTGTGCAGAAGTGCTGTTATCTTCTCCTTCATCACCTGGTACTGGGCCTCGGGCATATCCCTCAGGGTGTGGCTCATGTAGGTGATGAAAATGTGGCGGCTGGAGGATCCTCTGTCCAAGTGGACCAGTTGAGAGAGAAGTTCTGTGCTGGTCTTCATCGTGTCCCTGATCTCCAACAGGACAGTGTTACTCTGGCCCTCCAGTCTGCCTCTCTGCCTGCATCCTGTGGAGCTGGGGGTGGGGGTGCGTTGGTCTCTGGTGACTGCCGCTTCTTCCTCCATTTGTGACAGGGGATCCTCCAAGTCTGGTGGCATGGGGAGTGCAGCTGTCGGGGGGGTCTCTGCCGTGGGGCCCTCTGAAGACACCTGCCTGGACAGTGTAGCTGGCTCCTGGCTGGAAGAAGGCTGTCTGTCTGTGGGCTATCTGAGGGAGAGGGGTGTCAGAGGGGCTGCTCCTCGGTGGCGGACCTCACCCTCCAGGAAGCTGCACTTGGCCATGACGTACATCTCCCGGTCAGTGAGCATGACAGCGGCCTGCCCGGATTTCTTGAGGTACAGCTTGCCATACCAGGTGTGCATGTGCTTCCACCATCCCAGGAGTACATCTGCAGTGTACCCCAGGCTCTCTGCCTTGTTTCTCCAAGCTGCCTGCTTCTTCTTGGTGTCGCGAGAGAGTCTGTGGCCCTTTCTCCACAGGTACTCGTTCTCCCTCAGCCATTCCAGCATCTCCTCCTCATGGTCCTCGGAAACGGTGTACTGTTTCCTCTCACCCTTCTCCTTCCCTTGCCTCTTCCTCCCTCTGGCAGGGGCTTCAGCAGGGGCTTCAGGGGCTTGAACAGCAGGGCCTTCAGCAGCAGGGCTTTGAGGGCCTTGGGGCTGGTCCACCACAGCAGCAGTAGCACCAGCAGTAGCACCAGCACCACTACCACCAGCAGCAGCAGCTTCAGAGTCAGTGCCAGGGGGTGGGATGGTGGTTCTGTCCTTCTTGCACGAGTAGGCACCGGCTTCCTCTTCTTCCCTGACTGACGAACCATGGTGTTCTTTGGAGATGTATGTGGCAGCACGTCTTTCCTCTGAATGCTGACCGCGTGTGAGCTGCATCCTTTTATATCCCCGGAGCTGACGCAATTCATACTCCCTGCATGCGCAGCGCGCTTTGCATCCGATATACATCCATTCGGCATCCGCTTTGTTTCCTCTAGGCGTCCATGATGCATCCGCATCATCCGCTACGCATCCCCCCCTTCCGCTATGCATCCACTTCGCAATTCTCCCCCGGAAGCCCTTCGGATGTGTCATCTGCTTCCAATCGCTGTCATCCGCTAGGCTTCCTATGAACATCCGTTTAACATCCCCGCTACGTACTACCCCGGTACATTCTTTTCCGTTCTGTTTATGCAAATTTTTGCCACTTTTTGGAGCGGATGACAACGGATGGAGCCACCCCCGAAATTTTGCTCGTCCGCTGTGTCCTTTATGCATACGTTTTGCGTCTGCCAGTCGGACCTAGCCTTAAACTGACATCTTGAGCTGCTGAAAAAGGAAGGGCTATAAATTTAACAGACAAACTAATTGTTCACTGCATTTTTGGTGCCAAACTATCTTGCTTATTTTGGCAAGAGGTCTCTTCAGCTTTCTGAGGTAGGTAGGTAGGTAGGTAGGTAGGTAGGTAGGAAGGAAGGAAGGAAGGAAGGAAGGATTTTTTTGAATTTTTATTTTAAATTCATGTTTAATGCTATTGAAATTTTATTTTTTGTATTTCTTATCATTCCCTTCAACATAACTGATAAGATTCCGAATATAGAAGGCTTAAATTTGGAGTTAGCATTCTTAAAATGGCAGAGAAAGGGTGTTTCCAGTTCAGAAGAATGTTATCAACCCTTCAAGTTCTGCACTTGCTTGCAAAAAAGAAGCCATCAAAACATGCTTCTCCCACTGTAGTCTGGGTTGCCACAGCAACAGAGGTCTTCCTGTGCTGCTGCTATGGCAACGGGTACGGGCCAGCATCCAAGGAGACCCACTGCTGTCATTCCAGTTTGAGAAACTCTACCCTGTATTTAAAGGGAGTGAGGTTTCTGAGGAAGTTGCACCATGTAGGAGTATGTGTGAATGTGCAGAGAGAAATAATGACATCCATTGCAGCAAGATGGCTTCCCCACCCATGCTGAGGTCTTGTTTCTGTATTTCAGAGGCAAATCAAGGAAGTGGTGGATGTTACACCTAATTGCACTCAAGTCTTGTCTTTGCTCACTCTTTTCTCACTCTCAGAAACATTTTTGTATGACTGGTCATATACCCCCCTTTACCAGCAGATGGAGTACCAATCTTGGTCAACATTTGGATGGGACACCTCCAAGAGATCTAGAGTTCTGGACTAAGCTAGGAAATATCCTGTGGGATGGTCAAAGTGAAACATTTCTGTATAATTGCAGAGGAAACAAAGAGGTTTTGCTCAACAAACTCCTCATAATCAAACTCAAAATGGAGATTCACCTTTTATCTTAGCAATCTTGTAGACTAGACACCTCTGCACATTCATTACTAATTTGACATGTAAAACAATCTACGCCTCTCAACTTCCTTTCCCGTTTTCAGTCTTGCCCATTTGACCTTCCCAAAATATCCAGCAAGCCATTTTCTGTCTCAGTTAGAGACACTGCAATGGAAAAGAGGAGGTACAAAACTTGTCCAAGATGTTGTAAATTGTCACTTCAAGAAGACAAACTGACATTGACATTCTTGGAGTCCAATGTTATATCGGGTGGCAGCCCCAGGTTGATTAAAGTAGAGTTAGATTTGGTTAATATTTGAAAGAAAGACCACCAGGAGATCCCAGGGTTGGTGGTTAGTCTGGGATTTGGGGAAAATGTCCCAGGTGGCACTGGCAAACCTTTTCTATATAGGTAGTTCTCAACTTATGATCCCAATTAGGACCAGAATTTCCATGGTTGTTAATTTCCAAGGTTGTGAAGCAAATCACTCTAGTTGGAAAGTGAACCACATGGTTGTTAAAGTGAATCAGGCTTCTCCCATTGACTTGGTCAGAAACCAGCTGGGAAGATGGCAGGTGACGATTTTGTGGCCCTGGGACACTGCAATCATCATAAATACTTACCAGTGGTCAAGCACCCCAATTTTGATCTCATGACCATGGGGATGCTACAATGGTTGTAAGTGTGAGGAGCAGCTGCAAGTCGCTTTTTTCAGTGCTATTGTAAATGTCGAACAATTGCTAACTGAATGGTTTTAAGTCAAGGATTACCTGAGCAAGCTACAGGGCCCCATTCCTGCAGTCACTTAAGAACCAACCTCTAGTATAGGGGTATCAAACTCGATTTCATTGAGGGCTGCATCAGGGTTGTGTTTGATCTCGGGGGGCCGAGGTGGGCAAGGCCAGGGTAGCGTGACCAGCTCAACATCACTTGTATCAGGTGTGCCTGTGGTGGCCCAAGTTCGGGCTCCCGAGCTCCATTTTCAGCTGCCAAGGCCTCTTGCAATCCTCTGCCAATGAAAACAGAGCTCCCAAGCTCCGTTTTCACTGGCAGAGGGCTGTAGGAGGCCGTGGCAGCCAAAAATGGAGCTCAGGAGCCTGTTTTCGCTGGAAGAAGCATCGTGGCTGGTCCTTCACTGTTTCCAGGGCGTCTCCACGATCCAGATCTATGTACCCCGCAGGCCAGATCTGACCCCCAGGCCTTGAGTTTGACACCCCTGCTCTAGTACAAGACGACTGCAACTTTTAGATTATCTTGGGAAAAATATGAGCTTTAAGGGTATATCTGAAAAGAAAAAAAGGGCTTTTCACTGTTCATTGGTTACATCCACAAAGTTGAACAGGTTCTCTACCCTTGAAGCAGAAATTCTAAGATTTTTTTTTATTGTGCAGATAGAAAACTTTTCACCCCTTCTGTCAATTTGGGAACAACAAAGGACCACACAACTTTGCAAAGAGAAAGCTCTGTGCATCAGGATCATCACTACTTTAGATGGCTTTCATTCAAAATTATGGAGAAGCTCTACCCAGGGCTATTAGTGACAACAGCTAAAAGGAACCCCCATATTCAGATGAAGTCTACCTGCTCTGCGCCTGCCTGGAGATCCATAGCTGGAAAAAGCTACAGCCTTCCAATACTGCTTGCTGGTGTATTTTAAGTACCCAGTATAGGAAGTGGGACCAGATCCAGCAACTATCCTCTCAGGTTCTTGGGCCACACTGGTGGGGTGGAACCAGAGGGAAGAAAAGGTTGGATAACAAAATGTCCCCAAGAGAATGAATGAATGAATGAATGAATGAATGAATGAATGAATGAATGAATG
>BLBF01000042.1:24747180-24770682 GCA_015471245.1 Laticauda colubrina | reverse complement strand
ATGAATGAATGAATGAATGAATGAATGAATGAATGAATGAATGAATGGTACATGAAACCAACAAGGAGAATATTTATGGCTCAGGGCTGAAATGAGGATCGTTGGTGTTCTCTGAGCTCGCTTGTTTTCTTGAGGATATTTTGTTTATCTAGTTTGGATAATGAAACATCTGCCAGAAAACAACCAAGCACAGGGAGCAGCAAGGACCCCTCACATATGAAACTATTCCATGTCATCATGGATTCTTTAACAAGCTATAAGCAGCTGGTAAATAGGGACTCCCTTTGCAAAACATTTTTTGACAAAAATGAAAAACCCTTGTTTCCAAGTTGTGCTAAATTCCTCTGTGTTTTTTTTTAAACTACCCGACATATTCGTTAATTTGAAAAATTCTCATTTTAGTGTTTTTAGTCTAGTTACTTATTTATCACTTTTTAATTGCTCATAATGTTATATTTTGCATGGTTTTGTTTGTCAAATCCATATTGGTAGCTTTTTTTTTTAATAAAAATGATATAGCAAAACACATAAATTAACAAGAAACCCATTCAAGGCATAGCTGTACTTTTCGTGAGATTGCGGAGTACGTTCTTTTTTAAACGGTTTTAATATATTTTTTAATTGTTTTAATGTTTTCCTAGTGATTCTTGTGGTTAATTTGGGGGTTAATTGTGTTGCATTATTTTATCTTTTAACTGTTTAAGCCATTCAGAGTCACATAGCAGCTGTGGTGGCGCAGTGGTTAGAATGCAATATTGCAGGCTAACTCTGCCTACAGCCAGGAGTTTGACCCTGACTGGTTCAAGGTTGACTCAGACTTCCATTCTTCCGAGGTCCGTAAAATGAGGACCTAGATTGTTAGGCTGATATTGTAAATTGCCCAGAAAGTGCTGTAAAGCACTTGGAGTGGTATGTAAGTCTAAGTGCTATTGCTGTGCTATATGTGAGATGGGAGAGCTATACAAATCTACAATAATAATAATGATGATGATATAATTTAATATATTATAACAAAACAAAAACAAAACAAATAAAAAACCGTACAGAAGTTCTGGGCTTGTCAATTTTTTTATATTATTGACGGTGGCTTCTGCTGAACACTCTTTTTGATAAGGGCTTGGCTTGGCTACCTCCGATTCTGTCTATTCTGGGCAGCCTAGCCTTCTTAAGTGCAGCTGACAAAGGTAAATAATTCTGTATTTTAAAAATAAGGAAGATCAAAAAGCAAATATAGTGACACAGGATAGAAATGGTATCCCCGAAAGAGAAAAAAAAGCAAACGATGATGGTTCTTGGCTCCAAGTCCATAAAAAAACAGGAGATGTAGGCAAGAATTTCATCAGAAAGAGAAGATGATGATGATGATGATGATGATGATTTAATAATCTTGACTGCTTGACTCCTGGCAACTACAAATGAAAAAACTGCAATAAACAAATGAAAGGTGGCAAGGGTGACAGACCAGGTGGAACGAAGTAAGGGGTCCCACTCTCCCAGGAGCAAAGGCCTGGGTGAAAAGCCAGGCCTTTCTGGTCTTTCTGAACCACATCCAGATCTTGCCCGGGAGAGGGAAAAACCTCATTCCAGAAGGCAAACACTGCCACGGAGAAAATGTGCTTCCAACTCTAGAAGGAAAAAAGGGTTTCACCGGAAGGAATGGTTATAAAAAAAAGCAATAGATTGTATAGAGATGGACAGGCTAACGATGAAAATAAAAGACAGAGAAGATTCAATTTATTACAGGGCCTGGGATGCCTGGGATGAGTGGTTTAGAAATAAAAAGACAAAATGGCAATTAGGAAAAGAATGAGGGAATATGTAAATAAGTAAATATACCATGGAGAAGATTGATATGTAACGATAAAAGATACTGATTTATAGCAAAAGTAAGATGCAATGGTAAAGGAATAAGTAAATACATATACTGAAAAATGTGAGGAAATGTAAAAGATGTCTTGATGTTGACAACAACGTGTAAAGTTTTATTTTATGTTTTTAAAATTTGAAAACTTTAAAATGTATTAAAAAGAAAAAAGAAAATGTGCTTCCAGAGTCCCAATAAGATGACATTGTTTAATTAATAGGTTAAATGTTTGAATATGGTTTGCTTTAGTATAAATGGGACTGGGAAAGGGTTTTGCTTAAAGAACAATGGTGGCAAAAATTAAGAATTATAAAGAGATAAATAATAGAAAATATAAATTAAACATGGATTAATAAATGACTATGAATTATACAAATCATTAAATATTGCAGATATGATGAGTAATACAGAATTTACAATAAAAGAAAGGATGTTAAGAATGTAGAGACTGACACAAAAGAGTATATGGGAATATTGAAGAATTAAAATTAAGATTGATAAAATGTATTAATACAAAATTATGTAAGAAAGTCAACAATATTAATGTAAAATTATTGCCATATTTTTTTAAAAATGTAAAACACTCTGGGACCACACTGTTCACACTATGAGTTGTCTGTAACAATTAAAAATAATAAAAAAATGTACTTGAAAAAAAAGCTATTAATTGAAGGAATGCAGAATATCAACCAATCCAGTAGAACTGAATCAAGATGGACAAATGTTATGGGAGACAGACCGTTCCTCAAAAAAAGAGAACCTGATAATCTCCGAATGTGGACTACTTTTCCCTCTTTGATAGCCTCATTAAGATACACCACAACTTGTTTAATCTAGACTTTCAGTTATGGCTGATACCCAACACTCTCAACCCTGGAGATTTAGGGCATCCGATACTCTTGGAGAGGAAGAACTCTTCCCAACAATGACATATTTAAAATACACGCGCTGGCATGCAAACTTGCATGTGTACCTCCTCTTCCCCTTACTGAAATTGCCCAATTTTTATGGAATGTGTTTTCTTCAGAGGGCAGATTTTATTTTCTTCTGAATGCCTTCTGCACCAATGACTGGAACATTCATTCAAGATTTTTTTTTGGGAGGGGGGGATCCTTTGCACAGATCATATAAATGTTTGCAATGCAACTCCTCCTTTAAGGAGCAATGAGTGATCTGGGTCTTTTAAAGCCTCCATTCTCTGCATCAGTCATTCTCAAGGGCCAGCCGGTCAGGCCAAATGGTAGGTCAAGTGATTTCTCTTCCCACTGACTCATAAGCTTCTCAAAGCTTTAGCCTTGCTTAGTTCTTACAAAGAAGTCATTTCTAAAATGCAGTTTGGCTTTCCTTATTGACACCATTTCTTGCAAGCTATGCAGGCAGAAAGCAAATTGAAATGGCCACAGGAAAAGGGTTAACCATGGGGCTCACACAGTTGTTGCAAACACCCCCTTGTTAAAGTGAGAGATATCAGCTCCAACTCTAACTCCAGAGTTAGAGAAAAATTCATGTCTAGCTTACTCAGTGCCTAAGATCTATTAGTTACTAGAAAACAGCAATTAGCAAATTACTGAGCACGGTCCTACTGGGTATTTGCTCCTTGGAAAAGGTGTTCCTAGACTCATGGCGTTTGGTCCCATAGCCTAACCCAGTTCTCCTCCTACCACACCTGCACGCTTGTTTTTTCACCACTAAGAAAATGGAGGGAAACAAAGTGCAAGGAAGCGAAGTGTAACCCACCCAACCCCGCACCTTACTGCCTCAGCATCCTTTTATTACTTTGCACAGAAACTGGGAAGGTGACCTTCACAAAACCAGCCAGAGACAAATAATAATAATAAAGTCAGAAATCTGCACTTCTCCAAAAAGGGATTTTTTTGGAATAAGAAAAAAAAAATACACTTTTGTTTTTACAGTAGGATAAATTTCTAGTCCTTCGGCACTGCATGTAAAACATGAGGTCAGAAGTATCTTTTAACACCAGTATAGATATTTTAAAATAAAAAATGTGTTGCTTGCCATATTTATAAACTAGCTCGATACCTGTGCTTCACGACGAAACTATGTGGTCAGGCTTAGTTTTTGGGGAGGAAAATAAGGGGGGAAAATTCTGCCTGTGCCTACCAGCATCCATCAGTATTCATCTGGCTAGCTTCCTGTCAGCGTGTGAGAGTTGAGGGATGTTTGGAAACTGAAACAGTATTTGCTATATGAACAAGGAGACAGCAAGGAGGCTGGGCATGGCTTAGCTCAACTGTTCTGTACTAAAGCTGCTTGATGCTGTGAAACTAAAACAGAAACTCCTCTCCTCTGCTTATGTTTTGCATTTGGAACTTTGATTTCTTTTCAGGTGAGGAGGGGGAGTAGAACTCCTTAGCATCAGAGCATGTTAGTAGTAATATATTTAATACTAATGCTCTGATGGTCATTTTGAAATATCCTTTCTTAGTGAACACTTAGAAGCCAAGATGAACATACGTGCCAAATTTCAAGTTTGTAGGCTTTATGGTTCTGGAGATTTAGTGATGATGCGTGAGTGGTATTTCACTTTTACATATATAGATTACAATAAGTGAGAAGATACAGCTTGGTATCTTCTTACTTATTGGGGTGAAATACAGAATTACTTCTCTTAAAGTTCTTCCTCCAAACATCTATTTAAAATCATCATTTTAAGGCCTTAGTCAGCTTTCAAATCCAGCTCCATCATGGTTGTGATAAACCTGATTTGGTTTTTAAAATGAAAAAAAAAAAAAAGGCATGATATGAAAACATTGCACATAGAAAATAAGTCCTGTAAACTCTCATTTCACCTGTAAGAAAACTAGAGAGGATGTGGTATAAAACCACCTTTGGACTGTGCAGAGGTCTGTAATAAAGAAAGTGTAAATACATCAAACAAAAGCAACTCCATTTGAGAAGGCAGGCCTAGATTTAAAAAAAAGCATTTTAGATGTTTAAAAACACTACCAAGAGGAAGTGCAGAAAAAAACATTAAAGTGAATTATAAATTATATAAAATTGAATAAAAGTGTCAAAGTAATTTCCAATTTCAAACCCATTATTATCAATGTTCAATATGAATCAAAAATCAGAATTAGCCTATATAATATATATTATAAATCTGAATGACTATTTAACATGTGTCGATCTAGTTTAAGAATTCTGTTCTTATTTAATGGATCAAAGAATATCAAATTTATTAAAGCCTTGTATTTAAAGAGAAATCCAAACTCTGCAAGCAACAAGTCCTATAGAATATGTAGAATTATATACCATAAATAATTCCTCAGTTGGAATAATGCAAAGTTCCAAACTTTTATTTTTCTTCAAACTTGGTAATCTTTTTAATCATCTTTTTCCTTCGTTAAATTGGTGAAATATAATAAAAATAAAATGACAGTAACAATTGTGAGATAAATTATAGCAATTATAGTTCAAGTTTTTAAAGCTTGAGTTTTAGAATTTAAGCTTTTAAAAATATTCATAGCATTAGCACTGAACTCCCTCAATCCCTTAAAATAGTATTAAATCTAGATTGTATAGAAAGATACTGTTTCATCTTGTTTTTACAAAATATATTTGGTTGGTAATGTAAAGCAATTTTCTCTAACTGTCCTACCACATAGGTTTCTATTAGTTGTGCAATTGCAGTTCAAATTATTTAGTCCAGTAGCTGTCCCTTTATTTAAAAAAAATCATGAAAATATTGGTGTCTTTCACATGAATTTGATTTTATGCCCATTACCCTTTCTCCCTCCATCTCTGACTAACACAGGTAAAAATGCAACCATTCATTTAGATTCTTTTTGAAGTTACAATGCACTGGAAAAAAAAATGACTCACAACCATCACAGCATCCACACAATTACATGATTAAAACTGGCATGCTTGGCAAACCAGTATATGTTGCAGTGACCTGGGGTCATGTCAGAGGTGGTATTCAGCAGGTTCTGACCAGTTCTGGAGAACCAGTGGCGGAAATTTTGAGTAATTCGCAGAACTGGTAAATACCAACTCTGACTGGCCCCGCCCCCATCTATCCTCTGATTCCTGAGTCCCAGCTAATCAGCTGGGTCTCCTTTTGTTGCCCTGCATAGGAGAATGGAGCTGGAAAGCAGGTTAGTGGGGTGGGGAGGGAATAGGGATTTTACAGTATCCTTCCCCTGCCACACCCACCAAGCAACACCATGTCCATCAAGCCATGCCACAGAACCAGTAGTAAAAATTTTTGAATCCCACCACTGGGTCATGTGATATTCATTCGTGACATTCTTAGTGAGCTTCTGACAAGCAAATTCAATAGGTCATTTGCCTAATGACCACAGGATTCACTTAACTGCAGTAATTCACTTCACAAGGAGGGCAAAAAGGTGGTAAAATCAGGCATGACTGATTTGACAACTGCCTCACTTAGCAACTGAAATTCTGGTCCCAGTTGTGGATGTAAGTTGAGGACTACCTGCACTTTCCCACCAATATCGGTCTCGTCCTAGATTTACAATAGTTCATTTAATAACTGCTCAAAGTTACAATAGAACTAGAAAAAGTAACTTACGACCATTTTTCAGTTACGATCTTTCTAGCATCCCCATAATACCGTGATCAAAATTCAGATGCTTGGCAATCGTTTCATATTTACAACCACTGCTGCATCCTAGGATCACGTGATCCCTTTTGTGATCTTCTAAGAAGCAAAGTTAATGGGGAAACCAGATTCACTTAACAAACAGGTTGCTAACGTTATCAACTGGAGTGATTCGCTTAATGACGGTGGCAAGGAAGATCATCAAATGGGGCAAAATTCACATAACAAATGCCTCAGTTAGCAACAGAAATTTTGGGCTCTATTGCGGTCATAAGTCAAGGAAGGAAGGAGGCAGAAGTTTTGAAGAGGCTGATGAAACATCTTCTATAACATCAGAGGAGCTTAAGCAATAATTTAGAAGCAGAAGCTACAGTGCCAGCTCCTCTATACTATACCAAAGCCTTTATTTCAAGCATCAGTAATCTTACTATACTAAAAGAGACCTCTGAGGATTTCAGCTTTCTCTCAAGGCCATATAGCAGAGTTGTGACCCTGGAAATTTTCAGGTCCAAATTCTCTATGGAAAGCTTTCCGTTTCAATCTACTTGGGTGGTTTCCTTGAATATGATATTTCATTCTTCCTTTGTCTATTAGCCAATATTGTCAATGTTCTCATTTTTTTTTAACCACATAAATAATTTCTTTAAAGGCTTCAAATCTTGTAAACTAGGCTGGATGGAATTTTGGTTCCAGTTCCAATAATGCAGCCCACATTCTTGTGCCTGATAATAATGAATAGTCTTTTAACAGGAGCAATAGTTGTTTGCAAAGTAAAAAAAAAAGCAGCTGGATTTTTCATTTGCAAATAAATTTGTGAAACTCTGGCTTGGTGATCAAATACATCTGAATTTGACTGACAACTGTCAGAAATGGTGTAGAGTCTCCTGCTTGGGCAGGGTGTTGGACTAGATGATCTACAAGGTCCCTTCCAACTCTGTTAATCTGTATTTTGAATTTATGATATGACAGCAGTGTTTCAATATCTCAGGGGCTGCCACAAAGAAGAGAGGGTGAACCTATTTTCCAAAATACCTGAAAGCAGGACATGAAGCAATGGATGGAAACTACTCAAGGAGAGAAGCTACCTGCAACTAGGGAATTTTCTGACAGTGAGAACAATTAACTAGTGAATGACTTGCCTCCAGGAGTTGTCAGTGCTCTAATATTGGAGCTTTTAAAGAAGAGATTGTTCAATCTTTTGTCTGAAATGGGTTGCCTGCTTGACCAAGAGGTTGGACTACAAGACTTCCAAGATCCCTTCCAACTCTGTGATTCTGAATTGGGTTCTGTAGGGTAGGACCAGATAATTCACCGATCATCTTCCTGAGAGTATCTGGGTTTGCTTTCCAGCAACTGTCAAAAATATGACATTAGATTTGAGAGTTGGAAGGGACCTTGTAGGTCATCTAGTCCAACCCCCCGCCCAAGCAGGAGACCCTCCACCATTTCTGACAGGTGGGAGTCCAATCTCTTCTTGAAAGTCTCAAGTGATGAAGCTCCCACAACTTCCAAAGGCAACTTCTGTTCCTTTGGTTGATTGTTCTCACTGTCAGAAAGTTTCTCCTTATTTCCAGGTTGAATCTCTCCTTGTTCAGTTTCCATCCATTATTCCTTATCTGGGTGCCTTATTCCTTTGGGTGCCTTGGAAAACAGCTTGACCCCTTTCTCCTCTCTGTGGCAGCCCCTCCAATATTGGAAGACTGCTATCATGTCTCCCCTGGTTCTTCTCTTCACTAGACTAGCCAGGCCCAGTTTCTGTAACTGTTCTTCGTATGTTTTAGTCTCCAGTCCCCTCATCATCCTGGTTGCTCTTCTCTGTATTTTTTCTAGAGACTCAACATCTTTTTTTAAATGTGGTGACCAAAACTGGATGCAGTACTCTCGGTGTGGTCTTACTAAGGCTTCATAGAGTGGTATTAGTACCTCCCTATTTGTGTGTGCATGTCTTCAAATCAGTTTTTTTGACTCTAGGAGATTTTGGAAGTGTTTTGCCATTGCCTTCTTGTTAGGGTTGAATGAGAGTGGCTGGCTCAAAAATTACTCAGCTGGCTTTGCAGTTAAGGCAGGACTAGAACATATTGCCTCCTGATTCCTAGCCTGGTGGCTTAACCTGTTTTGTGAGAGTATTTTGAATAAACATTGCTATTTGCTTTTTTGTTTTTAATTTTTAAATGTATATTTAGGGAAATTGGATTCAAATTGACCAAGTAAAGTCTTTTGAACCATTCCAACAGTTGTTCTCCCATATTATTTTATCAAGATATACAACTATCATTAATGAGGAATATTAGTAGTTCAGGGATGAAATGTGGGGTCTTTGATGCTCTTTGAACTTGATGGTTTTCTTGCAGATGTTTTCATTACTCAAACTAGATAACATACTACTGATGGGATGTCACCCACTTTAGTAAGGAAATATCTGCAAAAAACAACCAACCTCAGAGAACAAGAAGGACCTCTCCCAGGTACAATTTTATATAGTGTTTTTCAAACTTGGGGATTTTAAGATATGTGGACTTCAGTTCCCAGAATTCACCAGCCAGCATTGGGAAACAATTAGTGAAATGGCTTTTTTTTAATGTATATTTTATTTTTTTAAACCAATATAATGAAGTACTCTCATCTGCTTTATTCCTTCCAAAAGCAAGGAGCTTTCAAAGATCTATTCTTCCATTACATCAGACATTTTAACCAATCACTCATGGCAAAAGCTTCCCTGCTAGGCTGGACTGAATTTGGGTTCTGCTTCCATTGTCACCCAAATTTTTGAGCCTAATAGTAAGTGGAACAGGCCAGCCAGAATAATATTTCTGATTTGAAGTTATCCAGAAAACCCACAATTCTCTATAGTGCTTGAGAATGACAGGATTGGTAGCTCAACACACCTGAAAGGCAGCAATATGCAGTAATGTTAGACCAGTTTGTCAACATTATGAACGTACAGATATGTGGACCAATTCCCAGAATTCCCCTTGCTGGCTAGAAGTGAATAATAAGTCACTGAGTAAGATTTCCTCCACTCTGGGGTCTGCAGCGTTAAACAGTAAAAGCTATGTTTCCAGTTTTCTCCCTTAACTAAGTTAAGAAAAATCTTCCTGTGTTCTCTCACTAATAATTAGTGTCAGGATCTTTACAGACATTTAAAAGTGAAAGTAATTCTTTCTCAAACCTGTTTTCTTGCTCAAGATGCATTGGGGGAAAAAAAGAGAGAGAGTTAGAAGAATTCAAGCTGCTAGACTATTTCCCCTTTAAGAACCATATAGCCCATGTATTTTAGGGTGGAGTTTTTCTAATTTTCTTTCTAATCCCATGATCCAGCCAGGAGTTTTAAGTCTCTTCACTGATAACAGGAGAACTTCCTGCTGACTGTTTACCTGAAGGAGTTCCCAAGTCTTTATCAATCTGAGAAACTACTGTTATAATCACTCAAAGAGACCCTCCATTTGGTTTTATGTTATTATTATGGTTCATCACACTTAGTAAACCAGATGTTTAGACTGGATTTGGCAATTTTTATCTACTTATGGAGTCCTTCCCAAGGACTTGGGATAGGCAGTAATTGTTTGATGATGTGAAAAGTAGTATTGCAGGATTATTACCTTTATTGTCAAGGTACAACATGTATACAATGAGATTGGATGGAAGCTGTTCCAAATACAGCCACTTGGTCAATGTTGATGGTGTTCAAGTGATGCTAATTGTTTTGGGAGAGGATCCAGAGAACCTATTACTATTATTATAATTAAAATGTATTATAGCCACCCGCCCTAAAAGTCTCCAAGCAGCTTACAACATCCAAACCAGTTAACAGCAAGAAACAAAACAGTTGCTGGACTATCTTAATAAAAACACAACAGGGGCTTCACAGGGCATATTAAATCCAGGCCTGGGAACATATTAGACATTAAAAAGCATCCTGGGTCAACATTAAGTTACAATATATGCTAGCAGGGACTCATCCCTACAATTGTAAAGGCATAACCTTTGAATTTCTTGTCCCAAAAGTGCTTTTTCCAAGAGGCAACAGGACTTTCTGGTTTTTCTTTGAAGACATCTTGCTTCTCATCCAAGAAGCTTCTTTTGAAGAAGCTGAAGAAGCTTCTTGGATGAGAAGCGAAACATTTTCAAAGAAAAACCTGAGGCCTCTTGAAAAAGCACCTTTGGGACTACCGTGACCTGGGTGGTTGAGAATCTATCATTCTACACATTACTACTCCTTGTATGTTTCAATTTTAAGTAGGACTCAAGAGGATTGAACTCAATGTCCTAGACACAGAAAGCAGAGGAAGGATCAGTACATGATCAAAGGGGTTTAAAACAATCCCAAAAAAGAAACCAGGAGGACCCTAAAACTCCATCTTCCTGATTTTACCCATGGTGACTGGTCATTCTTCAAATTTTATCCGGAACAAACCAAGCCAGAAAGTACTTGGACCTCTCTTGCAGTGGTGGTTAGGTGACTTTTGAGGAACAGAAAGCAAATACTGGGTTTTTTTTTTAAAGCTGCAGAGAAGTTCATTCTCCCTAATCCCTTGAATCATTCAAGGACAGAGGCTGAAACCAAAACAGAGGCCAGGAGCCCCAGCTGTCCAACCCAAGAACTTCCTTGCAGGTTCAGACTGGAGGATCTACCCAAGATGGTCAACATCTGACAGCAGCAATTAGAGGCTAGTTTTTCCACCAAGGCTCTCAGTAAATATTCCAGACTTAGTTGTGGGCATGTAAGAAACTCTATGCTTCTATAGTCTCTGCTCCCCACTTTTCCTTCATTAAGAAACCAGTTTTTTTCTCTGCTTGAGTCCCAGCTAGGTGGCATAGAAGGATGGGGGAGTTTGAGTAGGATGATGCTTCCTCTGCATTTTCTCTTTCTCCAGCACCTGTTGCTTCTCCAATTCGCTACAATTCTGCCTTTCTTCATAGCAGCCTTTATGCTCAGCAGGAACACATCACATACTTTAGCTATGTTTTGGGAAGGCAAAGAATCCAGGGCCTTGTACCACCTTTTCCAATGGAGAAACTGTTATTAAAGGGAATCAGAAATCATGAATCAACAATTGTGTGTGTGGGGGGGAGAGAGAATGAATGAGAATGTGCATATATGTGTTATGTATGTGTATGGATAGACATATAAACAGGGGAACTGGAAACAATGGGGCCACCATTACCACCAATGTATACGCTTGGGCAGAGGTCTCCAAACTTGGCAACTTTAGCTGGAGAATTCTGGGAGTTGAAGTCCACAAGTCTTAAAGTTGCCAAGTTTGGGGACCCCTGCTCTTGGGATTTCTTAATAATCTCCTGTCCTTTCAAATCCAATCCTGATTCGTCTTTTAAATTCAACCAAAGTCAATTAGGTGCCCCTGACTGTTGGGATAGCTGCTTTTCATTACTAGTTTAATTCATCCATTTAGAATTATGGGGACTAGAAATGGGATTGTAGGCTGAAGGTCTAGTGGTTATGGCACCAGGCTAGAAAGCAAGAGACCGTAAGTTCAAGTCCCGCCTTGGCTATGACAACCAGATGGGTGTCCTTGAGCCAGTCCCCCCCCCCTCTCTCAGCCCAACTCACCTCACAGGGCTGTAGTTGGGAAATTGGAGGAGAAAGGTGTGTTGGAAAGGTTTGTCACCTTATTTATAAAAATAATAAAGGCAGGAAATAAATAAATTTATATATCTGTATCTATTTACTATACGTCTACCTAGGGAATCAAGCATGAAACCATGGCTTCATGATCAAGTAAATGTGAACTGGGATAGAGATTGTCCTAAACAAAGCAATCTGAAAGTGAAGCCACAACTGTTTACAATCTTACTTCAGCTTTTCTTCGCTTTTACAGACTTGTGAAGGTTGTGAACACAACCCACAAGGATGGTTGCAAAGTTTCTTTTTTATCATCATCCTAGTCACTAGGTGAGAACTACCTGAATATCCAGGTTGTCTGATGCAGCACATTTCATCCAGGAGGTAGGTCTTCTGCAAAGAAGGATCAGATCACCTTACCAAAAATGTCTCCTGGTTTCTAGCCTGGTACCTTAAAATACAGCTGGCCTTGTTAAAAATCATAACAGGCCTGAGCAAAACTCTGATTTCTGCAGTTCACCATTTTCAGGTTCCAGTTCTGCACACTAGGAGTTTCCCAAGGGCGTTTTAAATCAGTTTTGCTATTTCCCAATTCACTGTTATTATTTTTAATTTTTAAAAAGTGTATATTGAGGGAAATCTGGATTAAAAGTGATGAAGGAAAATGTTTTGATTGTAATAGTTGTTTCCTCATGCTGGATGGGGAATTCTGGGAGTTGAAGACCGCACATCTGAAAAGTTGCCAAGGTTGAAAACCTTGCTATAAATGATCCCTCCCAACTCATTTGAACTTATTGGGGTTTGGAGAAAAATGGCTTATTTCAATCCTGATTGCTTAAATGGACCAAACCTTCGGGTTTTTGAATGAAGAACACAGCACTTCAAACGTACCACCAAGCCTCTTCTAGAAGACCATGGCATACATACACAAACACACACACACACATACAAAAGGCCTCTGATTCTTTCTCTGCCCTCTCCCACTTCCCAACACAACGCGATGGCCAGCTGGGCCCACTCCATATGCGCAGAGGCATTCTTCCCACTTATTATACGCACATCGGTCGCTTTCTGCTCATTTATTTCTTCGGAGGCCACGCAAAAATTGGATTTCGGGCCACGGCCTCCTCCCCCCCCCCTTCCCGCAATCCTGGGGGGAAAAAAACCCCCCAAACCAATGTGATCTAATGGCCCATTTCTTCCTCGCCAAAGCCTCGTCGGTGGCTTCGTTGCGCGGCCTCGCACGTACTCTGCAGTTTTCGGCTTCTCTCTCTCTCTCTCTCTCTCTCCCGCCCGCTTCCCATCTTGAAACGCAATGACACGGCCAATTTTGATCATTCCCCCCCCCCCCCTTCCTACCTCACTTCGCCCCGTCTTCACAGTCATGCACGCCGGGCAAGGCCAATTTCCTCCACTCCGAGCTAAACAACGCAAAGGACCAGTAAGATACCCTTCCGACCCGGGTCTCTTTGCACGCATGCAATACACACATGCGTGCACCCCACATACGCACCCCACTCCCACCCCCCCACCCACCCCACACACACACTTTTTGGCTCCCAGTAAGATAATCCACCTTCCCAGAAGAGCTCCCTGAACACGGTGCAGTACCGGATTTCATCGCCCCAACCCCCCAAAATGGGGAAACACCCTTTTCTTTCCCCAAAGCAATTCAATAAATAATTCCCCGGGCAATTGCAAACCTGGGTCATCTTGGCTCCCTTGCAGTGTCCTCTCCCCCACCCCCACAACGAGGCAATGTGATGCAGCGAGCTTTCCAGATCTCCCCCCCCCCGCCCGCCCCCGCATGAAAATCCCCCTCCTGATTTCCTCGATCTGGATTCCACTGACCCGAAAGAGGCAGCGAGAAGCTGCGCTGCGCGCTAGAGTCCAACCGGCGGCGCAAAGGAGAAAAAGCAGCGCCTCCGTCCAGGCCAGCCGGGCGTTCTCGGCCCACGTCCGGCGGGACAGTTCCCAGCCACAATCTGTGCAGCTCCGCAGCGCCCCGACTAGGCTCCGGTAACTACGCCGCACCAACTGCTCGTAGCTCGGCATAGGCTCGGGCGCCTGCATCCTTTTCTCTGGCCGCTCGCGGCTTCGTCGCGCAAGCACGAGAGCGGCAAGTGCAAGGCTGCCTCCTGCTGCAGCCGCCCATCAGCGCGCGCCGGTCCCGCACCAGCTGTTTGCAGCTGGAAACAGCGGCAGGCCCGCTTCTGCGCACGCGCGCCAAACGCCGCGCAGAAACCTGAAGAGCGGAAGAAAAAAAAAAAAAAAAAAGGCGAAGCCCGCGCGCGAGCGACCTTCGCCGGCCGCTAGAGGGCGCGCCGGTCAACGCCGCCGTTGGAAAAGGACGCGCTTGTCAAAGTGGATCGCAGCGACGGGAGCAGCGCGAAGCCGGTCGCGAAAGATCCTGCCGGCCTGAGGGATCGTGCTTTGCGGAGGGATCGTGCACGCGTGATGCACGCCTCGGGTTGCGGCTCCGAGGAAGCGGCTCGTTCGACTCCCAACGCAAGAGGAAAATCCGCGATTAAATCGGATTTAGGAGACCATCTGCTCTGCCGGGGTCTCCCCAAGATTTCCCGGCGGCTGCGTTGGAATCCAGTCCGCTTTCCGACTCCGAAATCCTCCCGAGAGACGGCGGGAAACCGGACGAGCGAACGAGGCTTCCCCGAGGCTTTGATTGTCGAGCTGCGTGTGAACCGCGAGGGGACGGACGCTTCGCTTTGGCGAACTGCCCTCTTTCGTTTAGTTTCGGGCGAATGCGTTGCTTCGCCTTCAACGCTGCGCGGAAATTCAGCGGCAGGTGAACCTGGAAACGTCCGACCCATTTGGGAATGGGTGCAAATGTCCATTCCTCTCTCTCTCTCTCTCTCTCCCCCCCCCTCCCCCGGTTTCCGAATTCTTAAAAAAAATTACTTCGCCGTATAAACCATGGGCAGAAGTCGAGCGATTGTAAAAATAAAAATGTGTTCTAAAACAGGGCTTGGAATTCTCTATTTTGTATGCTGATTGGGGAAGGGAAAGAAGAGATATGCAGTAGGAATGCAAGATCTGTTAATTTATGTGGGATTTATAGATATAGACAGAAGATAGGTAGGTTGGTGGATGGATGCATGGATGGTTGCGTGGATGCATGGATGATTAGAGGGGCAGACAGACAGAAACAGAGGCGGGCAGACAGGCAGGGAATGAGATTAGATAGGTAGGGAAAGAGAGAGAGAGAGAGAGAGATCAGGGATCTCCAACCTTGGCAACAAGCTAAGTCCCAAAAAGGACACAGCGGAGGAGCAAAATTTCGGGGGTGCTCCATCCGTTGTCATCTGCTCCAAAAAGTGGCAAAAATTTGCATAAACAGAATGGAAAAGAAAGGAAAAGAACGGACATGGGTAGGATGTAGCGGGGATGTTAAACGGATGTTCATAGGAAGCCTAGAGGATAAATATAGGATACAAAGCGTTCATTGCTCATCCTTTCTATTTCCGTGCTACTAACGCTGTGTAGACCTTCCGTGTCCCTTTTTTGTTTCCTCCCTCTTTCCGTACACTTCCGTGTCCCTTTTTTGTTTCCTCCCTCTTTCCGTTTTCAGCTGCAGCGGATGTGAGTTGCGAGGATGCCCAGAGGATGCAGAGAGGATACAGCGGACGTTTAACGGATGATAAACGGACATAGAACATTTGTTACTCGGATGTCACGGATTTACATCGTACACAGCGGAAAATTCATCCGTTCACATCCGTGCAGCTCAAAACTTCTTGAGCGGATGAAATCTCAGTGGACGGATGCTCAAAGGATAGGGCGTATGAAACACGTATGCAATGAGTACACAACGGATGCATAGCGTTTTCCAACGTTTTTTAACATTTTACATCGTCTTTGTATCAGTTGGTGCAGTGGCACAGGGGCTTTAAGACTTATGGACTTCAAAGCTGTCTGAGGAATTCTGGGAGTTGAAGTCCACAAGTCTTAAAGTTGCCAAGGTTGGAGACCCCTGATTTAGATCCCTTCACAGGTTGTGGGCCATGTTTGGGTCTGGTTAAGTGCTTGAGGGAGGTGCATGCCACTCGTGGAAATCTACTACAGTAGTCCTCAACTTACAACAGTTTCTTTAGTGATGGGGGGGGGGGGGAGCTGGCTGAGGAATTCTGGGAATTGAAGTCAACAAGTCTTAAAGTTGCCAAGGTTGGAGACACCCCCGCCCCCGTGTAGGGTTTCTTGTTTGAGCAGGGGGGTTGGAATAGATGACCTACAAGGTCCCTTCCAACTCTGATTATCTGTTAACCACAAGAAATAACACAAAAGTGTTGGCAAGTTTTCCTCTGGATGAAGAATATGATTTCATGCCCACAGCAACAAGTCACTAGCCTCAGCTCTTCGGCCTGCTGGAAGTTAAACATTGGAAGTTTTTTTCAGCTGGAATGGAGCTCTTGAAGATCACTTCCTATCTAGAGACTAAAAGTTTGAAAAGGGGATGTGAATTCAGACGTGGAATACATTTGGGTTTTTATGGTTCATTCAAACAAATCAATTTGCAAATAACTTAAAGGGTTGATTTTAAAGATTCCATTAGATCAGTGTGCTGTCCAGACAGTATATAGTTAATTGGGAGCTGTTCCCTTTAAGGGAATGCCTCATGGGAAATGTAGTTAGTGCATCATGGGAAATGTAGTTCATGTCATGTGGTCACATCTGTAATCCTGATTGGTCACTGAGTTGACCCTTGGTTGGGTTGGGGGAGTTTCCATTATTCTTGCTTGGACCCCAACATCGTGCTCCATCGTTATGGGATGAAGATAACTATCTTTTCACACTATGAAGTCAACTATGCAAAGATTTGGACATAAGATGAATCTCGACATAACTGTGGATGCTGGCTGAGGAATTCTGAAAGTTGAAGTCCATAAGTCTTAAAGTTGCCAAGCTTAGAGACCTCTGCCCTACACCATTTCTGACAGATGGCAGTCCAATCTCTTCTTAAAAGTCTCAAGTGATGGCGATCCCATAACTTCCGAGGGCAACTTCTGTTCTACTGGTTGATTGTTTTCACTGTCAGAAAGTTTCTCCTTATTTCCAGGTTGAATCTCTCCTTGTTCAGTTTCCATCCATTATTCCTTATCTGGCCTTTGGGTGCCTTGGAAAATAGCTTGACCCCCTTTCTCTCTGTGGCAGCTCCTCCAGTATTGGAAGTCTGCTATCATGTCTCCCCTGGTCCTTTTCTTCACTAGACTAACCGGGCCCAGTTCCTGCAACCGTTCTTGAGTTATTTCTTGTAACTTCTTCCCCCAAAAGGCAGAATTTTGGCCTCCTGCACCGTCACCCCAGCAGGAAGAGAAGACAGGCTGTGTCCCCATTGTTCCCTTGGTTTTAAAACATCATTCATTCCTTGCAGGCCAGTCAACCAAGGACCAGAGGCCATGCAGACAAAAGAAACATTCATTCCTACCCTTGGACCTACCAGCCAATTTCAGCCCAGAACAGCATGGCTCTCCCTCCCGCCCCAAAACCAACCCAGGGAACATGACAATGGGGCCATTCAGAAATGCTGCAAGTGAGTCAGGTATAAAAGCGTGGGGGAAGTTTTAAATCTCCCCCTCCTCCTGTCCACCCCCCACCCCCCCTCCCATCCTGCTCTAGAGGCCAGGGGAAGAGAGAGAGGCAGGCTACTACGTTCCCACGCCATCTTTCGTCCACCCACCCCTTTTTAAGTAAGTGCCAACCAGGGAGAAGAAAGCCATGATGCAACAGAAGGACGTTTGGCTTGGCAATATGGGAGGGTTTGGGGGCTGGCTTGCTGCCCTGTTTCTCGATTTGCACTTGGCAGAATGAGGTGGCTGTGGCTTTGCAGGCAAGGTGGGACGGGCAGAGAGAAAAACTTGCTCAGCCTGTCTCCTTGAAGCTTTCTGGCTTGTTTTGCGCCTTGTGAAAACCCAGTTTCAGGCTTAGCCCTGGTTGGGTGTGGGGGGGGAGATGCATGGATCAATATACAGTGAGTGACCACTGAGTGACCATTCGAAGGTAGAACAACACAGAAAAAAGTGATTCGTGACCATTTTTCACCTGACCGTTAGCATCTCTACAGAAACGTGATGATCAAAAATTCAGATTCTTGGATAATTAAAAGTTGAATGTTCAATGGGACTTGAAAGGGAATTGTAAGTTATAGGAGTGGCACATTCTAATTGGCGATTATTGGGGAAATATATGAAATGTAATATTTGAAATGAGGTAGATTTTTTTGGAAATGATGAAATAGGAATATGGGATGAAAATGTAAACATGACAGATAAAAATATAATTAATATCAAAATATGAGAACTTTTTAAAGGGAAAAAAATAGGTTAAGAAATGAATGGGAAATTTATAAATAAGCCTGAGGGAAGTGTTTAAGAAAAACAATAGAGAATATACAAACTAGTGGTAAGATATTAAATTAATTATGAAAGATAAACATGTAACCAAAGCTATGTCTGTATGGAGATGTGAAAACCTGGAATCATGCTGTTCGCTAAAAAAAGATGTTTTATTTTCTTATGTTTTGTGAAAACTGAAATAAAAATGTTATCAAAAAAAAAATCAGACCCTTGGCAACTGACTCATATTTATGATGCTGCAGCATCCTGGGGTCATGGGATCCCCTTTTGCGACCTCCTGACCAAAGCAAAGTCAATGGGGAAGCCAGATTCACTTAACCATGTTAGTAGTTAGTTAATAACTGAAGTGATTCTCTTAACAAGAAAGATAGTAAATTGGGGAATTTTTTTATTTCACTGTCTTGTCTAGCAACAGAAATTTTGAGCTCCATTGTGATCGTAAGTCAAGGACTACTTGTGAAGGAGCCCAAGGCTCTTTTCTCTCATCCCTTTTTAAAAATCTCATGCCCTCTGCTAAGGCCAGCGCTCGGAGGGCTTAAGGAGAAAAAATGTCCTCTGTGCCAAGAAATGAAGACCCTTCTCTTTTTGATTTGCTGCTGGACTCATGATTGGAAGTGTCCAAGCTGAAGCTGAATATTCTCATGGAGGTTTCACAGCATTTTCGTGGCAACAAAAGGGAAGTGGTTGGCCATGGCCTTCTTCACAGTGTTTTTTTTTTCTCCATTTCCCAAGCTAATTCATAGCTCTGAGATTTCCTGGTGGTCTTCCATCTTAGGACTAAGCAAATTCTCTATCATCCATCCATCCCTGTCTCTCTCTCTCTCTCCCTACATCCACCTTCCTATCATCTATTCTATATCTATATATAGCAGTTATCTCCAAACTTGGCAACTTTAAGACTTGTGGACTTCAACTCCCAGAATTCCTCAGCCAGCTTTTTTCCTGTCACTAAAGAAACTGTTGTAAGTTGAGGAGTACTGTAGTAGATTCCCATGAGTGGCAGACCAAAACATGGCCCACAGCCTGTGAAGGAATCTAAACCAGGCAACTTTAAGACTTGTGGATTTCAACTCCCAGAATTCTGGGAGTTGAAGTCCACAAGTCTTAAAGTTGCCAAGTTTGGGGACCCTTGATCTATAGCCACCTACCTTACCTATCATCTTCCCACCTTTGTTATTGTTTATAAATAATGCAAATGAACATAATTTCTTCCTCCTATTTCCCCCACAGCAACCACTCTGAGTTGGGCTTTGAAATACTACACAGCTTGGAATTTTTTTGTTTTTTTTAAACCAATCTTGAGTGTTTGTGAAGTCTTTCAAGTCAAGCTTGACTCCAGGTGCCTTCATGGACAATAGAGAAGTTCTTTCCCAGTGACACCCTCTAAACTTGTCAATCTGCCCACATTCCTGGTTCAGTGGTTCTCCATTAAAGTACTGGCCAAGTCAGGTCCTGTTTAGGTTTCTGAGGTGAGCCAAGGTTGGTAAGAGGTTGCCACTTAAATGGGCCATTATTTTTGTGTAATCATTTTACTGTGTAAACCCCAATTGGCTGAAATCACAAATTAAGCTGTAAACCAGAGTGTACAAGCCAAACAGGTGGGAATGCATTTACTCCATTAATCCAAATGAACCATATTGTGGACTAGTAGAATGTGTGAAGCCAGACAGTGGGGTAGCTAGGTTTGTACAATATACCAAATTGTAAAGTAGCCAACCAAAGTTTAGTGCAATGTGTCGTGTATGTTACACAGCCCCCTCCCCGCAAGTAGCCCTGAGTGAAAGGAAGCTTCTGTGCTTTAATAAAGACATGAGAAAGTGCAGTATTTGTATATAAGGTGGAACATCTAAATTTCTGTTAATAGAGAGATTCTATGAAATAAGGAACTTATTTCATAGAGGCTCTCTATTAACAGAAATTTAGATCATGTTGTGAAGGCTGGTGCTGCAGGATGTTGGATAATTCACAAATTTTTTCTCACAGTTAGGCTAACCAGGTTTATCATGGAAGCCCAGCCACTCTTAAAATTTTAACTCTATGCATGCCATTACCTCATCTGCAAGGGGAAATTGAAGACAAACATCCCCAAGCTTTGCAGTCAGTTTTGAATACAACTTCTCTCATCTTGCAAAATGACAGTAAGTTTGACCCAGTGGTTAAGAAACCAGGCTAGAAACCAAGAGACTGTGAGTTCTAGTCCCGCCTTAGTCATGAAAGCCAGCTGGGTGATTTTGAGCCAATCAGGAGACTGAGAGTTCTAGTCCCGCCTTAGACCTTAGAGGGCTGTCTGGATGACTTTGGGCTAATCACCAGGAGACTGTGAGTTCTAGTCCTACCATGGGCATGAAAACTGGCTGGATGACTTTGGGCCAGTCACTCTCTGCCCAACCCCCCTCTCAGGGTTGTTGTGAGGAAAACAGGAGGAAGAAGGAGCAGTGTTTGCTACCTTGAGTTATTTAAAAATATAATAAAGGTGTGATATAAATAAGTCTTAAGATGTCTGCAAATTCACTTTTTTCACCGTTCAGATACCTGCTCTGTGCTTCAGTTACAGATGAAAGAAAAAGAATTTAAAATACCCAGGGAGAATCAAGCATGTTCTGAAAAGGCCCCAGGCTCAACTCACAGCGTTGTCTGTGAAAAGAATGCAAAAGAAATCACTGTGGGGGCCACCTGGAAGGGGAACAGGCTCACTGGTTCAATAATTTGATGGAAAAAGTAGTTCATATTTTCAACTTGGAAACTGTCTCACAAGCAAATGGAGGATTTATTGGGAATGTTGAAAGGTTTGCTGTTTCCAAGTCTCTATTCCACCTGATCTCTGCTTTAAAACAGGAACCCAAAGACACTGGAGAAACAGCTTCAGAAAATCTAGATTGCTTTGCTGCCTGTGGGCGACTCAGGGAAATGTCCAGTTTCTGCTAGGGCAGAGGAGGTGATTCCTGCAAGATCCTTGGGCTGAATCCAACTTTTCAAGATGTTGTAGATTTGAGGTATCAAGCGCAGGGAGTGTACTGTAAGGCCAGGCGATCAAAGTCATTCTCCTGTGTAGCCCAAAACACAAAGAAAGAAAATAAGTTTACATTCTAAGGGAAGAATCGAATCCACAATGCAACAGCTAAAAGGGCCAATACAGGCAGTCCTTGACTTAGCAAGAGTTCCTTTAGTGTCCCAAAGGTGCTTTTTCAAGAGGCAACTGGACTTTCAGGTTTTTCTTTGAAGAAGCTTCTTGGATGAGAAGCAAAACAGCTTCAGAGAAAAGCAAGGAAGTCGAGTAGCCTCTTGAAAAAGCACCTTTGGGACAAAAGATGACTGAGAATCTCCATAGAGAGTTTGTTTAGTGACCGTTCAAAGTTACAATGGCACTGAAAAAGCGACTTATGACCATTATTTCACAACTTAAAACCATTGCAGCATCTCCATGGTCACGTGATCAAAATTCAGACACTTGGCAACTGACTCATATTTATGACAGTTGCAGTCTCCCCTTGGGGTCATGTGCTCCCCTTTTGCAACCTCCTGGTAAGCAAAGACAATAGGGAAACCAGATTCACTTAACCATGTTAACTAACTTAACTGCAGTGATTCGCTTAACAAATGTGGTGAGAAAAGTTGTGAAATGGGACAAAGCTCACTTAACCGATTTCTCACTTAGCAGCATAAATTCTGGGCTCAATTGTGGTCTTAAGTTGAAGACTACCTGTAAAATCTTGAACTGCATTAATATAAGCTCTGTGTCCTCGTCAAAGGACAGTAACAATCCCACCTGCCTACACTGGCTATTTCACTGTTGGGAGGGCAACTCTGGACATGGCATCTTCAAAGGGACATAGAAAAGTTGGAGCTTTGGGAGAAGAAAAACATAAAGGAGCTTGATATGTTTTGTTTGCAAAAGGGAAGAGGCACGATAGCAATCTATCAATACAGGGAATCCTTCATTTATGACCATTATTTCCATTGCAAAGTAGTGTGGTTGTTAAGTGAGCCGCACCCCATTTTATGACATTTTTCGCCATGGTTGTTCAGCAGTCACCTCCATTTGCAAACTTCTGACGGTCGATGAGGGAAGCTGGATTCGCTTAATGATTGCATGATTCATTTAACAACTGCAGGAATATGGTACAAAGGTTGTAAGATAGGCTGCGACTCATTGCCTTGCTTAGCAATGGAAATTGTGGTCCCAATTGTGGTTATAACTCGAGAACTACCTGTATGGCTTCTCTGCTGCCTGAGCAACTCCCAGAACTGAACTGCAGGAATGCATTCAATGAAAATTGAACCATTCATGCATTTATTTCCAACGAGTGGCGCCTAGAGATCAAACACTCGCCTCCCACTCGGAAGGGTGGCAGTTTGATCCTAGGCAGCTGGCAGAAGTTTCTCTACCAGGGTGCAACAAGAAAAGATCTGCTGCGAACTCTGCGTAGGTGTCAGGAAGGGCATCTGGCCAGTAAATGCTCAGCTCCACTCAGTTATCCTGACTCTACCCCAAAATAAAAAGGATCATTGAGTCTATCATCTGCACCTCTGTAACTGTCTGGTTTAGTTCTGCAACCCAACAGGACAGACACAAACTTCAGAGAGTAATTAGGACTGCAGAAAAACAATTACTACCCACCTGCCTTCAATCGAGGACCTGTATATACTGCATGAGTCAAGAAGAGGGCTGTGAAAATATTTACAGACCCCTCACATCCTGGACATAAACTGTTTCAACTCCTTCCCTCAAAAAGACGCTGAACGCCATCACTCTGCTAAACAAATAATTCCCTCAACCCTGTTCAACTATTAGAAAGTCTGCACCACTATTACTATTCATCTTCTCCACTCCCTCCCTTCCCACTTGTGACTGTATGACAGTAACTTTGTCACTTGTATCCTTATGATTTATAACTGTTTCCTAGTATGATTTGATTGCTTATTATACCCTATGACAATTATTAAGTGTTGTACCTGATGATTCTTGACTCTTGATGAATGTATCTTTTATGTACACTGAGAGCATTTGCACCAAGACAAATTCCTTGTGTGTCCAACCACACTTGGCCAAAAAAAGAATTCTATTCTATTCTATTCTATTCTATTCTATTCTATTCTATTCTAT
>BLBF01000042.1:24718382-24747170 GCA_015471245.1 Laticauda colubrina | reverse complement strand
ATTCTATTCTATTCTATTCTATTCTATTCTATTCTATTCTATTCTATTCTATTCTATTCTATTCGAATTCTATTCTGTTAAAGCAGGGGTATGAAACTGGTGGCCCACAGGCCGGATGCCTTACAAGCAGGCCATGGCAACCCCAGCTCTGTGAAGGGGGAAAACGTTGTGATATGTCACATGATGGCAACATGATGCCACACGTTTGTGGCATTAAAGGGTCGTAAAAAGAATAGAAAGAATAAAAATCATTTATTCCCATACTTGAATCTGATGAAAACACTTATTTTATGACACTATATGGAGGATTTAATCACAATTTGCAATGCTTTTGACGAACAACAAAAATGCAACTAAAAAAAAAAAGAAATCCTCTCTCCTTTCCCTTTCCCTTCCCATCAGAAGCCAAAGCCAAAGAGTAGAGATGCTTTACCTTAACTTGATACTCCTTTATGAATGGATGGCTTTTATGGGCATCCTTGAGCTGCGACAGGTAACGGTTGGTCACCTAAAAGGAGGAAGAAGGGACAGAACCCAAGCGATGAAGAACAAAAACAATGGGAAAGAAAATCTCCTGTGGAAAAGGAGAAGAGCAAATTCTGCTCCCAAAGGAAAAAAAGGCCGCTGGAATGGGAAAAGCCAGCCAGCCATTCTTCCGTGTCAGCAGGAGGCTGATTGAGAACTGGGTAACCTCTGACCTTTCCCACGGCAGAGGAGGGACTCCCAACAGACGTGGCCATGAGAGGAAGGGAGGTCAGGAAAACTGCCCCGAAATACACAATGCATTGGGAAGAGGGCTAGGAGAGGAGATGGGCTCCCCAGCTGAGGAAGCTGGAAGGACCATCGATGGAACAGCAAAGGAAAAACTTCCCCAGCTATTTCCTTTGCAACAGCTGGCCACATGCGTGCTTTGTTGCGGCCAGGGGTCAGAGGGGTCAAGGGAGAAAGAAGTGGCCCAGGCTCCAACAAGGGGGAGAAAGGGTCAGTTCCCACTTTCCCTCTCCTGCCAAAAATGGCACTGGGGAGAGGAGCCAAACTCATCAAGGACAGACCTGCAATTAATAATCCCTAATGAGTTACTCTTCTGTCTGAGAATTCCAGGCTTGGGAAGAGTCATTTAAGAACTTAATTTCATCACTGAGTGAAGGAATCCACTAAAGCAGCGGTCTCCAACCTTGGCAACTTTTAAGATTTGTGGACTTCAAATCCCTGAGTATGGGAACTCTGGGAGTTGAAGTCCACAAATCTTAAAGTTGCCAAGGTTGGAGACTCCTGCACTAAAGCAACCTGGATAAGTGGCTCTTCAGATAGCACAATGCCTTTCAACCTTGGCAACTTTAAGAGGAATGGGCTTCAATTCCCAGAATCCCCAGCCAGCAAGGGATTCTGGTATTTGAAGTCCACTTCTCTTTAAAGTTGCCAAGGTTGAAAAACACCGGCTTAAAGTCATATAGCTGAGTGACTCATGGCACGATAGGATTAGAAAGATACCTGGATAGAGAGAGAGCTCTTGGCTTGATTTGTGTGCCCCCATCAGGTGCTATGTGCGTTAACAAGAATTTAAGGAGGAGGCTGGATTTTATTTTTTGGCTCTTTCTGGGGAATGTGGTGTTCTGGTCACAGAAACATCCAGATCCTTGAAATTCTTCACCCAATTTGCATATTTGGGAGGAGGTTTTAAAAGGGAAAATGGTATTTAACCTCTGTTTTGGTTTAAATATTGTCCTGTCTCTCATGAAAAAATAATCTGATTTGTTGGATTTTTAAGAGAGGGGTTTTGCCCTGCTCTTCAGTCCCTGAAAAAAGGTGCAAATATGTTGGATTCACCCATTTGGGGTGGGAGAGAATTTGGGGGGCATAGCCAAAGAGGCTTATGGTTATCCTGATGAGGCAGAAATAACTCACTGATTGAAGGGGAGATTTAGAATCCTGGCTTACGTTACATCAGAATATTCATCTCCTCTTATCTAAGTAGTGATTAAAGCCACATGTAACATTTGGGGGATAGATGACAGATCTATCTGACAAGAACGATTCAAAACTAACAAGATTGCACCTGCAAATTCTGCATGGCTAAAATTTTTCATCTGGAGCTGAAGGAGTTTTTCTAATGTATTTCAATCTTCTTTGGCTTTTTTCTTGCAGAACTCAGTTTCGTTTTCAATCACAAACATTATTTTGTGGTATAAAACAGAGAACGGGGAACTGTGAGTGGACCATCCTCGCTCTGTCCAAGCAGATGGTACATATTGAATCGGGAAACTTTCCTCAAATGGTTGGTCAGAGGTGAAAGATTATTTAAGCTCCTTGAATTCTTTATGCTAGCCAAAAATAGATGGCTGTAGGTACAAGTATAGGTAGTCCTTGAATTACGACCATAATTGAGCCGAAAATTACATTAATTGAAATATGCGCTAAGTGAGCTTTGCTCCACTTTACGATTTTTCTTGCCACAAGTGTTAAGTGAATCATTGAGTTTGTTAAATTAGTTACACGGTTAAGTGAATCTGGATTCCCCATTTACTTTGACTGTCAGAAGGTCACAAAAGGTGATCACATGACCCCAGGACACTGTAACCGTCATAAATATGAACCTGAATTTGAATATGCATCTGAATTTTGATCACACAACTATGGGGATGCTACAATGGCTGTAAATGGGAAAAACGGTCATCAGTCACTTTTTTTCAGGGCCATTGTCTTTGAATAGTTACTAAATGAGCTGTTGTAAGTCAAGGACTAACTGTAATCCCTGGCAATTGTAGTCGTAAGTCATGACAGTCATAAAGCAGGTCATTATGTGACCGACCTCATCATATGACTGTTTTTGTGGCAGGTTATCAAGGAAATCCACTATGAATTCACTATGAGGTTTTGCCAGAAACCAAGAGTAAATGCTGGTTTCTGGTCAAAATGTCATAAATTGCAAGTTGTGAGTGCGGGACACTGCGAATGTAGCCATGTTGTTGCCACAGGGGTGGTTCGTGGTTGTCGGAACTTGGGAATCAGATTGTAAATATCTTTTGGGGCCCCCCCTGTAACTTTGGTTGCTAAGCAACCGGTTGTAAGGCAAGGACTACCTCTATGGTCAAGAGTTGAAATGCTTCCCCCCCACACACACACACAATAAATGCAAACAAGCAGTGCCTACCTCTGGAGTTTTCCCCAGGTGTTGTGAGAGGACGACAAAGTTGATCAGGGTCTCAGGATGGCTGCTGTCCTGAAAGGGGAGAGAAAAGCGCAAAAACCAACACTGAATAAGGCCACAATATACTGTTTCCTTCCAAAGTTTCTCCATCAATGTAGCTGAGGGGACTCTCTATCTTGGGAGGACTGAAGAGCTGCACCATCATCTTGTACTGAAATTGTACCACACAGGCTAAGAATTTCTGCAAGCCAGGAAGGAAGCAACAATTTCATTTTTCAGACAAGCAATGTGCAAAAAACAGAACTGGATTAGCCACTGGTCCATCTAGGCTAGGATTTATTCCTCTGGAGAACAGATCATGCCTGTGCCGGATCACTTGCAATCAACCAAGAGGCTGCAAATTTGAAATTTCCAGAAGCCTATAATTGAAGAGGATTAGTTCAGCCATGAAGTCCTACTCAGGGCAGAAATCCAAGTATAAGTACTCCATCAGGCAGCTATCAAGTTCAAGACTCATTTCCACAACTAAAGTTCACTGACCCTGAGGAACTTTTGTTTCTACTGCTCAACTGGAATCTGCCTTCTTTTATTTAAATCCAGTTTTTCTCAACCTCAGCAAGTTTAAATTGTGTGGTCTTCAATTCCCAGAATTCCTCATGGGTTGGGAATTAAAATGGCTGAGTTTGACAAACCCTGATTTTGGATCTTCTGAGTCATACCTTTCGACACCTGAAAAATGCTATCAATCACATGTATCCCAGGGGTCGCCAACCTTTTGGACCTCAGAGACCACCAAACTCAATTTTAACTCCCGCGGACCACTAATATGAATTTTGACTGATGGTGGCTTGCTGATGTTGGTGGGAAAGTTGGTCCCATATTCCAGAGCTGCAGGAGTCACAAGACTACTGGCTTTGCGGGAGTGCTTTGGGGGGGACATTTCTCTGCAGACCACCAAAATTTTCTCGCAGCCCACCGGTGGTCTGCAGCCCACCAGTTGGCAACCATTGGATGTATCCAATGATCAGCTGGCCCCGCCCACGCCCTATATTTCTGTCTTTTTCAGCTCAGCTGATTCACGCGGCACAGTGGTTTTCACATGCCTCAGCTGTTTCACTTACCGGGGCTGCCCTGTAGAGGTTCCAATTGGTGCTTTTTGAATGCTGTGCACACTCACAGAACCGGTTGTTAAACTGGTTGCAGCCCACCACTGCATGTATCTGTGACTATATTCCCTGTGTGTTTTGCTCATTCCTTCTTTGCAGGCTAACTGCATTCCCACTGCCCAGAGTTTGATCCTGACCTGAGGGCTGACTCAGCCTTCCGTCCTGCTGAGGTCAGTAAAAGGAGGACCCAAATTATTGGGGGCAATATGCTGACTCTATAAACCACTTAGATGGCTGTAAAGCACTATGAAGTGGTATATAAGTCTAAGTACTTATTACTATTGTTACTTTTGCACCCATTCAATAAAATAAGGAAAAACTAAATGTACCCATTCTAACATCCCCATCCAACTTGATTCTTTCAATCTTCTGAAGCACCTCATTGCCTTTTTCAACACCTATTCCTGAAGTTTTCTAAAAAAACAAACAAACACCAAAAACAGACTGGTGCCCAAAACAGGAGACAGTACTCAAGAGGGATCTGATCAAGATTGAATTAAAAGTGATTTTGGAAGTATATTTTGACTGATAAAACGTAAAGTTGTGTTTGCCTTTTTTGCAGATTCCGTGATATTTTGACCAATGATCCATTTTTGATTGGCTGTAGTCCTTTTCACTTCTCCTACTGTCCAGTCAGGTATCTTCTGTCCTATAACTGGGTCTCTGATATTGGCAATTGAACTTCAGTGTTTTTGTAGGCTGATCAAATCTCTCCCCTCCAATCCCACCCATCGTGGAGGGAATCAGGATAACAAATTGATTATTATCCAAACTGGCTGATTAGGTCCCCAATTTGGAAGGAGTAGGTAGAACTATAGACCAGAAACAGGATTCAGGTCTTTCCCATATGGGAATCTGCATGGGTATATGATATATATCATGACTTCAATGCATTAAGAATGTAGTTTGCATCAGACTTAATGCAACTGCACAACGGCATAATTCACACAATGGTAATATGGTAACAAAATGGTAACAAAGTTCAGTTGGAACTTTGATGCTACTGCAGTTTGCAATAGGTCTCTAGACTGCCTAGATTGTGGTTTTGGAGAAGACTCTTGAGTCTTCTCAAGTCTTTGGAGAAGACTCTTGAAGACTCTTGAGAGTCCCTTGAACTGCAAGGAAATCAAATCAGTCAATCCTAAAGGAAATCAACCCTAACTGTCCTTTGGAAGGACAGATTCTGAAGCTGAAGCTTAGATGCTTTGGCCATACAATTAGAAGAGTGAACTCACTGAAAAAGGCTCTGATCTTGGGAAAGACTGAAGGCAAAAGGAAAAAGGAACAGGAGAAGATGAGGTGGTTAGATAGTGTCGTCAACTGAAGGAACATGACTTAGAGAAGCTTTAGGAGACAGTGGAGGACAGGGTCCAGGTGTAACATGGTGCTATGGTCCATAGGATTGCGATGAATTGAACATGACCTAACGACTGAACAACAAGATTCTCACCCCCTGGCTTTGCAAGGGCTGCCTTTCAGCCAGATTTCTGGGGAAGAGCCCACCTTGTCAAGAGCCTCTTGCAGCACCCCTTCGGCATCTTCCCACTTGCTCTGAGCCATGTAGCAAGCAGCTTGGCCGTTCAGGAGCAGCAGGGTGGATGACCACTTCTCCGACATCTCCTGGAAGATGTAATAAGCATCCTGCAATTTTTCACCACCCTGCAGAGCAAGACATTGGGAAATCCTTAGGAGGAGGAACACTATTTTAAACAGGTTGCATGCATATTCACAATGAGCAGTTAGTGCCTTAAAAATCCTCTGCACCGTAAGATCAATGGTGAGGATTCAAACCATTTCAGGACTATCACCTAACGTGAAAATACTTCCGTTGACAGAACTAACATCAGCTGGAGGAGAATGATTGTCTAAAGTAAGGGGTTCCCAAAAAGTTGCCAAGATTGGGAACCCCTTACTTTAGACAATCATTCTCCTGTGTGGACTTCAACTCCCAGAATGCCCCAGACAGCATGCTGACTGGGGCATTCTGGGAGTTTAGGTCCATACGTTTTAGAAGTTGTCAACATTGAAAAACACACCATGTAACTTATCAACTGATTTTGGGCACGGCTGTTTCCCCCCTCCCCCATTGAAACAAATCCCAGGAAATAGCTATTTGTACCCAGCATAACAATAGTAAGCTGGTTGTCCTTGCCCCATTGGATCCCGGTTTGGAGATGGAATTGGAATCAAGACCATCCGAGAGGGTTGACACGTCCCCCCTGGAATGTCTGGAGAGTCAATGGGGCTGAGGACGAGGCTGTCCCACGCCTCTTCAACACTGGGGAAGACAGGTGAACTGACAGGAAGCTGCCTGCCCTCACAAACACAAGGGGAGGGTGTCTTTGCTGGGAGCAATATTTTTGCTTTGTTCACACACTTCTGGTGTTTGTAAACTCTGCTTCAGACTGTATTTCTGCCCTATGGATTCTTGCCCTGTGGACCTTGAACCTTGTTTATGACTTATGGATCTTGTCTTGTGGACAATGCACTTTGTTTCTGAACTAGAGATTCCCCCCTTGCCTTGTGAAATGAGCTCTGGTAACTATTGGCTTTAGTTTGTGGGGCTGTGTTGCACTGACTATGGGTGACTGCCCTCAGGAAAGTTTGGGGTGGAGCTTTACCAGCTGTTGTAAGGCTATTTGTCATGGGATAGCAAAGCAATAAAGGATTTTAATGAAGCCTGCATCTGCCTAGACAACCTGGACTGTAACACTGCCAATTCTAGTAGCTGTTATTCCACCGGTTAAATTCCCCAGGGGGCTGAATATTGGATCAGATAAAATTTCTGCCCTAGTCTCACCAGGGTCCAGTGAGTTGCTTTGGAAATCTCACCCCTGCTACATTGACTCTTCCTGGGATGGAACTAGAGGTGGTGTTCAGCAGGTTTTGACCAGTCCTGGAGAATTGGTAGTGGAAATTTTTAGTTCGGAGAACCGGCAAATCCCACCTCTGACTGGAGATTTTACAGTATCTTTTCCCTGCCACGCCCATCAAGCCACACCCACAGAACCAGTAGTAAAAAAATTTGAATCACACCACTGGATGGAACATAGTCTGGATTCCCAGGTGGGAGGAACTGCTTTCCAGAAGGCAAGAAGCTGCGAAGCTTGGAAAGTTTGATTGATAGGAAGAAGGTTAAAATGGCTGTTCCTTTGCTTTCCCTAGAGGAGGGGAATCAAACTGACAATAAATGTGTCATACGCAGGCCACGCCCACCCCAGTTTTGCAAAGGGGAAAGCCATTGCGATACGTCATGATGCAATGTGACGTGGCGAGTTTGAAACCCATGCCCTAATATATCTATAGTTATGCAAATAGTTGCTTTAATCTGGCAAGATTCTGTCTACAGATGTAGAAGAACAATAAAGGAAGCTAGTCTTAAGTAACTCCGTGTGCTGTTCTTGGTTCTTGGGACCCGACACTTCCCTTAGTGCTCAACTGCCACAAATGGCACCTACCATCGCAAGATTCACCCATGCAGTTGCCAGCTGCGTCAGCGTTGAGTCCTCATCTTGCTCCTGCATCTTCTTAAGCTCTTTTCTGAAGAGAAAGAGGAGGGAGGGACTTGAGTGAAATGGCCTGTCTGCAAGACTTGGGGCACCACGTGGCAAACGACTCATGGAAGGTGCCCTATTTTATGCTGACTCATTGCCCGCAACCTCCTCATTTAAAACGGACAATAAGAGGGATTGATTGACCGGTGCTGTCCGGAAGTTGAGTCATAGCAACTGGACTTCCCGTCTCTTTGATTTGAAAGGTTTTGCTGCTTATCCAAGGCATTTCTTCAGTCTGATTAAACAGGGAACTTTCACTTGCAAAGTTAGGCCTCTCCTGACTGACTCCAGGCTCCAGAATCGCTCCTAGAGCAGCGATTCTCAACTAGCATTCTGTGACATATAGGTATGCCATGGGCTTGTTTGTAGCTTGCCACAAGATTTTTCTCTTATGTTAGTTTTCAAAAAAAAAAAAAAAGTATATTCTGTATACTCCATATGGTCAATATAGTATTCATGCTAAAAAAAAATGCATTTCTTCTGAAACCAACTCTAACACTTTTAAAAATATATAAAGGTATACCGTCTATAATTTTCTGGAGTGCCATAAAATGACAGAATATTTTGCTGTTGATTCAAAAAGGTTAAGAATCTTTCCCAAAGTTTTAGGAGATTACCCATCCCCTTCTAATAAAATATTTCAATTCATTTCAATAAATTGAAAAAAAAAAAAGTTAGGAAGGAGAGGTGATACTGACAGGCCGGGAAACTTACCGGGCCAAATCCAGACGATCCAGCTTTAGGAGGATCTGGATGGTCATAGCCATGCTGGAAAGAAAAAGAGCATTTTAGGGCTTTAGAGGAGACAAACCACAGGGGATCCACATGTGCTCTGAGTTTGTTTGTTCAATTTCTATGGCAGCCATCTCAATCAATGACTCTGGTGTACAATTAAGTGGTCCTTCTGCATGAGGGGCTTGTGCTCAAGGAGCAGGTAGGAACCATGGCCAGCCAGCAACCTTTGCACAAATCTGTCCATCCGTCCATCCATCTATCCATCCATCCATCCATCCAATCCAACTAATTTATTTATTATGTTGCCTATCTCCTCTTTCAGGTGACTATGGGTGGCATAAAAATTTGATAAGTAAATATTATGCACCAACTGAACTCCTTCTAGGAATAGGAAATCACTTAATGGACTTTCACATCTCAGTAGTTTATTTCTCTGACCTTTGACTTCTTGTATTACAGGCAGTCCTTGACTTACGACCACAATTAGGACTTGAACTTCTGTTGCCCAGTGACACGATCATTGGCTGAATCATCACATCATTAAACACATCACACAATTGTTAAGGGAATCGCACTAGCATAAAGCGAATGTCAACTCATAAAATATTTCTATGGTCTTTTTAGAGTTGCCAACAGAAAGGGAGAGGGGAAAGGGGTTTGAAAGCAGTGTGGCAGTTTGGAAATCAAAAGTGCATTCCATAAACAGTTTTTCAAAGATAGTATAGGTGACTGAAGTTTCTGCTGGGCAAATATCTAACTGGAGAGCATGTTTGATGACTCTTGGCTATGATGTGTCCCATTGGAGAATATGAATTACGATACATCCAGAGGGTGGGGGAAAACCAGGGTCAAAAGTGACAATGAATAATGTGTCTCAGAGTCAGCTACACCCAGGCAGTGTCTGACATATTAACTCCCAATAAATCCTTTGAAGTTTTGGAAGTCTGGCTCGAGACTCATGACTTAATTGGGGGTAACTGCCAGAATCCTGACAGTGAATCTGGCTTCCCCCCACTGACTCTGCTTGTCAGAAGACAGCTGGGAAGGTCACAAATGGCTACTGGGGGATTTGGGGATGCTACAACTACTGTAAAAGGGTGACAGATGCCAAGTGTTCTGATTTGTGTGACCACAAAGACACAGTTATGGTTATAAGAGAGCAAGTGCAAGAGCAAGTCATAAGTCTCTCTCTCTCTTTTTTAGCACCATCATAAGTATCACTAAATCACCATCATAACTATCACTAACTGGTCACACGTTGAGGACTAATTGGGTGATTCACAAATTAAATTAAGAGGGGGGGAAAAGAACCTCCCCTACAGGAAACACATCATTATTTGAGTATATAAGGTTTCCGGTTCAGAGCAAAAAGTGTCTCTTACCTATCGGATGAGAACTATCAGGTGTACAGCTTGTGATTCAATTGATGGGATGAGTTATAAATTCTTTGTGGAGACAACAATTGTTCTAAAGAATCTGGTGGTAAGCAATGATGGGATCCAGACTTGCACATGGTGGATTGGAGAAAATGAGGGGAGGGGCAAACCCACTTACCATTCCAAGCTTTCACCCTGGTGAAGGGTCCGTAGTGCCGCATCAGGATTCTGGTCATGGAAGTAGACCGAAGCCGCCATCAGCAAGAAGGTGGTGTTTGTGACCTCCATGCTCTTGCTCATCTTCTTATCTAATTCTGCCACAATTGCATCCCTGTAAAGAGGGGGGTGGGGTGTCAAATAAACCTCAATGTCCATTTCACCACCACCACCAAAATGGGAGCAGCCTGCAAATTCACTGTGAGCTTTTCAAACCTCCTTCCGCACAATTCAGCAGAAGGAGTATGAAAAATATGGAACATTTGAGACATGTTATTCTAAGGTTACTCAGAGCAGAATTCAGAAAAGTATGGGAAGTCCTCGGCTTACGACTGCAATGGAGACCAGAATTTATGGTGTGCTAAGTGAGACATCTGTTAAGTGAGTTGTGCCCGTTTTATAACCTTTCTTTCCACAGTGGTTAGACGGATCACTGCAGTTAATTAATAACCTGGTTGTTAAGTGAATCCTGCTTCCCCGTTGACTTTGCTTGTCAGAAGGTCGCAAAAGTGGATCATAAGATCCTGGGACATTGGAAGGGTCACAAATACGATCATGATCAAAATCCGGATGCTTGGCAAATGAGGATGCTGCAATGGTTGTAAGTGTGAAAAACTGCCGTCACTTTTTTTCAGTGCTACTGTAAATTTGAATGGTCACTAAATGAATGTTTGTAAGTCGAGGACTAGTTGCATTTACCACACCACTTCAAGTTTTCTTCCCAGAAAAACTTGCTTATTTCTACTACCTTTCAACTAGTTTACTACAAGTTCATTTTTGTAGAATAGGTAGACCTAGTCTTAAAAAATGTACTTGTGACTTAGTTTTCATGACCAGACAGGATAAATCATAAAACAAAAAAATATGTAATTTTAGAGAGAAAAAAATCAAAGTATAATTGTTTTAAAGTTTTAATAAAGACTATACTTAAAAGAATCAGGCCAGATTTAGCCAGCCAAAAGATGCTTTTGATATAAAATTCCCTGCAGCTTTGGAAAGAGGACACAAGAATTATCCTTGCAGGAGATTATAACACTCAAGTCCAAGATTTACCTCTGGCTCTCTTTGGAGAGGTATTCAGCAAACATCCGGACAGCCTGGAGCTCTGGACAAGCCCTGGGCTTGATTTCATCCAGCACCACACCATACTTGCGCTGTGCAGAGGTGGAGGAAAAACAGCCATAAGCAAAACTGTTGCAGGCAAGATAAGGAGTATCAATCAAGGAGAATATTTGTAGCTCAGGATTGAAATGAAGGATCCTTGGTGCTCTATGAGCTTGGTTATTTTCTAGTAGACGTATCATTGTCCAAACTATATCATCACCGGTCTAGTCCCATAAGGAAAGGAGTGTTTAATGCTAAGTTTTAAGTTGCCTTTGCAATGAGTAAACACCAGAAATGAAAATCTATGATTCAGTTGTACATTCTTGCTTCAAAGGCTCCTACTAACAAACAATAGACACTATAAACCTTTGGTTTGCCAATATGTCACGTGATCCAGGGCCGCAAACTAACGATTTTTGAAGAAAGAAGTTTAGAAGAGAACCAAACACACTGTGGCTTGTACCTCTGACTATCCAGGGAGGACAACGCAGCACATCTAAGAGAAATATGCAGGTATTTGGATTCAAAGCAGAAGAGGGCCCTCAGAAGGCTATTGCCAATTCTGAGTACCTTCTTCATGAAGTTGCATCTTTCAGAATTTGCAGAATAGCTTTGCAGTCCCAGGAACTAATCACATGTTTGAGTTAAAGAGGATTAAGGCATGACCATGTTGTCACGCTCTTTTTGTACCTTCTTCATGCATGAATCCCTAAAACTACCCAACTACCACAGGAGCATAGAAAAAAGGCCTTCTTTTTTTAAATAAGGAATCAACAATTGTATCAGCGCCTGGAGGCCAGACAAGGAATAATGGATGGAAACTGAACAAGGAGAGATTCAACCTGGAAATAAAGAGAAACTTTCTGACAGTGAGAACAATCAATCAATGGAACAGAAGTTGCCTTTGGAAGTTGTGGGAGCGCCATCACTTGAGACTTTTAAGAAGAGATTGGACTCCCATCTGTCAGAAATGGTGAAGGATCTCCCACTTGGGTGGGGGGTTGGTCTAGATGACCTATAAGGTCTCTTCCAACTCTGATTATCTGTATCAACTACAGCCATATAAACCCCACCCAACCCCAGAATAGTTTCTGGTCCATATCCAAATACTGTAACCAGGGGTGGGATTCTACTGGTTCGGGTGAACTGGTAGCTCCAAAAATCACCTCGGAACCAACCGGTTCACTGCGACTATCAGCTGTTGGGCCCACTCACCCTATCATCCCGGCTCTAGTCTGTGCTTTATTTCTGGGTTTTCCAGCTCAGCTGCTTTGTGGGGCACAGCTGATTGTCACGCATCAGCTGTTTTACACACAGGGCTTGCAGAAGGTGAGTTGCATATGCTCCGCACGCAAAGTGCGCGTTTGGCACACACATGTGCAAAGCGCACGCTCAACCAAATTGGTTGTTACACCAGTTGAATCCCACCCCTGACTGTAACTATAAATCTCTAGGTCTAGGGGCATCTGCCAGGTATGGTTAAAAAAAAAAGTCAACATGGGAGCTCTGAAGAGTCAGCAGAATCTTTGCCTCAGCATCTTGACTTTATCATACCCTGTGAACATCCATCCTAGGACCCAGTTTAAATGGATCTGTAAAACAGATTGGAGAAGTTTCCTGGGGCTGATGGAAACTGCAGTCAAATAGCTGGAGAACAACAGATTCTCCAGGGGGAAGAATCCACAGGGAAGCACTTAGAATCTGGATGAATAGCTAGTAATCAAGGGAGGCTGCTTTCATCAAAATATAAGATTTAAGGTAGTGTTGCTATTAATCACAATTCTCTTCATGTAGTTAAACTGTTTGAAACTGAATGGAAAAAACAATCCACACAAAAACACAAAACTGCACATTTCAGTTCAAGGCACACGTATAGAAGACTACATAAACTTGGCATCTGCCCTTTTTTGCACTTTCTCAAATCATTTGATGAGCGTGGCTTACCTGTGCAATGTAAGCACGATACAGGAAGATGTCCCTCTCAATTTCTTTTTCTGGATTGGATGTCTAAAAACAGAAAAGAAAATTATTTTCCATAACTATACACACATACACATAAATAAAGCACAACCCCACCCCATTCCTTCAAAGAAGTCATTATTGCTTTATCAACTTAAATAGAAAAAATCTATTTTTTGGATGCAATGCTTTCCATATACCTTCTTTTAGTTTCACAGCAGCCACAGCCACCATGGAGAACAACAATGGATGCTAGTAGTTATAACATTCAAAAAGCCATTGTTTGCCCACATTCTGGATTAAATGAAGATATCATAGAACAGCTGCACATTTTTTCTTCGTGTAACCACACAACCCCTATTTGGTCTTGTTTCTATTTAGTTTTAACAATTTATTATCTTTACAATTCTATTTACAATAGTTACAATATTATCTTAACAATTTTACCGTACCATCTTAACAATTCTATTATCTTTACAATTTATATTTTTGTTTCCTACAATGATTTGATTGCTTATTAGTCACCTATATTATTATTAATTATACAGTTATTAATAACTTTATGAGCTGCCTATGAGCCTCAGTGGCGCAGTGGTTGGAGTGCAACTACCATACTGCAGACTAATTCTGCTGACTGCCGGCTACCTGCAGTTTGGCAGTTCAAATCCCACCAGGCTCAAGGCTGACTCAGCCTTCCATCCTTCCGAGGTGGGTCAGATGAGGACCCAGATTGTTGGGGGCAAGAGGCTGGCTCTGTAAACCGCTTAGTGAGAGCTGTATAGTGATATATAAGTCTAAGTGCTATTGCTATGGATATCACTAAGTGTTGTATCTTATGATTCTTGATGAATGTATTTTATTTTTTCTTGATGTACACTGAGAGCATATGCACCAAAGACAAATTCCTTGTGTGTCCAATCACACTTGGCCAAGAAAGAATGCTATCTTCTATCTATCTATTGCCTCCACTCCCTTGCGCTGAATCTTGAGGCTTTTCACTGAGCTACAAGTGACAGTCAACTGGTTGAGGATGATGGGATCTGCAGTCTTAACACCGCTAGGGTGCGGGAACTCGGAAAAAGCAACTAGAGCAGGGCTCTCCAACCGTGGCAACTTTAAGGCTTGTGGACTTCAACTCCCAGAATTCCTCAGCCAGCATTGCTGGCTGAGGAATTCTGGGAGTTGAAGTCCACAGATCCTAAAGACTTAGAACAGAGGTCTCCAAACTTGGCAACTTTAAGACTTGTGGACTTCAACTCCCAGAATTCCTCAGCCAGCAATGCTGGCTGAGGAATTCTGGGAGTTGAAGTCCACAAGCCTTAAAGTTGCCGCGGTTGGAGAGCCCTGAGCTAGAGGACATCCAAGCGGGCGAGGAAGGATTAGAAAACACTCGTTGCAGGCGGCGGTTCAACCGGTCGCGCCTTCCTCGGTTCATTCACACACACACACCCCAGAATTTAACCCCCACATCCCACTCAGCCCAGGTTCCCCTCGCGCCTCACCTTGACTCGCTGCGCCTCGTTGATGGCCGCCTGAAAGGCCCCAATATAGAAGTTGTTCCTCACGTCGAAAAGCTCGTCAGCCTCGCCGGAACTTGTGGGGCTCGCCATCGCGCGCGTAACCCTTTTCAAGGCGGCCGCAAACCCGACACGTCTTCGCCTTCCTCGCCCTTCCACGCCAAGCCCTGTGGGAAGCGCCCATTGGCTGGCTCTCTTTTGCCCCGCCTGCCAACGAGGAGGCGAGAGAGAGAGAGAGAGAGAGAGAGAGAGAGAGAGAGAGAGAGAGAGGCGGACCAATCGGAAAGAGAAGAAAAGATGGTTGGCGGGAAGCATCCTGGGAATTGGAGTCAGGCAAGGAGGCCTTATCCGGCACCCGGCGGATAGAGATAGAAAAATACAGTGGTGCTCCAACCGTATAACGCAGGGGTTTTCAAACTTGACAGCTTTAAGACTTATGGGCTTCATCTCCCAGCATTCCTCCTCCAGTCATGTTAGCTCAGGAATTCTGGGAGTTGAAGTCCACAAGTCTTAAACTTACCAAGTTTGAAGATCCTTGGTATAACGGCTATAGCAAGAAAAAAGTCTATTGAATCTAGTGGGATTTGCTTCCCTGACAGCCTTATTTTAATAAAATAATAATAATTATCATTCTTCAGCGTGGATAATATTCAGAAGGAAAATTTTCGTGGGTTTTTTTTTTTTTGTCAGCTCCTGAATTTTCTCATGCTCAAGAGTATCCAAGAGAAACGTTAAAAATACTAAATTTTACAACACTCTTCGTCTATCGTAGCCTCGAGGCTTTTTATAAGTTCTGCACTGGGTTCATAAACCTTCACCAGGCTTCGAAGTATACAAGATAGCATTGTTATATTACAAATAGAAAGAATTGTAGAAAATATGACTAAAATGATGGATAAAATATTCATTGTTATGTTGTGGAATGTTTGTTAATAAATGAATTAAAGTGAATGAGAGAATCAAATTAGGAAAGGATGGGAATATTTTAATTATTATTAATGATTTATAAAAATATAAGTGAGAAATATGGGGAAAAAAATAATTATGGAAAGTTTATAAGTGTTCCCAAGGAAGTATGATATTCAATTGAAAAGAAATGTTACAGTTGTTAAGATTTTAATGAATATTAATGGTAGAACTGAATTGGAATGGAATGTATGCTTTATTTACATATATATATGATCTTTTTTTTTAAAGAATATATTGTGTATTTTAAGAATGTACCGAGTAGAATTGGAAGTTAAGTATTATATTGAATGTTATAATCTTAAAGGTATACATTGAAGCTTAACGAAGAGTTTGAATAGATAAAATTAAAAGATATAAAGGTGTCATACTCCAATTAGTAGCTACAGGGGAAAATTTGTTTAATGAGAAAAGATAATATGAAATTGAAACAGGACAGACAAAAGTATAAATATAATGATTTGAATTGAGATGAGATAATTAAAATAAAGTTGAGAAAATTAAAAGAGGGGAAAAACTGTGTAGAAAATATAAAACAGTAATAAGATATGGAATAAAACACAAAAATGAGCATGAAATTCAGTTTGTGTCTGTATGAAGAAGTGATAACCTGGGAGCATGCTGTTTTCAAAAAAAGTTGTTTTATTTGTATTATGTTTTTTTGTGTGTGAAAACCCAAATAAAATTTTCAAAAAAACAACAACAACCTCCACCAGGTTTCTATAGGAAACTTCTAGAGTAGCTCTACTGAGGGTAGATCTACATTCTACGTAGATCTAGCTACCTTCCCTCAAATCGACGAAAAGGCTTTTTCGCGATGCCGAGAATGCCTGGGAATTGTAGTCCAACCATGCGGCGAGTGTCCAATGGCTTGTAAGAGACGCGCCGGCGCTGGCAAGTGACGCCACATTTTCTGAGGAAGTCGTGTGGTGACATCATCAGACGCGTCTCCGTGTCGCGGGGCATCTTGGGACTGCTCTCCCACGCGTTCCTTCTCTCCCGGCGGTGTGAAACCTTACTGCTCCGTTTCTTGCGCGGACGATGGCCGGTTTCCGCGCTTTAGGATTGGACCCCTGGCTGGCGTCTCAGGCGGAGCAGCTGGGCTTGTCGAGGCCCACCCCGGTACAGGAAGCTTGCATCCCTCCCGCCCTGCAAGGTAAAGACCCGGAGAAAGACTTAGAACAGAGGTCTCCAAACTTGGCAACTTTAAGACTTGTGGACTTCAACTCCCAGAATTCCTCAACCAGCATTGCTGGCTGAGGAATTCTGGGAGTTGAAGTCCACAGATCCTAAAGTTGCCAAGTTTGGAGACCCCTGACTTAGAATAATTTTATTGTCACTTTAAATATATACTAATCGGCATATATTAAGATGAATTTTTGTTGTATACAACTCTCAAAGGGTCACCCCCCCAATATACACTACAGATCATGACTAAATAAATAAAATAAAATAAATCAATAAAAAATATGCATATACTCACATATGTTATAAGATACAGAGAAACAATACAGTCTAGTTCGGATGTATACATGTATACATGTAGGGAACAAAACTGTTACAGAATTGGGTAGTCCTGCTATAGATACTTCAAAACCTTCTTCTAGAGGGGAGCAACAGAAACAGGCCGTGAAGTGGGTGGGTGAGGTCTCTAAAAATGCTTAGAGACATTGTTAGAGGCACTATATACACTCTAAGAGTCTTAGAGTGTATATCTTAGAGACACTATATACACTCTAAGCATATAGTGCTTATAAGCAGTATCCTGAATGACAGGAAGAGAGCTTCCTATAATGTTTTCCACTGTCCTCACCACTCTCTGTATGGACTTTCTATCTGAGGTGCTGCTGCGGCCAAACCGAACAGGGATGCAGTTTGTTAAAACGGTCTCAATCGTGCCTCTGTAAAAAAAAAGTGGCCAGGACAGGAGAAAGAGGTGCTTTCCTCATCCTACGCAGGTGCCGGTTTGCACACTTCATTAAGGATGAAGTATGGAGAGACCAATTCAGATTATTAGTTACCCGCACCCCCAGATACTTAATACTGTTGAGCGCCTCTACAGCTGCATCCTTGATACTGAGTGGAGTATGACAATGCGGGCTCTTTCTAAAATTGACAATGGCCTCCTTTGTTTTATTAACATTTAGAACCAGTTTACTTTTATTGCACCAGCCCGTCTGAGCCTCCACCTCTTCCCTATAAGCCTCTTCATTGTTGTCTTCACAATAGGATTCGTAGCAGATTTGACACAGGAGTCGTATCTCCAGTGAAGGAATTGGAAGCTCATCAGACCTTTAGTTGTTTATGAGCTCTTCCCATAGTAGGGGAACATGCCAAACACGAACAATTACAGAGAGTCATCAATTTACAACAGTCCATTTAGCGACCAGAGTTACAACAGCACTGAAAAAATGTGATTGATTACCATTTTTCACCCTTATGAGCAGCACCATGGCCAAGTGATCAAAATTCAGCCATTTGGCAGATACCTCTGACCACACACAAAATGCACCACAACTTTTGCCTTTGTATTGACCTGTCCTCCTACATCTTGCTCCCATAGGTCGTGACTGCATGGGCTGCGCCAAAACTGGAAGTGGCAAGACAGCTGCCTTTGTGCTCCCCATCTTGCAGAAACTTTCTGAAGATCCTTTTGGCATCTTCTCCCTGGTGTTGACACCAACAAGGTAGGGGCAGTTGTAGCTTGGGAAAGGACACTTAACCCAAAGAAACGAATAGGTGAAGTCTTGGTTTGGTCTGTGCTTAAATGAGTTGCACAAAGCAAAGATTACTTGGGTATATCTAATATAATGAAAAAAAGGACTAGGGATGACATGATAGCAGTGCTCCTGTATTTGAGAGGCTGCCACAACTTATGGACTTCAACTCCCAGAATTCTCCAGCAAGCCAATTCTGGGAGTTGAAGTTCACAAGTCTTAAAAGTTGCCAAGTTTGGAGACCTCTGTGATAGTGAAACAGTTTGGAAACACTGAAGCATCCTCATGCTGGATTGTCTCTTACCTGCAACAGAATCAAGAAAGAAGTCTGCTCTGCCCCTGCTAATAGCTTTAATTTTAATATTAAGTAAAGCAAAGGAACTTGTCTAAATAAAATCTTATATTAAAGACAGCATGCTCCTTTGGGCCTTTAGATTATGCTAAGGAGAAATATGATAACAGTCTTCTGATGCACAAAGGGATGTCACAAGAAAAAGGGAATAGATGTATTCTCCATGGCACCTGATGGTAAGGCAAGCTTTATAATGAGAGGTCCCAATGTGAACTAAGCAGAAAATGTCTGATTGCAAGAGCTATTAAGCAGCAGAACAGGCTGCCTCTGTCAATTGTGAGTGCCCATCACTGGAGAGTTTTAAGAAAATAACAATAGCACTTAGACTTATATACCACTTCATGGTGCTTTACAGCCCTTCTAAGCCATTTATAGAGTCAGCATATTGCCCCCAGCAATCTGGATCCTCATTTTACCGACCTCAGAATGATGGAAAGCTGAGTCAACCTTGAGCCGGTGAAAAGATTGAGCAGCCATTTATCCAGAGTAGAATGATACCTGCATTGGGTAGAGGGTTTGATTAGAAGACCTCAAGGTCCCTTCTGACCCGAGGATTCTGTGATTATGTTCCAGCGATGCACATATTATCAGAAGATGCCTCAAAAATAAATAGGCATCTTGAGTGCTTATATAAGCAGAAAGGTAGGTTAGGATGTAGGATCCAATCTGGGCTGGTCACTGGGACCAGAGGTTTTGTCTTCCAAGCTTTTGGGCTTGTGCTGAAGCCCATCCTCAGGGAACTTCTCTCTAGCACGAATCCTGAAAACTTGGAGGGCAAAACCTCTGTGGTCCCAGATTATCGACCCAAATTGGATCCTGCAACATTATCCTGGGATACATACATTTGCCTTCGTTCAGGGGAAATATGAATTTAATATTGGTAAATTAAAGTAATAAATATTTTTAAAAGAACCTTTATTTAATTATTCTTCCTCCCCTTCTCTGCCAGAGAGCTGGCCTATCAGATTGCTGAGCAGTTCCGTGTCCTTGGGAAACCTCTAGGTTTAAAGGACTGCATCATAGTCGGGGGAATGGGTACGTCAACTTTATTTAGAAACTTGTAATTCACCCCCTACCCTTAAACAAGCTATCTTAAACCCTGTGAGACTGCAGCAAATACCGGTATTTATTTGACTATTTCATACACTGGGATGAGATGCATAGCTCTTGTTTTGACCTAGGCTTCCCCAACAGCACAAAGCCGACTCCTCGTCTGATAAACCCCTTTTATTTAGTTTACAGTGAACTCCTGGCCAACAGTCTTTCAAGATATTTTACAATTACAGACCTTTATCAGGCTTGGAGAGTTGCCAGGCCGATATCTTTCAGATGCCACATTGTAGCAGACAATATTTGGCAAGAATGCAGGAACAGATCTTCACCCAAATGAACTAATTGTCTCCTGCAAAAAACCCCTTTTGCTCCTATTTTATTCCCTATGGGAGGGGCCATTCACCGTCCACCTGTGACTTTACTCCCAAGTCAACTCTTGTTCGTTAGCTGTTCCCTTCTGGCAGCTCTGTGCATGTTGTTGAGGTAATTCCCTGTTAGGAGAATGAGTGCATACAGGGAGACGTATTTGAGAGTAGTGTTTGAATAATACACAACAGCACACAGATACACTGTACAGTAAATGTAAGTTTTTTTACTTTCAATAACGTTTGAAGAAAGTTCAAAATAGGCAGTCCAAAGTCATTCACAGGTAAGATCGGTCAGTTTTTAATCCAGGGATAATCCAATAACAAATTCCAGTGTCAAAAACAGTTCAGTATCAGACTTATATCAAATCCAGGAATAGTCAAATTAGAAGAAACGGCAATATTCTCCAACAGAAGGAAAAAGAGAGACTCTCTGAGACTAAGACAAGACAACCCAGGTTTCTGGCTCCATCTTATGGCAATTTGAGAAACCACACCCAATTGCACTTTTAGGATGCTCTTAAAGAGACAGTATTAAAATGTCTATCCTGGTTTATATATTTCCAACCCAAATAGCTGTTAGGGCCTTGATCTGCTATATGATCTGCTATATTGTTTTCTGACACACAGTATTCTAGCTTAATCATTTTACTTTGCACACATTGTCTCACATTTAAATATCTTAAATCTGTGTGTTTTGTTCTTGTTTTAACAGCAATATTTGAAGCCATCTGTATTGCTGATTGATTATCTTCATAAACAAAAATAGAATCTGTTACATCAATTCCCATGTCATTTAGTAATTGCTTATACAAAACTAAATCTGTACATAGTTACGACAAACATGAGAATTCAGCCTCCATTGTTGACAAACTTAGATGTTTCTGTCCAATAGATCTCCATCCAAACAATGCTTTTCCCATTAATACTACAGTACCCGATGTAGATTTTCGTGTATTTATGTCTGTAGCAAAACTTGCATCAGCATATGCAGTTAAATTCAGTTCATCTTTAGGCTCAAAATACAATGCATAATGCATTGTTTGTTTCAGATATCTTAACACACGTTTAGCAGTTTGCCAGTGCCTTTCAGTTGGCTCAGCATAAAATCTCGCTAATTGATTAACACTCTATGCAATATCTGGCCTTGACCAATTACTGAGATAAGATAAACTACCAATCAAGGACTGATAAATGTTCTTTTCAAAAATAGGACTTTGTACATCACTATGGCTAAACTGGCTCATTGGTGTCTTAGCTGGCTTACAAAGTTCAATTTTAAAACTTTTTAGTAATTGGTTAATTTTATCTGCCTGTGAGATCTTGTATCCCTCCCCTAGTTCTATCTATCTTTAAACCAAGATATTGTTTGATTTCTCCTGTTTATCTTAAATTTCTTTTCCAATAGTGAAATTATCCCAGTAGCTTCTTGTTCAGTTTTGGTGATTAGTGCTATGTCATCAATAAACAATGGCAACATTGACACTACACCATTACTTTCTGTTTTGAACAAACATGGATCAGCCATGCCAGCTACAAAACCTATTTTAGTTAATTCTTTAACTATACATTGGTTCTACTCATATCCTGATTGCTTCAAACCATACTCTTTTTCAATCTCCAGCAATCAGTTGTATTATCATTTTTGAGACCTAAGGGTTTCTTTAAATATATAGTGTGTTGAAACGGTGCATGCAGATAGGCCGTCTCTACATACAAATGATTTACAATGTATTTCTCCTTAGCTGCCCATGCTAATGCTGCCCTTAATGTAGTAGCCTTCAAACTAGGTGCAAACACCTCATCATAGTCATTTGCTGTCTGATTTAACCCTTGTGCTACTTACCTGGCTTTATGGGTAACAGTCCCATCTACACCTATCTTAAGCTTATAAACCCATTTACATCCTATGGCATGTTTACCTGGTGGTAACTTAACATTTTCATATACCTCCAGTCTTTTTAATGATTCCATTGCTTTCTGTCAAGCAGCCTGATCCTTAGCAGGATACAGTTTTTTTAGTTCACTATAGTTACTTGGAATTGTATTCACTTGGCATACAACACTAGCCTGATATATATCAGGTGGTCATGTTACTTGGGTTGAACGTCTTGGTAACACAGGGCTTATTGGTGGACTTTCCTGTGCCACCTGCTCCTGTTCTTCTACCTCCTCCTGTGCCTGTTCTCCTACTTCTTCCTGTGCTTCATCTTTAATGGCAATTTGTGGTTTACTTATTTTATATTTAGGGACTATTTGGGTGTCAATAATAATATCATTGCTGGATTCCTGTTCCAGTTTATCCCACCCAACGTGCTCTAGAAATTTTGCACCAGCACTACAATAAACATGAGCTGTGCCTTGATCCCAGAATCTATGGTTGGCCTCAAAAAATAACTTCTTAGCTCTATGTTGCCCTTTCAGTCTTACTTGTGAGGGAATATGCACCCATGCTGGAGCTCCAAATGTGTGTAGGTAACTTAAATTTGGTTTTCTGACATGCCAACGAATGAATGGCAGTTCACCAGTTGTGTATTAACTACATTGTTTAAAACATGATTGCTACACATTATGGTTTCACCCTACAGTGTTTTAGGTAAACCTGAGTCAGATAACATAGTGTAAGCCAATGCTTGTAATGTTTGCCCTCTTCGTTCTAAAAACAAATTATATTGTGGTCTGTAAGGTGCAGAAAGTTTATGCTCAACACCACCTAATTTCAACATTGTTTGGAATCTCTTGTTAACAAATTCATTCCCATTATCAGTAACTAAAGTAATTACTTTACTTTTCATTTTTCTCTCAGCAAACCATAGCCACTTAAAGAAATGTTGGAATGTTTCTGTTTTGTTTTTCATAATATAGCAGAAACCGTATCGTGAGTAAATGGTCCATAATACTCAAAATATAACAGGGACCTCCTAAACTTGATTTCTTAGGACCAATTATGTCAGCAAAAACAACCTCTAAAGGTTCTTTGGTCTTAAACCCATGAAGTCTGCTGGAGTAACCTTACTTTTCTCTTGGCTACAAACATTACAGTTTAAATACTTGCTGCAGGGTTTCAATTTTACTCCCTCTGACAATTCAATAGTTTGTTTGAGCATTTTGAAATTAATGTGCCCCAGACGTCTGTGCAGTAAATGTATATATTCATCATGTGGCTTAACATTGTTATAAACTGAGTTAGCCATCTTCAACTGGTCACCATGTATCACATATAAATCATTCTCTAATGTAGCAGTAACACTTTTACTCTCTTTCTCTATTATACAGTTATCTCCCCTAAAGTTTACTACATAACAAAGATTAACTAAAGCCCTTACTGATTGTAAATTAAATTTCAGTTTAGGTACATATAACATAGTTAAATATTCATTTATACAAGAACAATATGTAGTACCTTCTCCTGACGCTTTAATCTTCCATTCATTTGCCAATGATACATGTTGTTTACTCATGGACATCTTTACAAACGTTTTTCTATCTTTAGTAATGCATTGCAATACTCCACTCTCAACAACCCACAAATCATGGTTTACAGTTGAATTGCTAGACACAGCTGAACTAACATTCTTTTCAGCCTTCTGGTGATTACTAGTATTCTGTTGTTTTCCCTTTTTACAGAATCTAGCTATATGTCCCCTAGCCCCACAAGAAAAACATTTCCTTACAGTATAGGCAATTGGAAACAAATTCTCTTCTTGTGGTTGTTCCTTCCTTAATTGGTCTCTATCCAGCTGTCTTCTTGCTTCTTCGAACAACCTTCCGGTTATGTCAGTCAATGTCAGTTTATCTCTGGGCAGGACTTCTAGTGGAGATACAGTCATCATAACTTTTATCCAATGAAGAAAGAATGATGTAAACTTGATGCAGCTCTGAAAATATCAGTTCCTTTTCATGTAGCTCTTGAAAAGTTCTTTTCATGAAGTTCAATGAGCTAACATATCTCCATCTTTCAGAAGACGTGTTCTAAACAGTTTACATGTAAGATGTATGTGCACCTACACTGTCACGAACATGAATCCTCTTCAAATTCTCCCAACACCTAGCAGCAGACTCTTCTCCACGTATATGGACTAGCTGCTGGTCACTCAGTGTTAGTCCAATTATACAAAGAGCTCATTCGTTGTTCTGTTTAAAGTCAGCAAGTTTCTTGGTATCATCCTCATTTTCTGGATCCCAAGCATTAACATCTGGTGGGTCTTAAACTACATTCCATAAACCTTCTCTACGCAGAAGTAGACTGCACTTCATAGACCAGGAAACATAGTTTGTTCCATCCAACCAGGTTATCAGTGAAAGACTTATTGAAGTGACTTGTGCCATCTTTACCAGGATAGTAACCCACAATTTAAATAGTAAACACCGGTCTGTATACAGTACTGTGCATTCACACTAACTCTCAGTCATCTGAGCCTAGTATGGCCTGGGCCCATAACCAGTGTTGAGGTAATTCCCCCTTAGGAGAATGAGCGCATACAGGGAGACGTATTTGAGAGTAGCGTTTGAATAATACACACACAGCACATAGATACACTGTACAGTAAATGTAGGTTTTTTACTTCAATAACGTTTAAGCAAAGTTCAAAATAGGCAGTCCAAAGTCATTCACAGGTAAGATCAGTCAGTTTTTAGTCCAGGGATAATCCAATAACAAATTCCAGTGTCAAAAACAGTTCAGTATCAGACTTACATCAAATGCAGGAAAAGCAGTCACTTTTAGGATGCTTTTAAAGAGACAGTATTAAAATGTCTGTCCTGGTTTATATATTTCCAACCCAAATAGCTGTTAGGTGACTTATATTCCTAACACAGGCACTTAATAGGCTCCAGCTGTTCTTCTGCCTCACTGATGTCCGCAGCTGATAACTGTCAGATGGCCTTGGCCCCATCTCTGCCTCCGATACAGAGCCCTCGTTAGAGCCTTCCCCAGACTCCAGGACTGGCCCGTGTTCCTCCCCAACCTCCTCACTGTCTGAATCTGCTGCCAGTTTCGCTGGCCACAACAGCTCTTTGGACACTATCTCTTACAAGAGATGTTAAGATTGTCTCTATTTGTGGACTTTCAGATATGGTCTCTCAAGCCCTGGAGCTGTCTCGGAAGCCCCATGTTGTCATTGCTACCCCTGGCCGCCTGGCTGATCACCTACGGAGCTCCAATACCTTCAGTCTTCGAAGCATCAAGTTCTTGGTAAGACGTTTGCACAAAGCGGGGTTTCTCATGGCAGCTTTAAGGTGTGTGGATTTCTAGAATATTTGTGCACAACAGGGTCTGCACAAAACCATGTGGGCTGCTGCATTTTGCACCAGTTAGAGCTTCTGGATGCTCTTCAAGGGCAGCCCCATATAGAGTGCATTGCAATAATCAAGACGGGAAGTGACCAGGGCATGAGTGATTGTAAGTAGGGACCGCTGATACAGGAAAGGGCGTAAGTGTTGCACAACCCACAGTTGCGCAAAGGCCCTCCTGGCCATGACCACCACCTGTTCTTTGAACAGGAATCATGAGTCCAGGAAAACCCCTAGATTACGCACAAGGTCTGTTTGGGGTAGTGCCACCCCATCCAAGACAAGGTGGCAATTCTCCCTGAGCCAGTGAACCCCAAACCCAGAGCCACTCAATCTTGCAAGGGTTTAGTTTCAACCCGTTGCTCCCCATCCAGCCCCTAACAGCCTCCAGGCACTGCAAGAGGGAGGACACAGCAAAACTTAACTCACCACCAGCCAACTCACCACAAGGCACACAGATGAGTATCATCAGCATATTGGTCCATGGTGGCAGATGATCTCACCCATCGACTTCACATAAATGTTGAACAGGAGTAGAGAGAGTACCGGGCAGAGGTGGCATTCAGCAGGTTCTGACTGGTTCTGGGGAACCGATCGTGGAAATTTTGAGTAGTTCGAAGAACCAGCCAATACCACCTCTGACTGGCCCCGCCCCATCTCTTCTCTGCCTCCCAAGTCCCAGCTGATTGATTGGGTCTTCTTTGGTTGCCCTGCACAGGAGAATGGAGCTGGAAAGCAGGTTCGTGGGATGGGGAGGGAATGAGGATTTTACAGTAACCTTCCCCCAGGAGTGGGGATGGAATTGAGATTTTTCAGTATCCTTCCCCTGCCACACCCACCAAGCCACACCTTGCCCACAGAACTGATCGTATAAATTTTTGAATCCCACCACTGGTACACCGAGCCCTGCGGAACCCCGTAAAGCAGCGGGTAAGAGCTGGATCTCTCCCAGTTATGATGGATTTTGCCGGAAACTGGCATTTACTTCCTGTTTACTGCAATAAAACACCCATTGCAGACTAGGGATTCTCTTAACTATCACCACAAAAAATATCCTAAAATTGAGTAAGTGATATGTCATCACCTGCTTAACAACCAGCATGAATGACAGCTCTAATTCCAGCCTCAGTTACAATTGTAAGTTAAGTACTGCCTGTCCTGAAAGTCAACTTACATGAAATAGCCAGGTTGCTGGCTGGGGAATTCTGGGAATTGAAGTCCACAAGTCTTACTCTGATGTATAGCTATTTTCCCAGTGGGAACATGGTCCAGCCCAGATTGCCTTTCAGAGTTGCCTTGACCCTTTGGTCTGGTCCTTCCTAAGTTTTAGTGGTGGTTCAGCTGCAGCCACTTCCTGTCTCCTTTCTGGCTTCCTTTTAGGTCCTAGACGAAGCCGACCGGTTGCTAGAACAAGGCTGCACCGATTTTACCAAAGACTTGGAAGTCATCTTGGCTGCAGTTCCAGCCAACAGGCAGACCATGCTCTTCAGTGCCACACTGACAGACACCCTGAATGAGCTCAAGAAGGTCGCCATGAACAAACCGTTCTTCTGGGAATCGAGATCTGAGTGAGTTTGGATGGGGGGGGTGTCTTTTAATGGGGAAAGAATTTGAGGCTCAGCGGGAGTGCGAGGAAAATATGAGAGAGGCTTACAGAATTGGGTGCTGTAGAGCAGAGGTCTCCAACCTTGGCAACTTGAAGACTTGTGGACTTGAACTCCCAGAGTTGGGAGTTGAAGTCCACAAGTCTTCAAGTTGCCAAGATTGGAGACCCCTGCTGTAGAGAGAGATGCTTTTCTCATTCGGTCAAAGTGAAACTACAGTGAAATTAGTAGTTAGCAGTTCGAGGTGTTTTTTAGGTAGTCCTCGACTTACAACTGTTTGTTTAGCGACTGTTCAAAGTTACAACAGCACCAGAAAAAGTGACTTAACGACTGTTTTTCACCCTTACGACCATTACAGCATCCCCATGCACACGTCCCTCAAAACACTTGGTGTGTATTTATGACGGTTGCCGTATCTTAACAGTGGAAATTTCAGCTTGATTGTGGTCGTAAGATGAGGACTACCCGTAGAAGAAAAACAGTCCACTTCCTGAGTTGTGCAATTGGCCCATCTAGCCTTTACTGATCACAGCGGTTGTCAGGATTGAAATCAAACTCCTTCCTGGCATTTCCAGGAGAGACCTTGAACCCAGACACCCCCCCCCCCTTCCCATCAGTGCCCATTAGAAACCACAGCAGCCTGGCAAAACAATGAGGAAAAGTGGCGTGTTTCACATGGTTGGTTCCCAAGGAGGGGAATCTCCAAGCTCCTTTCTAAGGGAGATCAAATGAATACAAGGTCTTTGGTCCTGCTCCTTCTCCACCTGCAGAATTTGTCTCAAGATCTTTTTCCTTCGATCTTGCAGTGTCAGCAACAGAGAAAGGAGACTTTAGGGAAATCGGATAGAGAGATGGATGCTGCCTAAATTGGATGGGTGGATGAATGGATGGAGAGGTGGATGGCGGCATGGAGAGATAGATTATTAGATTTTTATTTCACCTCTACTATTTCATAAATTATTAGCTCTATATTCATGCTTCGCTATGAAAATATGTGATCGGGCTTAGTTTTTGGGGAGGAAAATAAGGGGGAGAAATTGTGCCTCTGCCAACTAGCATCCATCAATATTCATCTGGCTAGCGTCCTATCAGTGTGAGAGAGAGTTGAGGGCTGTTTGGAAATTGAAACATGGAAACGGAAATAGTGTGAGCAAGAAGGAGACAGCAAGGAGCCTGGGCATGACTTAGCTCAACTGTTCTGTACTAAAGCTGGTTGCTGCTGTGAAACTGAAACTGAACCTCCTCTCCTCTGCTTGTGTTTTGCATTTGGAACAGATTTCTTTCCAGGTGGGGAGAGGGAGTAGAACTCCTTAGCATCAGAGCGTGTTAATAATAATATAGGAAATACTAATGCTCTGATGATGGTCATTTTGAAAAATCCTTTCTTAGTGAGCACCTAGAAGCCAAGAGGAATGTATGTGCTAAAGTTCAAGTTTGTAGGCTTTACAGTTCTGGGGATTTTGTGATGATGCATGAGTGTTATTTTGCCTTTATATATGTATAGATTCAAGGCAGTGAACATTCCTCATACTCCTTCCTCCTATTTTTCCCACAACAACAGTCTTGTGAGGTGAGTTGAGCTGAGAGAGACTGGCTGGCTCAAAATGTGATGCCTAAAGGATGGAACTCACCTTCTCTTGAGTTCTCGGTCCACTATATGAAAC
>BLBF01000042.1:24695113-24718372 GCA_015471245.1 Laticauda colubrina | reverse complement strand
AACTCACCTTCTCTTGAGTTCTCGGTCCACTATATGAAACTGGTATAGATAAATCCTACAAAGTGACCATAAATAGAGTGATTATCCAACTGCTCCCTGTGGGATCACTCTCGATTCAAAATCCAATACCACGTAGGATAACTAAGACTGCTTTCTTCTACTCCCTTCCTGAATTGAATGTAATGGGAGTGAAGGGAAGATGTATTCAGTTGATAAAAAGCTATTTCTAAATGCTTTCATATTCGCCTATTTAAACATCTCGTTCAAGCCACAATTTCCGTCTTAATCTTCCTCAACCAATTGATCCTGTATGTTTAATTAAGTTTCTCCTTTATCCCAACCCCCACCCTTCCTGCTTAATGAATGCTTTGGAACAAATTCTGGCGTAATGACTTGAATCTCTTGACTTCCTAAATGAAGATTCTATTTCTGATGGACTTTGCCCAGGCTTAAATAACTGTTTATAATTTGATTGTTGGCTGGTGCTTTCAAAATCCCCTCCCCTAACAGCTGGCTAATCTCACGGTCCTTAAAAGATCTTAGGTCAGTCTTGCAGTGGAAGTTAAGTTTACAGTAAACAAGCCGGATTGCTGGTGCCAACTACAGGTAGTCCTCAACCTATGACTACAATCGAGCCCAAAATTTCTGTTGCTAAGCGAGACAGATCTTAAGTGAGCTTTACCCCATGTTGCAACCTTTGTTGCCGCAGGTTTTAAGTTGAATCACTGCAGTTAGTAAACTCGGTTGTTAAGGAAATCTGGATTCCCCACTGACTTTGCTTGTCAGAAGGTCGCACAAGGAGATCACATAATCTGCAGGCCACGGCAACCGTCATAAATAGGAACCAGTTGCCAAGCACCCAAATTTTGATCACATGACCATGGAGTTGTTACAAAGGTTGTAAGTGTGAAAAAAAAGTCCTAAGTCACTTTTTTCAGTGCAGTTGTAACTTCAAACAGTGACAAACAAATGGTTGTAAGTTGAGAACTGCCTGTACACATTAATGCCACTTTTCTTCTGTCAGTGGAAATAACCAAACAGACCAGGAACCTTCCATATTCAGTCTAAACCAGGATTTCTGATATGTTCAGTCCTGTCAAAAATCCAACTTTGTTTTTGCCCCCAGCTCCTTTGCTTAAGAATGACAATGCGGATGTGTTTATTTCCTGCATCCCTACAACAGGTCAAAGAAATAAAAGCACGGATTTTAAGTCGAGGCCAAATGGGATCCATTTGCAATAAACAATAAACTAGAATTTCTGCAGCCAGGCAGACTGTGGAAGTGAGCAGAGCAGTTACGCAGTCTTCTTTAGCATTGATTTGTTTTTTTTATGTTATGGTATTTATAACCCATCCCAGTCCCAAAGGACTTTGGGCAATGGACATTATCAACAGAAATACCCTCCCCAATGAGTAAACAAGGTCAAAAACAATTAATCATGCAAAGCAACGTTAACCTCAAAGAAAACATGAACCAGGCAACCAAAATCAGAGTGAAATAATATGATTTTAACCTGTTTATGGAACTGCAGCAAAATGGGGGCTGCATGTTTTGCTAGGGGGATGGATATTGCAAAGAGTGGAGGCTGTTACGGGAAAGGTTAAGCAATATAAATAACATCTATACCCAACAGTAAGGCTGCTCTTGTAGAGGAGGGTCTTAGTGGGAGGGAGTATTATTGGACTGCCCTTTACTGGGCAGCCAACTGTTGGAGTGGAGTGTTGAAGATTGTGTAGACCAGGGTCTCCAAGCTTGGCAACTTTACAACTCACGGACTTCAACTCCGAGAATTCATCAACCAGCGTGTGAGACTCCAGGTGTACACTGTCTAATCATAAAGTTGCCATGGTTTGAGAAATATAGTACTGGTATAACAGGGAGGCAGAAGGAAGCTCTATCCATCTTTTAAGGTTCTGTCTACAACAGAGGTCTCCAAACTTGGCAACTTTCAAAGTTGCCAAGTTTGGGGACCGCTAGTCGACAACAGTAAAGTTCCACTCATTCTTTTGGTGTCTATTTCTTGACCTTATGCCTTAGCTGCACTAAATCTCTTCTTCATTCTCTCCATCCCCCAAAACCCACCAGGGTACGGACAGTGGAACAGCTCGACCAGCGTTATCTTTTAGTGCCCGAGAAGGTTAAAGATGCTTACTTGGTCCACCTTGTGCAGACTTTCCAAGATGAACATGAGGACTGGTCCATCATCATCTTCACTAACACTTGCAAGTGAGTTTGTCCAGAGCATCTTTGCTTCCATCATTTCTGCTTTCTCTCCTTCTCTCCTGCCTCTTCTTTTGACCCAGAGCTGATATTTCAGTCTTGATGGAAGGACACTGAACAGCATTGTGCCAGTCAAACCAAATGTTGCCCATCAATTCAAATTAAAATTTTTGAGGTTGATTTTTAAAATCTGTTTTCTTCCCTATTTTAAATCAGGTTGAAAAGAATGGAGTTGGGGTGGACTTAGTTTATTTTGTGTACGAGGTTTTAATGAGAAAGTGCAGTTTTCTCTTTTCTTACCTTTAATACTTTAAATATCCTGTGTGCCCTGAGTAGGATAGGACTTCTAGAGTCTAGACATATCCTTTCCTTCAGCACTTCCTGGAATGATTAGGTGATCAGATATTGCTATAGAAAGTACTGAAGAAAGGTGAGCCTTTCTGGACAGAATCCAGCACTGCTGTGAGCACAGGGGTTTTTAAAGTCTAATGTAGTAAGAGTGTGCTATAAGAATTCAAGTGAGGTGGATGGATAGATGATGTTCCATCAAGTTTTAAAAGTTCCTAGTGATCACATTGATACAGTTTTCTCCAGAATGATTATCAGATAGGCTTAATATCTTCTATCTGGTAATCCAACTGCTACCATATAATGGGTCCATCCCCTTTGCTACTAGTCATCTTCTTTTCTTTCCTTCCAACTTTCCCATCCTCAAGAGTTTTCCCCAGAGAGCCGGGTGTTATTGCTTAATATACCTGTTAGGAATATGAAACACCTAACAGGTATTTGGGTTAGAAATATATAAACCAGGATAAACATTTTAATACTGTCTCTTTAAGGGAATGCAAGAGCATTCAATTGGGTGTGGTTTCTCAAACGGCCATAAGATGGAGCCAGAAACCTAGTTTGTCTTTGTCTGAGTGTCAGAAGAGAAGAAAGTGTATCTTTATTTCCTTCTGTTGGAAAGTATTGCTATTGCTCCATTTTTCCTAATTGACTGATATTACTGGATTTAATGTAAGTCTGATACTGAACTGTTTTTGACATTGGACTTTGCTACTGGAATATCCCTGGATTGAAAAACTGACTGATTAACCTGTGAATGACTTTTGGACTACTTATTTTGGACTTTGCTTAAACCTTTCTGGAAGTAAAAACCTTCATTAACTGTACAGTGTATCTGTGTACTGAGTGTGTGTTATTCCAACACGACTCTCTATATGTCTCCCTGTATGCGCTCATTCTCCTAACGGGGAATTACCTCAACAATACCTGAAGTAGGAAGATTGGAGCCTGAACTATTTGTGTTCAAGTGAAAATTTCAGTTTGATATGTGCCCAAAAACTCTCTGCCTCATTTGCAACTTGATTTAGAAGAATAGAATAGAACAGAACAGAACAGAACAGAACAGAACAGAATAGAATAGAATAGAACAGAATTCTTTATTGGTTAAGTGTGATTGGACACCCAAGGAATTTGTCTTGGTGCAAATGCTCTCAGTGTACATAAAAGAAAAGATATATTCGTCAAAAGTCAAGAGTCAAATTTCATTGTGAGCCAGTCTTTCTCCTTAAGTAGACAACAGAGGAAAGATGAATGCAGTCTCTTTGTTCTGGTGTGTACCTCTCCCATCTCAGTGCAAGGTCAATTTTTCAAAGAATGTTAGCAAACGGATCCTTATCTATCAAGTTTAATCATTTGTAGTTTCAAAAATTGCATTGACCAAGCAGTCAAACTTGCCTTGTGACATAACCAGGAGCTGGCGCATTCTTTTGATTAACAGGTGCACAGGGCAATGATGTTTCTGAGCAGATGCAGAGCAAACGACTCAGCAACCTCAAAAGGAAAAACAGGAGCCTTCTACAACATACAACATAAGAACTGCAACAACCACTATGTGGGACAAAAAGGCAGAAGACTGACAGAACACATCCGTGAACCCAAACTGGCATTCAGAAAGCTTGACGAAAATTATTTTAAATTATTTTTCACAAGACATAGACAGCTTTTACCATAGTTTCAATTGGGAAAATGTGACAATCCTAGACGAGGCCAAATCCAAAAATGCCAGAGAATTTCTAGAAGCCTGGCACTCTGATCAGCCATCAATAAACACATAGACATTAACAACAACTGTAGACTAGGCAAAAGGGGCAATCAACCAACCCAAAAGAGAAAAAAGACTTTAGCACCTGTCCACCAGTGATTGGCAATCAGATCAGCATAGATTAATTTCAGACCAACATGCAAGCAAGCAATAACCCAGTCAAGAAACTGCCAAAGAGCCATCAGTAAACAGCCCAACCAAAGAATCTCTAAAATATACACATAATTTCCTATTCTTTGCCTAATTACCATTTTAGTTTCTTTTTATTATTATATCTGTTGTGGAGAGAAGGGAAATATATGATGAAAATATATTAATTTGTCATAAGAATAATAGAAACATGATAAAGAAATGTAAACGATGTCTTGCCACTGATATAATGATATATATAATTTTATTTTATGTTTTTTAAAATTTGAAAACTGAATAAAGTTTATTAAAAAAACAAAGAATCTGTAAGACTCATACAGATAGGCGAGACACCAGAGTATAAACTGACAGCAAACTGCACTTCTTGCTAGCACTGGTGATGTTACCTAGCTAGGATAATGAAACATCTGCAAGAAAACAAACTCAGAGAGCACCAAGGACCCCTCATGTCAACCCTGAGCCCCAAATATTCTTCTTTATTAGATGCAGAGTTATGGTTCCTGCACTAGCTGCCTTGCTCACCCAAAAGTAACACAAGGCTGATTTTGTTATTGCATTTTATTATTATTAAATTTATATGCCACCCATCTTGCTCTGCCTTTTTAGGACCTGCCAAATTCTCAACATGATGCTCAGGAAGTTCAATTTCCCATCCGTGGCTCTCCACTCAATGATGAAACAGGTAAGTCAGTGATGGCCACCAATGGCTGCCCAGAGGATGGAAGATCAGTGCTCAAGGCCAATTCCTCAAGTCATCTTCTGCCATTTTGCCTCCTTGAAGAATTTTTTCCCACCCATGCCAGCTCCAAGCTTCCATGGAACATAAGAAGGACCATGGACTCTATCCACCCCAAGGAAGTTTCTGAGCTGCATCTCCAATTGTGAGGTAGAGAGGTAGGGTCCCATCCAGAGGTGGGTATTCAGCAGGTTCTGACCAGTTCTGGAGAACTGGAAATTTTGAGTAGTTCAGAGAGCCGGCAAATCCCACCTCTGACTGACCCCACCCCCATCTATTCTCTGCCTCCCATTGAGTCCCAGCTGATCGTCTGGGTCTTCTTTGGTTGTCCTGCACAGGAGAATGGAGCTGGAAGGCAGGTTGGTGGGATTTAAATTTTTTCACTACTGGTTCTGTGGGTGTGGCAGGGGAAGGATACTGTAAAATCTCCAGTCAGAGGTGGTATTTTGCTGGTTCTCTGAACTATTCAAAATTTCCAGTTCTCCAGAACTGGTCAGAACCTGCTGAATACCACCTCTGTTGGAAAGCAGGTTAGTGGGGTGGGAAGAGAATGGGGATTTTGAGAATGGGGATCCTTCCCCTGCCACGCCCATCAAGCCACGCCCAGAGAACCTGTAGTAAAAAAATTTGAATCCTACCAATGGTCCTATTACTCAGCAAACAAAGCAACTTCGCATGTAGGGATTTCCAGGTTGATTTCCCAGCATCCCAGGTAAAGCAGATCCTTTGGCCTGCAGAGTCCTCTCATCTCATCTGAATCCCTGGCAAGCGGCCATTGCCAGAGGGAAAGCAAACTTGATAAAAAGCACTTTCCAGCTCTAATGTTCTTTTTCTCTCTTTTTGGGGGCTCAGAAACAACGTTTTGCAGCGCTGGCAAAATTCAAATCGAGTGTCTTTAAGATCCTAATAGCTACCGATGTAGCTGCCAGGTGAGTGAAGCCTGTCTGGCACTAAAATAAGTCCAGAAGGGTGTGTGTGTCCCAGATTAGGTAGGATACCAAGCTTAACCATCTTCTTTGTGTTCAATATCTTGGATTTAGGGGGCTCGACATTCCCACCGTCCAAGTAGTCATCAATCACAACACGCCTGGACTCCCCAAAATCTACATCCACAGGGTGGGCCGAACAGCTAGAGCTGGTAAGGGGAATTCTCTTCTTTGCTTCAAATCCATTGTCCTTTTAGTCTGACTTGCTTCTTTTTGGAAGCAACAGAAATCCTTAAGGGTTGTGCACTCTGCAACTTCAGAGACCACTTTGATGGACATCTGAACTGGCCTTTAAAAAGAGGCCTCCCTCTGGGATTCCCCACTTTCTAGGGCTATGGAACATCCTTGCCCAGAATTCAGAATGCTGTTTATTTTTGTAGGTTGTGCTGGAATGTTCTTCTCACTGAAATTTTTCCATGTGCCGACATGCTTTTTCTTTGTATTCACCCTCAAGTCCTCAACTTATCACCATAATTGAACCGACAATTGTCATTGCAAGTCACAGTTGTTAAGCGGGTCACCATTTGATCGCGCCCTTGACCTTTTTCATCAGTTGTGAAGCAAATACCATGGTTATTAAGTAAACCTGTTTTCAACAATGAGCATTTTTTGCAGTAAAAAATGAAAAGCACAGTCATGTCATTGTAGGTTGCTGTAAAAATAGCCATAAATGTCAGCCAGTTGCCAAGCACCTAAATGCAGTCTCGTGACCAGGTGGCAGGGAGTTTGCAGCCATCGTAACTTTGAAAAAGGATAGCTCTGGGAAAATCCATTGTAACTTCAAATGGTTGCTAAGTGAGGATACCTGTATTTTATTTCTCAGTCAGAAAGCCCCCAGGGCAGTGGTGGTATTCTACTGGTTTGGCCCAGTTCTGGAGAGCTGGTAACAACGATGAGCTGCAGAGACCGAACCAGTTCTCTCCGCCACTCTGCTGTTGGGCCTACCCACCCGCCCGGGCTCCCATACTCACCTTTATCTGCTGAATTTGAAGCGCTGCTGTTTTGCACGGCACAGAAGAGTGCCGCATGGCAGCTGCTGAAGTGACTGGGATCATGCAGGCTTGCAGGAGGCGAGTTAGAATGCCTCTGCCTCTGCGCCTGTGCAAAGTGCGTGTTTGGCATGTGTGCATGCGCAAAAAGTGTGCCCACTAACCCATGCCCGCTGAACCGGTGGCAAAAATATGTGAATCCCATCACTGCCCCCGAGCAGTACAGTACAGATAATAGCAAAATTTATATACCACTTTACAATGCTTTACAGCCCTCTCTAAGCGGTTTACAGAGTCATCCTGTTGCCCCCAACAATCTGGGTCCTCATTTTACCCACCTCAGAAGGACGGAAGGTTGAGTCAACCTTGAGCCTGGTGGGATTTGAACTGCCAAATTGCAGGCAGACAGCAGTCAACAAAAGTAGCCTGCAATACTGCACTCTAACCATTGCGCCACCATGGCTTCTCACCTCATTCTTGTTTAATCCTTGTTTAATCTTGGTAATTGGGATCAGAATAATATTTAGTGATGGTGCTTAGTGATGGTGGTTCCAGGAGTTCTGATTGCTGTCGTTAAGCTAATCTTACACTGTCACATGCTCACCATTTGTGACTTCCCGCTGACTACCCCATTGACTTTGCCGATTGGAAGCTGGAATTGAAGGTTACAAAACATGACATGTGGCCACAGGACACTGCGATGGCTGCCACGACAAGGACAGTCATAGGAACCACTTGTTCAGCACTGCTGTTAAGTTCAAACAGCCACTGAGCAAGTGGTTATTAAGCAAGGATTAACTGTACTTAGTTAATAATACAATCAGCCTTCCCTTCTTTCTCGTTTTTCTTGTTTTAGATGGATAGTTTCATCTGTTGCAATAAAATATTCTTTATTGGCCAATTGTGATCGGACACACAAGGAATTTGTGATGCATAAGCTCTCAGTGTGCATACAAACAACAAAGTAATAAGCTACTGATAGGACAAGGTAGTAGGAAAGATGAGAAGGAAATAGTAATAAACCTCTACTTCATGGGTAAATATTTTTAGATATAAGACAATATGGTGGTAATTAGGTGTTCAGCAGAGGGATGGAACGAGGAAAAAAACTGTCTCTGTCTAGTTGTTTTGGCATATGATGCCCTATAATGGCATCCTGAGGGGAAGAGTTGAAACAATTTATGTCCAGGATGTGACAGATCTGTAAGATATTTTCTCAGCCTTCTTTCTGATTTGTTGGGTCTTGTTTTAGTTATTTGTTACTTATGCATACTTATGGTCCTGGATTAGAGTTAAGATTATTTCCTCCTCCTTCAGCTTTAATCACCTCAGATGTGTGGTTTAGATCAGGGGTCTCCAACCTTGGCAACTTGTGGACTTCAATTCCCAGAATTCCCAGAAGCTTTGCTAGCTGAGGAATTCTGGGAGTTGAAGTCTACAAACAAGTCTTAAAGTTGCCGAGGTTGGAGACCCCTGATTTAGATCCCTTCACAGGTTGTGGACCATGTTTGGCTCTGGTTAAGTACTCAAGGGAGGTGCATGCCACTCATGGAAATCTACTATAGTAATCCTCAACTTACAACAGTTTCTTTAGTGACAGGGAAAAAAAGATTTATGACTATTTTTCACACTTATGACAATTGCAGCATCCCAATAGTCACCTGATCAAAATTTCAGATGCTTGGCAAAACTGGTTCATATTTACGATGGTTGCAATGTCCCATCTTTTGCAACTTCTAGACAAGCAAAGTTGAACAGCAAGCCGAATTCATTTAACAACTGTATTACTAACAACTGCAATGATTCACTTAGCAACGGCGGCAAGAAAGATTGTAAAATGGGGCAAAACTCACCTAACTGCCCAGCTTGACAACAGAAATGTTTGGTTCCAACATTGTGGTCGTAAGTTGAGGACTAGCTGTTCTATCTAGATCCAGCTTTCTTAAGGGAAAGGGAGGAAGAAGCATCTGTGCCCACCGCTTAGGACTCTCTCTCATGGCTACTCTTTTCAGGTCGACACGGAATTGCCATCACGCTGGTCACCCAGTATGACATCCATCTTGTCCACGCGATTGAAGAACAGATCAGTAAGTTGTAAAACGTTGGAAAATTTTGGGATGGGTGGGGAGCCTTGACAAATCCGTAAAATACTAGTTTCACTTCCTACCATAGTTGGCAGCATGGCTGGCTGTGTAATTCTGGAAGTTGAAGTCCATAGGTCTTTCAAATTGCCAAGGCTGAATACCCCTGGGTTAGAAAGTGCCAGCCTCCACTCCTCCTTTCAGCCATACAGATTTGTATGCAACAGCAACAACCACAAAAAAAGGTACTGAAGCTAGAAATTTAGAGGAAGACATTTATCCTTATCACTGGGTTAAAACAATACTTTTTATTTTATTCTTGTTTTTGACTGCCTTCTATTATACACTGCTCAAAACAATAAAGGGAACACCTAAACAACACAATGTAACTCCAAGTCAATCACACTTCTGTGAAATCAAACTGTCCACTTTGGTAGCAACACTGATTGACAATCAATTCCACGTACTGTTGTGCAAATGGAATAGACAACAGGTGGAAAGCAGAGGCAGTTAGCAAGACATCCCCAATAAAGGAGTGGTTCTGCAGGTGGTGACCACAGACCACTTGTCAGTTCCTCTGCTTTTTGGCCAATGGTTTGGTCACTTTTGAATGCTGGCGGTGCTTTCACTCTAGTGGTAGCATGAGACGGAGTCTACAGTCTGCACAAGTGGCTCAGTTAGTGCAGCTCATCCAGGATGGCACATCAATGCGAGCTGTGGCAAGAAAGTTTGCTGTGTCTGTCAGTGTAATGTCCAGAGTATGGAGGCGCTACCAGGAGACAGGCCAGTACATCAGGAGACGTGGAGGAGGCCGTAGGAGGGCAACAACCCAGCATCAGGACCGCTACCTCTGCCTTTGTGCAAGGAGGGACAGGAGGAGCGCTGCCAGAGCCCTGCAAAATGACCTCCAGCAGGCCACAAATGTGCATGTGGCTGCTCAAATTGCCAGAAACAGACTCCATGAAGGTGGTATGAGGGCCCGGCATCCACAGGTGGGGGTTGTGCTTACAGCCCAACACCATGTAGGATGTTTGGCATTTGCCAGAGAACACCAAGATTGGCAAATTCGCTACTGGTACCCTGTGCTCTTCACAGATGAAAGCAGGTTCACACTGAGCACATGTGACAGACGTGACAGGGTCTGGAGACGCCGTGGAGAACATTCTGCTGCCTGCAACATCCTCCAGCATGACCGGTTTGGCAGTAGATCAGTAATGGTGTGGGGTGGCGTTTCTTTAGGTTAAAAGAACCTAAAGAAACGCACAGCCCTCCATGTGCTCGCCAGAGGTAGCCTGGCTGCCACTCGGTACCAAGATGAGATCCTCAGACCCCTTGTGAGACCATATGCTGGTGCGGTTGGCCCTGGGTTCCTCCTTATGCAAGACAATGCTAGACCTCATGTGGCTGGAGTGTGTCAGCAGTTCCTACAAGACAAAGGCATTGATGCTATGGACTGGCCTGCCTGTTCCCCAGACCTGACTCCAATTGAGCATATCTGGGATATCATGTCTCGTTCCATCCACCAACGCCATGTTGTACCACAGACTGTCCAGGAGTTGGGGGATGCTTTAGTCCAGGTGTGGGAGGAGATCCCTCAGGAGACCATCCACCACCTCATCAGGAGCATGCCCAGGTGTAGGGAGGTCATACAGGCATGTGGAAGCCACACACACTACTGAGCCTCCTTTTGACTTGTTTTAAGGACATTATATCAAAGTTGGATCAACCTGTAGTGTTTTTTTCCACTTTAATTTTGAGTGTAACTCCAAATCCAGACCTCCATGGGTTGCTAAATTTGATTTCTATTGATAATTTTGTGTGATTTTGTTGTCAGCACATTCAACTATGTAATGAACAAAGTATTTAATAAGAATATTTCATTCATTCAGATCTAGGATGTCTTATTTTTGTGTTCCCTTTATTTTTTTGAGCAGTGTAATAGCAATAGCATTTAGACTTATATACAGCTTCACAGTGCTTTGCAGCCCTCTCTAAGCAGTTTACAGAGTCAGCCTATTGACCCCAACAATCTGGGTCCTCATTTTATCCACCTTGGAAGGATGGAAAGCTGAGTCAATATTTATATATATATTGCTTTTATATTTTTTACCTCTATTTGTACATTGCCCAGAGTCATGCTATGACAGAGGTGGGCAGTAAATACAAATAAAATACAAATAAATACATCAAACCCAAATGCAACAAGTTATGGTCAGCTCATGCATAAACCCAACTGTTGTTTGGAAATCATGGTTTATAACGGTTGTGTGAATCTGCATGGCAAAATAAGCCCTGCCTTAGTCCAGTGATTGAAACAAGTATCTCTGCTCTCTACTTGTCCATGTTTTTGGTTGTCATATTGATGTATTTTTTCTCATTGTTTTCTTTTGTCATTGATTAGTTTATTGTTTTATTATTTTACTTCTGTTTACATGCCTTTCATTTTTCTTCATTTTTATTATTGTAAGCCATTTAGAGTAGGCCTACGGGGAGATAGGTGGCAAATAAATTTTCCAGTGTTCAGAAATCTTTATTGTTCCCTTGGCTTTAATTTTCCAGTTTGATTACCTGCTGATGCCAAAGCGGGTTTTTCCAATTTCTCATTCATCTGCTATCACGGTAAGGAAGGAGAGTGAGAAAAAACAAACTTTCCCTTTTCACTTTCATTCGCTGCTTCTAGATCTTCTTAGGGAACAATGTATCTTTTTCCAAAATTTAAATTCCAGGATATCTTAGATGTTGCTTCTCATCCCGGTCAGACAAAATTTTCACTTCTCAGCTTCCTCCTGCACGTTCTTTTCCGGATGAAAGCTTCTTTGTGGCGGCCATTTCTGACCACTGATCTACCGCTTTCGGAAAAGGGAGTTAAGCCAGCTGAGGAGGGGGTGTGTGCGACTCTGTCTTCAGATTCTGTCTTCTCCCCTGTCTTCAGCTACCTCTACAGGGTAGCTATAGCCCCGAAGCCGGTTGGCTCGGGGCACTCCAGTGGCGAGCGCAGCAGAAACCGCGCACGGTCACGGATTCCTGCTGCCGCCGAGCCTTGCAAACCAGAAGTCAGGTGGCAAATAAATTTAACCAATAAATAAATAAATGGAAGTCTCCAGCCACTGTGTGAAGCTTGAAACCCAAGTCTTTCTCTCTACTGGAAACAGACAGTTGGGTTCTTTTCTACTGGTAGTCCTCGGCTTACAACCACAATGGAGCCCAACATTTCTGAGTGGGGTGAGTGAGTGAGACATTGGTTAAATGAGTTTGGCCCCATTTTACAACCTTTCTTGCCACAGTTGTAAAGTGAATCATTGCAGGTGTTAAAGATAATAACACAATTGTTAAAGTGAATCTGGCTTCCCCATTGGCTTTGCTGGTCAGAAGATCTTGGGACACTGTTAGCGTCATAAATATGAACCAGTTGCCAAGCATTCAAATTTTGAGCCCGTGACCATGGGGTGCTGCAACGGTCATTAAATGTGAAAAACATAAGCCACTATTTTCAATGCCATTGTAAGTTCGAACGGTCATGAAACCAAGTCAAGGACTACCTGCATAGCATGAAATGGCAGAGATGCTCATGTACAAGTGATGGAAAGATGGAGCTTTGGTTGTTCTTTTTTTACCATATCAATGTGTGTCTTACCCCTTTTTTAGAAATGAAGCTTCAGGAGTTTTCTGTGGAGGAGCAAAACGTGTTGAAAATTCTCACCCAAGTGAATGTCGTCCGACGGGAATGTGAGATCGTAAGTGGGGGGAGGGGAGTGGAGAGAGAGGGAGGGAGTTGGTTCCCAGGGCCCCAAATGGTTTCCCTGGACAAGTGAGGATTTGGAGGCTGATAGACTCAGTTCCAGTCCACTGCTTTTGCTGGTCCTCTGTAAGGATAGGAGGGGAGGAGAGGAGAGAATAGCATTCTTTCTTGCCCAAGTGTGATTGGACACACAAGGAATTTGTCTTCGGTGCATATGCTCTCAGTGTACATAAAAAAGAAAAAACATACATTCATCAAGAATCATAAGACAGAACATTTAGTGATAGTCACAGGTTACTAATAAGCAATCAGATCATGCTAGGAAACAAATAAAACAATATAAATTGTAGAGATACAAGCAACAAGGATATAGTCATAAGTGGGAAGAGATAGGTAATAGGAAGGATGAGAAGAAGAATAGTAATACAGTCTTAGTAAATAGTTTGACAGTGTTGTGGGAATTATTTGTTTAGCAGAGTGATGGCATTTGGGAAAAAGTTTTCCTTGTGTCTAGTTGTTCTGCTGTGCAGGGCTCTATAGTGTCGTTTTGAGGGAAGGAGTTGGAACAGTTTATGTCTGGGATATGAGGGGGCTGTAGATATTTTCACAGCCCTCTTTTTGACTTAGGCAGTATACAGGTCCTCAATGGAAGGCAGGTTGGTAGTAGTTGTTTATTCTGCAGTCCTAATTATTCACTGAAGTCTGTCTTATTTGGTAATACCACGATGTGTGTTCTTTTTTTTAAAAAAAAAAACAGAGACTGGAGGCAACTGATTTTGATGAGAAGAAGGAAGTAAATAAGCGGAAGCAGATGATCCTGGAAGGAAAGGTAAGGTGGAAAAATCCTCTTGCTGCCAGGGCAGGCAGTCGCTAAGCGGGAATCACCCCAGTCCTGTCCCTTCCATCAGTGGAGGCTTGGAGATCAGAAGCAACCGATGGGTCTCCAACCTTGGCAACTTTACGACTTGTGGATTTCAACTCCCAGAATTCCTCAGACAGTATGTGCTGTCTAAGGAATTCTGGGAGTTGAAGTCCACAAGTCGTAAAGTTGCCAAGGTTGGAGACCCCTACAACAAAATACACTGCCAAGAAGTTATTGACAGGGCAGGCCACTGATATATAAACAGAGGCCAAACCCCTCTCCCTTCTAACACTGATGATATTACCTACTTGGGTAATGAAATATCTGCAAGAAAAATACCAAATTCAGAGAGAGCACCAAGGACCCTACTCTTTTCCTTTTTTTGATTGTGTTTTTTTTCATCCTTGGTTTGCTTTGACCCAAAGCACAACTGCTATAAAACAAGCAAGCAAACTTGCTGGTCACTATGGTTTGCTGTGAGTTTCCATCTCTGGTTTATCCAAAGATACCGTGGTTAGTGCATGGCTGGGTTTGTGCAGTGTGCTAAACCATGGCTTCAGAATAAACACACTGGTTAGCCATGACACAAGCTGCTAGATACGATTTGCCAAGCATAATGTGTGGCTTTACACCCAACACATTAAGGTGGAACCAACCTTCATTATAAATGTGAACTCAGTCTTAACACAGTAGTGGTTGTGAAATCCGTGTCTCCATGAAGTGGTGATGGTTGGGGACAGGGGTGGGATTCAGATTTCTTAACAACCAATTCTGTGGGCGTGGGTTGGTGGACGTGTGGGTTGGTGGTCATGTGACTGACTGAGCATGGCTTGTATGTAAGTATTATAAGTATATAAGTAAAGATTTATTTTTTTAAAAAAGAGCAACCTTTACCCAAAATCAGGCAAAGCAGGCAGGCAGATTGAGCTGCTTGCAGAATCACAGATTCCCTCAGAGATCTACCTTTCTGCAATCTGCTGCCTGAGTGCACTGAAAAATAGAAGCTTTAATCCTAAGGAAGGTTCAGCTCTGCTCTCAGGCCACTTATCCCTTCCCCAACCCCCTGAATACCACCCCTGATTGGACCTCCGGGAAGCCTCCTGGACGGGGGTGGATGGGGAGGAGAGGGGCCAGCTAATGGTGTGATTTGCCGATTCGCCAAACTGCAGAATCGTAACAACCGGTTCTATAGAACTGGTCCGAACTGGGAGAATCCCACCCCTGGTTGGGGAGCAGACAGTTTTGGGGAGAAGAAAGGCAAATACTTACAGTAAGCTGGGATTGGAGGGTTTGAGAAGGGGGAGCAGTTGGGGACAGTGGTGGGATTCTACCAGTTTGGCTGAGAACTGGTAGTAAAAAATACTACTGTTCGGCCGAACCAGTATTTCCTTTTTGTTTTTCCTCCCGATGATCAGCTATACCAGGATTCCCCCTCACTGTCCTATTGCTTCACCCAGGAGGCTTCCCTGAGGCCCAGGAGGCCAAAAAATGGAGCACAGTAGGCTACTGCACCACCACCCCACGCTCCGTTTTTTACCTTCAAGGCCTTCAGGGAAGCCGCCTGGGAGAAAAAATGTCCCCCCAGGAGGCTTCTCTGAGGCCCAGGAGAAGAAAAAAAAACCTGGAGGGAGGGGTGCTGCATGCACACAAAAAGCCACGCCCACCCAGTCACATGGCCATGTCCACCTAGCCACACCCACAGAACCTGTAGTCAAAATATTTGCATCCCACCCTTGATTTGGGGGCTCTTGCATACGAGGGCTGCTTCTGGGCATCTTGGAACCTCTTCTTTCCCTGCTCCCGGCAGGACCCTGATCTGGAGATGCAACGGAAGGCCGAGCTGGCCAAGATTAAGAAGAAGAAGCTCAAGTTCCAGAGCCAAATCCACCAGACCCTGCAAGACAGACGGCAGAAGCAGCTTCAGCACAGGCTGAAAAAACGGGCACGGCGGCAAAAGCAGAAACAGAAGCCGGCAGGGGCGGCGAACTGAGGCCGCTCGCCTCCCACCTTGATAGCAAAGGACCCTGGTGGGGAACGATCTGCACCTGAGCTGCCTCTGCCCCAAATTCGCCTCGTGCAAAATTTTGTTAACTTTGGCCCTTCTGTGAATGGACCTGAAGCATCGGGAGCAAAAGGCTCGGGAAAAGAAAGTTAGGCAAGTTGGAGAAGTTGCTTGGCTGCCTAGAGACCAAGTAATGTCTCTTTGAGGCCGTCTCTTTTCCAAAAAAACGAGACTTTCAGGTGGGCTGAACCCTTGGGAGACAAAAGTTTTCAAGTCTCACCAGGCAGTTGTGCCACCAAGTAAAGGTTGGTGATTTAGGGTTGGATCCTTTTGATGGGAGCAGGCTCTGGTTTTGGGGTCACCAGAATCTCATGGCCATGCCAGACACATACTGGCAAGTAAACCATGTGTTTTCAATAAATCCCTCTCTATGATGAAGGGGAAAGACGAGGCGTTAAGTGTTTTATGCAAGCCTAGCTACAGCCTTTGGGTTTGATTGTAACACTCTTCCAAGATGATTTAGACGGTTTCCAAATAACATTCTACAATCAGAGCCTGTGCACAAGGGGCATTTCGTATTCTTATCTCTACTTGAGTTTTTAGTCCCTTGCTCCCTTTTCTATAGGACTTTGGATGGATGCAAAAATAGGGTTTGTCAAATATGCAGTTTGTCAAATGTTACAAAAAGTGATTTATGTCTGCACTTTTCATGGGGGAAGACTCTGGCTTTATTTATTTATATTATGTTCACTACCCAAAGCAACTGTAAGCGGCTTAAGATGCAATAAAGACACAAATGTAAGAACTATTATAATTGAAAAAGCACAAATTAGTACCCAAGCATCTGATCTTCCTTCCTGCAGCAATAGTTATGACGATGCAGGACGTTTAACATTTGTGGTATTTTGGATTCCAAATGCCCCCTTTTGGTCATTTTGGAATGATTTCCAGCTCAAGACCCTTTCAAAGTGATTCAAACAACCTGTTTCAACATTGGTATAGGAGGGCAGAGGTAGGCAACAATGCCAACTGGACACCGTATGGACTTCCAACTCCCAGAATTCTATGCTGGCTCAAGAATTCTGGGAGTTGGGAGTCCACAGGGTGTAAAATTGTCATAGTCGGCCACCCTGGCATAGGATTTTTGTGTTTGCATAACTTCTGGCATTCAGAATACAAAACTGGGAATGTAAATGTTGGAAAATAAATTATTTATGTGACTAGCAAGGCCCCCCTTGAGTTACACTGAAGATTTGATTTGTGGATTTGATTTGTGGATCTTATATCAGCTCCAACATTTCAGCATCTCACACCCAATGGGATTAGCCTAGCCCCATTGTACTGGCAGAAGGGGCATGCCGCAGACCCCGTTGGTCAAAGAATTTTGGCTGGTGAAGTCCAAGAGCCTTTTCTGCTGTGACTCCTACCCTTTGGAACATCATGTGTCGTCATCTCTCCCCCCCCCCCCCCCAGTGAAATCCCGCTCCCCCTTTGGCCTTCCAAAAGGCTTGAAGACTTGACTCTGCCAGCTGGTCTGGGGGAGTGACATCTGGGAGGTAGTTAATGGATTAGGCAGATCCCACCTCCTCCCCATGCTCACCTTGCTTTTTCCTCCCCACCTTGGTTTATTTACGCTCTTCGTTATGTGTTCTTTTAATGAATGGCTGTAAACCACCTAGAGCTGCCTTGGTGAGGTGGGCAGCAGAGAAGATTAATAAATATTTATTAAATATTATAATAAATAAATACACAGATACATACATACTCCATGTTTTTGTGGCGAGCTTGGAGCCTATCCCGCCTTGTGCTGAAAGGGCCAAAATTAGTGTTTCATCATCATGAGCCACAGTGGCGCAGTGGTTAGAGTGCAGTACTGCAAGCTACTTCTGCTCCAGCCAGCTGCCTGCAATTTGGCAGATCGAATCCCACCAGGCTCAAGGTTGACTCAGCCTTCCATCCTTCCGAGGTGGGTCAAATGAGGGCCCAGATTATTGGGGGCGATAGGCTGGTTCTGTAAACCACTTAAGAGAGGGCCGTCAAGCACTGTAAAATGGTATATAAGTCTAAGTGCTATTGCTATTCTCAACCTTTATTTTAAGACGTGTGGGTTTCAACTGCCAGAATTCTGGTAATTGAAGTCCACACATCTTAAAAAGTAGACAAGGTTGAGAAACACTGACCTAAATTCTTTTCTAATGGCTGGTGCTGTTCTGCAATTTTAACCCAGTTCTTGGGGAATTGCCAAATTTACTCTGGAAAGGGGGGAAAAAAAATCTTCCAGGAGAAACCTTTGCAGATGGATTTGGCCCTTGTTTTTATGAAAAGCCCGATTATTTTCTGTACCCTAAATGCCATGATGCCACACCCTGATCTTGTTCGTAGTTTTCTTTGCTGGATGAGATGAAAGAGAATGGCCCCTTTTTTCATTCCGCCAAGCATCGAGCATCATTTCGAATTCCTCCTTGTGTCCTTTTCAAAAGATGCGGCTCTCTTCCTCAAACGTGCAGAAGGAGGGGAGGGAGGGAAGTTTTCAGGAGCTGGTCTGATGGAGGTTCTCTGTTCAGTGTTTCATTTCAGTTTTTGATCCGCCTGCCTCTTCTGTGTCCTCCAATTGATCTCCTGTGTGTTTTTCCCACTATAGCAAATATGACAGGTCAGGTGGTTCGCACACACGCTGTTTGCTGCATGCTATGGATGTGGGCTTGGTTTCAGTCATTGCTGTTCCTCAATGCCCAGACTCACAGCCTCGTTGGCATGCCAGCTGCTTTCTGATCTCTCTTCAGGGTTTCTTGCAGGGGTTCCCTGGATGGGTTGCCATGGACACTGTTCCCAGGGCAAGCATCTCTTTTCTGCATGCGCAGCTTTGCAAAAGCCGGTCCTCCTTTCCAACATGATCTTTCCCATCCGTCCAGGAACATCTATTGCACTGTAGTGGTTTCCCCAGCCTTAGCAGCGAAGGCCAATAAATGCCCCCTTCCACCTACAGAGAAATCGTTGAGCCATTCAGAGATTTGGAGGAATCTTGCCCTGTCCCAAAAAGAGAAGCTGTTCACAACAGCAAGCAGAGAATTGAATCTTAGTTTCTTTCAATTACTTGGTTGATTATGCTGGGGGGCAGGGGGGGGAATGTATTCTTTTTTCCAACACCTTATTTTCATTCTCATTTCTGGTTTTGTGGGTGCCTTCATGGCAGGGTAAATGGGAGCAAGCTTTTTTTTTCTTCTCTGACTTTTACTTGTTTCCTGCAAGACGGCTGGGATTGTCGCTCTTTAACAAGGCAGCATGGGTTCGCAATTCGGGGGGGGGGGGGGAACAAGAGGAGTCTTGGAAAGTTATTTGAAACATACTTTATTAAAAGCATAAAGCTTTTTGAAGCTGCAGCTCACTTCCTTGGATGCAGAGAGTGGAGCAAGACCGATGGAAGATTTATTTTTGCCAAAATTGGCTGACTCCTCCCTCAATCTAATTCAGTGTTTCTCAACTGTAGTAACTTGAAAGTGTTTGGACTTCAAGGCTGGATGGGGAATTCTGGGGGTTGAAGTCGAAACACCTTCAAGTTACTGCAGTTGACAAACTCTGAGTCAGTCATATATCATGTAGGTGATAAATCACAGCTCATGAAAGCTAATCCTTTTTAACAAAAAATTGTTCGTCAGAAAACATGCCACTACACCATACACACCATTTTTGGTGATCCCGGCTCTCCAATAAAAGTAGCCAACCTCTTCAAGAATTTCAGTGGACTAGCTGGGGCATTCTGGGAGTTGAAGTCCACCCATCTTAACATTATTAAGGTTGAGAAACTCTACTTCAGTTCCCATTTGGACAGCTGGCCACTCTTGAGTCAGAAGTCCTTTTGCTTCCCTTGCCTAGCTGTAAAGAGCAGCAAGGAGGAATGATCCTGATCGAAGCTGAAGTAGGATGGTGATCTGGACGGTTAAATCCTAACTAAATAGGAAGCAAGAACCAGTGTTTGGGTTCATAATATCCTAAGGGAAATCAGGAAAACGGGTGCGGTTCAAAGTGTTGTGGGAATGAAGAAATAGAATTTGTATGATGGTTCCTGGATATTTCAGTAGAATGCTATAACCGAGTCTAAACTCGGTTTTTCTGTCTCTGTTGGCCCCAATGACCGTCCTCCTCAGTGGTAGTGGGAGCAGAGGTATTAGATTCCATACCCTCCAGTCAGCACTGATGACACCTAGTTTGGTAATGAAACGTCTGCAAGAAAACCACCCAACTCAAAAGAGTACCAAGAACCCCACCTATCATATTCCTATGTCCTCCAGAGCCCTTAGCAGGATTGTTTTTATTTTTTACTCTCATGGTTTTGTGAAATCCACAGGCTGCATAAACCAAGCTGGTTCCCTGAACAAGAGGATTTGAGAGTAGCCAGTTGGCCTGGAAAAAGGTTCTAGAGCATGCCAGCCTTGCAAAACACTGCTTGTGGACCTCATTCAGGCTGCCCTCACGGTATTAAACCTGCAACACTCCAGAAGGAAAGCTGCTCCTTCACTTTTGTGCTGTTAAATAATTAAAAGTAGAGGTGAATAAGTCAAAAGATCTCCACAAATAGCATCAGCTGAGACCCATCCTTATTGCAGAGGTCTACCACTCTCCCACTCCTTTTGGACCAGCTGTAAAGCCAGATTCTGGCACCACAAACTGCTATAAAACCTGGGCAGAACATGTAATTGCTTTTAAATCAAGTTGCAATTTCATGCTCCAGGTTTTCCATTTTATAGTCCTACCCTTGGCAGCGGCTTTCATAGGAAGTTTTGCCGCTAAAAATTTCCAGGAAGATGGTGGGAAGAGAAGGAGCCACACAGTCAGGCTACCCATGTGATGGCTGCTTGTTTGCAGTGTGTGGAGGGTATTTTAGTGATGGACTTTTCAATTTGTTTTGGGCTGGAGAAGCGAAGTAGAACAGAATAGCAGAGTTGGAAGGGTCCTTGGAGCTCTACTACTCCAAACCTCTGATCAGGCAGGAGGCTCTATATCATTTCAGACAAATGGTTGTCCAATTTCTTCTTAAAAACTTCCAGTGTTGGAGCATGCACAACTTCTGGAAGCAAGAAGTTGATTGTTGACTGATTGTTCTCTCGGAAATTCCTCCTTAGTTCTAGGTTGCTCCTCTCCTTGATTAGTTTCCACCCATTGCTTCTTGTCCTGCCCTCAAATGTTTTGGAGAACAGTTTGACCTACTCTTCTTTGTGGCAACCCTTGAGATATTGGAACATTGCTATCATGTCATGTCAAGTGGAGCAGATCAGAACTGAACATGCTGGACTAGGGGATTGCCATGCTTGGCATTTTGTGGGCTGGGTTGGCTCTTCTGCCTCACTGACTCTACCAGGTGACTGGATTCAACTATGATGGAAGACGGTCCTTTCTGGTACCCCCTATTTTCTGGGGCTCTTGCTGCTGGATGCCTTTGCTGTTGCCCTGTTCCTAACTGCACCGTCAGCTTGTCTTGCTGCTGAATGTAGGTTTTTTTTTTGGAGGGGGGGGGAGGAGGCAATGGCCAGATGGGTTGGGGTTACAGTCAAGTGACAGGTTACTATGGACTCCCATTCCCCAGAGGCCCCTTTGCCTTCCCTCCCTTTGCCTTCTAGTCCCAAGAAGGAAGAGAACAATACGAATCTATCTGTTGGTTAAGTTTTCAGCTGCTGGGTGAGCTCATCCATCCCCATGGAGTAGATCATCACCAGTACACAATATCTCTGCTCCTGCTGAATTAACCAGCATCATGAACCTCTTGTCCCACTGCCTGGAGGCTGTGAGGTTCTGGACAAACTTTAGCTGAACACTGATAAGACCGAATTGTTTTTGATTCGGTGGGGGGGGCTGCCAGGTTATATGCCATCGTTGTCCCTGGATGGGGTTGCACTGCACCCAAACAGACCCCAGTGCACAACCCCGGGGGGGGGGGTGTTCCTCCTGAACTCACAACTCCTGCTCAAAGCAGGTGGAAGTTGTAGATAGGAAGACTTCATGTTGTGCGCCAGTTGTGCCTGTTCTTAAATTGAGGGGGCTCAGCTCATAATCACTCACATCCTAGCCCTCTCCTGATCAGACTACTGTAATGTCTGTGTGGGACTGCCCTCGAAGAGTATCTGGAAGCTTCAATTGGTGAAGAAGTGCAATGGCACAGAGAGTTATGTGTGCTCCTGGAGCAGCACATTATACCTCTGCAATTTGCAATGATTGCCAATTCCCTTCTAGGCAGGGGTGGGATTCTACCAGTTTACACCTATTCGCTAGAGATGGTTGTTAACAGTCTAAGCAGTTCAGAGAACTGGTTATTAGAAGAAATTAGTGGCCTAATCCTGTAAGGAAGGCAGGAAGGAAACATTCTGGTGTTGCTTACAGAAACTGCCTCTCCATTGACCCTTATTACATTCTTGGCAGGACTAGACTTCCTGTTTCAGGAACTTCTCTGGAGTTTTTTCCCCCTCCTTTGCTGGTACTTTGTTTGTGTGGAGTGACCATTCAAAGTTACAATGGCATTGGAAAAAGTGACTTATGACCCTTTTTCATACTTACAACTATTGCAGCATCCCCACACTAATGAGAAGCCAGGCAAGGAGATGTGTGCCTCGATGTGAGTGATATTGAGTTGGCCATGCCCAGCTAGTAACATGACCACCAAGCCATGCCCACCAGTTAAGCCAAACCCACAGAACCGATTGTTAAAAAATTTGAAACCCACCCCTGCTTCTGGGTCCAATTCAAGATGCTGGTTTTGACTTTTAAAGCCCTTCATGGCATGGGACTGGGTCATCTGAGGACTGCCTCTTCCCAATTGCATCTGGCTATCCCATAGATCTGGTAATACAATTGCAGTATTGCAGGCTGACTCTGCACACTGCCATGAGTTCGATCCTGACAGGCTCAAGGTTGACTCAGCCTTTCATCCTTCTGAGATCAGTAAAATCAGGATCAATTCTTGGGGTGGGAGTGAGAGTAATACATTGATATTGTAAACCAGAGAGTGCAGTAAGGCACTATGGACCGGTATATAAGCCTACATGCTATTGTTATTACTATATTTAATTTCTTGGGGCCTTGTGCTTTTTTATATTTTAACATGAATTACTTAATAGTTTTAATAATGATTGTTTTTATACATTTATCATTTTTAATTCATTGTTCTATGCCACCCAGTGTCACTTCTTGTGAGATAGGCAACCTTATGATTTGATAGAAGGAGAGGGAGAGAGGGGGAGAGAGGGGGGATAAATAGGTAGTGTAGATAGAGAATAGATTAGATTAGATTAGATTGGATTGGATTGGATTGGATTGGATCAGATAGATAGATAGATAGATAGATAGATAGATAGATAGATAGATAGATAGATAGATAGATAGATAGATAGATAGATA
>BLBF01000042.1:24645132-24694713 GCA_015471245.1 Laticauda colubrina | reverse complement strand
CCAGAATTCCTCAGCTGGCTGAGGAATTCTGGGAGTCGAAATCCACAAGTCTTAAAGTTGCCAAGGTTGGGGACCCCTGTTCTAAGTCAGAAGTGGGGAACTACGGCTCCTTTATGACTTGAGGACTTCAACTCCCAGAATTCTGGGAGTTGAAGTCCACAAGTCATAAAAGGGCCCTACAGGTGGTCCTCGACTTACGACCTGAATTGAGCCCAAAATTTATGTTGCTAAGTGAGATATTTGTTAAGTGAATATCACCTTATTTTATGATCTTCCTTGCCACCATGGTTAAATGAACCACTTAGTAACATGATGATTAAGTAAATCTGGCCTCCCCATTGACTTTGCTTGTCAGGAGATCATGAAAGGAGATCACATGATCCCGGGACATTGCAACCATCAGAAATATGAGTCTGTTGCCAAGTGTCTGAATTTTGTTCATTGTAACCGTGAGGATGTTGCAAAGGTCATAAGTGTGAAAACTGGTCGTAAGTCACTTTTTTCAGTGACATCGTAACTTTGAACAGTCACTAAATGAACTGTTGTAAGTCAAGGACTACCTATAGTTTCCCACCCATTCTAAGGTGAGGATTCTTAAATGTAGAGGCTCCATTTAACTGTCCTAATGAAAAATGTGGGGTTTTCCCCCCCCCCTAGATTTGCTATCCCTTCTCAGGTCAAAGGAACTGCCAGGCAGGCAGTGCCATCTTTTACAAATTACATATTATTAGAATTGAAAGGGACCTTGTAGGTCATCTAGTCTAACCCTCCATCCAAGCAAGGGACCTTATACCATTTCTGACAGATGGCAGTCCAGTCTCCCCTTGAAAGCTTCCAGTGATGTAGCTCCCACAACTTCCAAAGACAACTTCTGTTCCATCGGTTGATTGTTCTCACTGTCAAAAAATTTCTCCTTATTTCCAGGTTGAATCTCTCCTTGTTCAGTTTCCATCCCTTATTCCTTGTCTGGCCTCCAGGTGCCTTGGAAAAGAGCTTGACCCCCTTCCTCTTCCTCTCTGTGGCAGCCCCTCAAGTATTGGAAGACTGCTATTGTGTCTCTCCTGGTCCTTCTGGCTCTTTTGTTTAAGAGGAGCCTCGGTGTGCCTCACACTTTCATATTCAATGCTGAATGAAGAAGAGTCAGAATGTCCTCCTCTCATGCTCCATTTCGGTTGTCTCAACCTGACAGTTAAGCCTAACCGGGTTGGAAGGAAGCCTGCCCACAGGGGGAAAGTGCTGACTCCAGTGTGTGCGTGCACGCCAAGTGCAACGTGCTCTGTGTCTTAAAATTGAGGGCTCAAGGAGGAGAGAGTCTTGGACTGAAAGGAGAAAGGGGTAAGGGGGAAAGAAGCCCAACGAAGTCAGCAGCAACAGCCACTCTACAAGTAGCTCTCGCTTGATAATCCCAATTGTGTGCTCCAAATTTCTGTTGCTAGCAAGACAGTTGTGGAGTCTTGCCCCATTTTACGACCTTTCTTGCCAAAGTTGTTAAGTGAATCAGTGCAGTTAAGTTAGTGATGGGGTTGTGAAGGGAATCTGGCTTCCCCATCAACATTGCTTGTCAGGAGGTTGCAAAAGCACATGATCCGGGGACATGTCAACTGTCATAGCTTCAAGTGCCTTGCAAAACAAAAGAAAGTGAGAATTTCTTAACAGGAATCTGCCCCAACCCCATCCAAGCAGTCCTTGTCTTTTAGCTACTGCACAGTAGGAATAATAATTATTTATATTCGACCTGCAGCACAATCTGTTGTAAAATAATCTATGCAAAGTGCTTGGAATTGATTTTAAAATTCTTAGGGGATGATTAATGTTCTTTGAATACATTTGTCTTAATAATGAGTTATTTGGGGGGGGGGATTTTCCTCCCAGCTCAAAGGTCTGATATAGTAAAGAATTAGCTACCATCATTTTAAATATGGCTTATAAATTAAAGTCCAGCTCACCTTCCTGGAAGGTCAGTTAGAGGCTCAGATCTCCCAGGAATCTTTAAACAGGGCGCACAATTTTTAAAAGATCTGCTCAGTTTTGAACTCTCTGGTATGACTTTTTCCTCTGCATTGAATGGTGATGTGGATCACAAGGATCACATTGCTTTGGAATTAATCCTACAACTCCATTATTAATGAAAGGACTTGTGGAAGAGCATCACTTAGAGAACGGATGCTTTCGAAGTGTGACACTGGAGACGTCTCTTGAGAATCTCTTGGGCTGCAAGATCAAATCAGTCAATCCTGAAGCAAATCAACCCTCACCGTCCTTTGGAAGGGCAGATGCTGAAGGTAGATCTCAGATACTTTGGCCACCAGATGAGAAGAGAGGATTCATTGGAAAAGGCCCCGATATTGGGAAAGACTGAAGGCAAAGGGAGAAGGGCAGGGGTGGGATTCAAATTTCTTAACAACCGGTTAGGTGTGGCCTAATTTGTGGGTTTGATTTGGTGGTCATGTGACTGGCTGGGTGTGGTTTATATGTAAATATTGTAAATATTTATGTAAATATTGATTTTTTTTATTTAAAAAAGAACAACTTTTGCTCAAAATCAGGCAAAGCAGGCAGGCAGATTGAGTTGCTGACAATCACAGATTCACTCAGAGATCTACCTTTCTGCATTCTGCTACCTGAGTCTGCATTGAAAAATAGAAGCTTCAGTCCTAAGGAAGGTTCAGCTCTGCTTTTAGATTAGCTAGAAAGCAAGAAATCCAACAATTTCCTACTTTCTAGCTAATCTAAATTTCCCGGCACAGAAAAACACACCTGATAGCTGTGGGGGAAAAAAGTAAAAATAGCAACTTAGCAGGCAAGTTTGATGGTGCGCATGCCAGGTAAGGAATGAGTGGGCAGGGAGGGTCAGCCAGTAGCGTGATTTGCCGGTTCTCCGAACTGGGCAGAATCATAACAACCAGTTCTATAGAACTGGTCCCACCAGGTAGAATTCCACCCCCGGAGAAGGGAATGGCAGAGGAGGAGATGGTTAAACAATGTCATTGATTCATGAATTTGGGAAGACTTGAGGTGGGGGAGGCTGGCATGCTATGGTACATCGGGCTGTGAAAAGCCAGGCATAATGTAGCAAATGAAAAAGAACACATTGCTTAGAAATAGGGACACTCCCCAAATCCACATGTAACCCCAGAGTGATCCTGGAAGAATCTTTACCAACACTCCCCTCTTCCATTCAGTGGAATTAACCCGGATAGGAATCCAGAGATTTATTTTTAGCTTCATCCCGACCAATCGGAAAGAGATGGAAAATCATCTGTACTGCAATTTAATGTTCTTAAGGAAAACTCCCCAAAGATATATGAGAGGAAAGAAAAATCAAAGACACTAGACTGTTACCAGCAGTTATAAAGGATAACAAAGGGATACAGAGATTTGTGGATAAAGGAAAATAAATTAAATCCAGATAAAAGAGATGCTCTTAATAAACCAGGACCTGTGACCTTTAGGGGTTCCTTGCCCCAAAACAGGATGTTTACTATTTGGAGGTGCTCCATGACCCAGAGTTTGTGCTCAGATAGCAACTGTGCTCAACAGCTGGATTTGCATAATTATGGCTAACAAGCCAATGGATTAGATTGGCAGTAGTTGTCCATAGCTTGGTTACATCCAACTTGACCAATGCAATGTGTTTTGTGTAGGGTTTCTCTTAAAAGGATCCATAAATTATAAAGTCACAGAACCCAGGCTGTGACTTGAGATCCAATGCTGCCCATTAAAAAGATCTGAGTAAGTAGCCAGTTGCTTACTAAGCACAATTTAAATTTTTTGGTATTGACCTTTAAAGCCGCAAATGGGAATTCTGGCTGGGGATATAATTCATGCTAATTTATGGAGATCCTAAAATATTTAAACGAGCCTATTGGAAATTATAGACTACGAAGAACACCATCCAATAGAAAAGCAGTTGGTCTGAAAACTGCTAAAAGCTCTATTGGTATGACAGGTTTAAATGGGTCAAGAGCAGATAACATGTGACAGCTGAAGTCCTAGAATAGACCTGCAAAAATGAAGTAGCTCTAGGAACTTCACCTTCGCCGGTCATTTTAAGTTTTCATTCCCGTCTCACCTATAAACAGCATGAACTGAGGGAGTAAAGAATAAAAATTATGGGACCTGCCTAGTTATCTAAAATATTGTCCACTTCTTGATTCTGGAGGACATAAACCCACACCATCCTTAATCCATTCCTAGTATGTTGAGAAGGCAACTTCTATTTTTTTCTTGCTGTATAAAAAATAACTTCTGCCAGCACAATGGTGCTGTATGGACTATCTGCGGCATTTCAACTTATTGTAGGAGAAACCTACTTTTAAATCAGCCAATGGGTGCTTTTGGTGGCATTCTCCCTTCCTTCTAGGTTAAGGGATGTCCAACCTTGTTGTGGATTTCAACTCTGAGGATACTCTGATCTACCACATCTATGACAGAAAAGCAAGCGATAAGACACTTTCGGCTGTTCCAAGAAGGTTCCACACCTGTTTGCAATCTGATTCAGGTGACTCTGAGGATATAGGTAACTTCTCAAGTGTCAACTCAAAAATATTTCCCTGTTCTTTTAGAGTTGTCAGCAGAAAGGGAGTGGGGGAAGTAGTGCATTCCTTAAATGCTATCATAGATAAGCCCCTGTCACACTGTACCAATGGATGCAAAGAGGATGTAAAACGGACAAAAAAGCTTGCCATCCGTTGGTTAACGCGATGTACTCACTGCCTCCGTTTTGCTTCCTCTCTATCCATCCAGCATCCATTTATTGACGTTTCATCCGCTCAGAAAGTTTTGAGCTGCTCAAAACTTTTGCGCAGAAAATGTATCCAATTCGTCCGTTCTGCATCCGCTACGCATCCGCTATGCATCCGCTACGCATCCGCTATGCATCCGCTACGCATCCGTTCTGCATCCGTTACGCATCCGCTATATCCGCTAGGCATCCGCTGCGCATCCGTGCAACTCGCATCCGCCCGGACGCAGGGAGGAAGCGGAACGGATGCAGAACGGATGCAGCACGGAAACAAAGCGTTTAAAATGGAAAAAACGTTCACAGAGGGGATCTATCTCGGATATTAAGGATGCCTAGAGGATGCCTAGAGGATGCAAAGGGACGCCTATACTACCTATAAAAAGGGGGAGCAACTCACCTGCATCTCACTTTCAGACCAGCAGCCTAGCTGTGCAGACCTCTGCAGCCTTCATCTGACTCTTTCTCTTCCACAGCATCCAGTCATGTCCACCGTGGATCGTAACAAAGTCCTTTTGGCAGCCACCATCCTTCTGCAACAGTGCGAAGCCATCTACAGGCTCTGTGAACTCTACTACAGGAAGAAAAAGAGGTGGCCAAGAAGCATCTGGGTACGAAGATGGTTTGCCAGAAGATCAGAGGACAGACTGTACAACAAGCTGATGGTGGAGCTCAGGAACAAAGACACTCGGGCATTCCAGAACTTCATGAGGATGCCTCCAGCCATGTTTGACGAAGTTGTGCAGCGCCTGACACCCAGGTTGACCAAGGCAAACACCAACTTCCGTCCCAGCCTGGAACCTGGGCTCAAGGTGGCACTCACTCTGCGCCACCTGGCCTCAGGGACCACCTACAGGAGCATGCAGTACGGCTGGAGGGTGCCACACAACACCATCAGCATTGTGGTCAGAGAAGTGGTGCAGGCCATCATCGAAGAATACCTGCAGGAGCTCCTCCAGTGCCCCTCCACTGAAGAAGGATGGAAGAAAGTTGCAGAGCAGTGGTATCAGAGGTGGAACTTCCCACACACCGTTGGAGCCATAGATGGCAAGCACATGGCCTGCAAAGCACCACCCAAGTTGGGCTCCACTTATTTCAACTACAAGGGCTTCTTCAGCATTGTCCCCTTTGCCACGGTCGATGCTGACTACAAGTTCATGTACATCGATGCTTCAGGCAGCGGCTCATGTTCAGATGCCCAGGTATACAACGCCAGTGACCTCAAGGAGGGGCTGGAAGGCAACCTCATCATGGGCTTCCCAGATCCAGACCCCCTGCCCAACGACACGCAAGATGTGCCCTACTTCATCGTGGGGGATGACGCCTTCTCCCTCAGAACCTACCTCATGAAGCCCTACACTTCCAGACTCCTCACCCGTGAAGAGAGGATCTTCAACTACAGGCTGTCCAGGGCAAGGCGGGTGGTGGAAAACGCCTTTGGCATCCTGGCATACTTGGCATACTTCTTACCACCATGCAGCATCGCCCAGAGACCGTGAGGAGGATCGTGGAAGCTTGCTGCATCCTGCACAATCTCATGCGCACCCGCTACCCAGTCTTGCAGAACAGGCTCGTGGACCTCCAGCAAGGCAATGGGGACATGGAGCCTGGGGAATGGAGGCAAGGGCGAAACCTGATAGACACTGAGGATGTGCAAGGCCCCAACAGAGCCTCACGTGAAGGGAAGAAGCAGCGCAACCTCCTGAGACACTGGTGCAACTCCCCAGCTGGAGCAGTGGAGTGGCAAGACAGGATGATAGATGATTAATGGGTGCTTCCTTCAGCCTGTCTCATCACACAGATGAGATTGGGTCATGTATGTTGGGTGGCCCTACAATGAACAGGGCATTTAATAAAGAGTTGTGTTTATGTTGACATGTGTGGATGAATGATTACATTAGTATTGATAATAAAGGGCCATATGTGTGGCACCTGGGAGGGTGGACCATACAGTCCCACTATGCTTGCACTGGAGGTTTATCTATCCCACAGCTATCTTAACCCATCCCACAGGTATCCCTGCCCACCCTACTGCTATCTTAACCCATCCCACAAGCATGCAAAGGCTTAAACCAATTCTAAAAGTTTCCACCAAGACTTTATTACAAAAAAAGAAATGAAGCAAGTGTGTGAATCAAAGATAAACTTTATTGAACAACAAGCTGTAAAACAAAAATGACCCAAGTCAAGTGTCCAAATAAAGTCCACAGGTAGCCAGCTACCCAGTCTCTGGCACTCTTATTGGTCACTCGGAGGTGTGCCCAGTCTCAGGGGTGAAGGGTCCAGGTGCTGTGGAGGTGGGTGGTGCTGGAGTGCTGGTCTGTATCGTCATTGGGTGCCTGGCCCCGAGAGGACAACAGGGGACGGTGTGTTGAGGAAGCTCTCAGACAGCTGGCTCAGACCCGCGATGCTGAGGGGTCCTTCCTTCATGCCATGGGGTGTCAGCCCCAGTACTGATGAGAGATGTACTGAGGCCGGGCTTGGCTGTGGGGTGGAGGAAGGAGTAGTGTAGTGGGGCTGTCTGGTCTGCAGCTGGGTGAGGACTGGCATGGGTGGCATCGGTGTCGTCGGTGGCATCATTGTTGTGGGTGGCATCGGTGGCATCAGTGGAACCAGTGGCAACGGTGTCGTCCGATGACTCTGTGCCTGGACTGGGAAGGGCTGCTGCCTGTGCTGCTGGACCTCCTGGTAGCCGTAGCCCTGGTAGGTGAGGGGCTGTGGGAAGCCTTGGAATGGGAGGGACATCACCTGGGGTGGAGGAGCAGACCTGGACTGGGTGGGAGCAGGTTCCTCTGGATCTGGAGGGTTGTGAAGCAGCTCGGTGATCCGGTCCTTCACCACCTGGTACTGGGGTTCCTCCATGTTCTTGAGGGTCTGGTTGACATAGGTGAGGAAGGGCTTGCGGTTGGAGGATGAGGAGTCGGTGTGGACCAGCTGAGAGAGGAGATCTATGCTGGTCCGGATGGTGTCCCTGATCTCCAGAAGGACAGTGTGGCTCTGCCCCTCCTGTCTGGCTCTCTGCCTTTCTGTGGAGGCGGAGCTGGGGGGGGGATGGATGCACCTACGACTGTGGTGGACTCGATGTCTCCTTTCTCCCACCGCACCAGGGAGTCCTCCACGCGCTCCACCACGGTTACAACACCTGTCTGCGGGTTCTCCGCCGTGGCACGCTTCACAGAAACCTGCCTGGAGACAGGGACTGACTCTCGGCCAGAAGAGGACTGGGTCTCAGCAGGCTGCCAGAGAGAGAGGGTAGACAGAGGGGCTCCTGGTGCTCCTCGGTGGCGGATCTCCCCCTCCAGGAAGCTGCACCTGGCCATGACGTAGGTCTCTCTGTCCGTCAGCTTAACCGTGGCCTGGCCAGATTTCTTCAGGTGCAGCTTCCCGTACCAGGTGTGCATGTGCTTCCACCAGCCGAGGAGCACCTCCGAAGTGTAACCCATACTCTCCGCCCACTCTCTCCAAGCAGCCTGCTTCCTTTTGGTGTCCCTGTACAGCCAGTGTCCCTTCCGCCACAGATAGTCATTCTCTCTCAGCCACTCCAGCACCTCATCCTCGTGTTCCTCCTCGATGAAGTATTGCCTCCTCTCCCGTCCCCGCATACGCCTCTTCCTCCCTTTGGCAGGACCAGATGGGCCCTCATCAGAGGGGCTCCCAGGTGGTAGGGGCTGCTCCTCCACACCACCACCAGCACCAGCAGGATCATCATCAACATCATCATCACCAGCAGGATCATAATCATAATCATCATCATCAGCAGCAGCAGCAGCAGGATCATCATCAGCAGCAGCAGCAGCAGCAGCAGGATCAGCAGGACCAGGATCAGCAGCAGCAGAGTAAGCACCAGGAGCCCCAGCAGCACCAGCACCAGCAGGACCAGCAGGACCAGGAGCACGAGCAGGACCAGGAGCACGACAAGCAGGACGAGCAAGACCAGGAGCACGAGCAGTACGAGCAAGTCCAGGAGCACGAGCAGGACGAGCAGGACCAGGAGCAGCTTCAGCAGAGTACACAGCAGCAGAAGCACCACCGCCAGAAGAGTGAGCCCGAGCAGCAGAAGCCCCAGCAGAAGCAGAGTCAGGGACAGGGGGCGGGAGGGTGGCCCTGTCCCTCTTGGCAGGGATGGCGGCAGGCTGCTGAGACTTTCGCTTCTTCCCCATGGTTGTGGGGTTGCTGGCTGGAAGGGAGGCTGGCAGGCACCAAGGCTGGCAGGCAGGCTGGCTGGCAGGGAGGCTGGAAGGCAGGCTGGCAGCAAGGCTGGCAGGCAGGCAGAGAGCAAGGCTGGCAGGGAGGCTGGCCAGGAGGCTTGGAGGCAGGCTGGCAGGAAGGCTGGCAGCAAGGCTTGCAGGCAGGCATGCAGGCAGGGCAGGCAAGGATTCGATGTATCCTGCAGCAGGTCTTTCCTCCGAATGCTGGCCACGTGCGAGCTGCTTCCCTTTATATCCGCGTGGCTTACGCAATGCATCCCCTCCGCATGCGCAATTAACGCCAGGCATCCGTTAGGCTTCCGCTGTGCATCCGCTGTGCATCCGCTTCATCTGTTCCGCCTCTGCTTTGCTAAGGCCCCCCGGAAACCTAGCGGATGTGCCATCCACTCCCATCCGCTTCCATCCGCTGGGCTTCCGTTCCACATCCGCTTTCCATCCGCTCTGCTCCTCCCCGCGTCCGTGTTATCCGCTCCAGTTATGCAAATTTTTGCCCCTTTTGAGAGCGGATGACAACGGATGGAACATTTTGCTCGTCCGTTGTGTCCGTTTTGCATCCGTTGGGCAGTGTGACAGGGCCTATAATTGTTAGGCGGCCAAAGCTTATTATTATCATGCAAGATTATTACTGGAGAGCATGATTGATCATTTTTGGCTATGGATGTGTCCCATTGGAGAATATGCATCCAGGGATTGGGGGAAGACAAGGATCAAGGGTGAAATGAATGATGTATCTCAAAATCGGCTGCACCCAGATGGTACTGGCATGTTCACTCCTAATAAAGGGTTTTATTTTTAAACTATGAGAGATGCAGCTCGAGACTCATGATTTAAATAGGGGTAGATGCCGGAGCCCTGACATCAAGTGGCCTTAACAACCCTGCGTGCTAATAACCAGCTGATTGGAAGAATATAAATCCTTCCATTGGTTGTCCCAAAGATGCTTTTTTCAAAAGGCAACTGGACTTTCTTGTTTTTCCTTTTAAAACATTTCACTTCTCATCAGAGAAGCTTCTTCCATTCTAACTAACTGGTAGGGAGTGGAAGGATTCATATTCTTCCAGTCAGAGAACTGCTGAAAGTGGTTGAAGGCCAGGGATCTCCATTCTTGGCAGCCAGCTGAGGAATTCTGGGAGTTGAAGTCCATAAGTTGTAAAGTTGCCAAGGTTGGACATCCCTGTTGTAGGTGAAGTAGGAACAGAATCCAACAATTAGGGACATAACCAGCATTTGGACAGAACAGTGTTATTGTCAAAGCTTTAACATCTAGACAGCCATTTCTCAAGCTCCCTTCCTTTCCAGCCAGCAAGACAAAGACAAGCAGCTTAAGAGAGATGTTTGGAATTGTCCCCAATCGTTCATGTTGCAAAAATAGTCAATTAACAGCCTTTCATTGGACAAGAACAAGGCTTTGAATGAGGAGCCAAGAGACTGTATGCTGGATCCAAAACTTGGCAACTTGCTGAAAAAAAAAAGTCAGATGAACACGTGGAGGGAATCCTTATCACTTGAAGATAATAGGACAAAAAGAATGGGTTCATTCAACCAAAATGAACAAGGAAATAATCCCAAGGAAGGAAGATTGAAAGCTCTGAGGGACTAACCAAGGTCTCCAGGTGACAATCTTGATATGACTGTAGTGCATGCTAAGGACCGATTTACAGAAAGGCACAGTGGGGCTTCTGCCATCCTTTCTAGTGGGGGCAAAATGGGGTCTGTGATCCCTCCGTGGTTTGCAGTCGTTGAGTGCCTTCTTCAACTGCTACATTCTTTCATGAATAAATGAACAATTCACTTTCTCAGCAGATTCATCCTTTCCCCTCCCCCCCTTCATAGCTCCATCTCTGCTGCCTGGACCATTCGAACGAGGGACAGGCAGAGGGAGGCAGGATGGCTTTCCTGAGCAAAAGCTTGTTTGTCAAGCTGTGATTTTGGTCCCAGTCGTGCAGAAAGTCCCTTTTCAGCGAAAAACCTCCTTTGCATTGAAATATCCTTTCCATTCAGAACTGGCTGTAACAGGGAAAGGAGAACCCCTCCAGTGGCAGAGATGCTGGGCATAAAATGGCTTGAAATAGTCCTGCTGCATGATTTGCCCCCGTGCCCTTAATCTAGCAGAACTCAGCCTTTCTGCAGCCAGGACACTTAAAACGATACGTTTTGCAGGGGGTTACATTTGTTTTGTTCTTTTAGCAAGTGAGGGGTTTTTATTATTAGTGATGTTAAGCGCATCACTAATCCCTTTTCGCACAAAAATCAGGAAACCTCCATAAACTGCCAACCCTGCAAAGAGCCTACGGAGCCACCGGTGGCCCATGACTGCTGTTCCTGTCCTGGTCCATCGTGGTGACTTCAAGGACAGTAGAAGGAGCTGTGCTGTCTCTAACAGGGCAGTACAATGAGCTCAAGCATCAGGGAATCATCCTGACTTGATCTCAGAGAAGCAACACAGCTGTAAGCTTAGTTTTGATCTTAAGAAAAGAGTTAACATACAGAGAAGGACGAGAAGGTCTCTGGAAAGAGAAGGCCTATCTTTTTGCCATCTCAGGTCTTGCTAAGCTGCCCCGATTTCATCCAAGTGGAAGGAAACTGTTCAAAGAAGTTGGAAAAGAAAAGACCTGCAGGTTACCTATTCCTTCCAGGGGTGGTATTCTATGGCTTGGCCTGGTTTGGCTGAACTGGTAGTAAAAAATACTACCAGTTCTGCCAGAACAGGTATTTCCAATGATCAGCTGGGTGACAATCAGCTGTGCCACATGATTTAGATGAGTTAGAAAGCAGGAAATCATCGGATTTCTTACTTTCTAGCTAATCTAAATTGCATGGCACAGCTGATTCCCTCCCACTTCAAAATGCTTCATTTTTCAGCTCCCAAGAGGTGTCCCTGAGGCCTACCAAGCCAAAAATGAGGTGCTGGAGTGGGGTCCTGCAAAAGAAAAAAAGAAAGAGGGGGGAGGGGAGAAAGAAAGAGAAAGAAAAAAAGAGAGGGAGGGAGGGAGGAAAAAAGGAGAGGAAGGAAGGACTACAAACCTTGGCACTAGATGCAGCTTCAGAGGAAACAGCCCAGTAATCCAGGGCTGGAAGGTACCTGGAGGTCATCTAGTCCAACCCCCTGCTCCAGAAAGTGAGTTTGTCTTTTGACACCCCCCAGTCACATAACTATATAGCCATGCCCACCAAGTCACACCCACAGAACCAGTAGTAAAAAAAATTGAATCGCACCACTGGTTCCTTCCCTTCATCACCGAGCTATAAGCTTGCTATGAGCGGGGTTTCAATTTACCTGGATATGTATAGGTACACTGGGGAGGTTATTCCAAATTTTATCACAATCAGCCCTATAGTGTTAAGCAAGAGTGGCTGATATCAAACCAACATTTCAGTTAAATTTCTGCCATGAAAAGGGGGAAAAAAAGGCAAAGAAGAAAATGTGAGACTTGGACCATCTTATTAACCCTCCACTAAACATGAATCAGGATCCTTAAGCACAATCACGCAGGCTTCAAATGTATTCTTAAACTCTGAATTCTGGCTCCAGCTGTTTAGATGTAATTATGACAGGATCTACTTTTTCTACTAATAATAGGAAGGCAACAACATGAGGTATTTTACTTCCAGCCTTGGGCTGATAAATCCATTATTCAACCTGTCACTTTTACAGATTTCACTGGGAATCACTTCATTTTTCTCTCTCAATATATAATGATTCCAAATGAAAAGTTGACTTAATGGACTTTGAAAGATTACAAACAAATGTATGTACACTACATTTGACATTAACCAGGATCTCCAGTCTGAGAAGTAATGTACCTTATTACTGACCGCAAGGGACAAACCGCAAAGCCCCATCTCCTCCTTCTAAGCTATTCAGCCAATGCTGGAAACAATGATGCTGGGTGCAACAGGCAGGACAGATCCAACGAGATTCTTCTTATGTTCTCACTCTTATGTTAAAAATCAAAAGGCGTTAGAATCTTACAATGGAAAGTTAAATTTAGAACAAAACATGTCATTCTCCCTGCGGGATTTCCCTTTGCCTGTTGCAACTGCGAAGAAATTCAAGAGAGTCACACAAAGGTTTTGTCCATACAAATCACTTCTTGGGTTATTGTTCCAACCATATAGCACTAATCCAGAAAATATCAATAAAAAAAAACGTTCACTGACACCATTATTACCATGTTATCAAACTGCAAACAGTACCCAAACGAGCAGAAGAACCATATTGTAACTAAGCCCAGAGACTTGGGTTCTTGAAAGGGGGGTCGGGAATGGAGGGGAGGGGGGTGGAGAGCAGGGTGGGGCTTGTTCTCTTGCAGATCACATTTCCAGAAAGCGATGCTCAGCCCATTCTGAAGGAGCTTTTAACAAGCTGCTGCTGCTGCCTTTTCAGAAGCGTGCTGGATTCTCAAAGGCCCTTATGTGTCACAGGCAGACGTAGACTATTTGCCCATGGCTAACTCAGGCCTCTCCTTCCCTGGCCAGCTGCCTGCCTTTTATGTGCCACTAGGACACAATCTGGGATAGATATTGTATGTCAGATCGATAAGACATTCTTAGGTCAGCTCAGTTGCTGCCAAAGAAGCTGGAGGCTGCTGCTTCCCACCCCATTCTCTTGCTTTTGGGAGTGAAAAGGGAAACTAAAGACTAACTCAGGGTGCCATGAAGTAGGTAACAATATAGCAAGGACCACCATGCTCCTTTCTGTCTCATTTTCCCTTCTCAAGGCCTGAAAATGCAAACTTATGGCAGACGTGGGAGTGCTACAGAGCCCACCTTCCTATGCGGTCTTTCTAGAGTTCTACTTTAGCTCCAAACAAATCCAGGGCTGTCTGAGGGCAAAACTGAACCCCTTATAATAATTCTCTGAGTGACATGACATGTTAGTCTCCTCTTTCAAGCCTCATGTTTGAAGTAATAAAGACAAGGAAAGGGGAATTAAATCAAGAAACACCTTTCCAAACCAGGTGCTCCCGGAGTATTCCTGGCTGCCATGGTGCCAGGTTGAAGGAAGCTAAATAACAGCAATGCATGCTAGAACTTGCGTTCCTACAAACTCCCTCCTTTCCCCTACTTCTGAATCTATTGCTTGGTGCTGTGTGTGAATTGCATTGCTTTGTCAGACAAAAAAAGAAAGAAGGTACCTTTAGTCCATCGTAATTCATCAGTATTTGGCAGCTGTCAAACTGAGAAATGGTCCGGCTTGCACACACACACACCCTTCCTAGGGATTGCCTTTTTCACTATGGCCTTCACACCCTCCCACTCTTGCCTTTCTTTTTTCCAATTTTTTGAGCAGACTATCATAGTTTGCAGATTTGCTAAAAAATATTCAGTGCTTATTTTGAGATTAAATACAAACAGCCCGCCCCACGATACATGTAATAAAAGAAGAAGAGAAAAGAAGAATCGTCCTTTCTCAAAATTTCTTCCCAAAATGGATTCTGTAGGAGTGCTTGACTGCACACGGAAGCTTTTAGTCATCTATAAAAAGCAGTCTTGCTAAAAACACAACACCAGGGTTACAGAACAATAGGTGGATTTTGACTCGGCCATTGGTTCCTCAGGATGGCTGAGAGGAAGAGTTAAGAATTCTCTATCAAAAACTACTGGGCTGGAAAAACCCATCTTACTGCCTCAAGATAGGCAAAAAACACGCCATGGTTTATAGAAATGGAAGCATCTGAAAGGAAAATAAGGCTGGAGAAATTGGCTTGGAGGTCTTCTCCAGTCGCTACCTCCTCTAGACTCGCTTCTCTCAAAGTGTCCACAGAGGAGAAAGGATGCCACCACTGGACAAGTCAAGCAGTCTTCATTTCATATCCGTACTGATCGCCCACGCCCACCAAGCCAGGGTTAAAGGAGGGTTGGCTCTTCCTCTATTTCCTGGTTTAATTGCTCTCCACAAGTTTAGCCAAGTCTTGTCTGAGCTCACTCAGCTCAAAGATTTTCATGTCCATGATCTCTGCCAATTTGGATACTTCCTGGTACATCTTCTCCCTTTCAGAAAGCGTCTCTGAGAGAGACTGTTCAGCCAAATGCAAGCGCCGCTCCAGCTCTGTGTTCTGTCTCTCTAGGTCCTAAAGAGAGAACAAGGAAGAGTGTTCAACCAATGCTGACACAGTTCTACAGAGGAATTATTGAGTCTATCATCTGCACCTCTATAACTGTCTGGTTTGGTTCTGCAGCCCAACAGGACAGACACAGACTTCAGAGGATAATAAGGACTGCAGAAAAAAAAATTACTACCCACCTGCCTTCAATTGAGGACCTGTATATACTGCACGAGTCAAGAAGAGGGCTGTGAAAATATTTACAGACCCCTCACATCCCGAACATAAACTGTTTCAACTCCTTCCCTCAAAACGATGCTATGGAGCCCCGCACACCAGAACAACTAGACACAAGGACAGTTTTTTTCCGAATGCCATCACTCTGCTAAACAAATAATTCCCTCAACACTATTCAACTAGTTACAAAGAATGCGCTATTGTTACTGTTAATCTTCTCATCACTCCTTATCACTCATCCCCTCCCACTTGTGACTGTAGGACTGTAACTTTGTCGCTTGTATCCTTATGATTTATATTGACTGTTTCCTAGTATGATTTGATTGCTTATTGTACCCTATTACTATCATTAAGTGTTGTATTTTATGATTCTTGACTCTTGATGAATGTATCTTTTCTTTTATGTACACTGAGAGTATTTACACCAAGACAAATTTCTTGTGTGTCCAATCACATTTGGCCAATAAAAGTATTCTGTTCTATTCTATTCACCTGGAAATCAAATATCCATGACCTTGGAAAGACCTGTCTTGGCTCTTTGAAGAAGAACCTGAGCTTCTTACGCCGACTCTTCCCCCACTCCGCCCAGGCATCTCCTCCTTTCTGTTACAGAAGAAGGGAAAAGTTTTCCCTGTGGAAACCCATACAAAGTTATGGATAATGGTCGTTCTGGACTAGAGGCATCTGATCTGGCATAAGGCAGCTTCAAATATTCATAAACTATGATTAAGAGAAATAACGTCAACCAGAAGGTTGAAAGTCTATTGAGATTCTCAGTCATCTGGATCATGGTTTTCCCAAGCGTGCTTTTTCAAGAGGCAGCTGGACTTTCTGGTTTTTCTTTGAAGGCGTTTCACCTCTTCAGCTCTGACTGAATGGTGGGGAATGGAAGGATGAATAGTGCAAATAGGTGTGGAGCTTTTTTGGAACTGTTGAAAGGATTGTGTTGTAGACTGGAGATGGATGATGTCATATCCTTCCCGTTCTGTTGAGAGAGAGCTGTTCAATTTTGATATATATGGCCTCTTTGACCTTTCTTTCAAATCAGCAGTCCTCTCTGTCCAAAATGTGGACTTTGCTGTCTTCCAAAGAGTGGCCTTTGTCTTTTAAATGGAGATGGATTGCTGAATCTAGTCCTGATGGGTTTGTTCTCCCATGTTGTGCCATGCATTTATGAAGTGGTTGTTTCGCTTCCCAGAAGCTTTTCCACCCCAAGGATAAAAAACCCAGACACAAACTGAGCAACATGGTATATGCAGTACAATGTGCATGTGCACATTGCATGTGCAGATCTACAGTAGACAGTAGACCCTGAGGACACAGATAAACCTCCAGAGGGCCTTAACGACTTCTAAATAAAATAATGCAAATGACCAGCTGTCTGCAAGGAGTATAAATCCTTCCATTCCCCACCATCCAGTCAGAGATGAAGAACCTTCTTGGATGAGAAGTGAATCATCTTCAAAGAAAAACCAGAAAGTCCAGTTGCCTCTTGAAAAAGCCCCTTTGGGTCAAGAGGAAAGCAAATCAGGAAGAAACAAAGAAATGAATCATGTCAGAACAGTTCACAACCCAAGCTGCTTGGTGGCAAAGAAACCACCCCATACAGGTATTTTGTCATGTCCTCCCTTGGACTTTTTCCATAACCATTTCTCACTCTCCACTGTCTTTGTTACCTGCACCTTTTGACGAGTTTCCTCGTATTCATCATCTGGTTGCTGCTGCAGCCCCTTTTGGCTTCTCAGTTGTTGAAGCTCCTGAAGCATAAGTAGGGAGGGAGAACGTCATGAAAGAAAACAGAGAAGCTATATTAAAACAAAATCGAGCATGAAAAATGTAATTTGTACTTCCACAATTTAATTTTGGAAACAGTGCAGATTAAACTTTCAGGTGAAATGAAACATTTTTGGACTATCATCTTCAAATTATGGCTGCTCTCTTCAGTTCTTGGCACTGATGATCAGGTACAGGAGCCTGCAAACGGAGAGGGTGGTTAGGAAAAAATCCTGCTCAACAGAAGATTCACATAATACAGGTAATGGGATCTTTTCATGGTCCAGATGTTGTGTGAGCGTTCTAATCAGCTCAAATCGTGAGGTGTAGTTTTAACCTCAAAGTATTTTGTTCAAAGGAAACAGACGCCATAAACTGGGAAGATGAGCTACATTTGATACTCTCTGTATCTTCTCAAAAATCCTAACGAATGAACCTGGCAATCATGAGAGCAATAAGGGAAGATTCCCTTGGGCATGGAATACAGACTGCATCAGTCACTCTTGCAGATGACCTGTGGCAGGACTTGGATGGAGTGATGTGCTCCTTTGCAATTGTGCCAAGTGTCTATAGTTCGGGTGTCGGATGAAGGTGAAGATTCGTTCTCTGAGCTTGTGGGTTGGTTTCCGAATGTTTCATTATCAGACTAGATAATATCTTCAGCAGAGTTTAGGGCAGGGCTTTCAAACTCCCGGCCCATAGGTTGGATGTGTCACACCTTAGCCACACCCAGTTTGGTGAAGGGTGGGGAGGGAAGTTGTGCTACGTCACGTGATGCCATCATAATGACACGAGTTTGACACCCCTGGTTTAGGGGATGCCAGTGTTCTTCTGTTTATAAGGGCTTCATGGGTGGGTGTCAAAGTGAGGGTCTAGTGGGGAGTCAGGTGTGAGTCATCAGTGACTCTTGTGATGGGACTTGTGATAGGGAAATTACATCAGGTCAGGGTCATTGGGAGATGAACTGCACGTGGGGGAGAGTTGTGTGGGTTGGTTGAGAGTCGGTGCCGTCTCTGGTTGGCTGTAGGGTTGATTTGGATTCTGAAGGGTTCATAGGCTAGTTGTAGGTCTATGTGCCTGTTGATGGAACTGACCTATAACCAGCCTATATGAACCCCTCAGAATCCAAATGCCTAAGGCTCTGTCAGCAATACTAGGTAAACTAGGAAATCAAATTCACAAAAAGACCAAAATATTTTTTTTAGATTTGCTATAATAACTGAATCTTACAAATCTGATTGTATTATGCGTCCCCGTCTTGTCATAATACAGTGGATCGTGGAAGTCTCTGCCTGAATATTCTGAAGACTAACTTGGTTATTGTGACTCAAATATTTTAGCCATCCTTGTCTAAGTAATAGTTCTAGCATACTTCTGTCAAGGTCACCTCCCTTACTCTCTACAGGCTAATCTTCTCTCCCAACACCATTTAACATTTACATGAAACTGCTGTCAGTCTGTCTATCTAATAACAGGTAATAAGAGTTGGAAGGGACCTTGTAGGTCATCTAGTCTAACCCTCCATCCAAACAAGGGACCTTATACCATTTCTGACAGATGGCAGTCCAGTCTCCTCTTGAAAGCTTCCAGTGATGAAGCTCCCACAACTTCCAAGGGAAATTTCTGTTCCATTGGTTGATTGTTCTCACTGTCAGAAAGTTTCTCCTTATTTCCAGGTTGAATCTCTCCTTGTTCAGTTTCCATTCATTATTCCTTTGGCCTTCAGGTGCTTTGGAAAATAGCTTGACCCCTTCCTCCTCTCTGGCAGCCCCTCAAATATTGGAAGGCTGCTATCCTATCTGTCTGTCTGTCTGTCTGTCTGTCTGTCTGTCTGTCTGTCTGTCTGTCTATCTATCTATCTATCTATCTATCTATCTATCTATCTATCTATCTATCGTCTATCATATTTATTGGATGCCCATCTTACCACAGAGTAACTCTGGACAGCTTACAATATTAAAATATAAAACTATATAACTATATAAAAATACAAAATATAATAGCTAAAAGATGGGAAGGGAGTGGGTAGGATGAGCAGGGATGGGGGGGTGGAGGTGGAATCTGATATTAATCTATCAGCCACTTCCAACATGAAGCCCCTCCTTTGGTGCCCCAAGCCAAGTGGCAGAGCCAGGTCTTTAGGCCCTAATGGAAGACCGGGGGTGTGGGGGAGGTTGGAGCTGACCTCTCTCAGGGGAGTGGGGAGGCAAGATGTTCCAGAGGGCAGGTGTAACAGTGGAGGAGGCCCTTCTCCTGGACCCTGCCAGCTGGAATTCTCTGGCCAATGGGATCTTCAGCATGCCTCCTCTGCCATCACGGGTGGGGCAGGTCAATCCCATAAAAAATCAGAATCGTGCAGGCAATGATTTCCATTTACAGAAGTAAAAGTTGGATTTTGAAGATGCAGGATAGAAAGAGAATTGATGCTTTTGAACTTTGATTTGGAGAAGATGCCTAAGAATAATATGGGTATCCAAGAAAACAAACAAATAGATCATAGAGCAAACCAATCCAGATTTCTCACTCAAGGCACAAATGACCGCACATTATCATATTTTGTGAAGATGTAAAAAAGTCCACAATGCTGGGATAGGTGGGGAAAAAAAAAAGGGGGGGGGGGGAACTAGCAGCAAGATGGATGGGCTTGATTACAACAGTGAAACACACTCTGCCGGAAAACCTGATGGGCCAGTTAGAAAACAGATTATCCTAGGGGGAAAAAAGATCTCAGCTGTTCACTAGCAGTTCACACTGATGTAATGGAACATAATCATATCAAATTGCTTAGAGTAATTTGATTGCAGCTAGGTAGAAATGTTCCCCCAAATAATTGTTGTTGACTCAATTAACATGATTAAGTGATGCTAGATCTAACAGTAGGGTCTGCAGTCATGGGGAACAAGGTTAAGGATTTTGGGTGAATACCGCCACTTTGTCCAATTCTACATGCTGGTGAATTGTGGAGGTAGGCACTGTGGATTTAAGTTTTCAAAAGCTGTGTGTTTCTTTTTTCGAATAGTGAGTTTCAAAGAGTGAGTTAGATCTTATTCTTATCTCTTCCTGCTTTTTAAGCTTTGTGTCTCCCTTAGAGGCAACTGCAGTCATTGTGCATGAATGGAGCGCTCCTTATTCTTGTGTGGCTCCCCTGAGCGTTTCTGTTCCTGGCTGAGTCTCTTCTCCATCTGGGCTCATTGAAGGCATGGTAAGCAGGGGAAGTAGCTGGAGGCAAAAGGTTGTCGAGCTCTGTTTCTGAATAGCAAAAGAGGATTCGTGCGCTTCAGAATCAGTCATGCTATAGCAATACATCAATAATGCATCAGTAATGCTATTACAAGCTAGGCCACTTGTTTTGCTAACTGTGTGTGATGGAAAGGCGCACCTCTGTCACACTGGCTCCCATTTGTGTTTGCGGGTGCACAAGGTGTAGCATTTGGCAATAGGATCCTGGAGATGCAACTGTCATTTCTGTTTTACATTTGGGGGGATTCCTCCTTCTCCTTCTCCTCCTCGTGGAATTCTATGCTTGTGCCTTCCTCATAGTAATGTCAGTTCTCTGGTCTTAGTGCAATTTGGGCACAAAATCGTTCAGCTCAGCTTTATGTAAATCAGGGCAGGCAGTTATTATCCATCCTCTGCTCCTTTTTTTGCAGTCACTAAAGTCATGAAATTTGTCAAATTACGAGAGCAAAATTGGGGGAGTGTTTTGTTTTGTTTTTTAAAGGGAATCAACATGGTATCATCAAACATAGGCAGAGGTTCACACATGTTTTCAGACACCTCAGGCATACTTCAGGCGACTCATCATCTCTCCTGCACAATTCCAGGAAAGGGAAGGTTGGCAATGCGCCTCCAGCACAATCACCTTGGATATTAGATCCATGCAAATTCTAATTACTGCAGTAAAGAACGGAAAAGCAAACCAGCACCGGTGACCTCTAAAGATGTGTTTCCTCAATGCATTTAATCGGATCACCTGCTAGCCCAGTCAAATCTCCTTGCCAGGAGTTCTGGCAGCACCATCACATTAATCAAACTGACAATTAAGGTAATGCAGACACTCCATCCATTTTTCTCCAGGAAGTGCCTCGGGTTCCGTGAGCCCTTTGCAACTGAAGAGCAAGTAGCTTCACTCTAATTGATTCAATTAAGCCAAAATTGTGGATTCAAAGGCTCTGATCAATGAACACATTATGTGACCTGGGTTTGTACTCTAGTTCATTGTAGTTATTTATTTAGTGTTATCTGTACAGCTGCCCATCTCACATTTGTGACTCTGGGTGGTTCACAGTAGTTAAACAGAACCAAATAACAATAAACACAATGCAGGAAAAGTGTAAAAAGCCAATATAGGTAATCCTCCACTTACAGTCACAACTGAGCCCAACATTTCTCTTGTTAAGTGAGATGCTTGTTAAGTTAATTTTGGTCCATTTTACCACTTTTCCTGCCTCAGTTGTTAAGTGAATCACTGCAGTTGACAAGTTAGCAACCCAGTTGTTTAGTGAAATCCACTCCTCTTAAAGCAGTCTGCCTGGGGAATTCTGGGAGCTGAAGTCTGCCTTTCTTAACATTGCTGATATTGAGAAACAATCTGATTCCACAGACTTCTCCTTTACCCCAAATTTGTATTTTTTTATACACGAAATCAAAATCAGTATTGCAATTTTCTAAATGCAATTTTCTGGTAGCTTCTAAGGCTGGTGATCCTCCTGGTTCCTAGGAGAGATCCAACCTAGAACTAAGGAGAAGTCTCAATTGACTTTGTATGCCAGATGGTCACAAAAAGAGATCACATGATCTTGGGACACAGCAATGGTCATAAATAAGAACCAGTTGCCAAGCATCTGAATTTTGACCACATGACCATAGGGATGCTGGAAGTAACATAACTGTGAAAAACGGCCATAAGTCCCTTTTTTCAGTGCTGTTGGAACTTTCAATGGTCACTAACTGAATTGTCGTAAGCCGAGGACTACCTGTAATCCTGAAAACCAAATAATAACCAAGCTAATTAAAAGCAAAATAAAAATAAAAAAATATAAAAGCCATGGATCAATCAGTATAACCATCTTGCAGACTCCAAACTGTATGTAACCAGGTTGGTTGACAAAACCATGTTTTTAGAACTTTTTCAAAAGGCAAGCAGGCTTGAGTCCCATCTAACCTCCCAGAGGGGCACTTGAGGGTGGGGTGTGTGTGGAGAAATGATGTTCTAAAGGGCAGGTGCTGTGGCAGAAAAATCTCTCCCTTCTGCATCCCATCATATGACACTGCTTAATCAATGGGACCCACAATATGCCCTTTTCAGTGGGCTTGATGGGATGAGTAGATGCAGAGAGGCAGACCCACAAATAAACCACCACAGTCTATGCCCTGTGTAGTTTTATAGGCTATTACCAGCACTTTTGAATTTAACCCTGGAACAGACTGGCAAACACAGCCCAAGTAATTTTTTTTCCAATCTGCAAATAGAGTGTTATTACTAACCTAATCTTGCAGAATGAGATACAGAGAATTGAGGGGTCCTTAGTGCTCCCTGGGCTTTCTTGCAGACATTTCATTACCCTAACTAGATAACATCATCCATGCTGGTAATGATAATATGGATGATATTACCTGACCAGGTAATGAAATGTCTGCAAGAAAACAAGCAAGCCCAGAGAGCACTAAGGACCCCACATGTCAACCCTGAGCTACAAACATTCTCCTTTATTGGTATACAGAGAATTCCTTGAGCTGTAGTGGTGCAGTGGTTAGAATGCAGTATTGCAGGCTACTTCTGCTGACTGCCAGCTACCTGCAGTTTGGCAGTTTGATCCTGACTGGCTAAAGGTTGACTCAGATCCTTCCATTCTTCCATCGTCAGTAAAATGAGGACCCAGAGTATTGGGGGCAATATGTTGTCTCTGTAAAACCGTTTAGAGAGGGCTGTAAAGCAGTGTGAACCGGTATATAAGTCTAAGTGCTATTGCTACTTACTAGCACGGATGATGTTACCTAGTTTGGGTTATGAAAGAAAACAAGCTCAGAGTGCACCAAGGACCCCTCATGTCAATCCTGAGCTACAACTATTCTCCTTTATCAGAGAATTACTAGTATAATAAAACCACCCACAGAATCTCTTTTTTTGTTTTTAAATGTGGACTTCTGGATTTATTAGCTCTGCTCTAGAGTGGCAGCTCAGACACTGGGATGCAGCTACTGACCTCATCTTTGGCCTTCACCAACTGTTCCAGCTCTTCTAAAGCTGGGCAGGTCTCTTTCCTGATATCGCTTGAGGAATTGTGGCCTCTCTGGGTTTCCAGCTCTGCCACCTATGGGAAATTGGAGAGAAGGAGAATGGAGGTGATTACTTAAAACAGTGTCAGCAGAACTGTTGAAAAGTGATGGGCGACAAAATAATCATGGCCATAAATTTGAGTCTGAAAAAGATATGGATTTGAGATGAGCTGGGAACTGTGACAAAAAGACCAGGAAAGGAATCGTCTTCTATCCACAAACGGCCCTGAAATTGTTCAAGATCAAGACACTAAGTGGCAATACCCTCATCTGTGCCCAATGCTCTATTTAAGGGAGATAAGTGGAGGAAAGGATCTCAATCTTCACAATCTTTTATTTGTTTATTTTGTTCCACCGTGACAATCCATCCATTTTCCATACCTGAGATACTGTATTACAATGTTTGCTTTGAACAGGAGGACTGTAAAATTTATGGAGTTTTATTTCTCTTAAAAGAAAGTTAGCAACATGACTGAGAAGATTTTTTCTCAAACCCACCAATTAAACAGTCTTTTCCCCTGAATGCTACAACCTTAAACCCAATCAAACCCATGAAGCCCTTTTCTAACTTAATATAATGTTTAAAAATTACTGTGGATAATTTCCAATTTGGTTTGCACCCAGAGCCCTCCCAGTCAATCCCTATATCCAGACCAGAGTAAGCCTATATATGGCACAGCTAGCAAAATATGATGCCTGATGCTTATTTATTAAAATCAGCAATAGGCAAAAAAAGAGGAAAGCATGAAATGCAATAATGTATATAATTCATATATCTCTACATCTCTGTACTTATCAAAAGGCAGGGGCTTTCCAGAACCACTGGTACCATACTGTGTGTAATGAGCATGGACAGTCCCAAAGAGAATAGCCCTTAGTTATTCAGCTTCTATGTATCTAACAGCAACAGAAAATAGCAGACCCCAAATGATTCCTCTCATATTCCGCACCATTGAAGAAACAATTTGGTGAGCAAGAGTGATGCATCCAACAATAGAAATAGGAAGATTACTGAGAAATGTACAATTATTGCTGCCTGAAATTTAGCCTATTCTCCAGACGTGTGCTTCGCCTTTTCTGTACCCTTTCATTTCTTTCAAGTGCAATCACTGCTATTTCTTCTCAATCTCTCTGACATGCACACAAACACAAATGCAAACATACGCTTTATCAGCTTTCTTAAAGCCAGAAACTTCTCTATTCACAGAATTGCTCTTATATTATCAAACCCAGCACTTTGTAGCTGCTAAAAGAAGGGCATTCACTAAAGGTAAGGCATCCGCTTTGCATACTAAAATTCAATGCTCTTAGCATTTCAAGCTTCTAGGTTAAATTTTTTTTAGAACATGGAAATACCTATCATGATGAAGGTCACTCGCTGACTTGTGGATGGATATGTCACTAGAAGAATGAGGAAGTTCATAAGATGAAAGGCACCCACCTTAAAGCATACTTTAAGATACATTTAAAGCATACAGAATACCCTATATCGCCAGGCTTGAGATTTTGGACTTGGACAACCTTGAACTACACCGCCTATGGTTAGACTTAAGCATAGTACACAAAATTATCTGCTACAATGTCCTACCATTTAATGAGTACTTCAGCTTCAACCACAACAATATAAGAGCGCGCAACAGATACAAACTCAATGTAAACTGCTTCAAATTTAATTGCAGAAAGTACGACTTCAGCAAGAGTGGTCAATTCCTGGAATGCACTACCTGACTCTATTGTTACATCCTCTAACCCCTCACTCCTTTAACCTCAAACTATCTACTACTGACGTCACCCCATTCCTAAGAGGTCTATAAGGGGCGTGCATAAGCGCACCATCGTGCCTATTGTCCCCATTTATTGGTACTTATTTCCTGTATTCTTACTCATGTTTATACTTTTACCTATTATCTTGTAAGTGATTGACAAATCAAATAAATAAATTAATAAAAAATACTTGTGGGGGAATTCTGGAAGTTGAAGTATACCTTTCTTATCATTGCTGATGTTGAAAAACATTCTGATTCCAGAGACTTCTCTTATACCCCAAATTTGTATTTTTTCTATACATAAAATCAAAATCAGTATTGTAATTTTCTAAATGCAATTCCTGATAGCTTCTAAGGCTACTGATCCTCCTGGTTCCCAAGAAGAAGCAAGGAGAGTTCCAACCTAGAACTAAGGAGAAATTTCCTGACAGTAAGAACAATTAATCACTGGAACTGGTTGCCTCAGAAGTTTTGGGTGATCCAACACTGGAGGTTTTCAAGACGAGATTGGATAACCATTTGTCTAGTATAGCACCTCCTGCTTCAGCAGGGGGTTGGATTAGATGACCTCCAAGGTCCCTTTCAACTCTGTACTTCTGTTATATCTAATATCTATAAATCTTAAGACAAGAAAACAAATGCTAGTCTGATGGTTTTTATTTAAGTAAAGTAAATGACCTTATATGACTCCTCCTTTTCTTTCCATTCTTTCATACAAAAAGCCTGGTTAGCAGACATACTAGGCCAGGAGTTCAACAAAATCAGAGGCTGTTATATACTGCTCACTCAAGTCTGCAAGATCCAAGGAAGGATGATTGCTTTACACCTTTCCAAAATTATCAAAGGTAGCTGGGCTTCCTCCTGTTCCAGACACTGCTTTGCAAACAGCAGTGAAAACAAAAGAAGCATAGGAGGAAGATTTATTTTGGGAATGGCTCAGTGAGTTGGGGTGCAGAACTTGGTACAGACTTCAAAGGATGCACTAGTAAAATAATGGAGAAAAGAAGAATCCCTGATGTCTTCTTGATATAAATGTAGAATTACAAATTTAGAAAAAGACAAGAGGACACTTGAAATATTCCTATTCTGATGGATGTAAATATTAGCTTAAGGCAGTAAGAACAATCTTACTAAATCAGAACTTAAAAGCTTAATTGAGTTCAGTATTCCATGTCTCGACAATCCTGTTTTTAATACTGTAGGTTAGCTAGAATTTCTCGGAGTGGTAGATGCAATGCAACAGACATCAAGTATTTATTTATTTATTTGTTTGTTTGTTCATTTGTTCATTCATTCATTCATTCATTCATTTTTGTCAATTGTTTACAAGATAATAGGTATAAGTAAAAACATAGTTATGAATACATGAAATGGGTACATATAAAAAAAATAAAAGAAACAATAGTACAGAGACAGTAGGCTGCTTATGCACACCCCCTACAGACCTCTTAGGAAAGGGGTGAGGTCAATAGTAGACAGTCTAAGGTTAAACTTTTTGGGGTTTGGGGAAGAAACCACAGAGTCAGGTAGAGTATTCCAGACCTTGACCACTCTGTTGCTAAAGTCGTATTTCCTGCAATCAAGTTTGCTGCGGTTAACCTTGAGTTTGTATCTATTGTTTGCTCTTTTGTTGTTATGGTTGAAGCTGAAGTATTTATTGACAGGTAGGACATTGCAATGTGTGATTTTATATACCATACTTAGATCTGACCGAAGGTAGTGTAGTTCTAGGTTGTCTAGGTCTAGAATTTCGAGTCTGGTGGCATAAGGTATTCTGCAATGAGTAGAGGAGTGGAGAACTCTTCTTGTGAAATATTTCTGGACTTTCTCAACTGTATTAATATCAGATATGTAATGATGAGCTGCATTCGAGTATTGGTCTAGCAAATGTTTTGTATGCTCTAGTTATAAGTGTAATATCACCAGAGAAAAAGCTATGTAAAATTAGGTTAACAACTCTTAATGCCTTTTTGGCTGTGTAGTTACAGTGCGCTCTAGAACTTAGGTCATTAGAGATGAGTACTCCAAGATCCTTGACAGAATTTGGATCATCAACAAGGTCTTGACGATTCAGCCTATATTTTATTTTCTGATTTTTTTTGCCAATTTTTTTTTTGTTGTTGTTGTAGAAAGCCATGACTAGCTCAGGCATGAGAACTTTGGCTTCTGTTGGGAGTAATGGAGCAATCTTTCCCACTCTGAGGCTCAGCTCCCATGATAGTTTTAACTTGGTTAGTGAAGGAACAGAGATAGAGTGTTGTGAAAACAACAAAAAGTCAAATGAATCCAACAATCTCTCACGGGGATTAAATTTGGCTCAAAGGGGGCTTAGCTAACTCACCTTTGCCAGTCATTTTGTGAAAACATGTAATCTAGACCAGTGGTCGCCAACCAGTGGACCAGGGACCACTGGTGGTCCATGAGAAAATTTTGGTGGTCCGCAGAGAAATATCACCCCCAAAGCAATTAATTCAGGCTGCACGGGAACACAAGGCTGTGCCACCCACATGGCCCATGGGAATACAAGACTTGTGTCGCTTGCATTGCAAACATCACAAGGTAGTGGGTGGAGGGGGGAAAGGGTGGAGGGGGGAAAGGGTGGAGGGGGAGAAATTTGCCCCACGTGCCTGGTCTGGCCCCTGGGCTGCTTCTTCCCACTTCTTTCTTCTTCTGCTGCATGCAAGGAAAGCAGCAGAAGTCTTTCTTTCTCTCCCCCAAACTCCGCCAGAAGCAAGACCTTGCAAGGCATCCTGCTGCAAGAGGCTGCGCCACTCTGGCAGAGTTTGGGAGAGAGAAAGATTTCTGCTGCTTCTGCTGCTTTCCTTGCATGAAGCCAAAAGTCTCTCTCTCTCTCTCTTCCTGAGAACAGAGCTGGAGATGGTATCCTGTGATCCCAAATAAAGAATGATCCATCTGTAGGAAAATGGGATGGGGAATTTTCCTGCAGACTTTTTTGGGGATTTTCCCAGGTCTCTGGGCACGGGTTTAAAAGTATGAGTTTGGTGGTCCCTGAGACCCAAAAAGTTGGCGACCCCTGATCTAGACAATCTAGCTGTCTTGCTTCCTTATGCAGCCCAGCTGTGGTGGGAGCAATCACTGGCTAAGATGCTGCTGAGGGGGCAATGCCAGGCATGCATCACTTTCTCCGGTGACCTGCCTCCAGTAGGGACAGGATGGGCCTACCTCTTCCTGTCTCGCAAAGAGCAAGGGAGCCCTGCAGAGTTGGGCTGGGGGGGGGGGGAGCCATCCTGCTTGCCACCCCTCTTTGGCACTTCAAAGGATTCTTGGCTGGAGGCACCATGCACATCTCACACATCCTGTCTCAACCCTGAAGCCACCACCCACCCCACTCAGCTACTGGGAGGCTTGTTTAAGTGTCCTGCACAGCGAAATGCCCAGGGATAATCATCTTTCAGTGAATTGCCCAGGAGAATGAGACAGGGCAGGAGCACTGGTGGACAATTGCTGGGGAAAGAGTACCAGCGGTGGCCCCACCAAGCCTAAATGACGCTGGTGGGTTGGCTATGGTGGGGAAGCCTGTAGAGAAGTGGACATAAAAATGTGGCCGATGCCAATTGTCCAGTGAGTTTTCTGTCCCTATCAGAGAATTCACTAGTAAGGCCTAGCAATTAGAATACACCTTCAGATTACTGGATTATTAGGAGGAAGATGAATCAAGCAGAGCGAACATAATTTGAGTGCTGAAAAACACCCAAAAATGCAGGGGAGGTGGGACTACCTTTCCGGAGACTGTTGATCCATTCGGCTTTATTTTTTCTTATGTTCATCTTATAGAAGAAGGACAGTTTGATGTAGTGTTTACGGTACCAGGCTAGCAAGCAGAGAGCATGATTTCTAGTCCTGTCTTACCCACAAAGCCAGTTTGTGGTTTTGGGACACTCCCTCCCTTGGAGATCTAAGAAGGAGAAGGGCAAGAACAAGCTATTTCTGAAAAACGTTGCCAAGAAAATTGCAGGGACCTAGCAACTGCAGAAGTCAATGCTGATTTAAGGCACAAAAGCAAACAAACATTCACATTTGTAAACACAAATGTGTTTACAGAAATCTTCACTGATCTTTTCCCCCTAAAAGAAAAAGAAACATTTGTCATATGACATTTGTCCCAAGACAATGTAAACACTGTCCATGAAATTTGCCTCCTTTGGGCAAAGTGGACACATACAATATGACTGCATCTACAACTTAATCCACGTGACATTTTATTCATGCATAAATGCATCCTTGCATACCAGTAAAATGTCCAGCAAAACATTACAAACAAGATTTTAAAGCAACTGTTTTCTTCTCTCACTGAAGACAAAGACATTGTTGGGGGCAATATGCTGACTCTGTAAACTGCTTGGAGAGGGCTGAAAAGCACTGTGAAGTGGCTTATAAGTCTAAGAGCTATTGTTATTAGTAGAGCAAAGGAAGATCAAAAATGAAAATGAATGGGAAGGTCTGAAAGAAATAATGAATGATACATGTGTAGCACTCTATTCAAGAATTCAGACATTTAAAAAAACTGAAACAGTGAAGTCTTATCAGTTTCGCTTTGGAATTACTGAATGACCATGTAATTTGGAATCCCAAATCCAAATAATTTGGAGGAGAAGAAGGAGGAGTTTGAAACAGCACACGCTGCAAATGATGGCTTTATTCATTGCCAAATCAGCCTGAATGGCAAAGTCAGGCTGGATTGATCTACAAATAAAATCTATTCAGTCGTATACAGATTCTCAAGAGTAGCAAAGCTGCTGCAGTAAATAAAAAATGTGAATGAAAGTTAAAAGAAGGTCTCTGGGCCTCCTTTCTTTAAGCTAGCTTGTCACAGACTTTAGCAGTAATGTTTACTCAATAAGTAGGAAAAAGTCTAAGTTTGCTACTGCTCAGCACTAGCTAGCTGCAAGTATCAATAGCACTTCGACTTATCTACTTCTTCATAGGGCTTTACAGCCCTCTAAGCTGTTTACAGAATCAGCATATTGCCACCAACAATCTGGGTCCTCAATGAAATGTGGAACAAAGCAGGATTTGGGGGAAATAACATGTACAACCTCAGAAGTGCTTCCCTGTGGTACCTTCCCCATGCTTCCTCACCAAGCCTTACAGAAAACCAATGCTCCATCAGAATTTGGTGTGCAACCCTAAATCCAGATAGCAACCTATATTTTTTTACATTGCAAAATACCACACAGAGAAGCCAAACTGATTGTATTTATTAGAGAGTCACCTCCCTTCCAACATTTCAACACAGGTACACACACTTACAACAGTTCATTCAGTTCAATGTTACAATGGCATTGAAAAAAGTGGCTTATGGCTGTTTTTTACACTTATGACTGATTCAGCATCCCCATGGTCACATAATCAAAATTCCAACACTTGGCAACTGACTCATACTTATGACAGCTGCAGTGTCCCAGAGTCATGTGAACCCTTTTTGCGACCTTCTAACAAGCAAAGTTTAATGGGATAGCCAGATTTACTTAATAATCATGTTACTAACTTAACAATTCCAGTGATTCAGTTAACAATTGGGATAAAAATGGTGGTAAAATGGGGCAAAACTTACTTAACAAATGTCTCAGTTAGCAAGAGGAAATTTTGGGCTCAACTGAGGCCATAAGTCAAGGACTGCCTGTATTTAACCTAGCTTATTTTCACCATGGAAAATGTATAACAGATGGAAAATTTTGTTTTTTACACACAACAATGAATGAGAGCTGAAATTCTAAGAACTCAAATATGCACCTCATTCAATGTTTTTGTTAAAACATCTTTTAGCAAATAGGTTTTTCTAGCTATTTTATACCACCAATAGAAATATAAACAATGCGGAGAAAAGAAAATAATGCCATTTTGTTACAACTATCCTAATTTTAAAAAAAATCTTATAAGAAACAGAACAGTTTCAGAAGTTTAATCTGTTTTATTTAGTTATTTCAAATGTCAACACTTCCCTTTTTATAAACAATGAAGAGGGCACATTTATGGAAGTGAAAATAAAGTTTGAGAGTTTCGACATTTTATTTGTACATGTGAATGTTAAGATAAAGGCCAGTTGTTCAGTTCGTCACACACAATAGTTTAGTGAATCTGGCTTCCTCAATTGATTTTGCCTGTCATAAGGTTACAAGAGGAGATCACATGAACCTGAAGCACTGCAACCGTCATAAATATGAGTCAGTTGCCAAGTGCCTGAATCATGAGCATGCAATCACGGGGATGTGGCAATGTTCATTAGTCACTTTTTTCGGTGCTGCTGTAACTTTGAATGGTCACTAAATGAACTGTTGCAAGTCAAGGAGTACCTGTATAGACCTCAAAGGAATATGGTGGAAAAGAGAGTGCTTCCACTAGCCAGGGTGATAGGCCCTGTGAGGGGAGGATCAGAGGTGGCATTCAGCAGGTTCTAACCAGTTCTGGAGAACCGGTAGCAGAAATTTTGAGTAGTTTGGAGAACTGGCCAATCCCACCTCTGACTGGAGATTTTACAGTATTCTTCCCCTGCCATGCCCACCAAGCCATGCCCACAGAACCGGTAGTAAAAAAAATTAGAATCCCACCACTGGTGGGGACGTCTTACTTCCTTCTCCCTCCCCCAATGGAGAACCTTAAGCGAATCTCTTGGACCTCCACTCACTCGTTGGCGCAGTACTTCGGTCTCCTCCTGATATGCTGCCAGCTGCTGCTTCCACTGCTCCACATTGGCATTAGCTTCACGCAAGGCAGCCACCAGTTTGTTGTTATTGTCTTGCAGAGTGAAAAATTCAGCTTCCCACTGGACTTCGCAAACAGACCTGGGAGATACAAGGAGAAGAAAGATACAAAGCGTTGAGACTCTAGAAAAAGTGCAGAGAAGAGCAACCAGGATGATGAGGGGACTGGAGACTAAAACATATGAAGAACGGTTGCAGGAACTGGCCTGGCTAGTCTAGTGAAGGGAAGGACCAGAGGAGACACGATAGCAGTGCTCCAATATTTGAGGGGCTGCCACAGAGAGGAAAGGGTCAAGCTATTTTCTAAAGCCCCTGTAGGCCAGACAAGGAATAATGGATGGAAACTGAACAAGGAGAAATTCAACCTGGAAATAAGGAGAAACTTTCTGACAGTGAGAACAATCAACCCATGGAACAGAAGTTGCCCTCGGAAGTTGTGGGAGCGCCATCCCTTGAGACCTTCAAGAAGAGATTGGACTGCCATCTGTCAAAATAGTCTAGGGTCTCCCGCTTGGGCAGGAGGTTGGACTAGATGACCTACAAGGTCCCTCCCAACTCTGTCAATCTGTATTTCACTTTTGCTGTACCTTTCTATCTTTCTTACAGCAGCTGACATACTTTCCATTAATCTATTGTTAATAAAAATGGACAACAAAGTAGGGAGAGGCTGTCTAACAAGGGCTTTGAGGGCAGGTATATTTGGAGCAGAGTTGGTATTCAGCAAGTTCTGACCAGTTCTGGCGAACCGGTAGCAGAAATTTTGAGCAGTTTGGAGAACCAGCAAATACCACCCCTGACTGGAGATTTTACAGTATCCTTCCCCTACCATGCCCATTAAGCTACACCCACAGAACTGGTAGTAAAAAAATTTGAATCCCACCACAGATTTGGAGATAGTTATCCTGAATTTCAAAGTCAAGAATTTCAAAGGCAGCACGATAAACAGACTCTAAAAATAACCATACCCAATGAGCAATTAAGCAATTGTATTTGAATTAACTGCTGTTTCTCATATTGCTTTCAAGATGTATTTCTGATAGGGAAGGAACGTTTCACTGAATCAATATGGTTGTCACCAACGTGTCTAGGAGCCAAGTAAAAACACTATTAAAATACAGTATTATCGATTTAATACAGCATAAAATCTTACCTTCTATCAAGAAAAAACTCTGGGGAACTGCAGTAGAGCAACTCTGAAAACACACTGTTCCCCAGAGGGAAGCTAATTGTTGGTGCTTTTAAATTAACATTTACCTTTAGTGTTTAAAAGGCATCAGCTGCCACAACACAGCAAAGATTAACTGTGTGGCCAAGTTGCGTGAAAACAAGTTAACCATAGCCAGCTTTCAAATTATTGGTGCTGGCACTTCTAAATACATGCAATAGGCCCTCCCTTGTTAAGCACACCATGTTCGGTGTTAAAAGGAAAAAGAAAACGAATCAGGTCATTCCCTCATTGTGACATATCAGGATAGAGAAAGAAACGCGGTGGGAATCTATACCTGGGCTCAGAGTAAGGAAATGAATAGATTGCATCACAAGTCCTGATTCAGTTCGAGGGGGGCATGTTTTTGGAAAAACCTGATGAACAAATAAACCCAATCCAACATTCTACTTTCCTTCCCAGGATTTTGACAACAGAGTCAAAGTACAGAGCCTACAGGGAGAATATAACTGCAAAAAAAGAAACAGGACGAGAGCACTGCTACTATAGCTAATTTGTCTGAATAACCACAGTTCTAGAAGTCCCACCAGTCATGTCACATGTAGAACACAGAAGCAGCTTAGCAGCTCACTGACTGCTACAATAGGTTTTTTTTCTGCATTCCAAGCTGCATTAAAATTTTCTCAAAGTTAATTTGTCCTTTGATTTGGGGGATTCTAAAAGGATTCACTCATATTTCCAAAGCAGAAGCAATGAACCTAGAGTATTTTTTGTTTCCTTTGGTACATTTTTATGGGAGCTTTTCAACATAAACAAAAGTGGCACAATTTCATCTGGACTAACAATCACTTCTGATCTCAGAACTGGTGGTGTAATTATGGCAACTCTTGAAAGAGTAGTGCAGGAGGCCCGAACAAAAGTTAAATTTGACTTAAGTGAATTTACATGCAATTCATATTGAACAAGTTTCGTCTATGCTGCAGTAACTTATTTCAAAACGTTCTTGCTCACTTGTGTGAAAAATTACAGCTTGATAACAAAAGTTAGAAGTCTCTGGAGGCTGCATTCAAAGTTTCTCAGACTGCATCAGTGAATTAAAAGTTCCTAGAATGGCTTGTAACAAAATAAAAATAATAGCAGCAATACCATACAAGACGAAATTAGCAAGAAACTGAAAATTTTGTGAGGAAGCTATGCTTTCTCTGTGTTAACAACGTTCATTTCTCAAACACTGCAAAAGACAGTATTGTTGCAGCTATGCATAAAGTTGTACCTATGTATGCAAAATGCCCAATATTGATAAAAACTATAAAAAAAGCTATTTCTTTGGAATCGCATTAGTGTGTTTTCCACCCCAGGTATTTATTAATACATGCATGTACACTGATAATAGAGAGAATTATGCCAATGAATGGGGGGAAATGAGTGGTACAATAATCAGTGCATACTCTAATTTAGCATTTAATTTTAGACATTTTCCTAGGGATCTGAATTTAGCAGGACCAAAATGCACAGCAGAGTGAATACTAAAGGGGCAAAGCAGGAAATCTCTTCATCACGAGCTGAATGTGGCACTCTAAAAAAAGAGCATTTCATCCATTAGTAAAGAACAAAGTGTTTGTGTGCATGAGAGAAAGAGAGAGAGAGAAATAGTATACTTCAAGAGAAGGAAGTGCTCTGGTGTGCAATGCTGTAAAAGCTGTTCGATCTGTTACTGGGATTAGACAGCTGCCCTTTGAAGCTGCCATGTGAGCCACAGGAAAAAATGTGGCTGTTTTAAGACTTGTAGATACACGCTATTTTCTCACTCTAAAGCACCGTATGTAGAAGTGTGGAGACAGCCATGAAGAAGACATGTGACGGCCATTAGCAAAACTTAGCTTGAAAAGACAGGAAAAAGTAGGAAAGAAATTCCAGATTGCCCCGTATCAATTCCCTCTAGTGTACAAGAGAAACACCATCAGGTTTTCTATAATCTATGTTATAGCCTATTATATCAATAAAGCAGAGTTCCAGTATTTTTTGTGCTAATTGTTTCCTGACCTGGTTTAAGTTAAAGGGATGACATTTGGGGGGGTTGAATCCAAAGCAAAAGATTTTGAAAAGTAACAAATCCACTGGCATTTAAAGAATTAAAAAAGGAAATAGTATCTCAGCATCTTCTTGATAAATCCATTTTCTTTTGTTAAACCATTTGGTGTAAAATGAAATGCAAATTATGTATCCATATGAATCATTCCATAATTGGTTGCTCACCCTTCAGAGAGCATTTTTTTAATGCGCTCTCTTTCTGTTGTCATCTCCATGTCAGCACTCTGGCTCCGGAACAGCTTGTCATCTCCGGGACCATTGGAACTAATGATGGGGCTGGCCAGAATCTGTCAAGCAAAGGAACATGACAGTTAAACACGTGAAGGGAGAGGTTGATTTTGCTATCTTCAAGGCAGCTTGCTCAGGAATTATTCTACCCTCCCCCCACACTCATATACATATATACAAAAAAAGCATCTCGACTGGCAGAGAAGCCATGCTGTAGGCTAGTGGTCCCCAACCTTTAGGGCACCAGGGACCAATTCCGTGGAGAGAGGTTTTTCCATGGACTGGAGGCAGCATGGTTTCACATGCTGCCTGTATCCATCAGGTGGGGCTTCACTTATTTGTGTGGCCTGGTTGCTGGCGTGCCATGGACCAGTGCCAGTCCACAGGCCGGGGGTTAGAGATCCCTGCTGTAGGCCATCAGGGATTTCTAGCAGGCAGGGTCCAAGAGAATAGCTTTCTCTTTGGAACATCCTGTCCCCACCCACCTCACCCCAAGTGAAATCACTTCCCACCCTCCTCCTGACTTTCTGCAAGAGCATGAAGACCTGGCTCTGACAGCTGGCTTGGACCCCAGTGGAAGACTATCACACTTGGAGATTGTGGATGGACCAATAGCAGATCCCACCTCCCTCCCCGCACTAATCCTACTTCACCCCGTCCCTCCCTCCCTCCCCATCTTTCAGTCATAATTTGTAATCTGTATTTTTATGGAAGTTAGATAAATGTATCCATGATTTTATTGCTTTTACTGTAGCAAGCCGTTCAGAGTCACCTTGCAGTGAGATGGCAGGCAAATACATTTAATCAATCAATCTCCAAGTGATTAATCTCAGCACCGCGCTAGAACTTCTGAACCTGTCCAAGATCCAGGGAATCTAAAACATTCAATCTGAGAATGTCATCCCTTATATCTTTCTTATATCCAAACCTAGAATAGCATTCTTGTCTTTTTCTTAATTTTTGAGAGAATGCTATTCCCCTGAAATTCTTTGCTGCTTGTATTAAAATTATTCTGTTAAAATGGTCAAATAACATTTATATAGCCAAAAGCTTCAGTTTCAGAAATTCTATGTAATCATGACAATGATTGTATTAACTTCCTCTCTCTGCTCTCTTCCAGGGTTAGGTAAGTTTCCTCTCATTCTCCTCTCCTCCAGGCCAATAGACTCCTCTGACATCCTCCTCCCCCTCCTCCTCCTCCTGTACAACAAATCCATCTGTGATCAGCCAAGGGAACACATGTCTTTCATCCTCCAGATCCATCTACCCTTGTTACCCAGGAGATCAGAGGAAACCAGCCATCCCTTGGTGGTGTTGTGAAGGAACAAGCAAAAATCCCTGGTGTCTACTTTCTTCTCTTCTAAGCAACAAGAAAGCAGGAGAAATCAAAGGCATAATTTGTGGACACACGTAAATCACTCAAATCATATCCTAAATAGGCAGTCCAAGCTGTAGAAGTTCTCTACTGATACACTCAACCAAGTCAATTAAACCTAGTGGTTGCATTCACTCAACGTACTGAGCAAATATGATTCATTTGTTTTGTGGGTTGGCATGCTGTGAAACCCCATTTATGATGCAGTGCATTGTATTAAGCTAGAACAGTAACCAAGTTATGGAATATGCAGAGTGAAAGAGAAAAAAAACAATGGAGTGTAGTCTCTCCTAGTTCTACCATTATCCACTTAAAAGTAGTAGGACCCCTGGGATAAAAACAACAATAAGCTATAGTTGAAATGAAATTCAAAAAGCCCATTTCTTGTCGAGCAGCACAAAACGTTCTATTGTTGGCCCTCAGAGCCAGCTATTAAATTGTTTCTTAGCTACCTTATTGCCACAAAGCCTGACCCTGTTTCCTTGTTTCTTGACTTTTTCATGGTTGCATCCGCACATTTAGCTTGACATCTGCTATTGCTAGGATCAAAGGACCTTATCTCAATGGTAAAGGACGTTTCTTGTCAACAGAAGTTCCCAGTTCAGACTTCAGTATCTCCAATTAAAAGGTTCTCCAGCAGCCAGCGAGAGGATCAGTTTTGGATCTTAGAGAGCCACTGATAGTTAAAATGGATAATACTTGGCAAAATCTGGCATGGGTGAACACTGACTGCATGCAATTCACCTGCCGCTTTTTTGCAGCCTCTCAAGCTCCCCCCCCCTCCAAAACTATTCACACTAAATTCAGCCGCAATGCTGGATTTTGCACTGTGCAGTTTCTTTACAAAAATAACAATGAAAACAAATTGTGAGCCTCAGGGCTTTTTCATTTTATTTAAAAAAAATCCATGGGCCCTGACTACAAACAAAGGTTTGCTGTCTTTGACAGAGAGGTTGACCTGAATCATGCTTAATTTACAGTGAATTCAGCCATCCCACTAAGGACCAGTGGATATGGGGCTTGATCCCTCCAGACTTACTTGATGGGAAGTCAAACTGAGAGCGGGGCTGGTTAGTTCAGTCTTATCCTGTGATTTCTCTCTGGCCAAGCGAGCAGCTTCTTTTACTTCTTGGAATTTTGCTGCAAACTGTTGTAGAGTGTACAGAACAGAAGACAAACAGAAGACAAAAAAGAAGTCATCTACTGCTCTGGAACTTCCAAACTAAGCTGTGAAACTGCAACCTTCATTTTATCACCTTCTCACCCTCCCCTGCCATCTTTCCTCTCTTTTGCTGAGGACTGTTGATTTCCACATTCTAAATGATAGGAAATCAATGTTTTCTGGACAGGAGTAAGAGTTTGGCTGTAGGAATAAGAGTTATAAGCACTTTTCCAGGACTGAGTTTCAAATTAACTGTTACCTAAGAAAACATTTTTGTTGCAAGAATAGGAAATGCTGGGAAGCAGCCATTCACAATGAATCTGTAGAGTTGGAAAAAAATGGTCACCTCAACTCTCTTATTTCTCCTTTTGGTATAGGAACCTTGCAATTAAGGCATCCCTCCTTCACTATTTCCAGTCAAGATAACTCACCACTACTGAATACAGTCTACCATTAATCAGCAACTGCCACTAGAAGGAATTTTTCCTTTGTTTATTCAAAATCTTTCCTGCAATTTGCACTATGAAGCAAACACAGAAGGGTCTTCAAATAATTGAAGATCTACTCAAATAATCTTTTAAATCATAAAAGTTTTATGCCTCACTATTTAGCCTGAATAATTACAGAATCATTAATGGTACGTATCATTGTTTATACAAGACAAATTGGTTAAGAGTTTCAGCTTCAAATTCACTGGATGAGACAATCTCATATACAGTGTAGTTTCTCTTACATTCACCTATCTCAAAGGATGATTGTGAGAAAAAAAAAGACAAGGCAAAACCCTGAATACTTTAAAAGTATTATAAATAATAAAGAGATATGGTAATTCAAAGAAAACAGTAGGTAAAATATCAGTTTATAATGATCATAATACTTTCAAAATGTAAATTTCATCTAGTGCTAAAAATACCGTATATTAAATCATATATCAAGCAAGCCAGTGTGTGTGTGTGTGTGTGTGTGTGTGTGTGTGTGTGTATGTTCTCTCTTGCCCAAAAGAAGGGCTGTTAAGGAAGATGAGTCATGCTTATATCAACCTTCCCTAATCCATTGGCCTCCAGGCCGGTGGAAGTAGAATTCCTATTCTTTTCCTGCCAATGGCTTTGCAGGTTGGGACTGACGGTGACATAGTCCAGTACTTACTTACTTACTTTACTTTATTGTCATTGCACCTTGTACAATGAAATCAAACACCATCTTCAGTGCACATCATGACCATGAGCATGAAAATAAACACAAACACACATCCTTCATCCTTCACACATTGAACCAGAAACCCCCAACACCACACCAATACTGCACCATACAGAAGAATTCAGAAGAGCTACTGCCCTGGAATAGAAGCTGTTTTTCAGCCTATTTGTCCTTGTTTTTATTATTTTGTACTGTCTGCCAGATGGTAATAGTTAAAAAAAAAAGGGTTCCCAGGATGAGATGGATCTCTGAGAATATTTTAAACTTTCTTAAGGCAGCAGGAGCAATAAAGCTCTTCCAAAGAGGGGAGAGGGCAACCAATGATCTTCTGGGCAATGACATTAACCCTCTGGAGTGCTTTCCTATCTGCCATCGTGCAATTGGCAAACCATACAGAGGTGCAGTAAGTTAAGATACTCTCTGTGGTGCAGCGGTAGAAGGTCACCAGCAGTTTCTCATTCAGTTGTTGTTTTCTGAGAAGTCTCAGGTCGTATATCTCTGCTGGGCCCTTTTGACCAGTGCTGCAATGCGAGCACTCCAGGTCAGGTCCTCTTTTACAGTAACACCCAGAAACGTAAAACTGGCCACTTGCTCTATTCAGTCTCCATTGATAAGCAAGGGCTGGATGTCCGGTCTGTTCCTTCTATAATCCACTATAAGCTCCTTGGTCTTATTGGTGTTGAGGACCAAGTTGTTGTCTCTACACCACGAAAGCAACCAGTCCACCTCATCTCGGTAGGCAGACTCATCCCCTCTGGAGATGTATTGTACATTTACCCCACTGTAGTATTATCTGAAAATTTAGCAATAGTATTACTAACGTGAGTGAGAATGCAGTCATGCACATAAAGGGTATAGAGTAAGGGACTCAACACGCAACCCTGTGGTGTACCAGTGTTAAGAATAAGGGCTGAAGAGGTATGATTACCTAATCTGACCCTCTGTGAGCAGCCAGACAGGAAATCCATAATCCAAAGGCAGACTGATACACCATGAAAAGTGGGGAAACTGATCTAATTTGGTTGCCAGTAACTGGTCTTGTTACTCTGTAAAACTGTAAAATCCTTCCTGAGATTAAAACACTGGTCTTTGTTGCTTTAAAAACAATGAAAGAAATGAGAAAACACGCTAATCTCTGCCGAGATTTTCTTGGAAAAGCTAGTAGGATCCAAACTATCCTTTAGAAACTTCTTTAATAAAATGGTCCTTTCCCCATCTCACTTCCTATAATTCATCACCTGAGAGAGATGTTGTTCAGAAGGAAAGCCCAACCCATACACTGTGTTGGCCCTGCTGTCTGCCCATTGGCCAAACTTCTGTGAGGTCTTTGTGAAGGTCATGTTGGGGGTGATGGTGCTATTGATGATGGCCTACAAGGAAGACAAACACCAAGACTTTTAGAGTCAGATTAGAAGAGGAATAATTTCCACAACCTAGCAATTGCATGACTAGTTTTTGAAAAATGACAGGAAGCATGGGTGCAGGATGCAGTGACACCCACACAGGCGGCAACAAATTAAACATATGTTCCAGCTTGTTGGTTATCCAGTCTGGACAGCTCTCACACACCACCCTTACAATTTAATTTTTGAAGAGATGCTCGCACAATTATGAACACTGTGCAAATATTTTTAAATGTTCTTCATTGGCTCTAAATCAAGGCTGTTGGAAAATTGGAATAAGCATACTTTGGAATTTTTGCATGATCAAATCAAACTGCTTCATTAATTTAAAAAATATATATTTCTGGGACAGCCAACACAATATGATCATAAGGTCATGGGAGACATGGGTAAAAATTCCCATTCGGCAATGAAGGTCACTGGGTTGACATGAGGCTGTTTATCATATTTCAAGTTAATACACCCAATATAATCTGTTATGAAGTATTATTAAAGAGTATGTGTCTTAAGTTCCTTAAAGGAAGAGAGACTATAATTACAAATGAAGGCGAATATACTGTCCCAGGATATACTGCAGAATCTAATCTGGGTTGGTTCGCGGAACCAGAGGTTTTGTCTTCTGAGCTTTCGGACTCGTGCTGAAGCCCATCTTTAGGGAACTTCTCTCTAGCAGAGTGTATGCTGTTCTGTGTGTGGTATTTATAGCGGCTGTTGTACGTGGCTTCTGAAAGCTTGGGAGACAAAACCTCTGGTCCCACCGACTGATCCAGATTGGATCCTGCTGAATAGAATTATCACAATTATTTCTCAGTACTAGTATCACCAATACTAGTGTTCACATGGGAGAAGCTGCTTGACCCTTAGGTCTCACCTTGGTGCCTCCCACACTGATGATCCGATAGACATTGCGAGTAGCATCATAGAAATAGGACACTGTCAAGGCATGTTTACTGGCAGGAATCCAGTTCCTCTTGGTGGCAGGATCAATCTGAAAGATGTGGGCTCTGGTGCTAAAAATTGGTTGCTCCCTGCAGAAGTGAAGAAAATAGAGCATAAGGACCCCCAACTGTAGCAGGGAAGAATTAGGCAACCCCTATCACTGAAGGATGTGTTTCTCTAAGTTCATACACACACAAACACATTCTAGGTCAAGGGGTTATGTGAAGTCCCTGGGTAGGGACAAAATTAGAATTTAAGAGTATGATCTCAGACAACAATTAACAAATGATGCCTTAAACTGTTCTTCTTGCATATAATTGTGCAGAAGGGGGGAGTCTGTGGTTGGGAGAGGCTGGTTACATATTCACTGTGATCAGAAAAGAAGTATTTTGATACATTTAAGGATGATGTTGGTGTGTATGTGTGTGTGAGCCTCCGGCCTACCTAGAAATATAGAAATATACTCTCACAAACGCACATATATTAATAATGAAAACCAAGTTTTTCTTATTTTTCAAGACTAGAAACAATATTCTCCCTACTCTGACCCAGATCGAAGTACAGATGGATTTAGCTTTCTCACTGCTTTCTATCTCAACCCTCTAATCAAAAAGGGAATTATACAACATCTTTAAACTGTTAATTTGAATATTCATGCATAGATTCTGTCTCTTTCTTCCTCACGCACACTCAAGCATACAAACACACATTATGGGAAGATGAAGATAAGACATTACCTAATTGTTGACATTGGTTAAGACTGATTAAGGCAGCTGGTTTGGCAATAGAAGTAGTTAAAAGATCAGGTCATCTACCATTAGGTTAGTACAGTTGCTGGGCTAATATCCCACTTGAGTTAGGGTCTGGAACCAATTCATTTCCTACCAATGAAAATGTACACTGTTAATTGACACTGTACAATGCAGGAAAGGAGAAATAAAAGGGAGGCATGACAGACATAAAATTAATTCTAAATTAGGACCAGCTAAAGCTTTTTAAAAATGTTAATCTGAAATCATTGGCTTCTAAAGGAAGGGCGAGGGAGAAATCCATGCAGCTTCCAAATGTTAGGTTATGACAGCTTATTAACCATTCCAAAATTTGTGTCAGAAGGGTAACTAAGGAACTCGGCATTTTCCCATACTTATACTTAGATAAAAATGGCAACATCGGAAATCTATGGGGAGCTGTTAGAATTTTCAAAATCCACAAACCATTAAATTATATGTTTCCATATCAGCATGGTTTACAAAAACAAAAACAAAGGTAAATGTCAGTTTGGTCACAACGGGTGAGATATAGAAATACCTATACAGCTTTTCATTAACTATAGGCTTACATGCAGCCAATGAGATTTACTGAGCATACAAAAGGGTGACAGGGCAAAAATTATTGGAATTGATCTTTTCTTCAACACTGTAGCATGCTGAACAGGATGATCTAAGACACATGAAGTTTAAATTTCAGTAAGAGCATTTAGAAAACATTTGCATTTACAATCTGCACAACACAATCCTCGAATGCCATTGGCTTTGGTTTCCTGGTGAAACATCAATTGGGAACCTGCCTTGGTGCCCAAAAGCTTCTCTGCAAGGTTCTTTCTTTATGAGGATAAATAGCTAAATATTTGAAAGACATCAGATATATGAAAGCTGTAGAATTTTATAAGCAATAATGTAGGATAGTATATTTTTATTGTAATGGTGTAACTTACATTTTACAACTTACGCTACAGGGCACATTTCAGCCACATGGTTATGTTGTCACTAAGATTCCTTTTGAATCTTCCATGTCTCAACGCATTGCAGAATGCAAGTTTTCCAGTCAAACAGCGCATGCAGATAATTTGGAAGTCTATCTATGATTGCTTTGATTTCTGCAGTACATTATGCACATACATACATAAGTTATGCTACCTGACTAAAAGCTGCTGCCCAAGTTATATTATCTCAATCAATCAGAATAGAGCTGGAAGGGATCTTAGAGGTCTTCTAGTCCAAACCCCTGCTGAAGCAGGAGACCCTATACCAGGGGTGTCAAACTTACGTCACGGCGGCATCACGTGACATTTTGTGACATTTTTCCCCTTCACTAAACTGGGCGTAGGCGTGGCCAGCACGTGATACATCCGGCCTGTGAGCCATGAGTTTGACACCCCTCCCCTATACCATTTCAGACAGGTGGCTGTCCAGTCTCTTCTTAAAAACCTCCAGTGGTGAAAGACCCACAACTCCTGGAGGCAACTTGTTCCACTGGTTAATTGTTCTCACTGTTAGGAAGTTTATCCTTAATTCCAGGTTGTTTCTCTCCTTGATTAGTTTCCATCCATTGTTTTTTGTCTTGCCTTCTGATGCTTTGGAAAATAAGTGGACCCTCTCTACTTTGTGGTAGCCCCTCAAATACTGGAATACTACTATCATGCCAGCCTTAGTCTTTCACTTCTTGTTCAGCAATCAAAACATTAGAAACTTTTAGAAACATTAGAAAATTTCAGGCATTTCATAATTATTTAGAAATAAACTTTTCTAATAATTAGAAAATTAGAAACATTTAGAAAATTTCAGCAATCAAAACATTAGAAACTCTTCTGTTTAATCGACAATTAAGCAGAAAATGATTAGGTGATTCAAGGTTTCAAACCTTGAATAAAAAGAACAGAATGAACAGGAAGGCAGGAGAGGGGATATTTTTCAGTCTTTAGAAGAAAATTGGAGCTTGGACAGTTTAGTTTCCCCAAAACCTGCACTCTACATCCAGGCTCACACATGTGGACATTTCAAAGCAGCTGCTGAGACTGCTATTTCTAATCTTGGGACAATTTTACACCCAGTACTGCCAGCAATTACAATTTTACATGACAGCTGCATATGGTTGCCCAGAGGACAAAGGGGAGAACTTCATCCACAGCTTGAGAAGATTTCAGAGCTGTAAAATATTTCACACCACCACAGCCTCAATCCAGAGAAAGAAGTATTTATAATGAGATGGGGGTCATCCTCTGCAAGCCAGTGCAGAGAAGGATCAACCTTCCTGGGTATTTTGAACATCAGCTTATTACAGTGTGCTCACCTGCTCGCTGAATAAGGAAGAAAAGCTGGATGTGAGGAGCACAATAAAGCAGAAAAAGAAACAGAAGGAAACCAATTCTAAGGAAGGAAGTGACCCAAGAAAAGGGAAGCTACGATGGAAGCACATGTTGACAAAAACCAAAACTACCAAACTAGGCAAAGTTCTGGTGTTTTCTGATGAAGAAAAACGGATGTAAGGATGAAAGGATCTGCCTTTCTGGATATCTGTCTAGTTAATCCTTGTCTCCACCATGAGTGAATCAAAGGGCAAATGTATAAATATAGCAAGAAAAGGAGAACTGGAGGCTGCTTCGCAACATGGAAGTAAAGTCAAATGAAAAGAGGCAGGAAGAGTGGAAAGCTGAATGCTGATCCAGCATCTTCTTACATCTTTTTAAAGGCTCTGAAAATACATTTTCACGGGAAGATTATAAGCCTATGTGAAATATCCAAATATAGGGGCAGTCTAAGCCTTCGTACTAAATATCAAGAAAAGGAAACATGGACAAAACTGTTAGCTTTTTGCCTTCTTTTGGGGGCTTTCTAAAGGCATCTGCCTGACAGGCTTTGGAAAGAGAACACAAAGGGGAGGAAATGCAGGTAGTCCTCGACTTATGATCACAATTGAGCCCAACATTTCTGTTGCTAAGCGAGACAGTTTTGTTAAGTGAATTTTCCCGTTTTAAGACTTTTCTTGCCACAGTTGTTAAGAGAATCACTGTAGATGTTAACTTAATAACATGGTCGTTAAAGAATTTGAATTTCCCATTGACTTTGCAACTTTCAGAAAGTTGCAAAAGCTGACCACATGACCCTGGGACATCACAACCTTCATAAATATGAGTCAGTTGCCAAGCGGCTGAATTTGGTCACATGATCATGGGGATCCTGCAACAATTGTAAGGATGAAAACAAAGAAGCATTACTTTTTTCAGTGCCATGGTAACTTTGAACGGTCACTCAACGAACTATTGTAAGTCAAGGACTACCTGTACAATTTAATCTCATCCAACAAAGCTCTTTTTCTGAACAACGAATATCTGTGTTAAGAGTATGCTGGTGAACTAGATACACCTCTGTTTCCCCCCAACCAATCTTATATGGATGCATTTATATTTCAGTTACATGCAGGATTTCTCCAACGGTTAAGATTCTCTGCAAAAAAGACCAGCACTAGCATAAAAACAAAAGGAAAAATTGCCAGTAATTGTGATTAATGCCAAATATCTAACAAGTAAACTTAAATGTTTTTGATTTTTTTTAAAAAAGAAGAAATCTTACCCGGACAACAGACACCAGGATAGTCAGCCTAAGAAGGCATTCCACAAGCTAAATGGAATCAATTCATTCAGCACTGGGCCATGCCATCTCACACTAAGCAGATATTATAGAAGATAGCTGACTCCATCAAACCCAAGCTGGCTGCTATCCAGAGGTCATCCTATTTGGCCAGTGTATTGGAAAACAGGATGCAGAACTAGACATGTCTCGTTTGAATTTAAAGGCAATTGTCATTCTTTGCTGCCTCTGATGGCTGCAATGCCTGTGGTGCCACTTCTCTCTGTTCATACAAAATGCTTTCAAAATCTCACATATTGTATGTATTTTTGTGAAACCTTTTGGAAGGATTTTTGGCTATTCACAGAGCTACTTTCTTCCTGTATTTCTCTCAAATGTAGATTGTAAACCATGGCAATAGCTTTTGGGAAAGGAGCTTTTTGGGAAAGGACCAATTGTCCAAGAATAGGAACAGAACAGAACAGAATAACAGAGTTGGAAGGGACCTTGGAGGTCTTCTAATCCAACCCCCTGCTCAGGCAGGAAACCCTATACTATTTCAGGCAAATGGTTGTCCAACCTCTTCTTAAAAACGGGGTGTGTGTGTGTGTATGTATGTGCGCTTCAGGGTCAAGTCAGCCACCCTTTTTTCCTTCCTTTTCCCTGTTTTCAGTACAGAACCTTGACTGTTGTATACACATCAGTAGATAGCAATAACACTTAGATTTATATACCACTTTATAGTGCTTTACAGCCCTCTCAAAGTGGTTTACAGAGTCAGCATATTGCCTCCAACAATTTGGGTCCTCATTTTACCCACTTCAGAAGGATGGAAGGCTGAGTCAACATTGAGTCTGGTGGGATTCGATCTGTCATATTGCAAGGGGAGTAGCTTGCACTCTAACCTCTGTGCCACCAAGGCTCTCTAGATGCAGACAATACCAGGTTTCACTGAACCATTTGTACCTACAGAGAGATTAGGCAATACTACATGGAAAGAAAATAATTTCTACAGAGAAAATAACCTATTCCATAGGATGGAGATCCCCAACTCCTGGTCCATGGGCTGGCACTGGGCCACGACATGCCAGAAACTGGGCTGCACAAACAAGTGAAGCCACATCCATGGGATGAAGGTATGAAACCATACCCCCTCTGGTCTCTGGAAAAACCTCTCTCCATGGAACCAGTCCCCAGTGTCCAAAAGGTTGGGGGCCGCTGCCAAAGGAAATATCCTTTATTTCTTGCTGTCCTACCCACATTTGTCCCGTTATTTTAAAATAGAATTTAGTAATGAACAAATTGACGAAAAAGTTATTCATCACTAAACAATGCACAAAACGGTTTCAATTCTTGTGTCTTACTTGCTTTATTTTAGAGGTGTACAATCTGAGACTTGGTGTAAGGGTCAAAGCACCAGACTAGAAATCAGGAAACGGAGTACTAACCTCACCTTAGGTACAAAAGTTGTTTGGGTGACTTTGGGATAATCACCAGACGATGATGAATTCTAGACCTCCCTTTACGCATGAAAGCCAGCAGCTGGGTGATCTTAGGCCAATCACTCTCTCTCTCTAAGCCCAAACCACCTCACAGGGTTGTTGTTGGGGAAAAAACAGGAGGAGGAAGGAGTATTATGTAAGTTTGCTTCCTTGAGTTATTTGTAAAAATAACTAAATAAAATAAAATTAGTGATTCCTGAAAATCTTGCATGTGGCTATATATTACGATACAGCAACCTGTGCTTTTGTAAGCCGTTCAGATTTTTAAAAACTGAACTGGCATAAAAACACTTATAATAAATGAATACATAAATCAGCAAACCTGACAGGGGGGAAATAATTCAACATAGAAGTGGAAAGTAATCATATTCAGTGTAAGTTTAATTAAAATTTAAATGCTATACAGATTTTAGTTCCACCCATTTAAAAAAAAAATTCTGTTCATTTAACGTTTTCCTCTTTTCTGACTGTGCTTTATGACCCAGAAAATGTGTGTAGAACCATCTTATTTTTATATCTTGCCTGTTTTTCTCCTTTATTGTATCTTCTGTTTTTTCAATTAGCATCAGCAAACATATGAATCCTATTGTTCAACCAAGGAACACTTTGCATGTTTAGTTTAATATTAAAGGGACTGTATAATATTATTGATCTTAATATGCCTTGAAGCAAGCTAAGCATACATTCCAAACTGATAGCATATATAGATGGGCTGGAATACTGAATCCTCCCATTCTACAGAAACGCACAACTGCTAGAGATGATGGAGCTATAGCTTCACAAACCTGGGGTGTAATAGGCTGGAAAAAAGCTGGCATCTCTATTGGAATTCAGAGTGAAATACACAGCTCTTTGTTCATGCTTAATTTTCGCTATCTAAAAGACACTGAAAAAAATATGAGCCAACAGAAATATGTAGCCTCAGGCCTAGCTTAACCCTGTTCCAAGGACAAGATACATAATCCCCCAAACCAGCTCCTAGGAGGTTTAATTCTCTCAGATAAGAAAAACACAATAATATTGAGCTGATTTAACAACTAATAATTTGTGACTTTCATGAACACAAATATTTTATTTTATTGATCTGATTCCATTCTGGAACTCCAAAACAACTTTTAGCAGCATAAAACGTAAAGGAAAATGAGATAGGAATATAATCAGGTAAATAAAAATATAAAGGAAATAATCAAGATAGAAAATCAAGGCAAAATAGATGCAAAATATGTCAAGAACTAAAGATTCCTTCCACCCCACCCCAAGGCCTGGAAAAACAATCAAGGCTTTCCAGAATGTCAATAGGGTTATGTTAATCTAAGCAGTACAACAACCATGTTTTGTCTTAAATCAAGATCAGTAATGCAACCTCAGAATGGGGAGATTCTACTTTACTGGCTGTATTAATAGCCATCAACAGATTGTTCCTCATCTGTTGATATATCTAATCTCCCCTAAATTAGTGGCCACACTATGTTGTGTGAGTGAGTTTTAAAAGCTAAAACTTTTGTTTTCTGCAAAAAGCAACACTGTTTTTTTATCTCCTCTCTTTTCTTTTAAATACTACTGTATAAATCCAACTTTGGAGAGTTGAGCAAGGATTTTTTTTTATACAATATTTTTTTCCTGCAAAAGCAAAACAAGATCCCTGAATAATTCTCTGATTTCAAATCTCTTACCACCAATGTTGTGTGTCATCCTGCAGCATTACTGGCCAAATGTTTATGGAGATTCTCAATTATCCAGGTCATAGTTGTCCCAAAGATGCTTTTCAAAAAGTAACTGGACTTGGTTTTTGTTTCCTTGAAAATATTTTGCTTTTCATCCAAGATTCTTCAGTTCTTGAATTGAAACTTGACCTGAAAAAGTTTCTTGGATGAGAAGTGAAACATTTCTAAGGAAAGAAAAAAAAAACCCCAAGAAAGTCCAGTTGCCTTCTGAAAAGCACCTTTGGGATTACTGGCTAAGAAGCATCGGTTAATAAAACGCACACCTTCCTTGCCATATGCAAAGGAGTATGAAGAGAGATTGTGATTCTGACTTATTAGTAGTACTAACTATCCTATGCACCTAATAGCTATAAGCATTTTAAAAGCAGTAGGTTGATACAGAGGAGAGGGGCTAGGAATAAAAATGTTACAGTTCAAAACCAATAATTTAAAAGATTTTGTTCCTCTTATTCTTGTCTGTCTGTTGCTTCCTCCCTTCTTGCAGTTGCCCGTTTGCAATAAACATTCCTCTGACAATCTTTATTCTTGCTAACCCCCATGTTTTTCTTTCAAGTTCGATGGGCAGGCAGTCTGTGCATCTGGTTCATTGAATTGCTGCTTATGAATAGAATAGAATAGAATAGAATGGAATAGAATGGAATAGAATGGAATAGAATGGAATAGAATGGAATAGAAT
>BLBF01000042.1:24515608-24645122 GCA_015471245.1 Laticauda colubrina | reverse complement strand
ATAGAATGGAATAGAATGGAATAGAATGGAATAGAATGGAATAGAATAGAATAGAACAGAACATAGAATTCTTTATTGGACACACAAGGAACTTGTCTTGGTGCAAATGCTCTCAGTGTACATAAAAGAAAAGATACATTTGTCAAGAATCATAAGGTACAACACTTAATAATAGTCATAGGGTACAAATAAGCAATCAAATCATATTAGGAAACAGTCAATATAAATCGTAAGAATACAAGCAACAAAGTTACAGTCATACAGTCACAAGTGGGAGGGTATGAGTGATAAGAAGTGATGATAAGATTAATAGTAATAGTAGTGCAGACTTTGTAAATAGTTGGACAGTGTTGAGGGAATTATTTATTTAACAGAGTGATGGCGTTCTTGTGTCTAGTTATTCTGGTGTGCAGTGCTCTATAACGTTGTTTTGAGGGTAGTTGAAATAGTTTATGTCCGGGATGTGAGGGGTCTGTAGATATTTTCAACCCTCTTTTTGACTCGTGCAGTATACAGGTCCTCGAACGAAGGCAGGTTGGTAGTGATTGTTTTTTCTGCAGTTCCTAATTACTCTCTGAAATCTGTGTCTCTGTCTTGTTGTGATGCAGAACCAAAACAGACAGTTATAGAAGTGCAGATGACAAACTCAATAATTCCTCTGAAGAACTGAATCTGCAGCTCCTTGGGCAGTTTGAGCTTTCTGAGTTGGTGCAGAAAGAACATTCTTCATTGTGCTTTTTTGATGATGTTTTTGATGTTAGATGTCCATTTTATGTCTTCCATGCCTGCTCTGACCCTCTTCCCTTTCTGCTTACGGAGTGCGGAAATATATTTTATCTCAGCCTTGGCAAAGGGCGCTTTTTCGAATGCCACTGTCTCGTGCAGGCCATTTGAAAGACATATGCTTCTTGACTTGATCTAAATTTCAAACCAGAATATACAATTGCTATTCATAATGGATGGCAGGAAAGTGGCCCATTAGTTTGGATAAACCTAGTATTATTGCTGATAGCTGTAGATATTGAAGGAGGAAGTTTATAAGACATAATCAATCAATATTTGAGAAACTCAAAAGACATTGAAGTTATTGGCTAGGGAGCACTTTACAACTGCTATTATCCCAAGGTGCTTTTTCACAAGGTGCTTTTTCAAAAACTGGACTTTGCTTTTTCCTTGAAAACATTTTGCTTCTTAGATGAGAAATGAAACATCATCAAGGAAAAAACAAAGTTCAGTTGCCTTTTCAAAAAGCATCATTGGGACAACCATGACCTGGGTGACTGAGACTCCATAGACAACTGCTACTATCGTTGGATACTTTGATTGCTAAAAGGAAAATAGGACAGAAATCTTACAAACACTGAGCCGGCATGGTGGAGTTAATTAGCACTGAGACAGAATTGGGAACACCAGAGCTCAAGGTCACTCTCAACCATGGACTCACTGGGTGACTTGGATCAGTCTTTATGTATCATCCAACTGATCTGACAGGACTACTGTAGAGGAAAATAGGAGGAGAAAAACCCATTTACAACTCCTTGACCTCCTGAAGAAATATAGAATATGAAATTAATGCACACTCCAACCAAATTTTTATCTAAGAAACCTCTTTTGGACCAAATCATTGGTTTAATACCAACATTTCCTACAGTGACCAAAAGACAAAAGGATAATCGTCCCTTAATTATTCTCTAGCAATTGGTTATTCAAGTTTCTCTGTATACAGAGAATTAGTCTGAACAAAGAGCCTGACCAGTAACCTTATTGTCCAAGAACACTGGTGAGTAAATTCTGCTGGTCTGTAAGCTCCACAAGCCATGGTTGGCATGTTTCAATGTCACATTGTCAAACCCCAAAGCAGCAGGTTGGTGTTCATAATCTCTTGGAATCAATCAAACTTTAGAGGCTATGTTTGGAAGGAAGTGGGGCAATCATATGGAATGTGAACATTAGGGAATAAAAATTGAAGAATTAGAACTAGCAGAAAGGAACTAGCTAGCTGGGAGTATAGATCTAGGACAAGGAGATGGCTGGTGGAGGCCACTCTAGAACAATCCTGGCTTTAGTGGGCATGCAGGGAAGGTAATAAATGGAGGATTTCAGCATTTGTGGGATTCCTCCCTCTGGCAGAGGTTTGTTGCAAGGATGTAGGAAATGAGCAGGTTAAGCCTGAGGGCAGGGTCAAATGCATCATCAGTTTGGAGTCGATGCATCCTATGAGACCCACATCCAACCGCCAGTGAATTCCACTGACCCTTATCTGGCACCAATTTGGCTTGAACATTAATAGATCAGATTCTTGGGTACAGATTGCATGTAATAAACTTGTAATTCTTTGAACTCAGCTCCTGTTTCTGGTTACCTGCACCTGATAAGGAGCTTTTTATGTGAGTTAAGCTCAAAGTTATTTAGCTGCTGTTTTTTCTTTTCCCACAAGATGTTTCTAAAATCTAGAAGAAATTAGTTTTCTTCTAATTATCTAATCCAACAGACCACTTAGGAAAATTGGTATCAGTCAAATATTTCAAGGAGTCTGACAGTTCTACACCAGTACCTTACCTTTACAGATGGTCCTTGACTTACAACCGGTCATTTAACCACCGTTCAAAATTACAACAGTCCCAGAAAGGATGCTTTGCAATCTGTAAAGCACTTCTGGTCTTCATAAAATGCTGCACCCTCCCACAGTCACATTTCTGCATTTTGAGTATTTGGCATACAGCTTGCATTTATGACTGGTTGCAACATCCTGCAATCACATGATAAATTGCTATCTATTTTTCTGGTTTCCAGCAAAAAACACCCATTTGGGAGAATAGATTCACTTAACGACTTATTTCTTAAATTCCAGTCCAATTGTGGTTGTTAAGTTAAGGACTCCTTGTATTAACTTGGGGTTGGTTAGACTAGATCAATTAAGGTGTTTTTCACTTCTATTTTTTATTCTATAAGAAACTCTTTTTGTGACATCAGTATTTTTAAAAACCAATAGTCTGACAATTCCAAAACATCTACACCAAGGCATATGGCAAAATTCTTTCTAAATTGCAATAACCATAACTCCACAGAATAAATCACTGGGAGAATTCTTTACTAAGGCTACCAAAGCCTTAGTAAAGGCTTTCAGAGACCTTCAAATAAAAGTTTTCATTGAAGCTACTTATTGAAGTGACTTAATGAATTAAATGATATATCAAAGTCCACAGGGAACAGGTCTTGAACTTTAGAATAAACACTTCACATTCTACCTGTAAGGGATTGGAGAAAATAGCAAGCTAAATTAAGCGATCAATAAGACTAGATTCTAAAATACTGTAGTGAAGAATAAAACTAATAATGTAAAACCTACAGTTATTCCCTCTGAAAATAGAAATATATTCTCCATTTCTTCTAAAAGAATTATTTTAAAAGAAAAGAATTTTAAAAACTAAAATCACCCTGTATGTTTGATGATGTACATACCCAAATCATTGCAGCTGGATTCATACATGCTAAGCTTTGATTAATTTCAATCTTGCTTTGGTTTTTTGTGCCCTATTACTTATTGATAGCATTTTCTATCACTCCAATCAAATTATACAGAAGCAATCTCAAAAGCAATCTCTCAATATACAGTAATCAAGAAAAATGAGTAACCATACAATCTAAAAACTATAGTCAGCCACTATTTAGAGGCAGTTCTCAACTTACTACGATAATTAAGTCCAAAATTTCTGTTGCTGAGACATTTGTTGTGAGTTTTGCACCACTTTATGACCTTTCTTGCCACAGTTGTCAAGTGAATTACTGTAGTTGTTAAAGTAGTAACATGGTTGTTAAATAAACCTGGCTTCCCCTTTGACTTTGCTTATCAGAAGGTTGCAAAAGGGGGCCACATGACCCCAGGGACACTGAAGCCATCATAAATTTGAGTCTGTTGCCAAGTGTCTGAATTTTGATCACAGGACCATAATTGTGAAAAATGGTCATGTCACTTTTTTCAGTCCCGTTGTCACTTCAAGCTGTCACTAAAGGAATTGTTATAAGTTGAGGACTACCTGCTTTATACCAAGCATAAAACAATCAAAAGCACAAACAAAAATAACAGTTTTTATTTTTTTCCAGAAAGCCAAGACATTTGAACACAATATTCCATTTGTGTTCCAGAACTAAGTAAAGGATATTTTCATGAGCAGAAATGATTGAATTTTGACTAATATTTCCTGAAAAATGCAAGTGGCAAACGCCTGAGCACAAACAGACTCACTCTGATGCCTCCAACTCGAACACCCCCCCACCAGGCACCCAGGTGAAACCTGGCTTCCTAATGGATAGCAGCCGTCCTTTCACACGAAGCCAAGCTGCACTGAAAGCCTCCAACACAGGAACAGAGTGTTGCCAGCCAATCAAAGCCACAAAACAGACAGAAGAAACCAGAAACACCAATCAATCAAACTCCAAGTCCAGTGAACACAGACCAAAACTCCCAGCCAATCAGAATAGGCCAGCCTCGAATTTGAAACCAAAAGCTGTGAGACCCACATCCATACAGAAGCCTGATGATGGCAGATGAGATTCTGCTGAAACGTTGCTACAACTTTAACAGAACTACAATGACGTGGGATAATACCCGAAGGAAGCTGAACAGCACACATGTAAGTACCCGCGAAAGCCTAAAAAAACATATGTATATTTGTTTTTCTAAGTTATCTCACACACACACACACACACACACACACACACACACACACACACACATATATATATATATATATATATATATATATATATATATATATATATAAATCCTTCCATTCCCCACCATCCAATCAGAGCTGAAGAAGCTTCTTGGATAAGAAGTGAAACGTTTTCAAAGAAAAACCAAGAAGTCCAGTTGTCTCTTGAAAAAGCACCTTTGGGACAACCATGACCTGGATGACTGAGGATCTCTATAGACATCAAAATGAGGTTACCTAGTTTGCATAATGAAACGTTCACAAGAAAACAACCAAGTTCAGAAAGCACTAAGGAGTCCTTATTTCAACCCTGAACTACAAATATTCTCCTTTATAAGTTAGTGTCCTGTGGTCTGATGGTAAATTAGCCCTCATACCTTTTTGCTCTTCTGCTTGTGAGTCTAATTTTAAATTGAAAGGATACTCTTGGCAATGCAGGTTTAGAGCAGACCATAAAACTGCAGTTTATGGACATAACATATAAGCAGCCCTGCTGGATCAAGACAGCAATCCGTTTTATTTAAAGGTGAACAACTCTTTGGCATGCATGTACATTAGGTAAAGGCCAAGGATATAAAATGCACAATGCTATACTACACCCATTGTTTTGGAGACAATTTGCAACCTATGCATTTTCAGTGTGTCATGTTTTTATGCTTCCTGCCTAGAAACAGTGAGAAATGATCATTAGCGGGAAGACCCCAAAGAACACAAAAGCCATAAATCAGACTGTCCCTAAGAGCGCAAAAAAGTCTGGACAAATAGTCCTCAACTTACGACCACAATTGACCCCAAATGTATGTTACTAAGAGAGAAATTTGTTAAGTTTTACCCCATTTGACGACTTTTCTTGCCACATTTGTTAAGTGAATCACTGCAGTTCTTAAATTAGTAACACAGTTGTTATATGAATCTAGTTTCCACATTGACTTTGCTTGTCAGAAGGTTGCAAAAGGGGATCACATGACTTCAGAACACAGCAACTGCCATAAATGTGATTCAGTTGTCAAGCATTAATGGATTGAAACTAATCAAGGAGAGAAGCAACCTAGAATTAAGAAGAATTTTCCTGACAGTTAGAACAATTAATCAGTGGAACAACTTGCCTCTAGAAGTTCTGAATGCTCCAACACTATAATTGGATAACTATTTGTCTGAAATGGTATAGGCTTTCCTGCCTAAAGCCCCTGTCACACTGAACCAATGGATGCAAAGAGGATGTAAAACAGACAAAAAAGCTTGCCATCCGTTGGAAAACACGATGCATCCGTTGTGTACTCACTGCGTATGTCTTTCATACGCTCTATCCGTCAAACATCCATCTACTGTGATTTCATCCGCTCAAAAAGTTTTGAGCTGCACAAAACTTTTTGAGCAGATGAACTTTCCGCCGCGTATGATGTACATCCGCGACACATACGGCCAACAAACGTTCTACGTCCGTTGTCATCTGTTACACGTCCGATGTGTCCTCTCAGCATCCTCTGGCCATCCGCGCAACTCACATCCGCTGCAGCTGAAAACGGAAAGAGGGAGGAAGCGAAAGGTACGCAGAACGTCCACACAGCGTTAGTAGCACGGACATAGAAAGGATGAAAGTGGATGCAGCTCGGATATAAAGGATTAAAACAGACAAAACATTCGTATATGGGACGTATCTCGGATATTTAGGATGTCTGAGGATGTCTAGAGTATGTGGAGGGACACCTAGCGGAAAACCGACATTTCCTATAAAAAGGGGGAGGAAATCACCTGGATCTCACTATCAGTCCAGCAGCCCTGGTGTGCATACCTCTTCAGCCTTGCTCTTGCTCTTCCACATCATCCATTGATCTCCACCATGGATCATCGCACACTCCTTTTGGTAGTTGCCATCATTCAACACCAGAACCAAGCCCTCTTCAGACTGCTTCACCTTTTCTACGCAAAGGGAAGAAGGAGACGTCCAAGAGCTGTCTGGGTCCAAAGATGGATTGGGAGAAGAGTGGAGTTTGGACTCTATGACAAGCTGATGGTGGAGCTGAGGAATGAAAACCCTTGTGCATTCCAGCACTTCATGAGGATGCCACCAGCCATGTTTGACGAAGTTGTGGAGCGTCTGAGACCCAGGTTGACCAAGGCAAACACCAACTTCCGGCCCAGCCTGGACCCTGGACTGAAGGTGGCACTGACTCTGCGCCACCTGGCCTCTGGGACCACATACAGAAACATGCAGTATGCCTGGAGGGTACCATACAACACCATCAGCAAAGGGGTCAGAGAAGTGGTACAGGCCATCATCGAAGAATATGTGGAGGAGCTCCTCCAGTGTCCCACCACTGAAGAAGGCTGGAGGATACTTGCAGAGCAGTGGTATCAGAGGTGGAACTTTCCCCACACCGTTGGAGCCACAGATGGGAAGCACGTGGCCTGCAAAGCTCCACCCAACTCAGGGTCCAATTATTTCAACTCCAAGGGCTTCTTCAGCATCATCCTCTTTGCCATGGTTGATGCTGACTACAAGTTCATGTACATCGATGCTTCAGGCAATGGGTCAGCTTCAGATGCCCAGGTATACAACGCCAGTGACCTCAAGGGTGGCCTGGAATGCAACCTCATCAGGAGTTTCCCAGATCCAGACCCCCTACCCAATGACACTCAAGATGTGCCCTACTTCATCGTGGGGGATGACGCCTTCTCCCTCAGAACCTACCTCATGAAGCCCTACACTTCAAGATACCTCACCCATGAAGAGAGTATCTTCAACTACAGGCTGTCCAGGGCAAGACCGGTGGTGGAGAACGCCTTTGGCATCCTGGCCAACAGGTTCCAGGTACTTCTCACCACCATGCAGCATTGCCCAGAGACCGTGAGGAGCATCATGGAAGCTTGCTGCATCCTGCATAATCTCATGCGCACCCGCTACCCAGTGTTGCAGAACAGGCTTGTGGACCGTCAACAAGGGAATGGGGACATGGAGCCTGGGGAATGGAGGCAAGGACTAAACCTGATAGACACTGTGGATGTGCAAGGCCCCAACAGAGCTTCACGTGGAGGGAAGAAGCAGCGCAACTTCCTGAAACACTGGTGCAACTCCCCAGCTGGAGCAGTGGAGTGGCAAGACAGGATGGTAGATGCTTAATGGATGCTTCCTTCAGCCTGTCTCATCACACTGATGAGATTGTGCCATGTATGTTGAGTGGCCTTACAATGAATAGGGCATTAATAAAGAGTTTTGTTTATGTTGAAATGTGTTGATCAATGATTAAATTGTTATTGATAACAATGGGGCAGCTGGGAGGGTGGACCATACAGTCCCATTCTGCTTGCTCTGGAAGTTTATCTATCTCACAGCTATCCTTACCCATCCCACAACTATCCTTATCCCACAGCTATCCTTACCAATCCCACAGCTATCATTACCCATCCCAGAGCTATCCATCCCACAGCTATCATTACCCATCCCAGAGCTATCCTTACCCATCCCACAGCTATCCATCCCACAGCTATCCTTACCAATCCCACAAGCATGCAAAGGCTTAACCCTTTTTTCAAAGTTTTCCCCAACACTTTATTAAGTAAAAAAAATGAACCAAGTGTGTGAAGCAAAAATAACCTTTATTAATAACAAACTGTATGACTTTATTAAAAAGGAAAATGACCCAAGTAAAGTGTCTTTAAGCAAAGATAAGGTGAACAGGTAACAACTCAGTCTCTGGCACTCTTCTCAGTCACTCTGAGGCGTGCCCATGGTCTCAGATGTAAAGGGGCCAGGGACTGTGGAGGTGGATTTTGCTGGAGTGCTGGTCTGAGGCACCATTGGGGTGCCTGGCCCTGAGAGTACAACAGGAGATGTCGTGTGTAGGAAGCTCTCAGAGAGCTGACTCAGTCCTGTGAGGCTGAGAGGCACTTCCTCAAGGACCTGGGATGTGAGGCCCAAGACTGATGACAGATGTTCTGAGGAAGGGCTTGGCTGTGGGGTGGAGGAAGGAGGAGTGTAGTGGGGCTGTCTGGTCTGCAGCTGGGTCAGCTGAGGCGTCTGTGACGTCTGAGGAACCTGGGTCTGGACTGGGAAGGGCTGCCTCTGCTGTGGGAAGTCCTGGTAGTAGTAGGCTTGGTAGGCGAGGGGCTGCTGGAATACGTGGAAGGGCTGTGACATCGCCTGGGGCGGAGGAGCAGACCTGGAGTGGGTAGCAGCAGGTTCAGCTGGGCCTGGAGGGTGGTGCAGAAGAGCTGTGATCCGCTCCTTCATCACCTGGTACTGGGCCTCGGGAATGTCCATGAGGGTCTAGCTCACGTAGGTGATGAAGGGCTTGTGGTTGGAGGATGGTATGTCGAAGTGGACCAGCTGGGAGAGGAGATCTGTGCTGGCTTTTATTGTGTCCCTGATCTCCGAGAGGACAGTGTGGCTCTGTCCCTCCAGTCTGCCTCTCTGCCTGCTTTCGGTGGAGGTGAAGCTGGGTGTGGGTTGGTCTCTGGTGGCTGCTTCTTCTTGCTCCATCTGAGACAGGGGATCCTCCACATCCTCTGGCACGGGGAGTGCAGCTGTCGGGGGGGTCTCTGTCATGGGTCCCTCCAAAGACACCTGCTTGGACACTGTAGCTGTCTCCTGGCTGGAAGAGGAGTGCCTCTCTGTGGGCTGTCTGAGGGAGAGGGTTGACAAAGGGGCTGCTCCTTGGTGGCGGATCTCACCCTCCAGGAAGCTGCACCTGGCCATGACATAGGTCTCCCGGTCAGTGAGCTTGACAGCAGCCTGCCTGGATTTCTTCAGGTGCAGCTTGCCATACCAGGTGTGCATATGCTTCCACCACCCCAGGAGGACATCTGAAGTGTAGCCCAGGCTCTCCGCCTTCTCTCTCCACGCTGCCTGCTTCCGCTTGGTGTCGCGATCGAGCCTGTGGCCCTTCCTCCACAGGTACTCGTTCTCCCTCAGCCATTCCAGCACCTCCTCCTCATGGTCTTCGGAAATGGAGTACTGTTTCCTCTCCCCCTTCTCCTTGCCTTGCCTCTTCCTCCCTCTGGCAGGGGCTTCAGGGCCTTCAGCAGCAGGGCTTTGAGGGCCCTGGGGCTGGTCCACCACAGCAACAGGAGAAGCAGCAGCAGTAGCAGAAGAAGCAGCAGCAGCAGCAGGAGAAGCAGCAGCAGCAGCAGCAGCAGCAGCAGAAGCACCAGCAGCAGCACCAGCAGCACCACCAGCAGGAGAAGCACCAGGAGCACCAGCAGCACCAGCAGCAGGAGAAGCACCAGCAGCACCAGCAGCAGCAGCAGAACCACCAGCAGCTTCAGAGTCAGCGCCAGGGGGTGGGATGGTGGTTTTGTCCTTCTTGCCAGGGCTGGCAGGATTAGGCACAGGCTTCCTCTTCTTCCCCATGGCGTTCTCTCAAGATGTCTCTGGCAGCAGGTCTTTCCTCTGAATGGTGACCTGCTTGCGAGCTGCATCCTTTTATATCCGCGGAGCTTACACAATTCATCCTCCCCGCATGCGCAGTGAATGCTTTGCATCCACTAGGCATCCGCTATGCATCCTATAGGCGTCCGTGATGCATCCACGTCATCCGCTACGCATCCGCTATGCATCCGCTTCTTTCGCTACGCGTCTGCTTCGCTGTTCTCCCCCGGAAGCCCTGCGGATGTGTCATCCACTTCCATCCGCTAGGCTTCCTACGAACATCCGCTTTACATCCCCACTACATCCTCCCCACGTCCATTCCTTTCCATTGTTGTCCGCTCTGTTTATGCAAATTTGGGGCACTTTTGAGAGCGGATAACAACGGATGGAAAATTTGCTCATCCGCTGTGTCCTTTTTACATACGTTTTGCATCCGTCGGCCAGTGTGACATAGCCTTAAGCAGGGGGTTGGACTATAAGACTTCCAAAGTCCCTTCCAACTCTGTTATTCTATCAGAATGTAAATCACATGATCATGGGGATACTTGTAATGGTCATAAGTTACTTTTTTCAATGCCATTGTAACTTTGAATGGTCACTAAATGAACTGTTGTAAGTCGAAGACTATCTATATGTGCCAGACTCCCTCTGCATCTATAGGGTATCCGCCCGGACTCAATCCAATTTCTTCAGTAGACAGCCAAATAACTGTAGGAATAAAGTATGCAGGAGACATAATATTTGTCCCCCATCAATGAACATTTACAGAGGCTCTAAAGGTAGTCCTCAACTTACGACCATAATTGAGCCCAGAATTTATGTTGCTGAGAAATTTGTGATGCAAGTTTTGCCCCATTTTATGATTTTTCTTGCCACATTTGTTAGGTGAATCACTGCAGCTGTTAAATTAATAACAAAGTTGTGAAGTGAATCTGTCTTCCCCCATTGACTGTCAGAAGGTCGCAAAAGTTGATCACGTGACCCCGGAACACTGCAAGTGGCATAACTATGAACCAGTTGTCAAGCATCTGAATGTAAATCATGTGACCAGGGGGATGGATGCTGCAATGTCATAAGTCACTTTTTTCAGTGCCGTTATAATTTCAAATGACCACTAAGTGAAGTGCTGTACATCAAGGACTATCTGTATTGCCTCTGAATATGAAGATCCATTACATGGCAGGGATATTTTAAGGCAGGGATGTTAAACTGACAGCCTGCAGTCCAGATGCACAATTCGCAGGCCTCACCCACTCCAGGTTCCATGAAAGGAAATATGTTGCAATATGTCACATGACGCAACGTGGTGAGTTTGACATCTGTGTTTTAAGAGCTTGATTTTGGGGCCACCATTTCAAAACAAAAGTTGAGGAAAAATCATTTGTCAGTTTCATAAAGGTGCATATTCCAGTTCAAGGAAGAAACAGTCAAAGGTGAAACTTAAAAGATCCAGTGTTCGATGAATAACCAAACCCACACACCTCTATACAAAATGTATCTGTATTTTTCCTCTATTTAACAAGAATAATAACCTTTATTTTCCACTGTCTGCATATATCCGTGGATAGATTTCTCAAAGTATGCACCTAAGGCTCTGTCTGCAGCTTATTAGGGTGTGGGAAGTCTTTCTTTTAAAACTCTGGCACATTTGCCTTTTCCTTTTGAGTTTGTTTTCTGAGCTAGTAGCAGCATGAAGGAGTCTGGGAAATGTGTCTCTTTGCTGGCAGACAGACGATTGCTGAGTCAGCTGGATTGAAGGTGCCAAGGTGAAAGTTTTGTTGTTTTGACCTCTTCTTTTCGCCAGCTTATTTGGAGGAAAACTTTGAAAGCTGAAGATTATATTTTCTCCTTGTGACAAATTGCTGCCTTTAGTTCCATTATAAATACTTGAAAAAGAAAACATAGTGACACCTATGATAGGATCTGAACACTCATCTGGACAATACCCTTCCAATTGCGGAAATACCAGTACTGACTTTTTTTAACAGAATAATAGAGTTGGAAGAGATGTTGGAGGTCTGTAATCCCTCTAGCAGGAAACCCTATCCTATTTCAGACAAATGATTGGTCCAATCTCCAATGATGGAGCATTCACAACTTCTGGAGGTTGTCCACTGATTGTTCTGTCAGGAAATTTCTCCTTAATTCTAGGTTGCTTCTCTCCTTGATTAGTTTTTATCCACTGCTTCTTGTCCTGACTTTACGTACTTTGGAGAATAGTTTGACTCCCTCTTATTTGTGGCAACCCTGGAGATATTGGAAGACTGCTATCATGTCACCCCCAATCCTTCTTTTCATTAAACTAGACATACCCAATTCCTGCAACTGTTCTTCATACTTTTTAGCCTCCAGTCCCCTAATCATCTTTGTTACTCTTCTCTGCACTCTTTCTGGAGTCTCAACATCTTTTTTTATATAATGGCAACCTGGATGCAATATTCCAACTGCGGTCTTACCAAGGCATTATAAAGTGGAATTTATATTTCATATGATCTTGATTCTATTCCAAGGAACTGAGGAAGCTTCTTGGGTGAGAAGCAAAATGTCATCAAGGAAAAAACAAAACTGCGTTTTGGAAAAGCACCATTGGGATAATCATGACCTGGATGACTGAGAATCTCCATAGACATATCCCTCTATTAATGCAGCCTAAGGCTGTATTGGCTTTGTAACTCCATAGATCACTCCATAGGTTGCTCAGCTGACATAGTCAGGTACTTTACAGAGCCATGAGCCTTAAAGACAATGAAATTTGTATCTCATTGGTGAGTATGGATCACACTGAATGAAGGCAGAGTTCAGTCCTTGTTCATTGACTAAGCTATTTTACCGAGTCTAATGTTAAGCCTGGGTGATGGAGGAAGGGGAAAAATAATCCTGCCCTTGGGTCTAGTTCCACCTCTCCACTAGTCACAGATAAATAATAACAGGAAGCTGCTTCCTTTGTTCTGTTTGCTTCACCAGCACTTAGTTGATCCCTAAAGACATTCTGGTAGCTAGTACAAGGTTAATCAATCTCTTATCCAATCTTACATCATTACATACTATCAATCTACATACAAGCACAGGGTATACTCAGTTTTGTAAGATCTTTACTTTCTCCACAGTAGTATGGAGATGGTGTATATTACAATTATATATATGTGTGTGTGTGTGTGTGTGTGTGTGTACATACATATATACATACATACATTAGCATGCCATTATGTTATGTTATTTTGTTATATTATATTGTTTTTAATACACCGAGACAATATTACCTTCCCTCTCTGGATTCTTACACCATTTATGTCTGCTTCTTCCTATCAAGTTGATTGCACCTCCATGTTTGCTTATCAATTGAAATGGGTCTCTCTCCTTCACACCCCCAGGCTGCCCAAAGTATGTATGTTTGCAATTACAAGATTTACATGATTGTCCATTTTATGGTTAACAACTTATATACAACTATGACAATAAGATATAAAGAAATAACAAAAAACAATATCCACTCCAAACCCAGCCCCCAACTCCTGTGCCCTAAAACATTTTTCAATTAAAAACAACAACCCAGGGGTACATGTTCAGCCTTATCCTATTTCAATGCGTGGGGCAAGCCAGATTTTTAAGGCTTTCTGGAAGGCTAGCAGGGCAGGGGCCTGCTGGAAATCAACAACTAAGTTTCTCAAACCAAATTCTGCACCTTTGAGCTGGCTTTCATGATCTATATTCAACTGTTCAATAATAAATGGTATGGTTAGGAAGGACAGGGGCCACGCCAATAAAACTTACTTGCTGTCCACTTTGAGCATATGAGGGAGGAAAGAAGCTTGGATTGACAAACTCCACCCCTTTGTCAAATTGATGGACCCATGGAAGTATTGATTGGTGACCAGGGTAATATGACTTACAATATGCAGATAGATATTATATTTCAATAGGAATGAATGGGGGAGGGAGAGCTGATCATTCACCAGCTACTTTAAAAGGGAACCATTTGTGTGCTGTGGTGAGAGAGTGGCAGTGTGAAATGGGGTGTGTGTGTGTGAGAACAGAGTGTGCACCAGTATTAATTTAAAGTGGATACAGTCAAAAAACAAAATAAATGCCATCCTTTTAACATATAGGAAGATTTATATCACCTTTTCTTTTCATCATATTAAAACCCTGAGGTTTTAATCTGGAAATTCACACTATCTCTTCCCCATCAATAAACTTTGTTGATTCATTTTTTTTAAAAAAACAGCAAAACTAAAAAAAAAAATCCGCCCCCAACCCAGTAAGTAATGTCAAACTCTTTGATTTCTCTGCAAGCACCGTTAAGGTCAAAGATCGGTTTTCTCACCCCATTTTCTCCTGCTCGCCTGCCAGGGTCTCTTTTTTCAGTTGTTCTTTTGATCAAATCTCCACGTTGCCTTTTTTTTTTTTTTTCCCTCTCTCTCTCTCTCTCTGTTCACTCTTTCTCCGGATCCGGATACTCCTCAAATTTCCTCCGGAATTTCACTTTGGAAATCCATGACTTTGTGATGGAAAAGGCGGGGTTGGATTCTGGGGCTTGAAAGAAAGAGAGAGCATTACCACATGCGCATTCACTCACATAAGCACACACACTTCTATACGTTCCCAAGGGTGTGGGGAGGGAAGAGAAGCATAAAGATGTGAGCAGCTGTTCCTTTCGCTCCAAAAAGCACTCCCTCCAAATCACCCTATAAGACCCCAGAGATAAGAACTTTCTTTCTCCAAAAAAAATCTCAGGTTCTCTTTCTTCCTCTCGAGTTGGAAAGCGGGTGGAAGCAGGAGATTGTCATCTTTCTGTTGTTCTTTCTGTGTTGCAAAGATTTCTCGCTCTTTTCTAGCGCTTCAGGCAAGCCGATAGCTTTCTCTGCAGAGCTTTAAAACGAAACGGGGGGGAAATCATTTTAAAAATGGAGCTGCTTACCCACTTTGTTCTTTTGTGCAGGATAATGCCAGCAGCCTTTGTTCTCCTTTTTAAAATTGTTATTTAATGTTATCTTCCTTCATCTGCAAACTCCGCTTCGTTTCTATCACATTTCTTCTGAGTTATTTCCAAAGGGGCGGGCGGGGGCGGGGAGGGTGGCTTCTTTGTTGGCTCTGTATTGCCATCTGCTGGAGGAAACCGGACTCCACAGCTTCTGCCGGAACCCTAGAATTAAAACCTTTTTAAACGTGTCAGATATCCGATTGACAGAGGAAAGTTGCTATAAGATTAGAATTGGCCCTGGCCTGGCAGCTTTCACAATTAGAACTGAAGCCATTCTTTAAAAACCTATTGTTAGGAATCATAGAATTGGAAGGGACCTTGAAGTTGGCTTATTCCAAGGTCCTAATTAATTTCTGCCTACAAACATCTCAGGTAGGAAATCTAATGTATTCTCCTGCACTTTATTCTATTGAACAGCCCATAGGACCACAGAGTTCTCAATCTTTAATTAAGGTATTTAGTGTAATTAGAAACCATTGGTCTAGACTCCATTTTCTACAGTAGGAAAATGCAGATTTGCTCCCTCTCCCCCCCAGTGTGAGATTCTTCAAATATCTAGCCAACTTTAGCAAACTAAATATATTTAACTTACAATAACTTTGCTCACAGAATGTAATCACCACAATCTTTACCATCATTTTAAACAGCACTATCCAGCCAGCTCAGGCACATTCAACAAGATGGGTGGCGAATATAAATTTAATTAAATAAATACATCGATTCTAGCATCCTGACTGATTAGTGTTTCCAGGAAGCTGGGAAGAATAAGAATCCATCCATACTGCTGATTTGTAGATAATGTATTTAATATAAAGTTGCTTTTGAAATATGGAAGAACTGCTTTTGCTAAGATAAAAAACACAAGCGTTCTTCCGGAAACTATCTCTGCTCAACCATGGTAATTAGAAAGAAAAGATAAACCAGGACCAGATCAAGAAATGTTGCTGTTTTGCAAACAACAAATGTTGTTTGTTTCAGGTGTGGCTCAGTAGAAATAGAGACAGAATCAAGATATTTGCCTCAATAAGCTTCATGCATTTATTCAGATGAATAAAGATGGCCCCTCAAAGCAAGAAGGAACCCTGAACACACTTTGACACTCATATGTAGATGTTTGCTACATTGTCCACTTCTCCACCCAGAAGCACTGGCATATTCCACCCAGTCAAGCTGGCATATTCCACATAAGGTAAAGAAGCACAGAAATAGTCATCCACCTCCCCTAGAGGTTATCCAAGGACATTGAGTGTCATCTCAGGGACATTAGGTGTTTCCTGAGGAACTTTCCATGACCTTGAAGGCCTGCAGAGGCAATGATGACATCAGTATATATGCTCCCTCAAGACTGTCAATGGAAACATTAGATTCCTGGTCAACATTGGTATGGAGATGGCCCATGCAGGTACACATCTCTATAAACAAAAGCCAACTTGCAATTGCCTTAAAACAGGTGCTAGGACATCATTCTCTATCCATCTGAGGGCAACCATTAGGGCATATGGTTTGTTCTTTCAAAAATCTTCTTTTGCTTCTAATTCCATCTATTATGGCTGATGACTGAGGTGACCTGGCTTTTCTTCCTGATCATGTAGCCCTGGCCCAGCCATATTCAAAGGCAATATATCAAGCTACAGTTCGTGTTTTGTCTGGAACAAGAGTAACCGTTGTTTTTGTGGCTAGCTTATAAGCTTTGTAGGATATCTGTTTATTGTTGGAAGATGCAGGAGATACCAGACAGATTGGACATTTTTTACAGGTAAAGATTAAATTAATGGCTATCACGATCATTAACAAAAGAGCTTGTCTATGGACAAGAACAAGATAATGAGGATGTATAACATACAAGGTAACTTCTTCCATAATTTGGTTAATGGCTTCACTACTGACTGGCTATTGTTAGAAACTAAATGTTGGAGCACATCAGCTTTCCCTAATTTTTCCTAAGGAAGACTTTAGGATGAGGAAAGATCTTTCCTCGTGTGCGGGATAATTCCATTATTTTCAAACAGTCTGACTTAATTACTTAATTACTAGGCCTTATGGGAGTTAGTAATTTGGAGAGCACCAGATTGGGGAAGATTCTCTTTGTTTTCATTTCAGTGGATACACCATAATCTCAAGTAGGCTATCAGTGAGCTAAGCCTTGTCTTGCCTTCAAGGAACATGGATTACAGCAAGTCCTGAACCCAACCTCCTGTTCAAGTAACAACATCTCAAAGACTGTGAGTCACAAGTCTCAGTGAGAACTTCATGTGGAAACTTGTGAACAGCTGAGTAATTAGTGCTCCAAATAAACTGTCCCTTCACATTTCCAACTGCAAGTCTCAAGGATGCCCTTTAGATGAATAAGACATGATATCCAAAGTAATCCCACCAACATTCATCTCCTATTTCTGTTGACCCAATTAAAATAATCCGCCTTGCACCAGATAATTAGTTTCTAAAAAAGGCTGTCAATATTAGATAGCCGATTGCTAGCAAGTTGAGGATACTGTCTGCTCTACTTTTCAAAATGTCCTTTCAATATTTAAAAGTTTAGCCTTCTGTTACCAGTGGTAATGAAAGGACAGTGAAAGTGAAGTTAAAACAAGGAAAGGTCATGTCATTTAGATCCAAAGTAAACCCAAGATGTCATGACTTGACATGAATTTTTAACCGACGATACTTCTGAAAGGCATAACACCTACATTTCTCATTGTAGTTGCTAGAATGGCTAGTCTGCCAGGAGAACCAATGTTCAGAGATACCTTCTTCAAGAGATGCTCAACAGCCTGCCTGCTGAATCTCTGCTTTAAGCAAATCTTCCTTCCAATCAACCTTCATTTGGAAAAGGTAGATGATTCTCCTCTATTTCTGCATTAAGTACCATTAGTTCCCTCAGTTATTCCCAAAACAGAACTATGTGCTTTCAGAGAAGAGTGCCTCATGCACTCCTGGAAAAATCACTGGTCTGAGTTACTCACTGCCAATCACCAAATGGACAGTTTTACTGCTTTTCACTATCTGGTTTAACTGGCTCAGTTCCTGGAACAAAATCACTGCTTTAAGAAAGAGATTATTTTTGCATATCTAAAGGAATCACTGTTTCTTCCATTTCAGGGGCTTGCTGAAAATCAGTGATTCAGAAATGTATGAAAAGTGGCTTTTTCAAAGGGCAGATCATTCTTATACATTCTAAAATGAAATTTCCTATGCAAGAACAGTTGCTAGTTTTAATTAGTCAGAGTACTGGAAAGGAATCACTACAATGGCAGAGTGTCCTATGGACCAATGCAATTCTTGAAGCTTAGCAATAGAAATAGGTTATTTCTTTCCATTTATACAACAATAGAAAGTACAATTCCATCTTTAAAACAAATGGTTTGTCTAATGTGAACAGAAAATGCTGTTCCCAAAATCCTGTAATCCATACATAATACTTGTCAGTTTTAAATAGCTATACTAAGTTTAAGAATTAGAAATGAGATTTATAATTTCCCAAATGGATGGTGGCATTCTCCTACAGTAATCTGAAAATATGGGAAACAATATGGAAGAAGAATGAGGCTTGATAAAAACTTTTTTCAAAAGATTTATTTTTCAGAACATTCTGAAAATGGCAGGAAGAAAATGGTAGTTCATGAAGAAATTGAACAATACTTAAAAGAAAAAAAAAAGAAAAAAGGCATTTCTTTACATACCAACTAGTTTGTGGGATCAAAGACGTGTTGAACTCCTTCCCTTGGAGCAATCTTGCATTTCATGGTCTTTACCGGGAATTTTGGTTTCATCCATGACCAGACAATTTGAAGAACCACAGATTTTAGTGGAGTTAATGCTTGGCTTCATATTTATACTGCTATCCACTTTAGAGGAAGACATCAATGGGCTTGATTTGCCAGTAGAGATGGTCATTGTTTGTGAGGATGAGCTTGTCTGAGTAAGGTCTACTTGCTCCAGACTCACTTCTGGACTTGCTGATTCATCTGCTGATATTTTAGATATAGAGGTCCAAGGCAGAGAGATATGGCCTTTGTAAATATTCCAAGAAAGCAAAAGGAAGAAAAGGAGGGCAACGGTGGACCCCACAACTATCAGACTGAACAACAAACTTTGGATTCTTCTGGATGGCGGTTGCCTTGGGTTCTCTGTCTCTGGGCCAGCCAAAGGTTTGCTTTTTGGACCTGCTATTTCAGAACATATCTGGTTTGACAAGTCACACTTAGGACCGTAGAATGTTTTCTCTGGCTGGGGCTGAAGTAGATAGACAGCCACTGCTACACGAAATATTCTCCCATTGACTTTTTCAACAGACTGACATTCATAAAGCCCAGTATCAGCAACTGTTACATTAAAGACAATTAGTCCTTTTATATGGATGAGATATTTGGCCTCTTCTTCCAGCAAGCGGCTCTTGTTAAACATCCAGAGGAGGTTGGCTGTGTTGGACAAAGGTTCACAGTTAAGATGAGGGCTGCTGCCAAGGGTGACAGGGTACCTTCTGATTTTCTTTTCTGAAAAGCAAGAAGGCTTATTGGTCAGTTTATAGTTTCCTGCCTAGGAACTATGCCAACTTTCTTCACTGTCTGTACTAACTGCCCATCATACAATCTGTATCGCCATTAATGGAAGGGGACATAACATAATGACATTTTAGGTACCATAATAAATACAGTAAAAGATACTGATAAATTACACATAGAATAGAATACTTTTATTGTTATTGCATTCCACAAATACAATGAAATTTGAAAGCAACTCCAGCACACTGCCCCAAACATCACATCACAATCATACTACAGAGTATTTAAAAATTAAAATAATTAAAATAATAATAATAATAATAATAAAGCTAGTCTAAAACCTATCTAAAACATTTAGTAAGTTAAATAGTTTTAAAATGCCACTATATACATATATATAAATCCCAAACGCACTGTTTGATTCAAGACAATTATTGTCTTGGAAAAGAATTTGTTTCTCAGTCTATTCGTCCTCATTTTAAGACACCTATAATGTCTCCCTGATGGTAACAGTTCGAAATATGAATGACCAGGATGAGAACGGTCTATGGAGATTATTAGTGCTCTAGAGAGAGGTCTCTTCCAAAGAAGAAAGAGAGCAACCAATGATTTTTTGTGCTGTGTTTATAACTCTCTGGAGCATCTTCTTATCCACTACAGAACATCCAGCATACTACACCGTTACACAGTATGCCAATATGTTCTGGATGGTAGAACTGTAAAAAGTAACCAGCAACTTCTCACCCAGACCACTCTTTTTCAGCAGCCTCAGAAAGTGCAGGCACTGTTGGGCCTTCTTTGCAATAGCCATAGTGTGGACTGACCAAGAAAGATTGTCAGAAATATGAGTTCCTAGAAATTTAAAACTATGAACTATAAATTATACATGTTAGTGATCTTGCAGAGAGGTATCTCATATGAAGGATCTCATTACAAGTAGATACATTTAATTTTATCTTATACTTGCCAGAGAAAGAATAAAAGAGGCTCTAGCTACCATTTGCCTCTGTATCATGTGCTTTGAAAGCACTGTTTAAAATGTGTTGCATGGTGCTTTAGGTTTTTAAAAAATTAATGTGTTTTTAGCTTTTTAATATTAGCAATCTGATACCAGCTTCTCTCGGTGGTAACAGTACCAGGGATTTTGCTATAAGCCAATGTGCTGATTCTGCTGATGCTCACTTTTGTGTAGGAATTCCCTGGGTTCAGCCCAAGGTTAAAAATGAAGAAGAAGCACTTCAGAGAAAATGACTCCAAAAGGAAAAAGGAGTACGCCTCTCCCTATCTTCAATTGACTCCCCAAAGTCAAGACAATTTATATTCAAAAATAGCGTGCTTTTTTAATCAAATAATATTAAGCTTAGAGAAACAGCATTTTTAACCTACACACATACAAACTGCAAGACTTTCAGTGTTATCTCTGGGAAAATCGCAGTCATCCTCTGCTGGATTGAAAAGGAGATGAAAGCACTTAGACAAGCAGGCAACAACCCTCCTGAGTCTTTCAGTTAATTACTATCCGATATTCAGACCTACACCATGGTTATCTGTACTGCTGTTTTTAACAATGGATAAATGGTTGGACTAGAAGGACTTCCAGTTCCATTGTGTGCTATGAAATTATTGGGACAGGATGACATAGTGCTCATGAGTGACAAGATAGAAAAATGTAGTTATGTTTATGTTGGAAAGAATTCAGGTCCAATTAAAACAGTTCCATGGATCTGTAGAGAAACATCCATATCTGCACGATGGGGAGAGGGAAAAACAGACCATTATTGTAGTTACTATGGAGAAGTACCATATTTGGAGGAGAGAGATTTTGCTGTTAAATACGCACCTCTGACATTACTGTTGCCAGGCAAAGTCAAATAGCAGGGTGATCCCAATGCATTAGCATAACTCCAGATCTCTGCTGTAGTTTGTGCGTGTGCCTGCACATATTTAAGTTATTTGAGAATATGGAATAGATATAAACCCATTGGTTGGACCCAAAAACACCTTTGTGGATATCCATAGGAAGCATATTAGAAGAGAAAATGAGGCAAAGACATTGCAGGAAATATTGGGAAATCATCAAAGGGAATTTAAGATGAAATCAAGAGAGCAACTAATAGCAGAGGGCTATAGTTTTACCATTTATAATTATCAGAAAGATTCAAAATGAATAAAAAAGCTTAAAGTATAGAGCAAAGTAATGCAGAGTTTAAAGTACAATTGTGCACTGAACATACACATGTGATTGCTAAAAAGTATAAACTTTTATTGGAATTTGAAACAGGAAGAACAGATTAAAGACTGTATGATAAAGTTGACTAAGAATTCTGGTTATAACATACAGATGGATCAATAGCAAAAGGGTTGAAATTTATAATATGCTATGACCTTAAAGAGGATGTTTATAAATTAATATACTGTTGGTACATCACATCAGAGAAATTAACTAAAATATACAAAGGTATTCCACATGTATGTTGGAAATGTGAACAACATAAAGGGACACTCTATCATGCTTTGGTGTACATTTAAAAAACTAAAAAATGATGCCTGGAGTCATGAAATATTATTTCAATACATGAAATAAATATATATGCAGCAAGATTACTATATGAACAAAGATGAAAGATTCAACAATATTCACTATGGAGAAATGGTTTGTGAAATTGACAGATCTTGCTGAAATGGATACATTAACTTCTTTAATTAGAGAAAAGACAATATCTACATTTATTGGTGATTGGAAACACAACTATGGTGTAAAAATGAAAAATGAGCATATGATTTTGAAGATTAGATAGGATATATTACAAAAATAAGATCATGATGTAACTTTAAAAGAGTTTAAAATATAATTGAAAGAGTTTAAAATATAATTGCTATGAAGAATATCAGAAGTTTGTATCCTTTTCTTCCTTTATTTTTATTGTATTTTATTTTCTGGCATTTTTGGCTATCTTTTATTTCTTCTTTTCTTCCTTATTTTATATTGGTTTGCTTTAATGTTTATTTTTTAAAATGTTTGATAAAAATTACAAATAAAAATATGCAAATGATGCCTCTCTTATGTCTTTACATATATTTGCAACACATTTATTGCATCAGATCACAATCTAAATACTTGCTTATATGAGATAGGCTTTTTTCCCCTTTAAAGCCCTATTAGCTTACTAATTTTTCTGTTTCTTCTCTATGTTTGATTATTTCAATGCATAAAAAGTAATAGGCTGTCCACATTTAGCAACCCCAATCGAGACTGTCAATGTGGTCATTTGGCAAAGTGATTACTAAATGAAACCGTGACTATGCTTATGATCTTACTCCAGCTTTTCATTGCTTTACAGAGCTATGAAGATTATGAATGTGAGGATTGGACATAAAATTACTTTATTCAGTTATTGTTGTAACTGAAAGTTGCTAAATGAGGCAGTTGTTAAACAAGTTGCTAAATTACTAGCTGTAATTAAACATTTAATTCACCTAATTTTGTCTAAAGAACTTTTCTCCCAATTAATGACATATAACAATCATTTTTATTTGTTGCGCTCCCAACCTCTTTGTAAAAGTTAAGAGTATTCTGCTTTTTTTTTCTCAAACTTATTATGTAGCATCCTGACAATGATTGAATGTACACAGATATATTAAAAAATTGGATAGAGGGCATATTATCAAGAGGGTTCTTGATAATATGCCCTCTAATGCAAAAAGCATTATATAGCTGAATCTGAGAGTGATCAATTTAAATTTTTCATAGTATATTAGAATGATATTACATTATAGACATCATGGAAAATATAAATGGCAGCTTCCAGATTAGCATGAACTAGAGTACTAATAAAGTATTTGTTTAAGGGAAAGTGGACATGGCAGTTGTCAGCAGTGGATCCTAATTAGATACTAAAAGCCCAGAAACTGCCCAAGGTTATGGAGAAACTGTTACCAATTTGTCCTTTAGCTTTGGGTGAAATTGGTTTAAAGAATGAAATTACCTGTACTGCGAAAGTAATAAATCTGCCCTAAGCAATTGAACTAAGTAAATAAGGATGGATTATAGCATTTAATGTTAAATGATTCACCTAAACTTGGAATACTTGTATGGTGTAATTTATTATATCAACAATTTTGTAACTAAACAATAATTGCTTTTAGAAAATATATGTTGCCTTATTTTTTAAAAAAAAATTCCCTACCTACTTCAGGACATCTGTTGATATCACCATTCCTGATGCTCTGGATTAGATCTCTTGATAAAAGAAGAAAGAAAAAAAACCCTACTTCATAAAGATATTCAAAAACATTCAAAGTGGACAGAAATCTCTTAAAAATCTACTTTCAGCTTTGAAATGCAGAGAAGGAAGTCTGAGAATAGCAGCAATCAGAAACACTTCTACAAAGAGAGGCTAAGAAGAATTTTCTTCAATGGCATAAACTACATAGAAGATGGAATATACCACTTGCAGCTGTGGGCACTTCTGTATGTGTTTCACCTTACACCTATCCTAGTTTTTCTACTGAGCAACCAATGCCAATCCTGTTTCCTCGGCATTTCCCTCTCCCTGCAGCTGACAAGCTACCTTATTGCCTCAAACTCATACACTGGGCCTCAATGTTGAAGTCTCATCGTAAACACCAGGTATGACAGTGATTTTGGTCCCTCCTCACTAACCAGTTGGACAATGAGGGTGATCACTGCTAGTGAATGCTTGCAATGGCAGCAACAGGGATAACCATGGATACCACTTATGCAATTTTGTCAAAAAGTGCCTAATCATTCAACTCATATCATATCTGAGTGTTGATTGGGAGGTGATCAAGGCATAATTTATAGTGAATAAAACCTCCTGAGTCCTGACTCAGGAAAACCTGTACTATAACAGATGGATCTGTGCAAAGATTTTCCTAGCCAGGGCTTTCATCTGTTTTTCTTAAGAATGAGCTGTGAGTCTAGTTCAGAGAACCCATATATTACAAACCAGCTCTGCATAGGAAAGTATAAATCCAGACTGGGGGGCCAGGGGGAGAAGGGGGATGAAATATCTCAGGTTTCTGTCTTCAAAGCTCCCAATTTTGTTGGGATTAAGTCTATATCTTTTTGTCCCCCACCAAACCCTCAAAATCTCCCAGACATATTTTAAGGCTTGCTTGCACAGTACGCCAACTACGGTTATGGATAGATTGACACAATTTTGTATCATAAAATAACCCGGCATTAAAGGATAAAAGAACTGATCTCAGTCCCAAGGAGTATGCAATCAAATGAATCAAACTTTTATTATAGTTAAAGACCAGCATAATACTTGCAATCTAAACATGGCCAAGCAACATAGGTTGTGTTGAAATTCTCTTAACTTCCTATCCTTTTCAGGGACTTATTCATCAGTGTAAAATATACTCTTTTCAAAGAGGAAACATTAACAGAATAACAGTTGGAAGCAATCTTGGAAGTCTTCTAGTCCAACTCTCCTCAAGCAGGAGATGGTTGTCCAATCTCTTCTTAAAAACCTCCAACGTTGGAGCATTCACAACTTTTGGATGCAAGCTTTTCCACAGATTAATTGTTTGTCAGGAAATTTCTCCTTAGTTCTAGGTTGTTTGCTTCTCCCCTTGATTTATCCTTGATTCATTGTATCAGTGAAGTATTTTGTGAATTGGGAAAGATTATGAAGCTCCTTAGCTATTCTTCCCTGTCCTTAGCAGGACCCAGGGGCTCTAATAAAACTCCTTTTTTCATGGTCATATGCTATACTGATTCCCCATTCCAAAAGCAGATGGGGGAAAGCATTCATTTAGTCATCTAAAAAATTAAACTTGTGGTTCCCCTATTCAGAATTTTTTTCCTACAATAAAACTTGAAAAGGCCTCTTAAGAAAAAAAATTGGGATTCAATAGAAACACCACTTCCACTAGGGAAAAAGAAAGTTAGAATCCTCAGTATACAAAGGCTGGCTAATGCTTCATCTCCTCTCCATTGCAAGTAGCTCCTCAGTAATTAGCTAGGGAAAAAATACCTACAGGGAGCTAGCTTCACCGTTTCCTGAAGAAACACGAACAAGTTCACCAAAATAGAGGCAGCAAAAACAGACAATGCTGGGCAGTGTCTTTGATTTGTTTTATTCTGTTGCAAGCTGATTCAGACAAAGCTTCAAAGCAAACAAAAGATTAAAAATGTAGAACAATAATATACACACTTTAAAATCTGAATCAATTCTCATCACTTGCTCCACTGATTGATTATATTACTCACTGTGAATTCTCAAGGTATTTAGCCAGGAGGATACAACTGTGAAGAGAGAGGGACCATGCACAGTAAGGATCCCTTGCCAAGATACAATCAAAGCATTGTTTATACCAGCTGCAAATTGCAACAGGGAGCTGTACTAGCTGGGAAGGAGAACTGGCATACAACAGGCCCTGGAAAGACAGCACTAAACAGTTAACTTTTCCCCGAAATGATATTAAAAACCATTAAAATAGATAAATCCAAAAGTAGACAATGGAATGAAACAGAAGGAAAGGGTGTTATGCTGAATAGACCAGGACAATGTTGTACCTTTAGAGAAGCTAACTTGAGTATCTGTACAGGCTCTGCTGATGGGAACAGCTGTATTTCTTCCAAAATAATAATTTCTCCATGACAATTGAGAGTTTTATGCAAATAGCCCTTATCTTTATAAAATAAAACACAGAGTTAAATCTCAGTTGCTTTATGTTTTATAGATGTATTAGAAACACATAACCCAAATTGTACTTCTTTAATATCAGAGCTTAGTTATTTTGTCTGGCTAGTCAATAAATTGGGATAAATCAAACTTGGTAACAAATTTGTAATCACTGAAATAGCAAAATTCAATCATTCAAGTTTCTCAGAGAGTATAAGTTCCTCATGAGAGTATAAATAGATGTTAATCCTGCAAGTATAGTAGTCCAGACAAGGAGAACAAAGGTTAGATTAACAAAATCATGTAAGACTGAAATTTCCCCCATCCTTTCTTTTTACTCTCTGGAAAACTAGAGAGGGATCTTTTCTGACACCATCTCCATTTCCATAGACTAAGATACCATTTACATGCTATTGTCTGTGGCTCTCCTTTCTGTCTCCCAAGGTCATTCTCACATACCATTACAATAGGTTCTACTGGAAAATACATTATGGGGAGCAAAGACTTGATCTATATTTTCCATAAGATATCACTAAGATACCAAAAATATGGGTATGATGTACTAGTATAGAGGTAGACTAGAGCTGTTATTTGCTTCTCCTTGCTTTAAAACATCTAAAAGTTCATCTATCTTTTTAAAACTTAAAAGACAGCATTTTTTAAAAAAGTACATTCTTTGGAAACAGCATAATAAGTTCTTTACCTGTCCCTAGGAAAAAGATGTCATATGTGACATTATCCAAGTCAGTGGTTTGGCTTATTATGAGTTGTGTATACTTAGTACCCCTTTTCAGGAAAACAGGCTGAAGACCAACTGAGTTCACAATACTGTCCATTAAAGGGTGGTCTCGGGCAAACTGGAGGACTTTGTCTGGCAAGTCAAGTGAAGAGGTGTACCCCAAGTGTAGAGCAGAAACATTGGCACACTGTAAAATATTGAACTAGTGAGTTATGCATTCTGTTTATTTAGAAAATTAGCTTTTACTACTTACCAAGGGGAGATATAGATAAGTTATATAATAGACAATTAGTAGCTTAACACATGGTACAGTCTGGGTTCAGTCAAGGAGTGGAGTTCAGTGTAATTACCACATATTATCCAATAATATTTGTAAATTCTTAAATATTTAAAACTGTTTTGTGCTATAATGTCAGTTTTGTCAAAGAATACATACATACTACTGTATAACCTATACATACTTTGTAAGATCTCTACCTATAGTTTTGATTAAGAAATGGCCAAATGAAAAGTACAATTAATCTTCTGACAGCAGCATCTGTTACTTAAATATCTTAGCTTGCAGGGTGTGAAAAATATTTTGAATTTGAGTTCTAATTCAAACCTCCCTGTCTTGAGACCAAACCATATTTATATTCAACAAGGAAATGCCTATTCAACGGGGGGGGGGGGGGGGGGGGATTGAGACTTACAGCCCCAGGGCGAGGAGTTGGGACATCTCCCCTATACATCACCCATTTCATATGAGAATTTTCCAAAGCAACAGGATCTTTGAAGCTTCCTTTCAGAAAAATATCTTGAATAGTCTCCATCTGGAATGCACAAACAGCTGAAATATCCAACTTTCCCCTTAAATAAAGCACAGTATAGAATTCTGCAATGAACTGCTTTTCTGAAAGTGGGAAATAATCTATTCTAATGCAGAAATGTGGCAAAAATTTTCAGTGACCCAATGGAATAATGTAAACATTCTGTTTAGACTGGCTTTTGGTTCCACTTCAGATATATTGCCTAAAACAGATCAAAATTAACTGTTATTGTCCTTACTGCTAGAGGTAATTGCTGCATGTAGTAAAGTGTAGCTAATAGATATCTCAGTTTACCAAACTATGAGTAGCAGAGGTCTATGAGTCTATCAGGTAAGAACTATGGCTCATGAAATATTGCCACTTGAATGTAAGAGGAATAAATGGTAAAGAACATAAAGGAATTAAATGTGTGTTTTGGGTTTCTTAGCTTAAGAAAGCAGACAATAGCTTGCAAAATATTATTACCTCAGATTGCTGTACATTTCTCTATTTTAAAAAATTGTAAGTCACTTACTTGATGACCATACTATTATTATACTAATCAATCAAATGTTATGAAAATATTTAATATGATAAAGACATATCTGTGAACAGCCTGATCCTTCAGATCTTCCAACTCATTGCTGTTGTAATTAAATCCATTATCTTGCTGCCTAGTCATTCTCCAGTCTCTCTTTCTTTTCATCTTTCCCAGCATTACAGACTTCTCCAGAGAGCTAGGTCTTAACATAATTTGTCCAAAGGATAATAATTTGAGCCTGGTTATTCGTGCTATCTTGAGCAAGGACCTGGACTGATTTCTTCTATGCTCCATTTGTCTATGTTTAGCTGATTTATTTCTTTTTTTATTGTGTTGAGCTTTCATACTACTTAAATTCCATACTTCTCCTACAACTTTTCCTGCATGGCAATATCAACAACTAGATGTTTTGAAGGCTGTATTCCAGCTGTGTTATAAACACTATTGGTACCCCAAAAGATCCTCAACTCTTTCTCCGCAGCAAGTTGAGTGCCATCTCACCTGGAGGGTCAATTATCCAGCACTTCAATCACTTTACACTATTTCTTCTTTGTAGTTTTCTTGGCATAACTTTCCTGTGCTCTTTCCTCATCTGTCCCAGGAACACACATATACCACAATGATTGGTATCATTGGCATGAGCTGGATTTTGAGTGAAACCTAGCAGCTTGTGGGTTTTTTACTCCAAGATTCCAGTTGCTTTTTAACTCCTTCATTAAAGTTTGGGTAAATTTGGGTTAGGATCTAATCTAGGATTGAGGTACTCTTTATTTCTAGAATTATTTTAGCCTTGGAAGGCCAGTAGCTAGTAATAGGGTGATGTCTCTTCATGAATGGAGCTGAAAATTTCTTTTGTGTGGGTTGAAGGGGATAACTTAAGCAACTTTGAGGGTCAAAGTGGAAAATTTAATGAAGCAAACATTAATTGGGCCAGTGGGATGAGCTTTACATTTTAGGTGATCCTGTAGTGAATATATACTCAGTGTACACACTTGTATTTTTTTGCTCATCTCTTCCAGGACCATCCCATCCCTGCCATAGTAAGACAAATTAGCAGGATTTGTGAGAGAAATCATAGAATGGTATGCTTATTTCTGGCTATGTTTGTATGCCCCACCTTCATTGAGGCTTAGTATAATATATTAATCTGGCAACTATGGCTTGTTCAGTAAAAAAATAATTCAAAATGTAACTTTGAACATGTATAAATATTTAATCTTGAGGTCACCAAAACGTGAATTAAATCATTTATCAACCAGTATTCTCTAACAATATAAGGGAATTGATGTCACAAAAGTATTCTCGGCAGAACCAATATGGTGGCCATAAGATGATACAGCAAGTTTTTTTTTAAATTCAGGACCATTGCACTGATTTAACTGCTGCAGTAAATTTCCCAGTTCAAGCCTTCTGAATGTTTTATAAGAGTTCACAAATCTGAGTGATTTTGTCCTTTTATTCTTCATGCCATAGTGCAAAAATAATTGTCAGATCTTTATCTTAACTTGAATCTGTATCTGCCAGCAATTATAGATCTTGCTTTAAACTATGGGCTTACCATTATACTTCCTATATACCTGCCCTATATGGTTAATTTTAAGAGGGAGATTGAAAATGTCTTGGGATATTATGGAGAAGAACTCTTACCATTGTTGGGTAAAAATCCCATAAATTATGGTTTCCCGCCAGTTTGAATTCTTGACTACAAAGACATCCTGTAGGACATTAAATTGAAATTGCAGTTCAGGAACAGAGCAGAGTAGGGTAGATTTTAAAAATGAGGTCCATCTTTTTTTTAATGTTCGCTTTCCACCAAGATCACCCTTGAGGAGGAAAAAATCAAATCCTGTTATAAAACTACTTAGCCAAATGTTCCAAATACATTTGTTTTATGATTTTAATACATTATTTCATTGCTTTATGGAAATAAATCCAGCAGTTTGGTAAACACACCTGAAAAATGAGTCTGTAATAGATCCAAAAGATGCACCAAGAGAACAATGAACAGGAAAAATAATCATAATTGATTTGGAACTGAAATGTCCGGATGTTAAATTCACTAAATACTAAACCTGTACAAAGCTGCAAAGGGTCACTTCACTTCAAAAAATGAAACTTCCCTTTCTTTAAATTTAAACCCACTTCTAGGAGCTGGCATGCCATGTCAAAGCCTTCAGCAATCTTTTATGTATATCTGCATTTGCAGAGACAAAATTTTGGCCAAAGCAAATAAGCTTGCCCTGGTGCTTCAGTTGATGCAGGTTTTAGGAGTTGTCTCAATTCTGATCTCAATTCTGCATTGAGGCATTATTTCACCATTTTGAATTAAGCTTGGTGAAACAAAGGAGCACCGGTTCACACAGCCATACTAAGCCTTTTTCAGGATTGGGACATCTTGAGTAGGGAAACATTATGTATACATATATAAGATCTATACTGTATAATTTTAAAAGTTATCTTGATGGTTAACTGAGAGCTAGCTGCCTGTCTTCCTTCCTCTTAAGACTGTAGTATGTAGTATGTACAATACAAAAAATTGTGTTCTCAAGTCAAAGCCAAAATAAAGAACTGTATTTTTTAAAGAGATGGAGTACAATTTCTTTCTTAAATTCTGTTTTCTCAATGAAAATATGAATCATTTCCTATCATCCCAATATCTCCACTGACTCCATTTTTCAGTCTAATAAAGAAGCAAATAAGGAATTCAAACACGCACTTTGCAGAGCTGAGCTACTCGTGACACCCGAAGTTTATCGTAGAACTCAAACTCAGTAGCAGTTTCCGTGAAGAACACATAAATTCTGTCAGAGTCAGAGACTGCTTCATTCTCCTGTATGAGTTCCATATGAATAAAAGTGGGTTCTGGAACATATAAAAATAAACAAGATTGCAAAGAAAATCCAGTATATTTTAGATTCTTTATTGTAATGTAATCTATAGTTTTAGCTAAAGACAGGGAATAATACTAAGAAGCCATTGCTATTCCATTTTTCTCTTTAAAATAATCAAAATATCCAGTAAAATGTGGGCAGTAATGATTTTATTAATTAAAATGTTGTAATTTAAGTCTTGAAAAACATAATAGTCAAATACATCAAAGCTCAGCAGCCTAGCACCCAGCTCCTGCATTGGCCAAATATGGCTTTGATTTCCACTTTCCTAAAAATACCATTTATGTTTTTCTGTCCTAATGTATCAAATAGCAACCCATTTGGCCTGATTGCTTTTTCCTTCCCATCACTCACCTCTTTATATACAGTTGGGTTTATTTAAACCAACACACAATCTATCAGTAAAGTATACATTTTCAGCAGATACTGAAACCTGCATGAGTTAAAATGAGGACATGAATTGGTGATATTTTAAATCCTGTCCTTTGCGCATATTTGCTTGAGTCCGTCCCCCTTTCCAATTTTACTTCTTAAAAATTAGGGCACAGCAGAAATTAACACAGATTAACATAAGGCACCCAGCTATAACATGAAAGATTAATCTTTTACAAGAAGGATAATGTGTTATTATTGAAATTAAATGAGAGCAATTTTACCCTTTTTAAAATAAAAGAACTGTTTATAGAAACTAATTAAATTTCCTTGCATCTTGCTTCTGTTATTATGTCACAAAAAGAATAAGGAGTCCTGCTGGCAAGTAAAATTGGTGAAAAATAAGCCTGTCACTGAATTAAAGAACTTTATTTATGGATTAATTATCTGATTTAGAAGCAATTAAATGAAATAAGTTTACAAATTATAAACTATCAGTGATGGAATCCTTGGAAGAACCTTGATATCATGCTAGAAGGTTATAATTAAATTTAATAAATAAGTATGCTATTTTTCCTAAGAGTAAAGGACACACAGTTCGTCCTACTCCTTCTGGCAGTTTAGCTTAGGAGAGTCAACAAAGCAATCTGTAATTCAGATACTATGAAAGAAAATCAGATAGCTTTGATAGGATTTAAAATGCATCAGAGATAATTGAGAGGAGATCTGAGGAAGGAATCCGAGGCAAGGCAGAGAAGAAATGATGGAGTCAGTCCTGGTTAGAAAGAACTTGAAGGAAAGTCAGGTAGGAATTGAGAATTTAAATAATATGCAACTGAGTTCAAAAAGGGCTAATCAGAAACACTCCTGAAGGAATATTATTGTGCTAAAGATCTGGAGAAGTCTAGGTTAGGGGAAGATAATGAATATCAAAGATATAAGCAAAAGGTATATTTAAAGGAAGCAGGCCAAACCAGGCAGTTTTCCGAAAAGCAAGAATCTAGCAAAACAAAATGTGATGAACAAGCTATTTCACTAAACATGACAAGAATATTTATGGAAAAAGGCTCAACAAAAAGGAACAGAATCACCTTGTAGAGGAGATGGGTGGCATAAAAATTTAATAAATAAATAATAAATTAAACAAAGTAAGTAAATAAGTAAGCACGTAAGTAAATAAATAATAAAAACTTGCCAACAGATAAGATCCTCATGTCTGGAAGTAATTCTCTGACTACTGGAGAAGAGCAAAAAACTTCATCAAGCAGGCCTGAGCAGTAAAATGTGATTGTATCGAAGCCTTCCAAAGGTTTGGCAATTGACATAGCCACACTGAAAAGTGTTAGAAAATATGAACAAGCAATCGAATGATGCCCAGATAATGACTGATAGATGTCTGCCTCAGAAAAAAAGATTGTTGATTGCTAGCATTGTCAGCATTTCAAATGACAGTTTTAAATCTGGAGGACTCCAAATAGACACCACGTTTGAACTGACTATGGGCCATCAATGTCAGCTCTTAGTGGCCATAAAGAAAGACTCCCCCAAGATGATCTGTCTCTAACCTAGCCCTTTAGGTCTTCTAATAGTGAGCCATCACATCTTTAACCCATTTTTATTTATTTTTAAATTTATTACTAGATTTGAAGACTCAGTCCCAAAAGACATTGGGGAATACAGTGAAAATACAGAGAAAACCCAAATACAGAGATACAGAGAAAACCCAAATATTAAGAAAAGATGTGCATCAAGAGCAGTGAAACAATAAAAAAAATATCAACCAAAACTAATAAAATATCAGTGTCCTGAAACCAATCAAACCCCCCACCCCACCCCCCAAAAAAACTAACAAAGGTTTGGCATCCACCATAGCCCCAGCCCCAGGAACAGAGCCATGTCTTAACAACTTTCAGAATAACTGGAGGATAGGAAGCATATCAATCTCCAAAATCAGATCATTGAGGGGTACGGGGACAGATACTCCAACAGAGAAGCTACATTGCCTAGGTCTGGCTAGATGACATTACTTGACTAAAAGGATCTGACGTGTCCTCAATCTCATTAAACAGACAGAAATTATTAGAGATAGACCCCCAGATAGATAACCAGGCTCTAAGCCATATAGGATTTCATAGATTATAATTAGCAATTTGAATGTAACCTGGAAGCCAACTGGTAACCAGTAAAGCTCACAAAGCAGGAACACACATGGATGTAACATGATGCACTCCCCATTGCTCACATTGCTGCATTCTGGACCAGCTGTGGCTTACAAATGGTCTTTTAGAATAGTCCTGTGTAGAGCACATTAATTCGGGCATCAATGTCTGAAAGACCTCTCAGTCTAGGAAAAGGTACAGCTGAAACACTTGGTGGAGCTTGAAAAGGGTCTCCTGAATACACATGCCACTGTTCTTCTTTGAACAGGAGCTGTTCAGATTTCTGACCATTAGTCTTAATATTTCTACCTGCCCTCTCTCCACCTCCATGCTTCTTCTCACCCCAGTCTCTACCTTCCAGACTGAGTCACTCATACTTACACCCACATGCATTCACATGTTCATCCATGGCACTCCCCAGGATCCCAAGTCATTCTAGTCCCTATCAGCTGTTTTTGCCTGAGAGCCTAGTAGCAACAGCTCACAGCCTGAGGAAATCTTACAGTGCTCAAGCTGCCCAACCTTCCAAAGGTGTGCAGAGGATTTAAAGTTCCAGACCAGTATATCAACAGAAAAAGACCAGGCCCTAGTACAGATGAGGAACCTGTGAACTTAAAACTTGAACAAGAGTCAACAACATGGGCCACTCTCCCAGGCCAAAATCACCCATGGGACTATCAAGGAGGTGGCAAAGAGTACAGACTGCACCAGAGTCTGAGACACTATTGGACCTTGCTTGATTACATTATATTACCTTGCCATCCCAGCCTCTTGCTTTGCCAGCCTTGCTCCCCTTGTTTTTATAGCTCCTAATCAAAGTCTCAGATGCCTCCATCTCCAGTCCAGTGTTAAAGCTATACTGGTTTCTGGTCAAAACTGTTTTTGACTTTAAGACCCTCATATTGAACATTACCCCTGGTATTTGACCTATGACAGCTTGTCAGAGAACCACAGAGTGCTTCAAGCCTCAAACTTCTTTGTAGCCTTTCCGATCCCTAGCAGGCCTTCACAACTTATGTCAAGTAGCTTCACAACTTATGTCAAAAGTCAGTTGGTTTTGTCCTACTCTTAGCAACTGTATTTACAATATGTATCCACGGTACTGCTGGCTCCATTGACTCCACTGGTGCTGCCAATGTTGCTGATTCCAGTTCACACAAGTCCAGAGATCCCAAATGCTTTTATAGCTCCTAATCAAAGTCTCAGATGCCTCCATCTCCAGTCCAGTGTTAAAGCTATACTGGTTTCTGGTCAAAACTGTTTTTGACTTTAAGACCTTCATATTGTTCCTGCAGCACTGCCTTCTCCAAGTACAACTGATTTATCAGATACACTCATTTCAGATGGAAACACCATGGATTCCCACTGCACAAGTGACATCAACATAGACTTGAGGAAGGTGAATTTTAGTGATGGCTCCTACTTTATAGAAAAGCCCTCTCTCCCCACCCAAAACATATTGAGGATTACCTTGAGTCTATTTTAAGGAGGAGTTGAGATGGAATATTCTGAAATGTATTTAAGATTTATTTATTTATTTACAAGACTTATATAACCACCTATTATAAGAAAATCTGGCAAGCTACATAAACAAATAAAAAAACCAGTAAAACCAAAATATGGTGCCACAACTATCCTTCTCTAATACATGGCCAAGTTCTAACCTCACCCTATCCCAAAGCTTGATAACCTAATGTAAACTGGCATGATTTAATAATTGTGGACCATCATTTGATACTTTACTTTGTTTTTATGTATATAGATTTGTGTTGTTACGGCTGTAAAATACCATGCCTCCGGATTCCGGTGATATATCAATATCAGAAATCAATAAATAAAACATTCTAGGTGTGTTCTAGACAGGTTTGCCATCTGGCTGTTTTTCTGGCCAAATTCAAGAAATCTGGCCATATAGAAATCTGTTTGGCCGTGAAAAAAATCATGTCTACGGCCAAATATATTTGGCCAGAAATTTGGCCGTATGAAAGTTGCTTGGCCATGAAATTGAAATTTTGGCCGAATACCAGTTTTCAGTACAATATATTCACATGAAAATGACTGTCAGATCGTCTGAAAACCTCTGAAAAATGACGCAATACACAGGCCGAAGCCTTTTGACTGCGAACAGCGCTGCGTAATATAAGCGGACGTTAACCCGGATGTAAACATCTCGGTATTGGATTGTTTTCTCGCCAGCCAGCCAGCACGCGATGTCACGGAAAATCCCGGATGTGTGACCGAGAGAATACGCCTGTGGTACATGTAAGCTAGCTAAACACATTGTGTGTGTACTCTGCATGCATGGTAAGGCAGCTATGTGTAATGTGTATGTGCACAGCGCATGTATATTAACAAGCGGAAGCCTTACGTTAGCGTTAGCCTAGTCTCTAAACCATATTTTACCCCGAACAAGTGAACAACTCCACATCTATGAAAGATGGCAGTGATTATAGTATTATATTTTTTCAATCAGGGGGGGGGGGAATCCCCTTAAAAACCCTCATGCCCTAGCTCCCCCCTCCTCAGGATTGCTGAATTTGGCCCTGAGCTTTCCAAACAGTAGTAGCAGTTATTTGAAGTGAGCTGCCTAGCCTGGATGTGAGTAAAGAAATGCAGAAATTCCCATGATATCAGGTCATGTTGTCGAATAAAGACTATTTTTTATGATTTGATTATTTAAAAACAGTTAAAAAAACAAAAAAAAATATATCCTCATGTTATATTGCATAAAAAAATTTGGGCGGAAAATTTGGCCGTGAGAGAAAATAATTTGGCCAAATTTGGCTGTATTTTGACTTGAGTTTGGCCGCAGAGCCAAGCTGCGATCTGGCAACCCTGATTCTAGAGTGTTCTGAATAAGATTTATAGAGCAATTAGCCAACTTGTGAACCAAGAATGAATGGGGATGGCAACACGCCCATTATTTTAATATTTTCTAAAACAGCCCTTACTCCAAAGCTCTCCAACTAAAATCTGCAACAATTCTATTATATAGCTGTTTTTGTCTAAAGACTAGGTTATAATTTTGGAGTATTGTCTTGGGCTACATTTATCCCTGATAAAATTGGAAAAAAGACTTCTTGTTTCAATAAAACATTACTTACTTATTAAGCTACTACTGTAACTCCAGAATGCTCCTTATAGTGTTATTTTCTCATCAGGCAAATTTGTCCTAAGCTGACAAGTTTAATTGTATATTAAAAATTTGGTTTGTGATAATCTGTGACACAGGCAGCTGAGATCACAGTAAAAGCTTGCAAAAAAAGCCCTACTGTACACAATTTTCTTCATTAATTTTGTACAAAATATCTTACCATTAAGCCAAGATGCTTTATATTCTGTCCTTAAGGGATTCCTGAAACTCCGCAATATAATTGGCTCTGTACCCAAGAAGTTATTTGAAGTGGCTGTATAAAGTGCATCATCTGAGACAAAGCAAATAAAAATATGTATCTTTTTAGCCCTGGCACAATTTGCAGGAGATGGGTATATTGTGTGTGCTATAGCTCAAGGATAAATATAGCAGCAAGAGCATAGAAGACATAAGTGTGAACCATGTCAAATCCCATATCTGGGCCACTACTAGAAATGGCACCTTCAGAATTTAATACCATGCATGCAGGTTATGAAAAGATCCATAATCAGCACAAACAATATGATGCTGGATTGCTTTTCCTTTAAAATAAGAAATATAAATAGATTAAATATGGTTGTTTAGCATGTGAGAAGCCTAAAATTAGTTTGAGTTACAGCAATTCCCCACAGAATGATGAACCATGCACAATTAAATCTACTTAATCTTATTTTAATTTAGCAAATAAATGTTGCTATAATTAATGGCAAGACATAAAGGAAGTAGAAGAGGAAAACCAAAGATAAAGATTGATATGTAGTATCAAAAACAATAGGAATATCATTAGAAAATCTACATATCATTAGAAAAACTATACTTTTGTAAGGTCAGGATTATAAGTATTCAATTGCCAGGAACTGAATCTGATTCAATGGTTTATACTAGTGCCAACATTAAGGACTGGCAAAGTCAGTCCCTTCTACTCTATACCATCATCTGTTCCTCCTCATTCTTGAGCTTACTATTTCTCCTTCTTGCGACTGCTATCTGTTCAACTGTGCTTGAAGGTGACTTGGCACTGACAGGAGCAAGAAAAATGGACTGAAGTCAGAGAATGGAAACAGCTACAATAATGAAGATTAGGTGGAATTACAAAGGAGGTGGGAGGAGAGTTGGGAGCATTTTGCTTAAGAGCTATGTACAGCCTTTAGCTGAGACTGACACTTTGACTGCTGTCAGCAATTTAGCTTCCATTGCAAACATATGGCCGACAGAATGAAGCAGTGGTCAAACATATCAGCAAGTTCCAAAAATAGAGAAAAATAAGCAGCTAAATTTAAAAGGCTACACTGATTGTCCAATGACAATAGAAAATGGTTGAAAAGTGTCTTTGTGTAAAATATCAGCTTCTTCTTTTTTAAAAATTACTTTTTATCCAAAAAGCTGCTGCTTGCAGAATAGGGTAACATTCTTTTCCCCAACCATGACCTTGTACTTCATTTGAAATCTACAGTATACAGAAAAGAACAAAGGCTATAAGGAGACGAAGTTGAAAAAGAGTAAATATGCCATTTAGAGTCTTTCAAAAAAAAAAAAAAATCCTACATCAGACAGCTATTTAGGAAGAGCTGATATACTGTCCAGGCAGATTGCATATGCAATTAGTTTCTAAACCAGTCTTTCATTCAAAGACTGATAAGCAACATCACATCTGAAATAGATTCACTCAGTGCTTGACAACCATGACTAAGTGAAAGTAATCAGTGCTTGACAACCATGACTAAGTGAAAAAGATATTAAGACATTTTGCAGGGCAAGGAGAAAACTTACCAACCATTAAAGAGGCATAACTCACAGTTGGTTCATACGGACATCTTCCTCTGCTGTCTGTAGCTCTTGTATACAACTTTAATTTCATATTGTCAATTACCTATTTTAAATATTTCCCAGAGAGCAGATGTTTTAGTGACAATGTTCATACTTCTTGCTATATCATGGTTTCCTTATCCATTAAAAGGTAAAGACCCCTTGACTCCATTCAACTTCCAGCATGAATCTGGATGACTTTAAATGAAGGCAAAAACTAAGGAGGTTCTATTGAGAAAAACCTCAGGACTGAAAACTAGGATGTTCTCCATATTCTGATGCTATAAAAATTATGGTTATCAAATGGCTGAGTGGAAAAATGTAAGAGATCAACTGACAGTAGTCCATCTGCCATTTCCACTAGCTGTCAAAAATCTATCCCAATTTTGCTGCTGATTGAAGTTGTGAAAAAATCCATTCCTTTGAATCCATGTCCATCCACCAGCCAGATTCCTGTTAAATGTAGAGACCTAATACACTCTATACTGTTCTAAGTGAGAATCTGATCATAAAAAATAGAAGCCTTATTCATCAGACAGTATAATTAACTTATAATGGACTGAACAAAAAAAAAGAAAAAAAACTTTGCATATGTTGACTACAACAAGAATTATTTATGTGCAAAAATGGAAACATATTAATCCCCACAATGGAAGAAAGGATGGAAAAACTGATGGAGCTTGCAGAGATGGACAAATTAACTGTTTGAATCAAAGAAAAAATACATCCAGCTTTTTTCTACTTGGAAAGTCTTCAAGACTTTATGTTTGAGACAGAAAAATTGAAATTCTAACTGGGTCTTGCTGATTAGATCAGTTTGTTGTTATAGAAATGACTAGTTTATAGTTAGTATGTAAAAATAAAAAATTAAGGCTTGCCTTACTGTTTTTATTTTATTATGTGGAAAAAGGTTGGAAGTTAATACTTTTCTTTTCTTTTTCCCTTCCCACACTTCTTTTTTCCACATTTGCCCAATATTTTTATTTTCATTTGTATTTTATGTTATAATTTAAATAAAATTATATTTTTAAAAGAGAAAAAATATACAGCTGAATACCTAAAAACAGCTCACAAGTGATGCAATCTATGTAAGGAAGCTGTATGACTCCAAATTTTCTATGGTCCTTATATCTACTTTGTCTCGTTGAACAAAAGGACAGCAGATAATGGAAATTGTCCAGATATGAACAGTTTTCTGCAATGAACAGTTTCCTGCAACTGTAATCTCAATAAACACTTTTGTTCCAGAGAATATTATTATTAGAATTATTAGAAGTAAAACTCATACTCAAAGATGGTTTTAGTAAACTGAGTGAATTGATATGTGAAAATAAGTCTCCTAGAGATCCAAAGAGGTTACTGTAGTATATCTTCTTTTCATACTGTTCCAGAATTTATCTCATTTCACAGAGAATCTGTAATCTTACATTATCAGTTCACCCTTTTAAGTTCTAAACTGGCTCTCCAACCCATTAGGTTTTCTTGAATGGAGTTTTTAAAATTGCAGAACTTTTGTGAAGATGCTATTTTATCACCTACATTAGGAGGAGATGTCATTCATCACTAAGTGGCATTTCTTTGGAACAGGAGACTTGGGAGAATACTAAAAACAGTTGGGAGGATGAGATATATATCACCTACTATACATGTTTTCTAGAGGGTATTCAGATTTTTTGATCTGATGTTATTTTGGCTCTCTGATACAAAAGGTTGTAACTGCCCCATTTAGCATATTGTCCTAGTCATTACAGTTCCTAATTAAAACTGTGAGGCTGTTAATGTTTTGTGAGGGACATGATCCCATCCCATGAGAGGTGTCTCCTTTGACTTAGGGGAGAGGAATGTGATCTAAAAGAGCAAGAAGACTGGGAACTTATTCCTAAATTGTAAGCCTTTTTTATAACATTAGCAAAACCTTTTTCTTAATAGCTATTAATATCATCCATTTTTCCATTATGGGGATTAGTGATATTCCCAATTTCTGATAGCTATGGGTTGATTAGTTAGTTCAGATAACATGCCAAATTAAAATTGTTATAAAGAATTCTAACTTATCAGAAGAAAGCTAGTGTGCTGGTATGTTCTGTTGAACTCTTCCTGCTTCCTGGAAAATCTAAAGCAACAGATTATATTCAAAGGTTATTCATAATTTATGACCTTGCTTGTTTTAGGTAACATAATAATTCTGAAAGCCAAGTAAAAGAAATAGGATGAATATGGTTGGATGAATATGGTTATCTTTTATAAATAGTACCATTTCCTCCATGGCTACTAAGGTTTTAAAAGGGTGAAGAAAGAGCTTGCAATGGACAGTCCTAATGGTAGTCCTCGATTTACAACAGTTCATTTAGTGACCATTCAAAGTTACAACAGTACTGTTCAGTACAACAGTACTGAAAAAAGTGATATGATCATTTTTCACATTTACGACCATTGCAGCATCTCTATGGTCATGTGATCAAAATTTAGATGCTTGGCAACTGGTTCATATTTATGATGGTTGCAGTGTTTCAGGGTCATGTGATCACTTTTTCTGAGTTCTGACAAGCCAGATTCACTTGACAACCATGTTACTAACTTAACAACTACAATGATTAACTTAATAACTGTGGCAAGAAATGTGTCATAAAATGGGGCAAAACTCACTTAACAAATGTTCACTTAGCAACAGAAATTTTGGGCTTTATTGTGGTTGTAAGTTGAGAGCTATCTGTACTTGCTTTTACAAACCATTGACATGTGTATTCTACATTAGGTATTTCTAGAATCCTTATGCTATTTTGAAGCTCCCTCCCTCAGAAAGTGGCTTAAGATAAATACTGTGAATAAATAAGAAATTCCTTTGTTCCCATAAGTATAAGACATAGTGCAATAATCCAAAAAATATGCCATTAACTTACCATGTAACGACAAACTGGATGAAATGCATTTGTTCCACATACATATAAATTTGTTGCATTTATCTTATGTACAACAAGTATATAATTGTTGCATTCTGCCTGAAAAATGCACACAAATGATTAACTTCAAAAAAATGCAGTTATATTCTCAACCTTATAAATCTGTTGTTGAACGTAAGCAAAGACTGGCATTGTAAGATCCCTAGGCAGAAGAACAATGCTTTTCTTCTGGAGAGAACACAGGTTACACTTTTCCAAGAAATGCACTGATAAATGGTGCAGTTAAATAATTTTAAGACACTGGATGAGCAGGAAAATTCTTTGCATGATAGTGTGTTTTAATTTCTCTCTTCAAAATGTATTAATTCACTTCTAATGTAATTTAGACCCTTTTATGAATTCTAGGGCAGGTGTCAGCAACCCATGGCTCTGGAGCTGCATGCAGCTCTTTGGGCCCTCTGCTGTGGCTCCCTGTTGGGTGATCCCATCACTGGCTAGTCCCACCCCTCACCCTTCCCTCCAGGGGTGGGATTCAAAGTTTTTAACAACTGGTTCTGTGGGCGTGGCTTAGTTGGTGGGCATGGCTTTGTGATCATATGACTGGCTGGACGTGGCCAACTCAACGTCACTCACATCGAGGCACACATCTCCTTGCCTGGTCTTCCATGACTGTGGGGATGCTGCAACAGTTGGAAGTGTGAAAAATGGTCATAAGTCACTTTTTAAGTGCCATTGTAACTTTGAATGGTCACTCCACACAAGCAAAGTACCAGCAAAGGAGGGGAAAAAAACTCCAAAGAAGTTCCTGAGACAGAAAGTCTAGTCCTGCCAAGAATGTAATCAGGGTTAACGGAGAGGCAATTTCTGTAAGCAACGCCAGAATGTTTCCTTCCTGCCTTCCTTACCAGATTAGGCCACTAATTTCTTCTAACAACCGGTTATCCGAACTGCTTAAAATGTTAACAACCAGTTCTAGAGAATAAGTGCAAACCTGTAGAATCCCACTGCTGTTTTCCTCCCAATCACTCCTTACCTGGTCTGAGAAGATAAAACACGAAAAAACAGGAATGAGAGGCAGGGAGCGGGGGAGAAAGAGAGTGAGAGACCCATTTCCCATTGAAAACTCCGGGAGCCACAATACCTGGGAAAGTGTGGCAAGGTGTGTGTCATGTGACAGGGTTGGAGTGATGTCGAGTTGGACACACCCACCCAGGTTTTGAGGCTCCTGGTGTTTTTTCTGTGGGAAAAGGGTCCAAATGGCTCTTTGAATGTTTAAGGTTACAGACCCCTGTTCTAGGGAGAGAAAAAAAGTATTTTCTCCAAAGTCTGCCTTGATAATACTTCTCCTTCAAAGCATATATTAAGCCCTTGCTATTTTACTATTTATAAATTGATTTGGCTTGATCCCAATTTTGGGCAAGCTTTTTCCCCTGAAAAAGCAGGTCCATATCTTAAAGGTTCTCATAGAATTGCAGCTACTGTTAAAGCAGCAGTTGCAGGTAATAGCCATAGAGTACTGCACACCAGAACAACTAGACACAAGGACAATTTTTCCCCCGAACACCATCACTCTGCCAAACAAATAATTCCCTCTACTGTCCAACTATTTACAAAGTCTGCATTACTATTACTATTAATCTTCTCATCATTCCTCATCACCCATCCTCTCCCACTTGTGACTGTATGACTGTAACTTGTTGCTTGTATCCTTACGATTTATATTGACTGTTTCCTGTTTCCTATTTGATTGCTTAATGTACCCTATGACTATTAAGTGTTGTACCTTATGATTCTTGACTCTTAATGAATGTATCTTTTCTTTTATGTACACTAAAAGCATATGCACCAAGATAAATTCCTTGTGTCCAATCACACATGAAATAAATAATTCCTATTCTATTCTATTCTGTTCTGTTCTGTTCTGTTCTGTTCTGTTCTATTCTACACCTATCTTATTCTGGGACTCCCTTCAGGTGGAAGGTGGTCGAGGTTTCTATCAATTAGTGAGAAGTTAGAATGAGATAGAAATGTTGTAATAAATCAATAACACATAACCATCCTTCTTCCTATACAAGACAATTCAGTTTTCCCAATGTTTCCTATATTTCTATTCAAAACTGTGGTTTTGGAAGAGTTCACAAAGCAGTTTGCAGTGAAGAAAAATATATGCATATAGATAATCCTTGACTTATGACCACAATTGAGCCCAAAATTTATGATAATAAATGAGAAATTTGTTATGTGAGTTTTGTCTCATTTTACAACTTTTCTTGCCACATTTGTTAAGTGAATTACTGCAGTTGTTAAATTAGTAACCTGGTTATTAAGTGAATCTGACTTCCCCATTGACTTTACTTATCAGAAGGTTGCAAAATATGGTCATATGACCCTGGGACACTGCAGCCATCATAAATATGAACCAATTGTGAAGCATCCAAATGTAAATCATGAAACCATGAGGATACTGCAACAATCATAATTGTGAAAAATGATCAAAAGTCATTTTTTAAGTGCCATTGTAATTTCAAACAGTCACTAAATGAATTGTTGTAAGTCAGGAGCTACTTGTACTTAAAGGGGATCTAAAAGTGTGATGATATTCTATTTAATAGTTAATGGTCAGGAAAATCTCCAGACCATGAACATTATTACTTGGATTTGGAGATGGATAGAAAGAAAAAGTTCATAATTCAGTGGATTTGCATTAACAGCTTCACCTGTTAAAGACAGCAGTTGAGGGAAAGAAATCCTAACTCCTTTCTCCTAAGTGAAACAAGGGGATATGTTTGGAAAAGGTAGTTTGAAGCTCAGTAACAGAGCAGAGCATATATATCGGGTGTTAAAGTCACGATGATAGATCGTCACATGATGTATCATAACTTTTTTCCCCTTTGCTAAAACGGGGGTGGGGTGGCCAGCATATGACACGTCTGGCCTGCGGGCCATGAGTTTGACACCCCTATACATGAATCAAGTTCTCAGTTTCTAGCTATAATATTCCCATTGAAAGGATTTTATGAAAGAAGAGAAACCTTAGAGAGTTTCTTTGCTAGAACAGAGTTCAAAAATACCATTTAGATTGTCAAGTCCAAAATGTCACTCTGTGAAAACTAAATTAAAACATCTTTGACCAATGACAGTTTAGTTTCTGCTGTAACATTTCCAGTGAAAGAGACTCACTGCTTCTGTGGATAATTGGTCTCACTGCTGAAAGCTTTTGCTCTTAGGAAGTATTTAATTACCTTATAAGACTATACATCCTCCTATCTATTTATCATAACCCTTGGCAGCTCACAAAATAACAAAAAACACAACTGTCAAACCACAACAAAAGGTTCCTGCACCCATTTCCCCATTACACAACGTGCCCACCATCTCTGTCCTAATGTTCCTTTTTATTCATATCCATTTCATGTATTCATAATCATGTTTATACTTGTACCTGTTATATAATACTTGCTTGACAAATAAAATAAATAAATAAAAATAAATACTCACTTTCAGCTGTATTCAGCTGCAGCTTCAAACTACCCCAATGCTTATGGGAGAAAACCAGCTTTTCAAGGCCTTATGAAAGGCTAGAAGACTTACATTTTCTAAATTTTCTAACATTTAATCAGACTCTCCTCAGTCTGATTTTCTTAATACAAGACATTTCTAATTCCTTTATTTTCTTTCATAAAACATAGCTTCTAATGCTATGATAATCCCTGTTAGAATTCTAGAGGTTGAAGCAACATTTAAGCTAATGCCAGTCGCAATGCAGGAATCCAAATTTCAAACACTAATGAATCCAGTATTGTAGAAAACTGATAAATTTATTATAATCCATCTTGTTATTTTCAGCAAATCTTGGCAGGATCAGTTAATATATTTAAAACCAGTAATTAGTTAAAAAAGGAAGTTTGATGGTCAAGCTTCAAGTGATTATATGAGTCTAGTCAGAAGTGATTTTGAACATTTTGGTGATGTGATTGAATTAGAAAGTCATTTATCCCTAAATTAACAATGTTGAAGCTATTCTTCAATTGACTCCAAAAAGGAGATTTAGAAATGTCTGGAATACTCTACCTGACTCTGTGGTTTCTTCCCCAAACCCCAAAAACTTTAACTTTGACCTCACCCCTTTCCTAAGAGGTCTGTAGGGGGCGTGCATAAGCACACCAACATGCCTACCATCCCTGTCCTATTGTTTCTTTTTATTTTTCTTAAATGTATCCATTTCATGTATTCATAACTATGTTTATACTTATACCTGTTATCTTATAATCGCTTGAAAAATAAAAATAAAAAAAAAATGCTTGGGAACAGTTGATTTAGACCAGTTTCTTAATTACAATAATTAGTGTAAACTTCGATTCTCTTTTTTTTCCAGCCATTTTAAAATTGCTGAGGTTGAAAAACACTGGTTTAGACCGGGGTCGGCAACTTTTTGGACCTCAGGAATCACCAAAGTCATAATTTTAAATCCCACAGACCAGAGACCCTGGGAAAATCCCAAAAAAAGTTTGCAGGAAAATTCCCCATCTTGTTTTCTTACCAATCAATTATTCTTTATTTGGGGTCACAGGATACCATCTCCAGCTCTGTTCCCAGGGGGAGAGAGAGAGAGAGACTTTTGGCTTCATGCAAGGAAAGCAGCAGAAGCAGCAGAAGTCTTTATTTCCCTACCCCAAACTCTGCCAGAATGGTGCATCCTCTTGGAGCAGGATGCCTTGCAAGGTCCCAAAGACTCGTTTCTGGCAGTTTGGGGGAAAGAAAGAAAGACTTTTGCTGTTTTCCTTGCGTGCAGCCAAAAGCAGAAGAAGAAAGAAGCGGAAGGAAGAAGCCTGGTAGCCAGGCAAGTGGGGCAAGTTTCCTCCCTCTGCCCTTTCCCCCTCCCCTACCTCTTGTTGTACACAATGCAAGTGATGCAAGCCTTGTGTTCCCATGGGCCATATGGGCAGCAGAGTCTTGTGTTTCTGCACAGCCTGGATTAATTGCTTTGGGGGGTGCTTTGGGGGTGACATTTCTCTGCGGACCACCAAAATTTTCTTGCAGACCACCAGCGATCCCCAGTGGTTGGCAACCACTGGTTGGCAACCACTGTTTTAGACTGTCCATTCCTATCTTCTCTTACTGAACACATTCATAAATACTAGTAATAGCCAAACACTACTTCAGTAATTAAAATACACATTTTATCAAGCCCCAATGTTAAAAAATCCCATTTTTATAGCGCTTTGTAATAAAATGCTTTACGAAATGACAACTGGTGATAGCATTTGAACAATAATAAAGAAGGCTAGACGCTACCACAAGAAACCAACCTCAACCATGCAGCATAAATGTTTAGTTACCAATAAAAGAGAAGTAAACAATACCCCAGTCAAGAAACTGGCAAAGAGCCAACAGTAAACAGTCCAAGCAAAAAAATGTCTAACCCCCACCCCCACCAACACTCACAGGGTAAGCTGCCAGAATATAAACTGACAGCACACAACTACTAGCAGTGATGATGCTACCTAGTTTGGGTAATGCTAATCTGCAAGAAAACAAGCAGCTCAAAGAGCACCAAGGACCTTTATGTTTAAATACAATACTAAGTGGATAATACAATTTCTTCATTATTAGCTCTTAGGTAAGTCCATCTATTAACCACTCCTGAAATGGCACGCTAACCAGCACACAACCAAACACTGTCTTTAACACTGCAATCCAATCAGTTTACTCTTGTTGATGGTAGTTTATTTGTCCTGAATGCAAAGACAATATGTAGCAGACAAAACTAATAGAACATACAAGGCTACCAAACAGTCTTATATATTCACTTTAAAATAAAAGGAAGGACTCCAAACTTCCTGTAATCTGGTCCAATCTAATGAAAATATTGCTCCAAGACTTCAGACACCAACTTCAGCTCATATCTCTTTCTCCTGAGATAACTAGTCTCCAGTAGTCCATAACACAAGACTATCTGAGAACTTAGAAGAGGTTAATGATGTACAGAGGGAGCACTTGTTTTCTTTTCAGGATGTAGAATAAGTTTTGAAAGAAACATTCAGACTTTCTCCCAACAAGGACTACACAAGGAAGAGAACTACTGGCCTGCAGAAATTAGTTTTTATTTTAAGGCCCAACTTATCAGTCAGGGATACAAGGGTGGATAACTAGAAGATTCCAAAGAGCCTTGTGTTTTGGGAGAACAACTGTCAAATTTCAAGATTAACACTGACTGCAGCAGATTGCCTCTCAAAAAGTGGCCAAGGTTTTCAAAAATTATAGACAAATTTTTAATAAGATGGGTTCATTGGAAATTCCAGAAATTGACTAGAAATTTCCCCTCATAGCCTTCAGGACCAGGGATGAGGAAACTGACTTCAATATGGACATTTTCTTTTATTTAAAGATATTGATTTAAAGATAGGACTGAAGCTTCAAACACCCATACCTTCTAAGGAGATGAAAGTCAAAATTGATTTATTTTCCCAGTTTGTAACTTGTAAAATATATGATTGAAATTCTCATTTTACCTAATATTTGCCCCATGATTCTTTTAGATGGTACAATACAGGGGGATGATTATATCCTATAATTTGGAAATTAACAGTTGATTGTATTATTCATCTTTTCTGTATCTGTTCTAATATATCTGAATCTTTCTTAAAATGTAATATCTCAAATAGGACATACTATTTGATGAATGGCCTGACCAAGAAAGAATAAAGTAGAATTGTTAATTTTCATGATTTGGAAGCTACTTTTCTATTAATGAAATCCAAAGATTTGTCTCCCTTCTTTGCAACTATGATTTATTATCTGTTCTACAATTCTGTGGGGGAACATGTTTTCCAACAGTGTTTATCCATTGCCATTATACATAACTGAGTCTATCCAGCTTGCTGCTTTCCTTCTACCTTTCCCAATGTAAAAGTCTTTTTCAGAGAGTTGGTTTTTGCATAATGTATTTGAAGTAGGATAATTTGAGTGGACAATTCTAGGTTGATTTGTTCAATTAACCATTTGTTTGTTTTCTTGAAGATTCTTAGGAATCTTCTTCAATATCAAATTTCAAAGGAATCAATCATTTTTTTTGCACTTCTTTCAAGTATAACTTTACAATAGAATATTATGACATCCCCTGGTGCAGTCTATGTATTCTAGAGATGGTTGTGACTCAGATCAGTTTAGTGGTTCTTGGCTTCACTATTGTCAATATAAGCACAGATAATGAACTGGAGTGCCTTTTATCAGTTTAAAATGACATATTAGCACTGAATCTGTCTAGATAGGTATAACCTTACATCAGTTATATATTATCTAATAAATGGATGGCTAATTACAGGTATTAGTTAATATGATCATGGAATGCTGATGTTTCCTTGGTCTTAATTTAGCATATCCTCTTCAGAAAAATGTCTGGTATATACACTGCTGTATATCCAATGCCAGACTAAGACATTTCTATTTGTCCAACAAAGTTAGAGTTTGATGGTTTTAAAAGATAATTTCTTAAATATTTTGAATTGCAAGTTTGTATATTTTTTCTTATGCTTTTATTTTTTTACTATTTAAGTCATTTAAATAGTAAATTAAAATTAAAAACACGATTGATTTACCTGTTTTGGAACACATTAATAAAAGAAAGAAAGAAAGAAATGGGTGATGAAAATAAAATTAAAAGTAAAATAAATTAACAAAACTGGACAAGTATTGATCAGACAGAAAAGTTAATAGTATAAGGAGAACAAACAGGGAGGGCGGAGCTGGCGTTGCGATGATACGGCATGCAATCTTGGAGGTCTGAGATCGCTGCCAATATCTTTGCTCCTGGACCGTCCTATCGGATCTTAACCATCCCAAAGAGATGGTGAAAGTGAAGAGCGCATCCTGTTGATCCCAGGGATACGGCAAAGTCCCTGATAGATCCAGGAGAAGCTCTTCTTGCCAGAGGCAAAGAGGCAGCCATTAAAGCTGCTGAGGTTGGGACAGCTCCGAAACGAAAGAGAACGGAAAGAGAAAGTGTGCCGGTTTGGCGAGAACTTTTTCTTTATTCTAAGATGTGAAAGGACACCCTAAGGAAAAGAAAGAATCTGTAAAAATGTTGACAGAAGTGATTAAGTGGTGATTTTAAACAGGAATGTCATAGTAATGTTTTTTTCTCATTGCTGGATTTTCTATACATGATTTTATATTTTGAAACTGGACTGGTTTTTTTTTTCCATCTATTTTTTTTCTCTCCTCCTTGATTTTGTAACATTTTATGCTAGAGACTCCCTTTTAGTTATTTCTTTTTTAAAATATCTTTTTTTTAAATTAATCCTTATTGTATTTTGCTTGGAAAAGGAGGGGGAAAGTGAAAGCAAAGAAACTTTGTAACACTGCCAACTAGAGGTTTGGAAATATTCTATTTCTCTTGTGACCAGACAAAGCTGAGAAAGAAAGAACTGAGACTTTTTTTCAAGGACATTGCTATTTGATAAGATAGAGGGAAGAGCATGGGAGAGTATTATTGCAGGTGCTCTTCTGGGTTTCAATCAAAATCTGGAGTCTGGTGTTGAAGTTTATAGGAAAAGAAAAGGTGATAAGTTTCTGGAGAAGAGTGTTATAACAAGAGCCTTGGATAACTAAACAAAGTGCAGTGTGTTCTTTTGATTTTTCCAAAGCTGCGCTACCCTTCCTCAACAGTTTACTTTTTGAAATAGCTATTTGGATTTTTAGTTCTTTGGAACTTGTCTTTGCTTTTTTTTTGCTTGCCTTTGGAAGTTAAATTTTTATGTTTGCTTTTTATTTTAAAAGAAAAGTTTTAGTGTTAATTATTCCCTTCCTTTTCTTTTTAAGGGAGTAGCTTTTTTTTCTTTTTCTCCTTCTGCCTTTTTGGTATTTTTGTTTTTCCATCTACCTCCAAGACTGCTTTTTTCTTTTTTCTTTTTTTTTAATCTTCCTTGCCTTTTTTTCCTTTTTCTCTTATGCAGCCTTTTATATTTGAGACCTCTTAATTGGATTAAGGTGTTGAAGAGCCTGAAGAATTTTTACTTTTTTTAAAAGCTTTTTATTCCTCACTTTTCCATCTTTTTTAGGACTTTATAACTTTTTCTCTTTTGTGTGTGTTTATGGTTTTTTCCTTCATTTTTGAATTTTCACTGTTATCTAACCAATCAATTGGATTAAGGTATACAAGAACCTGAAGAAACTCTTTTTTCTTTTTTTTATCATTATTACTATTTGGCTTCTTTTTCCCTACTATTTTTATTTGGAATTGCAATTGGTTACTTCACAATTGGATTAAGGTCTAGAAGAACCTGAAGATTTTGAATTGTTTGAAATGAGTAGGAAATTAACACCTCAAACAAGATCAGAGAATATTGAAAAGAGAATAGAGAACATTGAACAAAGAACAGAGAACGTTGAACAAAGAACAGGGAAAACCGATGAAAAAGTGGAGAACATCCAACAAATGATGATGAAGTATGATGAGAGACTACTAAAAATTGAAGAAGAAGATAAACAAAGAGATAAGAAGATTGGAGACACTGATAACAGATTAACTGTGGTTGAACAAGATAAAAGTGGTATGTTGAGATGGGAGATGGACAGATCAAAATTTTAATCTTAGATTCCAAAATATAGAGGAAGGAAAAGGACAAAATCTAGCTGAGATAATGATAGAAATATTGGCTGAAGCTTTGGAAATATCTGAAGAGAAGATGATGGATGGAATAGATGAGGTCTATCAAGTCTTCACAAGATATGCAATGAGAAACAGCCTACCAAGAGAAGTTCACATCAGATTTACAAAGAAAGCTATTAAAACGCAAATATTGCAAGTGGCAAGAGAGAAAACATTGAAATATAAAGATAAGGAGATTGTGGTTTTGAAACAAGTACCCAGAAAAGTGAGAGAGATGAGAAGAGAATACCGATTCTTGACCAAATTGCTACTTAAAAAAGAGGTGACTTATAGATGGCTGATTCCAGAAGGTTTAATGTTCACATGGCAAGAACAGAGACATAGAATTGACTCAACTGAGAAAGCTGAATCATTTTATACAGAATTTTTCAGAGGGAAAGAGGAAGAGGCAGAAAAAGAAATTTCACTGATTGAATTCCAAGAGGACTGCCAAATGACGACTGAAAAAGAGGAAGGTGCAGTAGGTGGAAAGGAGGAAGCCAAAGAACGTGAACCAAGATCCACGAGAGGTGCCAAACCTAATGATAAAATATAACCACCGAAGAGAAAAAATTGATTACAATTAATATAAATGGACTTAATTCAGCCATTAAAAGATGGAAAACTTTTCATAAATTAGAGAAATTAAAATTTGATATAATCTGCCTACAAGAAGTACATATTAAAAAGCAATATGAACAATTGTTGACACAGCCAAAACTAGAGAAAATATTTACCTCCTTGACACAATGCAAGAAAAGAGGAGTGGTTTTATATACTAAAGAGCCCATTCCAGGGAAATTGATTTATTCTGATGACGACGGAAGAATACTCATGGTGGAAACAATGGACAATAATATGAAAACACTCCTGATTGCAATTTATGCCCCGAATGACAAACAAGAAGAATTTTATAAAAAATTACACATGAAAATAATTGAACTGGACTATGCCGATATAGTTATGATGGGAGATTTTAATGGAATTGTGGACGATAAACTGGATTATATCGCACAGAAAACAATAAAGCAAAACAGAAAGATTCTCCCTAAATCTTTTTTTAAAATGGTAGATGAAATAAACTTAAAAGATACATGGAGAGAAAGAAATGCTAAAACTAAACAATATACCTTCTACTCAAATAGACACTTATCATGGTCCAGAATAGATATGATATGGATGTCAACAGAATTGTTAACTAATATTCAAGAAATAAATATTGAAACAAGTATTTGGGCAGATCACAATCCACTGACAAGAAGAGCTAGATGGACGTTAAATAATACTATTTTAAAGGAAAAAGACTCCACACAGTGGATGGAGAAAGAACTGGCTTTTTTCTTTAGAGAAAACAAAAAAGAAGATACATCAATCCAAAATGTATGGGATACATGAAGGCATATGCCAGAGGCTTGATAATAGACTATACAAGGAAAAGAAATACCATGAAAAGATTAGCCTCTAAGGCATTAGAGGATGAGTATAAAGGACTTGAAAAAGAGCTCCAGAAAATGCCACAGAAAAAGGACATTAAGTTAAAAATGAATATAACCAAACATAAAATGGATCTAATAGAAAAAAAAATTAGCACAGAAAATTAGAGGTGCTAAACAGAACTATTCTGAAGATGCAAATAAACCAGGTAGATGGTCAACATATAAATTGAGAAAGGAGAAAGAATCAAGGAAAATATTGCAATTAATAGATGATCAAGGCCAAGTTTTCTATGGTAGTAAAGAGAAGAAGGAAATCATTCGAGACTATTATGGGAAACTATACACACAAGAGAATATTGATGAGGAAAGAGTCAAACAGTACCTACAGAATGCTAAGTTACTCCAGATACCTAAAGAGATTGAAACAATGCTAGAAAGCAATATAATAATGATGGAGTTAACTGAAGCACTCAAGAAGCAAAATAATGGAAAGGCATCAGGCCCAGATGGCCTTGCGGCAAAATGTTACAAAACATTACAAGAATCGTTGAATCCTCCTTTGCTAGAAGTTATGAATGAAGTTATGTTAAAGGATACCTAAATCATGGTCAGAAGCTTATGTTACACTTGTTCTGAAAGAGAAGGCCGATCCATTACAAATCAAGAACTATAGACCTACTTCCTTACTAAACGCAGATTATAAAATTTTTGCTTCAATATTGGCAGAAAGACTTAAAAAATACTTAAACAATTTTATCCATCCTAATCAAAATGGATTTCTGCCAAAGAGACAAATTAAAGACAATATGAGAGTAATCTTGGATACTTTGGAATACTACAAGGCACATCCTGAAAAACAAATGGCTCTGATATTTCTAGATGCACAGAAGACATTTGATAATGTGAATTGGCGATTCGTGTTGTTACTGCTGGAACAGATGGGCTTTGCCAGAAAGTTTATTCAAGCAATAGAAGCTATATATCATAAGCAAACGGCAAAGGTAATGATAGAGAGAGAACTGACAGACTCTATTGATATAAGAAAAGGAACAAGACAAGGGTGCCCACTTGTGTTAACTTTGGAAGTGCTAAATAGAAAAATTAGAGATGAAAAGAATATAAAAGGGATGAAAATTAAAAAGGAAGAATTTAAGTTGCAAGCATTTGCAGATGATCTGGTTTTTATCTCAGAAGACCCACTAGAAATAGCATCAAAATTGATAGAAAAGACAGAGGCATATAGAAAGGTGGCTGGTTTGAAAATAAATAAAGATAAGACAAAGATCTAGATAAAGAATATGCTATCAAAAGGAAGAACTGGCAGACCTATTGAAAATTCAGGTCACTAATAAGATCAAGTACTTGGGGATATACTTGACAGCAAGATGTAGTACACTAAAAGAGAATAATTATATTAAACTTAAACAGCAGATAGTGCTAGATTTGGCAAAATGGGAAAATTTACAACTGTCATTAATAGGGAGAATATCAACAATCAAGATGAATATATCACCCAGAATTTTATATTTGTTCCAAACAATTCCAATTAGGCTTGGAAAAGACTATTTTGAAGATTTAAATAAAATTGTGTTGAAATATATACGGCAAGGTAAGAAAGCGAGAATAAATAGAATAAGAGGAGGATTTGGTTTGCCTAATTGGGAGTTGTACTACCAAGCTACAAATTTGATGTGGGTTAAGGAATGGATAACATTAAGAAATGCTAGATTGTTGACATTAAAAGGACATGATCTGTTGTTGGGGAGGCATGCTTTTTTATGGTACAAAGGAACTAAAATACAGGGTTATTTTAGAAGACATCATATACGGAGTCTCTGTGGTTAAACTGGGAGAAGATTAAAAGACAATGCTATTTGAAAATTCCAGTCTGGCTATCGACTATTGAAGCATTTTCCTATCCTATAATATACAAAAAGGAACAAACAGATATGGTGAAATATTGAATGAAAAGGGTGAACTTAAATCTATACAAAAACTAGAAGAACAAGGTATAAAGATGAATTGGTTTTCATATGCGCAAATACATTCAAAGTATGATAAAGATTCTAAAACAGAAGGTTTCTATGATAAACTGACTGATTTAGATAAGATTTTGATGGGAACTGATGAAAAGGTGATTAAAAAATTATACGGATATTTATTAGAAATTAAACTAGAAGAACAAGTTAAAGAAACTATGATTGCTTGGGGGAAGATTGTAGATATGGGATTGATCTAGAGAAATGGCAAAAATTGTGGTCTCAAAATTATAAAATGACAATGTCAACAGCATATAAAGAAGATTTGTATAAGGTGTTTTACAGGTGGCATTTTCCCCCAACAAGAATAGCAAGAATGTTCAAGAATAAATCCGAAAAATGTTGGAAATGTCATGAGACACCTGGCTCATATTACCATATGTGGTGGACTTATGCGGATCTAAAAAATACTGTACTAAAATCCATACGTGGTTGGAAAAAATGACAAAAAAACCATATAGATTTGAAACCAGAGATATTTTTATATTATCTGAAATATATAGTGAAGACTTGAAATATCTGATTGTAAATGTATTAACAGTGGCTAGGATTGTATTTGCTAAAAACTGAAAAAATGAGAAAACACCATCACAGGAGGAAATCATTAAGAAAATATTGAAATGTGCTGAAATGAGTAGATTGACATTTGAAATTAGAGAATAGGATGATAAACAATTTTATAAAATGTGGGATTCTATCAATGGTTAGACAATAAAATATAGTAATGAAATTTGTAGACTTTTTGAAAATACTAAATATATAAAGATGTATTTTTTCCTTATTATATGCAAAATGATTTTAGGATAGATTTGGGATGATAATATGAATTGTCACAAAATAAATTAAGTAAAATATGATTATTTCTTAAAGCATGAATGAATAAAAGTATAGTCAAATGATTGATTAATAATGATACCAATGTATTTAATATTGGATTGAAAATACGAGATCATATACAATGGAATTGTAATTGAAGACTACGAAATGGAAGCACAAAATAATTTGTAAACCAACCAGCACACTGTATATACATATATGGAAGATGGCCTGAAGTTTTTATGTTTTGTTTATGTTTGTTTTAAAAACCAATATTTTTTTTAAAAAAGGAGAATCAGCAGATCTCCTTATTTTATGTATTTAACAGATCTGTCCTGATTCTGAAATTAACCTTTTCTTCCTTTTTTCAGGCAAATTGAAACTCAAAAAACTGCAAAAGTTCATTTATTTCAGTAATGCAACTTAAAAGGTGAACCTAATATATGAGATAGACTCATTACATGCAAAGCAAGATAGTTCAAGCCATGATTTGTCATAATTGCAATGATTATGGCTTACAGCTCATGAAAACCCCAAATCCACAATCTCAGAAAATTTAAATATTACATGCAATCAATAAAACAAGGATTATACATAGAACAATATCGGACCTCTGAAAAGTATAAGCATGCATATGTACTCAGTACTTGGTTTGGGCCCCTTTTGCAGCAATTACTGCCTCAATGCGGCGTGGCATGGAAGCTATCAGCCTGTGACACTGCTGAGGTGTTATGAAAGACCAGGATGCTTCAATAGTGGTCTTCAGCTCTTTTGCATTGTTCAGTCTCATGTCTCTCATCTTTCTCTTGGCAATGCCCCATAGATCCTCTATGGGGTTCAGGTCAGGCGAGTTTGCTGGCCAATCAAGCATAGTAATCCCACGGTCATTGAACCAGATTTTGGTCCTTTTGGCACTGCGGGCAGGTGCCAAGTCCTGCTGGAAAATGAAGTCAGCAACCCTTCCTTCATCTGTGGAAGGAAGCATGAAGTGCTCCAAAATCTCCTGGTAGATGGCTGCATTGACCCTGGACTTAATGAAGCACAGTGGACCAACACCAGCAGATGACATGGCTCCCCAAATCAACACAGACTGTGGAAACCTCACACTGGACTTCAAGCATCTTGCAGCGTGCGCCTCTCTATTCTTCTTCCAGACTCTGGGTCCTTGGTTTCCAAATGAGATGCAAAAGTTGCTCTCATCAGGAAAGAGGACTTTGGACCACTGAGCAACAGACCAGGTCTGTTGTTCTTTAGCCCAGGTAAGACGCTTCTGACATTGTTTGTTGTTCAGGAGCAGCTTGACAAGAGGAATACGACATTTTAAGCCCATGTCCAGGATCTAGTCTCTGTGTGGTGGCTCTTGATGCACTGACTCCAGCCTCCGTCCACTCCTTGTGAAAGTCCCCAACACTTTTGAATGGCCTTTTCCTGACAATCCTCTCCAGGCTGAGGTCATCCCTGCTGCTTGTGCACCTTTTTCTTCCACACTTTTCTCTTCCACATAACTTTCTATTAATGTGCTTTGATACAGCACTTTGGGAACATCCAACTTCTTTGAATTACCTTTTGAAGCTTTCCCTCCTTATGGAGGGTGTCAATGATGGTTTTCTGCACAACTGTCAGGTCAGCAGTCTTTCCCATGATTGTGATTCCTACTGAACCTGACTGAGAGACCATTTAAAGGCTCAGGATCCCTTTGCAGGTGTTAGGGCTTAATGATTAGAGTGGGACACTTTGAGCCTAGAATATTGAATCTTTTCACAATATTCTAAGATTTTTCTGAGATTGTGGGTTCGGGGTTTTGATGAGCTGTAAGTCATAATCATCACAATTATGACACATCATGGCTTGAACTATCTTGCTTTGCATGTTATGAGTATATCTCATATATTAGTTTCACCTTTTAAGTTGCATTACTGAAATAAATGAACTTTTGCACAATATTCTAATTTTTTGAGTTTCACTTGTATTAGTTAATGAGCTACAAATAATAGTGCATCTCAATTACTATCACACATAAAGAGATGTTGTGTCTTTTTATTTCCACAGTATTATATATTTGGTAATGAATTTTCTTCAGACATGCTCGATTTCAAGATGCAGCTTAAAATAGTATTTAAAATAAATAAAATAGGATTTAAAATCATATTGATTCTTTTTATGACTTCATTATAAAAAGGTGATATTTTTATTTATATATTACATTTATATGTAGCAATACAGTTCGAGAAATGCACCAAAGGTTAACCAATGATGCTTTACATTTGCTGGATCAAGTTGGGTATGCAAATGTAAAAAGTCATAAAATTTTTGGTTCTGATCCTGTTCCCACGTAAAGTTTCTAAATAAATAATTTTTCTAAAACATTATTACAGGACTGCTGACTGCAGGTTCTTTTATATATTGGCCAATCACACTATCACAGATACTAGCTTGATGGGCAGGACTATCAAACAAAGGAAATCAGAAGTCCAGGCAGTTTAAATGAACACAAAAGTTTGTTGCACACTTAAGCTGTCTACTAGAATCTGAACTACTAACAACTGAAGAAAGTTGGAGGGCGATAAGGGTCGATAGAATTCAAGGTGGGTTGGACTTGGATCTGCAAAGGGATTTGAGATTGATGATGCGTTTGACTCCTCCTTTTGGCTCAAATCTGGTCATCTCTTACAAGGACAATTCCCATCAAATCCCCCACTATTTTATTAGTGTTCCCAAGTAATTTCTGCTTGAGGTTTCCATTCACATTTCACATTTCTTCTCAGTAAATGAAATTGTTAAAATCAATTTAACCCTGGTATTTTGATATTGGTGTTGGAAGTTAAAATCCACCCCTATCCTTGGAAAATGAAATATTTTAGGATATACTAAAAAGGCAGAATATGTCCCCTAAAAAGAGAAGTAGAAACTCATAAGCAGAAACTCACCTCAGAAGCAGAAACTCACTCCCACCTTTGTTAATGGGCCAGAGTATTCTACATAACAAAGCCCTCTTCTCATCTCACCACATGGCCTGGGAAGATTGCATCAGTCAGCACTCTGGTGAAGCCACGGTGGTCCACTCCAGACAAAGCCTACAAAGTTATCTAGACTCCTGCCCGGGAGTCTGACAGCCAATGGGATACATTTCTTACACAGGAACAGGAAAAACTAAGGTGGGGCCCAACAGAGGGTATAAAACTAAGGATCTCTCAGCATCTTGTCCCTTTCTTTTCCTTCACCCAACATCTTGAAGCATGTGATTGTCCTTTTCACTTTGGAGCTCCAAGCCATGTGGTCCTGTCCACCATTAAACCATCTTTCCAAACAGCCTCCATTTTCCCAGTGTCTTTTTTTCCACTTGGAACTGAACCCAGAAGGATAATTCTTACCACATTAGTTTATCAAAATATACAATACAGAAGTACAAAGAAAACTGTAAATAATGGGAAAATAAAGGAGGAAAAGTAGAGGGTAAATGGGAAAAGAAAAAGAAAAGCATTAACTTCTTACTCTTTTGGTGCAGCAGTGTAACACAACACCTCAATTTCTTAATTTATATGATAATATAGCCATTTCTATAACAAATCTATCCCAGAAATCAATTTAATATTTCAATCAAAGCACACCTTGGTTTTTCCTTTGCGAAGACATTGAAGCTTACTATCCTCTGAAGCAAACCAGGATACCTAAGGAATCAAACAGGCAAATGAACATATTAAAATCTTCCATAAAGTAAAAATGCTGAGCCAATGCTATTGCTTCTAGCCAGTTTCTTCAGTTAGGCATATCCTCTTCCTATAGGATGGTTAACTCATAAAATCCAAGTATTAAGATTTTAGGGCCAGGATGATATCAGACTCAATGATCTTAGACTACAAATGGCTACATATTCAGACAGAGTATTTTTCTGAGACAAACATTTTTTTTAAATCTACAGTAGTTTTATCTCTCAGCTGTGCCTCTCTGCTCCAAGTTCTGTATCAGTCTCTAGTTCTCTTTGTAACAATTGCCAAGGGACTAGATGGGAAGGGGGGAAACAATATCCTATAAACCCAGGATGATGTGGCCATGCTTTTTTTTCAGTAGGAGTTCCAGGAACCCTGGAGATGCATATTGGCAATTGGCAAGAACAAATAGGTAAGATTATCCTTTTCTGCCTGCTCCTTCATTTCCCCTCAATGAGAGACAGTAGCAGGTTTTTGCCAGAAGCCTGAGAAGGTAATTTGCAAATAATGAAGGGCCTTAGGTCCATTCTATGAAATCAAAACTAAAGAGCCAACTCAAAATCAACGGAAATATAATGCCCAACAGGACCTGCTTAACTTCTTAGGTCTTAATTAATTCACCTCTAATTTCCTGTTTGAGCACAGACAGCTTCATTTTCTAGTATTCTTTGCAAAAAAATGGCCAAATAGCAAATAAGACCCTGAAATTACTGCCAAGTGAAAGTAGTCATTAGGCTAGATAATCTGATTAAAAAATAGCTTCTCTGTCAGTTGCTGAGATGAACTATATGGGACCAATCGCATTTTAGAACAGAAATTATGGAAGCAGGAATGGCCAATGGAAGCAAAAGGAAATGCAAAAAATTATTTTGATTTTTTGGGTGTTCATCAGCATTGAATCAGGCTGTGATTATTATGAATATAATCTGTTTGTCAGTCTCTATACTTTCCATGAGTGAGAATTCACATCCTGCTCTATAGCAATTTATCTTCTTTAGCATCAATGCTTATATTTTAATATCTGAAATAACTTTTAGACATTTTAAAAAGTTTTTATCTCCAATGAGATAAAATCCCATCAATCTTGCATGTCTCATCTCTTTGCTTCTTGAACATAAGTGGTATGATTGTAATTACTTCCAAAAATATTTAATTACCCAAAGATCAGCACAGGTTATGATAGCTCTTTGGCTCTCTCACAAACAACAGGTTTAGTGGGAAGATGCCAGGAAACTGTTCAATGGAACATAGGTGACAATAGGAACTACCAAAGCAGGAAGTGTGATCAGGATATGAATGTTCAGGTTGTGGACCTCTGGCCATAGTCACCTAACATTATCAGCCTGGTGCACTCGTGTTGCATCAAGCACTATGAAATCCTGAGTTTTCAATCCAACAAAACCAGACTAAATTTCTCATTTGGTCTTAAATATTTAGTGGGAAGGTGGTGTGAAGTGACAGGTGCCAGTTAAGCCCTATATCTCCCCCCCCCCCCCCCCCCCCCCCCCCCCCCGGGTATGCTGGGCCTCTTCCAGTCAGGAATCCTTTTGTGGATAAAAACCATGGGAAACACATTCCTTGTTGCCCCATGATACAATGTTTCACACAGACAAGAGTTTTAGTAGTATGCTAGATTCAAGAGGTTCCACTTCTTGGTGACTGAGGATATGGTCTGCACTTTTAAAATTACATCCTGCTAAAGCTTTCTGACTGATGGGATTAGAAAACAAAGGTCTCTGACATCACAGGGAATTTATGTTGGTTAAAGTAGGCACTACCAAATTACAGGGATAAATAGTGTGAAGTTTTCAGTAGAAAGATACATGAGAATTTTAAAATACTTACTCTGGATATTTCTTTAGAAATGTCACTTAAATCAAAAACAAGGATATAATCTTTGACTCCAGCATATAAAGTATTTGTTTCTTCACTCAACAAAAGAGTAGAAAAATTGGACAGTCCTTGCTTTTCAAATATCTTTAGATTTTCAGCTTTAAAAAAAGAAAGGAATGCTTTAAATCTTAGGTGTTGTTAAATATGATCCTGAATAAAATCAAATCTTTACGTAGCTTAAAAAAACCGAGTTTCTAGTTTCAGTTTCCACATATGGAATTATCTTGCATTACTTCCTTTTTGCATTGAAATGTTGGCCATTGCCACAGGCACTTTTCAATGGAAAACTGGCTTATAAATGTGAAAAAAAAAAGAAAACTGATAGCACAAGTATATTATCATAATACTGTATAGTGGTATTTTATTGGCCAAACCTCAGTTTTGCATAAAAAAATAATCTTGAAAGAAGTTCAGATTTCCTAGTGAGGAAAGTTGGATAAGTCCATTTATAAAGTTTCAGGAGCTCTCAATATAAGCATTATATTGTAGTTGGCTCAAAAATCAGTCTAGCAGATTTTGATAGGGATAAGCCAGATATTTTTGAAAATTCACAGACTGTACATTAATGCAAGATAACAATTCAATTTTTATTCATCATAAAGAGTCTGCCCTATCTGGTTATATTTGCACAAAGCAACTCTGTTTAATTTCCATAATACACATGGGATGAAGGCCATATTTAATAAGAAATTGTCCTGTTGAACACATATTTCTGTACAGTTTTTAATAACAGATTCAGCAAGATGCTTACACTGATATTTCACTGTTTTTCTTGGTATGAAGTTCAGAAGATTGCTTGCATCCTGCTGCTGAATTATTCCACAAAGCATTAGAAGACAAAAAGCAGCTGTAGCGCCCATGGATTTCAACTAGATTGTTGCACATTCTATGCACTGAGTTCATGGAATTTCACAGTCCAAAACACAGAAACAAACACAGGAAGAGTCACTAGTTTGCTCTACAATATTAATTTAAATGTTAAAAGTTTTAATTGCTGATCAATTCCTTTATTGGGAAGGGAGGAAGGAAGGGACCTACTATTTCTAAATTCTAATTCCCAATTCTAACTCATTATCTTTCAGGATTTTACTTTCTCCACCTGAAAATGAACAAATATCCATTTTCTACTGAAAACCACTCCAAATTCTCTGCCAGTAAACTCTTCCTCCTTCTACTGGCATCTCCAGGCAATTCTACTCTACTCTAAATTTTTCATTTCAGAAGATACTTCAAATTGGAGGCACTATCAGGATACCATAAATAGCTTCCTCCACTCTGGGCACTTTGTAGATGTATGGTATAGGACTACCACTCACATCATCCTCAGCCTGTATTCAATTACCAACAAACTACATTTATAACTTTTTATACTAAAAACTAAAATTATAACTTTTGTATTTATCTTTTTACTGTCTGTAACCCCCTCCCCATCACCTTATAAGTGAGAGGAGCAGCATCTAAATTTAATTTAAACATTCCTGTGATATCATGTTCAGAGGGATAGTAAGGTTCAGTGAACTGGCACTTGTATTCTTATTTTCTCCTCTTCCTCCACCCTTCCCTTCACTGAATGTCTGTGGAGATTTTCAGTCATCTAGATCATGGTTGTCCCAAAGGTGTTTTTTCAAGAAGCAACTGGACTTTCTGGGTTTTTTTTTTTTTTAAAGAAGTTTGGCTTCTCACCCAAGAAGTTTCTTCAGCTCTGACTTGTTACCTCTTGAAAAAACACCTTTGGGATTTCCTCTGTTTTCTCTATACTGACCTTGTCCTCTCAGACTTCACCCTCCACCTAATTCTCTTCTTTCCCCCAGGTGAGGTCCCCCACCTGCCATTATCCACCACCCATTCCACTTTCCCTGTTTTCTCCTCTCACTTTCCTTCCCAATTAGCCTCTTTTATGACAGGCTTCTCAGGTCAAGAAGCAGCCCCGCCTCACAACGTGGATCCCGCCGAAATGAGCCATGTCAACGCTCCCTCAGCCTCTGTCAATGCCTCATGAGATGGGTGACGTTTTTTTGTTTTTTGTTTATCCCGCCTTTATTGCTTTCGAAGTTACTCAAGGAGGCAAACGTTCCTCATGCTCCTTCCTCCTCCTATTTCCCGCACAGCCACGCCGTGAGGCGAGTTGGGCTGACAAGAGAGCGACTGGGCGAAAGTCACCCACCAAGGTTTTCATGCTTTTAAGACACCCCCTCTTCATGTCCGTATGCACCTCAGAGGACTTCCCCACCCCGGGCACTTATTTCGTTCCTCTCAGTCTTCCTCTTCCCGGTTATAGGATCCCACAGAAGACACCCCCCCCCTTCTCCCGCGTTTACTTCGTCCCTCCGTCAGCCGCCAACTCTCACCGCCCTCAAAACAAACCGTTGAGATTAGGATTTAAATACCTCCGCACGCCCCTCCCCTTGATTTTAGCCCCGCCCACCCAGCTTCCTGCGCGGCGCAGGGGAGAAAGGGGTTCTCCCGAAGAACACGTGACCTTCGCCCTTTGGGGCAGCCGGGCCTTTGGCTTCGTCTCTTTCGCGAATAGCCAATTCCTAGATGGCGAGTGTTTTCTGCCTCTCTCTCTGTTCCTGTTTAACGACCGCCAGGATTTTGGCAACCCGGATCAGGTGACCCTAACCCATAAAAAACCTAGTTGACGACAACGAGGAAGTAATGTGGTTATAAAAATAGTACTACTACTACTACTGATGATGATGATGATATAATAATTGGGTTATTTTATTTGGATGCCCCATCACTGGAGGCTTTTAAAAAGAGATTGGATGGAGAGACAGACTTTATTGTCACTTTGAATGTACGCTAATTGGCAAACATTAAAATGAAATTTTGTTGCATAACATACAGGTTGGGCAGCCACTTGTCTGAAATGGTACATATAGTATAGGGTCTCCTGCTTGAACAGCGGGGTTGGACTAGAAGACCTCCAAAGCCCCTTCCAGCTCTGTGATTTTGTTGAGGTTCAACAACTGTCAACAGTTCAAAGGCATCCTGCGAGAGATGCTGCAAACAAATGGAAGAAGACAGTGGTGGGATTCCAATTTTTTTTTTACTACTGGTTCTGTGGGCATGGCTTGATGGCCATGGTGTGGCTTGGTGGGTTCTCTTGGTGTGGCTCTGCCCAGCCCGCACAACTCTGGCACGGCCCTGGCGGGATGAGCTGAGGGTCCAGTGGGGAGGCGCTCACTGCCTTGGTGAGAGCTCTGCCGCCGGGAAGGAGGGCCAGTCTGTCAGCTTAGTCTGGGGCGCCCAGCGCAGCTGAGAGGCGGGCCCTCTTTCCCGGCGGCAGAGGTCTCACCAAGGCAGTGAGCGCCTCCCTGCCGGACCCTCTGCTCATCCTACCAGGGCCATGCCAGAGCCGGGAAAGCGAGCCGCGGGTGCGTGCATGCCTCCTCCTGCCCCTCGTTCCCAAATCTCGCCCAGGCGAGCAGCACTTCGCTTGCTCTTCAAAGCTGCGGCTTCCTCACCTCTCAGCAAGCAGGAGGAACCGGCTGCAGCCTCCTCCTCAGCCGCAGCGCAGACGTTGACCCTGTGAGGGGGGAGAGAGAGAGAGAGAGAGAGAGATCCTCTCGGGCGAGCACCTTCCGTTGGAAGGTAGCGATGGGAGCGCCTGAAGCCAAGTGTCTCCTCAGGGCTCCAGTTGCAGGGAGGAGCCCTGACTGGCCGCACGTGGCTGCGCCAAACGCCGTGGCATTCCTCTAATGCCACGGCAGCAAGGGAGAAGTCAAAGCAATGGTGGCGGAAGGTCTCCCGAACCCCAAGCTGTTGCTGCCCGCCCACCCGAGGATGCAAAGGGGGGAATTAAGTCACCCCCAAAAAGACAGCCTAGCCGTTTTTTCCTGGGTCAAAAAAAAATAAGGCCCAGCCTTATTATGTGAGAAACACGGTATTTTCTTGTTTATGGTTAATGGTGTTTCTGCTCAAAATGACACTTCTGTGGTTTGTCTTAACCGAATTTGTGGGTTCGTCATGCCCAATACATGTTTATGACCCATGGCACAAATATTACTTCATACTATGAGCCCCCGATGGCATTTGGTCAAATTTCTTTTACCCCTAACTTGATCATGTCTTCTACATTTATTGTCTCACAACTACAATCTATTTCACACTCCTGACTATTTTCTAACCCCCCTATGCATTTGAATTCTGTCGGTTGGTGTTACTAGAAAGTTAGTCAATTTACAAGGGGTCTGCGTTTCTGTTGTCACGCTAAACACACTTGGCTTCATAATTGGTCTGATTATGATGCTGCCCAGCACATATTAAAAAAGCTGGGGAATTATAGTTATTGTTCTAACTACTATTGGTTGTCAGGTACCTTTAATTCTTCTTTGCGTAGCATTAATATAGCTCCTGATATGTATCCTGACAATTTTCCTATTTTTAATGCCTCTGATCAATCTAATACAGAATCGATATGCGCTGGTTGGCAGCTTAAGGATCCTAATATGTGGTTCTTTTTTGATAAATATGCCACTAATGTTCATCCTCAGAATTATCAATGTGCAGCTATAGGTTATTTTACTCTGCCTGTTCTAATAGGTATGCTCCCATCAACTCGACAGCGGCGTTCCTCTACATGTAATGATGAAGTCATTATTGAATTGTATTGACACACAATTGTCTTCTGGTTCTACATTTGGCCATGCATTGGCAGGGGCCGTTATAGGAGTCCTTACTCTAGGCTCTTATCCTGGCATAATTACTCAAGAAAACAGATGATCTATTCTTGGTCTCACCTGCAGACTTGAAAAATCCCTCAATGCTACTGCTGCTATTACTCGTGATTTGCAGCATGAAATAGAAGATTTAAATCAAGATGTCTTACAGCAGCGTTTTGCCATAGACTATCTTTTAGCCTGTCAGGGAGCGTTCCGTAAGTTAGTTGGACACCGTGGATGTGCTGTGCGTTTTCATTCTTTGAATAAAATTATGAGCTTGCCAATTTACAATCATACATTCAAAATAATATCCATGCTCATTACTCACCTTTTGAGTGGCTAACCAATTGGCTCCCTGATTGGTCTTGGCTCAGACAGTTTTTGTTTTATGTTATAATTATGATTATTGTACTAATTGCAACCTGTTGTTTTATTCAATGTATTCCAAATTGATTCACATTGTTTCATCCTGCTTCCCCCTCTCTTAATCCTCTGCAATTGCGATACATTCATAAATCTTTAAATCCTCCATTTAAAATAAAAAACGGGGATATGTAGAGTTGTAATTGCAGGAATGTTCTTATCTCGGATGGCAAATCTCAGATAAAGAATGTTTCCGAGCAAATACAACTCAGGCAAACAAAGTCACTAATCTCAAGGAGGATTAGAGAGAGGAAGTAAACATATGTTAGACTTTAGCTAGAGATAATTAATTGTGTTAATTACTATTATACTAAACAGTAACGAAAGTTAAGCAGTAACCAAAGTTAACCAATGATGGAGGATAACTAAAAATGTGTATAAATGTAAGACTATACTCCAATAAAGTTGATCATGATCAAACACCTCGACTGCCTCGTCATTACAACAATTTTGAAAAAAAGAAAGCCTTTGCTGAAACAGACTAAAAAATAGGTTAAATACTGTAGTATCTTACCAGTCTCCCCCCACCTTGTTTCTTTGAGTAGACCCTATGGCTCTAATTCTCATCAGCCACAGTCAGTATGACCAAGAGATGATGGACCTGGAGTCCATCTGAAGAGATCTCATCATCCCCATTTTGAGATCTCCTCCCATATTAGGAGATATTTTCTATTAATATTTTTTTTTTTGATATTTTTCTCTTTCAGGAAGGTAAACGGGAGAGGGGACTATCAGCTGTATAGGATTACTTCAAGGTAATCTTCTGCCTGAATCAGAGCAGGACGTGATTAGGCCCCATCTTCCCTGCCACCCTCTCAAGGAACACAGTGTGCAAAGCTAGACGTGATTGAGCATCCAAGGCAGGGGAAGACCTCTTCCACGTCGGCTGCCTGAGCGACTGCTGGTTGGTGATTTATAGAATTCTGCAGGTTGCCAACGGTCAACCAACCCACCTAGAACCCCATGGGACCAACCTGAAGTCAACTCAAGGGAAAACCTCCTTCACAGGGGATGAAGTTGCTATGGAAAACACTTTGGCAACAAGATTGTCACCATTTAGATATTTTCAAAATAGAATCAGTGATATCAGAGCAACTATAGACCACTTGTCAATTCATAAAACATGAGTCACCATGGCTCTAGGGGAGGGGTAGAGGTGTCCATAGCATTCCAGGTACTGACATTAACAGATTAACAGATAATCAGAGTTGGAAGGGGCCTTGTAGGTCTTTTAGTCCAACCTTCCATCCAAATGGGAGACCCTACACCATTTCTGACAAATGGCAGTCCAATTTCTTCTTGAAAGTCTCAAGGGATGGCGCTCCCACAACTTCCGAGGGCAACTTCTGTTCCATGGGTTGGTTGTTCTCACTGTCAGAAAGTTTCTCTTTATTTCCAGGTTAAATCTCTCCTTGATCAGTTTCCAACCATTATTCCTTGTCCAGCCTACAGGCACGTTAGAAAATACCTTGAACCCTTCCTCCCCGTGGCAGCCCCTCAAATATTGGAAGACTGCTATCATGTCTCCCCCGGTCTTTCTCTTTACTAGACTAGCCAGGCTCAGGTCCTGCAACCATTCATTGTATGTTTTTGTCTCCAGTCCCTTAATCATCCTGGTTGCTCTTCTCTATACTTTTTCTAGAGTCTCAACCTCTTTTTTATAATGTGGTGAACAAAACTGGATGCAGTACTCTAGGCGTGGTCTTACTAAGGCTTTGTAGAGTGATATTAGTACCTCCCTTGATCTTGATTGTATCCCTTTGTTAATACAATTTAGGACTGCATTAGCTTTTTTGGCTGCTGCTGCACACTGCTGGCTCATATTTAGCTGGTTGTCCACTAAAACTCCAAGATCCCTCTCACAGTTACTGCTACTGAACCTGGTTTCAACCAGTGTACTTTTGGTTTTTCCTGCCTAAGTGTAGGACTTTACTTTTCTCTACACTGAACTTCATTTTGTTAGATACGGCCCAGTGTTCTAGTCTGTCAAGATCCACATGGATCTTGAGCCTATCTTCTTGGGTGTTAGCTATTCCTGCCAGCTTAGTATCATCTGCAAATTTGGTAAATTCCCCTTCTATTCCCCATCAGTTCAACATCACTAGTTGAGCAGTATCTCATCTCTGAATTTCATTGGTTGGGGAACATGAATGGGATCCTGTGCTTATTTGTTTGACTTGTATCTTAGCTTTATTTCAATTAACACAACATCCGGTACATACAGTAGTAGTGCTCCTTGTATTTTTCCATACAACCACTGCCCTGTGAGATGGGTTGGGGTAGAAGAGTAATGTTCTCAAGCATCTCAGGGAAACTGTAGAATTAAATGGACCTTTATTATTACATAGCAATAGCACTTAAGACTTATATACTGCTTCATAGTGCTTTATAGCACCCTCTAGACAGTTTACAATGTCGCCACATCACAACAATCAACCTCAAGCTCAAACACCAGGCTGTTGGCAGTTAGCTTGCAATACTGCATTCTAACCACTGTACCACAAGGACTCATTACATTCCACCTGCATTTTGAGGAATTCAGATTCATGTCTCGTTGGACGATATAGATTGGGCTTTTTGAGGTGAACAACTAAAGCCAAAGTAATGGTTCATCCAATGACACAGATAATAGCTTCTTCTGTGAGTATATAACAAGTTGAGCAATTACTGATTTTCAACTGTCAGAAATGGTGTAGGATCTCCCACTTGGGTGGAGGGTTGGACTAGATGACCTATAAAGTCCCTTCCAACTCTGATTGTCTATTATCTGTCTGGATATTAGGGAAACCAGCAGCTCTTTGGATTTGAAATGTTTGTTACCTGTCTTTGGTTAAAATATATTTATAGGATCCATCTTGCTCCTATTGACTGAACCCTCACAAGTATCTGCCTCTGTTACGCAGAAGAACCCATTGATAGGAAACATTTGTTCATTCATTCATTCATTTCCTTTATCATTTTTACAATTAACTCTAGGCTGTGAACATATCCAATACTTCTTCCTCTTCTTTTTCCCCCACAACATGTTCCGGGTTTCCATAGCAGAAGTAACTGAGCGATGTAGAAAAGGTGAAATCAGTTTGCAAAATTGTCCACTGACCTGGAAGAGGTTCTGAAGCAGATGATGAAGATATGCAGGCTGGTCCCTTGATGGCTACCTTCTGGGAGCTTAGGTTAGGTCACATCACCCTTAGAACCTACAGTTCTAAGACTTATGGTTGTTATGTGATGAGCAAGTTCCAGTATTAAGCCAGGCAACCTTTAAGGTCCATTTTCAAAATTTCACCTTGCATGGCATACATACGTTGGAAAAGTAATTTTGTTCAGAAGACCATTTTAAAAAACCTCATATTATCAATAATTAAAGAATTTGTTCCAATTTAAGTAACCAGAAAAAGGTCAGTTGGGTAAAAGAATGTGACAATTTCTGTCTTTTTTCCTTGATTGGAATTTGAAAGCACACTGGTTCTAAAACGTCATGCACCTGTACCTCTAGCAACATGCTGCAGTTCTCATGTGTGTCAGATGGCACATATAATGCAGTTGAAGTGCTGGATATGCTGAATTTAAAACACACAAGCGAACGCTCTGTTCCAAGGTGACTCCGATTAAGCCCATAAATCTTGGCTTTGTCTCAACAGGCCTTTCTTAATCCAGGAGAGCAGTATTTCACAGAAAGGCCCAAAACAAGAACATAAAAGGCAGCGGTCAAGATAGGAATATATAATACCTCTGTGCTTCTGCTATATGTGCGTGTTTTATTCTTACAACCCTATTAATCTGTACATGGTCATCATGTTGCTGGAGAAACAAACCAAGTTCCAAGTTCAGATGATCCACTAAGTCACCTTGAGCCACTTAACATACGAAGTATATGTGAGATGAATATGCTTAACAATGGTTAGGATTAACCTGGTTGACACTGAGTCACAAATTAACCATCCAGACAATGTGGTGTGTTATTGAGTTTGAGAACCAAGCTGTTCACCCCCAGCCCAGATACAATTAGAGCAGCCTCTAGCAGCAGAGTGACATGCGAGTGTACTCGCTCTCCAGTGTCATTAATTACTGCATTTAATCATCTGCCTCCTATGCATGGCATTTATAAGATTGGTTGTGCTAACTGGTTCTCCAAGAAACTTTATGAACTAATCCATCAAAGTAATAAATGTGAGTTTTTTTGAGGAAAGCCTCATGAGTGTGAACTACTCAAATCTATTTGTTTAGCTACTATCAATATTAATAGAACATGAGCTAAGTCTGAAATAGATATCCAGAAAGGAAGAAAAGCTGTATGATTATATTCCTTCTCTGGGAGAAGGATCTGAGGCATGCTCTTCAAAGACATCCTTGGTACCATTCAAGGACAGATTGCCTTCATCTAAACCCCACCAGATTCATCTTTTTGCTGCTTCTTCTGTCTTCTTAAATAGTAAATCTGACCCACTTTTTCCCCAAGCATACATTCCCTTCACAAGACACGCACTTATTTGTAGTAACTATCCCACATTTGTACAATATATCAAAAGGCAAGAATGGAAACCAAGCTGGCTTTTTTCTACTGATTTTTTATTTATTTATTATAGATCTTGGTAAAAGGATTACATGCCATTAAGATATTTTAAAAGAAATGTTAAGATCAATCGTTGACTAACAATTTGCTATTCATTACTGTTCAATACTGATAAGTTTCACAAGAAGAAAGGAAAAAAAAATCTGACTGAGGACTTCAAAAATGCAACATTCCAAACCAAAAGTGACACAGAAGAGAGACACACCCCCGAGTGACGGGAGAGAAAAAGGTTCTTGGATGCTTCTGATCTTCGTATCAGAGAGCCTGGAAAACTAGAATAACAGAAAAGGTAGTGAACTGACACAGATCGAAACTGAATTAAAAAAAAAAAAAACGTTTTCAGTTTTTGCAAATGCATTAAAGTTTTTTGCTGGTAGATGTTGCCTGCTAAAATGCAGGTTTGAAAACAGACAAACAAACAAAGAAACAAAAAAACCCTGAAGCTTTGTAAGAAACCCAAATATCTAACAGAGGATCGATTGAAAAGCAACACTTTAAAAGCATCAGTGCTGCTGCTGTATCATTTTTATCTCATATCAAATCTTCATACAAGGAAGACTGATTAGAATCGCAATAATCTGGGAGTGTTGGAGGTAAATGTTTTTCTCCTTATCGCCACCCTAAATAAGAGAGTTCATATTTTAAAATGTTCAAGTGTTCATTATATACCCAGGCAGCTCTGAAACAAGCTGAAACCAGCAGGGTCACCCTCATCAAAACTGGGTTCAAAGAAACCATCACTTCCCCTGTCTGGAGATTCATAAAGCCTTCACTTGATGCCTCCTAAGAAATGACAGCTCAGTTTTGGCCCACAATGGGCACAGAAAAACTGGATTGAGAAAGCCTCCCCCCCAGTGTAAGTTCATCTCAAAATGGTAGCAAATTCTGAAGTTGAGAGAGAAAATGTTTTTAAGCAACTTGAAAGAATAGGCAAGTTGACCATTAAACAAAACCTTTTTTTAAAAATTGATGGTTTAACCCCAGTAGAAGTTGCACGTCTGTAGAGTATTTCAAGCTTACAGATCAAACTAGAAGCTTTGATAGCAGGCAAACATAGGCAATGCTCTGCTATGTGCAGGAAAGAGAAACCAACAGCCCTAAAAATAAGGAGCTAAAAAAGAAAAAGATATCAGGATGGTGTCTAGACTTCAAGGCAGTGTCCATTTGATAGAATTGGACCCCAAAAGCCTGAAGGATGGGAATTACTAAGAATTCTTCAAGAATTCAAATGTACTTGTAAATCTTTTGATTCAAGTAATGAAGCAGCTGATTTGTATCAATGGCTTCTGAACATCTTAGAAAGTGATGGAAGAGGTCATTGGCTGCTTGCTAGCATGATCTTCAAAGCTTTTATTATATGCCATGATTTTATTTGGCATTTCCTGGAGCTCTAAAGCTTGTCTCAAGAAAGTAGCTAGGAGAATACCAAACAAGATACCGCAATATATGCTATCACAAGTTTTTTTTTAATGAAAACAAGGGTGGAGAATCATGCATATTTCAAACCCTACCCCAAAGTGGAATGTGGTGGGAAAAGAAACTCCATGGCTGTGAGAATTGAAATTAAAAAAAAAAAAAGGTAATACCAACAAGATGAAGACATCTTCTGGAGACAATAATAGAAAAACTGAAAGACTGAACAAACTTGATGGCAAACATGCTATCCGGAACTCCAGATAATATGAATTAAGAAGTATGATTAATCTGCAAGAATTCTAAATTCAAATCCGAATGCTGTTGATAATCAGTTTTTAAGATGGATTTTACCCATAAGAGTCTTTATGGTACAAGACGTTATTTGATTAACGTAAGTCTTTGTCATATTTATGGCTTCTTTGATAGACTCATGGAAAAAAAGAGATGTTACCTTGGATAGATCCAATCGTCACCTTCAACAAATTGTAATCATTTATTTAACAAAATATAAAATAGACATGCAAATTCCAAACAGCTTTATCTCCTACATACAAAGAAAGCTTCCCAAGAATATCTGGGTACCATCGTGGAAGTTAAGAAAAGACAATCCAAGAATGTGAACAAAAGACATTCAGGCTGGCTTAAATACTGCACATATTTGGGGAGGGGGCCAGAGCCACAGATTGTTGGTAAAGGTCCCCAAAACAAGTTCATGAAATTGATGCTAAGATAATGGTTTGGTCTGCTGCTGAATTTTTCATAAGCAATTTCCCGGACCCCAGAATTGATGAAAATAGCAGAATTTGCCAAATTTAATTATACTCCCAGGGACGATGCATACCAGGAATTCAGATTAAAAATGGTAAAAATTGTCATTCTGACCTTGAGGAAAATAAATGGAGGAATTTCACCTATTCGAACCAAGTTTAATCCACTCTACTTTGTTCAAAACAAATACAGGGGGCTTCCCCTCTTAGGTCCCAACAGGAAGTATTGGCTCACAATCCTAACTATAATTTAGCCACAGCGTCAACATTATTTATGCCGATTGAGGTTGCTGGGAATTACAGCTTAAAACATTTGAAGGGGATTTGATTGGGGAGATCATTATAAATTTTTGCTAAGCCATAGATGACTTTTGATGAAAAGGTGGGCTGCTCCTGCTTCTGAAGGCCAGGTATCTTCTCTTAGGATACTGGAGATGTTTAATTTTACGGCTTTTTGCATGCTGGGAGGGAACCGGGAAAGATCCAAAATTGAAATCAATTTCTTGCAAGACCAAACAGTAATAAAGGCATCCTAGCCATCAGAATATAATATCAGTGATGTCACTCTGGATTTTCAATCTGAACCAACAATGTGAAAAGTAGAAAATCTCTTACGGATATTTTTTTAAGTCTTGCAAAAATTTAAAATGAAAACAACTAACTCCATTTTACACACCTACCTATTTATTGGCTCTTTTCATATAGTACATCTGGATCATTCTCTGACGGAACGTAGCAAAGGTATCCTCTTTGTTCTTCCCTGCAACACCCAAGCCCTCCCCTGCCGAGGTAGAGCCCCTATAGGAGGCAAAAAAGATTAAAGTAAATATGGAGACATCTCAATTTCTTTACTGTCAGCTCCAATGACAAAGTGCAGGATGAATAAGGAGGGGAAAAAAACCTTAGTTGCCAAGCCTTCAAAAAGATAATGAAGTTTGAAGTTGTTGATCTGAATTATTAGGTGCCTAAAATCAGCTGCAGTGTCAATTTCAGAGGCTTGCAAAAACTACCTGATCATCTTTCCAAAGGAATTAAACCTGCTGTAGTTATTTTTTAGAAGATCTGTTAGAAGGCATTAACTTTCACTATCTAAGCAGTACCCCAGATTGCAAATACGTAAGACTTTTATTCCCAGAAAAATAATATCTTATCCTGTTCTTTCTCCCAAGAAGCTGAGTGACATGAATAAGATTCTGAAGGAAAGGTGTTTTTTTTTTGTTTTTTTTTTTTTGGGGGGGGGGAAAGGAGCTAGAGAATCATCCAGAAAACTTCATTATCAAACAGGGATTAGAACTCAGCAACTCTTCCTCAGGTCTAAACCAACCATTTATCCGCTACCAAGAAAACAGAAGATATCCATTGTTACAAAAACAAAAGGAGATGCCACGAAGGCCAGGAAAAGGAATGGCCCTCCCAGCTTGTTTCCATGGGCATCGTTCAGTGGAATCAAAGGTCTTCTACCACTGAAAATAATGGACCTCAAAAGATATAGCTATCTCTAATGATCAGCAATATGCTCTGTCCAATTTCCTTTTATTCTTCCGGCTTCTCCAAAAAGAGCAGCAAAGGCTCTGTGCAAAGTGATTCGCTAAAGGCCTGTTTTTTTGAAGTGGTAAGATGACCCTTGGCAAAAGATTTTGGAGGCACTGCTTTTTTTAGGTTTGCAACTTGGGGAAAAATTGTTCTGAGTTTCATGCAGAATCCAGGATAGATGGATGGATGGATGGATGGATGGATGGATGGATGGATGGATAGATAGATGAATAAAATCAATTTGGAATAGAAGCAATAAGAGTGATGCCTTTTTTTAAAAAAACAACAGTCCTATTTAGACAGTCCTGTATAACTCAGGGGCTGCCACAAAAAAGAGGGAGTCAAGCTATTCTCCAAAGCACCTGAGGGCAAAACAAGACCCAAGGGATGGAAACTAATCAAAGAGAAAAGCAACCTGGAACTAAGGAGAAATTTCCTGACAGTTGGAGCAATCAATCAGTGGAGTGACTTGCCTCCAGAAGTTGTGAATGCTCCAACACTGGAAGTTTTTAAAAAGATGTTGGATAACCATTTATCTGAAGTGGTGTAGGGTTTCCTGCCTAAGCAGAGGGTTGGACTAGAAGACCTCCAAAGTCCCTTCCAACTCTGTTGTTCTATTCTGTTCTAAACTATAAAGGAGGAGAAGGGAAGATCAAAGTCAAATGGGTTGAGATATAAATGAGATATAAAGAGTTAGGGTTTTCTAAAAAAACCTTTTCTCTTAGAATAATATTTCCAAATGTGTAGATCATGGTGAAAGAAACAGCAAACATGTAAAAGCAAGATTCAAGCCTTTTGTATTCATTATCCTGATACGGGAAAATCATTTGGATCTCTTTTTGCTCTGTCATCAAATATTAATCATGTATCTAATAAGGCACCTTCCAACAGGGGAAGTCTATTATAACTGACAGGAAGATGAAGCTGTTGTATTCTCATTAAGAATTTCCTGTGGCATCTTCTGGGCCAAATGTAGAGATTTCATCAATCCAGAGATATTTTTTAATTATTCACTGCCCAGAGTTCCCTCTGTTCCAAAACATGATCAATAAATACAGGTAGCCCTCAACTTACAACAGCACAGTTCATTTAGTGACCGTTCCAAATTACAATGGCACTGAAAAAAGTCACCTATGACTGCTGCATTGGTCATGTGATTTGCATTCAGATGCTTGACAATTGATTCACATTTATGACCACTGCAGTGTCTCCGTAGTCACATGATCCCCTTTTGTGACCTTCTGACAAGCAAAGTCAATGGGAAAGCTAGATTTACTGTTATTAATTTAAGAACTGCAGTGATCCACTTTCACAAATGTGGTGAGAAAAGTTGTAAAATGGGGTAAAACTCACTCAACAGATTTCTCACTTAGCAATGTTGGGCTCCATTTCTGTCATACGTTGAGGACTACCTGCACTGTGCGTGAACAGGAACAGAACAGACTATTTAGGGGTCTTTGTCTTTGCAATATTCAATTCTGCTTTATTATTATTATTTTGGGACTGCTATAAAGCTCTGGGATTCTGACCTGTGTCTTTCGCATGGTTTGGAGGTTACATGAAGGGATACATGGTTATATGGATGAATAGTCCCATTAGGATTGAAGCAGCCTTGATATTTAAGGGATTTGCAGAGTAGGGGGATGAAACAGAAAAGCTCAGGTATATGAGCTGGCCTTCAGAAAGGTGAAACAATCACAGACGATTTATTGAGAAACAACTGTGCCAAACTTCCTATAGGAAGAGGTAAGCACTGCACAAATCAAAGAGAGATTTCAGATAAACTAATATCTTATCATCATGAGCTTTCTGGATTGTAAGATAAGATCTACTGCCCATAGACTGTTCTTCCACCTCAATTCAATCTCCCTCCTTGATACAGTCCAAGGAGATGGAAACAAAGAATTGGAAGCCCCTGACAGATTAGACAGACAGAGTAGTTCATAATCCCTGGTAAAGAAAGAGCGAGAATAAGAAATGGATTTGAAATAAGAATTTGGTTTGAATTAAAAAAAAAAAAAAAGGCAGAGCAGCATAGGAAGTTCTGGAATACTTCCAAACCATCTTGAGTCAAGCTGCTCGGAAAGGATGCACCGAAGTAGGTCAGCATCTTAAGAAATGGAAAATGTACAGTTGATTCCTTGTGTTGAGCACTGCCATCTTCAGACCACAGCTGAAATGCTGACCATTTTTTCCTGGACCCCCTAGTGGTCAAGAACATGAAAATTGATGTCATTTAACTAGAGGCTGAGGCTCTCTGCTCTAACTTATAATATAGAAATTAATAAAATGTTCGCAATGTTTGGGTGGTGCTGATTAATGCGATGTGAGATCAAATGTCCCAAAGGTGCTTTTTCAAGAGGCAACTGGAGTTTCGCTTCTCATCCAAGAAGCTCTGACAGGATAGTGGGGAATGGAAGGATTTATACTCCTTGCAGACAGCTGGAGGGTAAATGGAGTATAAAAGTATAAAAGAGGAATATAAATCCTTCCATTCCCCACTATCCATCAGAGCTGAAGAAACTTCTTGGATGAGAAGCCCAGTTGCCTCTTGAAAAAGCACCTTTGGGACAACCGTGACCTGGATGGCTGAGAATCCCCATAGACATGGGATCAACTGGCAGCTCAGAGGAAAGCAAAGGCATCCAGACTTAAAACTATTGTGTTCTGTGCCTTGGGAATAATGGTAAATTGGAAAAGATTCAGCAGTGATTAATCCTCCTTGACTCCATGTACTGTTAAGATTACTAAGGCAGGAGACAAAATGAAAATACAAAAGGGAAATGGGCAATTCTGCCATGGAACAAAACCACCCAGCTCCTCTGTCTAGTGCTCAGTTATCACATCATGACACACAATAGCAATATACTTTCTTTTACAAATATTATCTAGAAAGCATCGAACAGTTGTTTTTCAGTTGTTAGCACAAAGAGAAAAGTGGATGGGGAAGAGTCAGATATGGTCCAGAAAGTTTTGTTGGTGTTGCTGAGGGATCTTGGGGATACTGTAATCTGAAGGACAGAGCTTGCAAACAACTAGTGTCTGACAACAGCCATTGCCTCTTCTGTAGAATCTGGGAAAACAGGGAAGGAGATGAATTAAATCTAGCAACTTTGTGCATTCAGAATAGATATTCTACTGCAGGGGTCTCCAGTATGGCTGGCTGGGGAATTCTGGGAGTTGAAGTCCACAAGTCTTAAAAGTGGCCAAGGTTGGAGAGCCTCTACTCTACTGTACAATTGTGCATGCCCTGTTGAACCTACTCAATTACCATATACCATTAAAGATAGTCCTTGACTTACAACAGTTCATTTAGTGACCATTCAAAGTTACAATGGCACTGAAAAAAGTGAGTTATGACTGTATTTCACACTTACGACTGTTATGGCATCCCCAAGGTCAGTGATCAAAATTCAGACCCTGGGCAACTGACTCATATTTATGACGGTTGCAGTGCCTCAGGGTTCATGTGATCAGCTTTTGCAACCGTTGTGACAAGCAAAGTGAAGGGGGAAGCCCGATTTGCTTATCAACCGTGTAACGAACTTAACAACCACAGTGATTCACTTCGTAAGTGTGGCAGGAAAGGTCGTAAAAGAGGACAAAATTCACTTAACAAATGTCTCGCTTAGCAACAGCAATTGTGGATGTAAGTCACGGACTACCTGTACATCTCTAATTCATCCATTCCAACAATGTACTGACAGACTAACAGCAGTTTTTCGGGTGTCTTTCCAACCCTGATATTTTGTAAACTGGAATATGAAGATTCAGGCCTGTATGTGGAAAGCAGAAGCAACCAAAAAAGGAAGGCCCTGATGAGCTTATGTTCACCTACTTTGCATGGAAAATCCCCATCTCGATCCTTAACATTTCCAGAAATGAATCGTAAAGGCCCTGATCAGGAGAAAGCAAGATTTACTAATGTTTAATCACTAGTCGTTGCTGGGTTCTAAATCCAAGATTACACCAGGAATTATAGAAATTTAGAATCCTTCATCATCTGGAGGGATACAGGATCACACTGCTCTAATGTGTCGTAAGGCAGTTATTTATATTTCAGTTACAGATTCTTGCTATCAAATTGGAAGTCGCTGTGGGCTGACACTGAGATTTTGTACATTGTGAGCAGAAGCTATACAGCTCGGGATTAAATTACTATTTTCAAAAGGATTGAAGGAAGGAAGGAGGAGTCAGATACTTCTTTCTCCTTTACATGGAAGACTGATTTAAAATGCTTTCAAGGTAATGGAAGATTAAAGAAAAACTCAAGAACATGTTAGCATCAGATAAAGCAAGGGAAAAGATGGCAGAAATCTGATCCATGATGAAGGAAGACTGGACCACTTCAAAGACACTCCTATGAAAGTTGGGGAATTGCAGTCCTTCAGGTACTGAATAAAACATCCTTTACCATGGATACACTGTACTTGGCTGGGGCTGATGGAAGCTAGAGTACAATAATATTCAACCCAAAGACAATGGATTGGCTTCAAGAGCATACAACAGGGAGAAAATGGAGAATTACAGAAATACTTGTTCACAAAAAGGCCAGCACTGAGGCAATAAATGCCACCTCACCTCAAGCACATCTTCAAAGGAAACAAACCCTTGAGGTTTAGCACAAACACATTGCCAGGAATTCTAGAGTTCATGCTGATAAAGAAGAATCACATTGTTAAAATAGACCAGAAAACCTATAATCTATCTCCTATTCAAACAATGACTAGTTGGATGATGCAAAGAGAACAAGAGTACAATAGGACCTTGGATTTCTGGAAATTGGCTCTCAGAAGATGACCGTTGCCTCTGAGAGTTCCCAAGTTAAGTGTGTGCTATGGTTTTCTCAGTTTGTTTTAAAGAAACAGAGGCAGAGACCAATAACCTAGAAAAAGCTATGTTGCTACTTACTAATCTGAACACATGGGCACATACAAAGTAACTACGTACATGTGTGTTCATATAGAGATGTGTAAAGGTAAAGGTTCCCCTCGCACATACATGCTAGTTGTTTCCGGCTCTAAGGGGCGGTGCTCATCTCCATTACAAAACCAAAGAGCCAGCACTGTCCAAAGATGTCTCCATGGTCATGTGGCTGGCATGACTAAACATCGGAGGCGCATGGAATGCTGTTACCTTCCCACCAAAATGGTCCCTATTTTTCTACTTGCATTTTTACCTGCTTTCAGACTGCTAGATTGGCAGGAGCTGGAACAAGTAACGGGAGCTCACTCCGTTATGCAGTGCTAGGGATTCAAACTGCTGACCTTTCTGGTTGACAAGCTCAGCTTCTGAGCCACCAAAACATATAATTAAATAATATGTGTATGGTAACTAGAATGTTTGAAGATGGTTCCTGGGATAGAAAGTTTACTTGACCACTGTTAAGTGGGAAAATGCTAGGAAGAAAAAAAAGTATTGTTGTTTAGTTATGTGCTCGAAGATTTTGCTTTGGGGTAGTGGACTGTTAGACCAATAGGGGAACTGGGAAGACTTGCAAAGATGAAAGTGCTAAGTAATGATGTTTGTGTTGGGAAAATGTCTGAGGGCTGGGAGACAGGATATTGGAGTAAATGGATGATTCAGATTGGTAGAACAGACCAAGACTGGGGAATTCTGGGAGTTGAAGTACATACATCCAAAAATTGCCAAGGTTGAGAAACCCTGCAATAGCAATGATGGAGATCTGTCAAAGAGCTGAAACTGAGTTGCTGGAATCCTTGTTTACAGTGTTTTTTAGGCAGATAGCTGCAAAACATCAGTAACAAACACAATGGCCAGAGCATGGAAGCAAGCAAGGCAACAGTCTATAGATTAAAAGTTCAAATCTGGAACCTATGAACTCATGGTCTCTGGCCAGGTATGTGAGAGAAATGGCAACAGCACCAGAGATCTGAGAAGGGAGGGAGAGACTGGCTTTCACTGGCTAATGGCTGAGAAAATGATAAAAGCCACGCTGGCACATCAGCAACAATCTCTGGAGAATAGATCAAGGTGGCTAGAAACCATGGTGGAGCTGAAGGGTCTGGAAGAATCAGAATTAGATTGCCAAGGATTAATGGATCTTGTTCACAAGGTAAGAAATACGTCTCAGCAGTTAGCACTCATTAGAAGTACATAAATAGCTTGGGAAGAGGCTCTGGGAAATGGTAGATAGATAAAAATAGAGATCCTGAATTTAGTTAGAAAGTGGGAGGTTTTCAGTGCTCTTTGACCTTTGTTGTTTTCTTGCAGCCATTTCATTATCCAACTAGGTAACATTATCAGTGAAAGAAAGGAGTAGGGTTTGCTTCCATGATATAGACTAGTAGCTTGCACTGTCAGCGTGGGTGTCGCCTCAGTGGTTCCTCATTAGGGAGTGGACTTCATGCATACTAATTTATGTGTGAAAGGTGAGATTGACTGGATAGCAAGTATAAACTGGAGTGTTAAATGTCCAGCTGCACCTGCAGGAATGCCCTGTACATAATGGCGGACACTGGAAAGAGGCGTATATGGAAAGGATAAGTAGAAAATGGGTCCATATTCGCTGTCTGGGAGAGAAATAAATGGGAGTCAGGTTGAAACAGAGGAGATATAGCAGTGACACCGAAAAGGTTAATGCAGAAGGGGAACCTCCACACTGGCGTCCTTCTAGGCAAGCTGTCCCAGGTCCTGGGTAGCTGAATATCAAGTTCCTTGTCTCAAGCTGCTGCCAATAATTATCAAGTCTGTGTAGAATAAGACTTAACATGGAGTTAGATGAATGCACCAATATGGCACACACACAGACTTGGCTGGGCACTGTGGGAGATGCTACCCTGTTGGACATCTACCCTTTTGGGTTTCAGCAGCGCAGCAGCCATGATGATGCAAGGCTTGGGAAGGAGGGATGGTCATTACTGCACACAAAACAACTGCAGTTACTGGGAAGGCAGGCTGTTGCAGATGCCTGTGCATAAAATTAAAAGATATCAGTTGGGGCTATGGAGTCACCACAGGCTCATCTGAGTACAGATGAGTACAGCGGCCCTGACACACGTGCTATAAGAGGGCACACACTGGATCTGGTGGCTTTGCTGATGTTGACCGACACACTGATCACAACTAGTGTACTCCATGCTGTGTATGGGGCTACCTTTGAAGACAAAGTGCTGATCGTTATCGATAAAGTCCTAAATGATGCAATATGGGGATGTATCAGGGATTACCTCAACAGACATGATTCTGCCCATCTAACTTGATCATTCTACCTCATCAGACATGATTCTGCCCATCTAACTTGATCATTCTAGGACAGGGGTCTTCAAACTTGACAGCTTTAAGACTTGTGGACTTCAACTCCCCAAATTCCTCCTCCAGTCACGTTAGCTCAGGAATTCTGGGAGCTGAAGTCCACAAGTCTTAAAGCTGTCAAGTTTGAAGACCCTTGTTCTTGGACAGTGGTTCTCAACCTTCCTAATGCCACGACCCTTTACTACAATTCCTCATGTTGTGGTGACCCCCAACCATCAAATTATGGCTCGGTTCCTAAGATCATCAAAAATATGTTTTCTGATGGTCTTAGGCGACCCCTGTGAAAGGGTCGTTCGACTCCCAAAGGGGTCGCAACCCACAGATTGAGAACCACTGTTCTAGGAGAATCTAGAAGTTTGCTGAGGGTGCTACCCCAAGTGTGGTATGAGGCTACATGAATAAGAACCTGGGTCTCTTAACAGGTCCAGCTTTTCTATGTAAACTGTTCATTCAGTAAGATCAAGCTGGAGAACTTGCTGCAATGTCCCGACCTATCAGGAAATTTTGAGAGCAGGGATCCTGAGAGCATCTCTTCCCAGGACCTGAGCCCCTCTGAAGTAGCCTACTAGAGGAGAGAGAGAAAAGTAGCACCTTCCCTGTTGGCATTTTGGAGGTCTACTAAAACTAGATCTTCTGGAGATCCTTAGGGCAGGGGTGTCAAACTCGATTTCATTGAGAGCCATATCAGGGTTGTGTTTGACCTCGAGAAGGCCAGGGGGGGCACATGGACAACATGTCACTTGTGTTGGGGGTGTGTGTGTGCCTGTGATGGCCTAAACACTCTGCCAGCAAAAACAGGCTCCCGGGCTCTGCTTTCGGCTGTGACGGCCACCTGCAACCCTCTGCCAGTGGAAACAGAGCTCAGGGGAAGGGGGACAGGACAACGCATGCGGCCCTCACAAGGTCAGTTTTCGGGGGCGGTCCTTCATTATTTCCAGGACAGCCCCGTGGGGCTGTCTAAGTAACCCTGCAGGCTGGATCGGGCCCCCGGGGCCTTGAGTTTGACACCCCTGCTTTAGGGGTACAGATAATAAATATAGCTCCAAGGTTTGGTGAGAATACATTGTGATAAGCCTTGTTGGTTGAAATGAGTTTTACTTTTATTACTGTTGTATTTGTGGCCTTGCTTTTTTTTTTACTGAACTGTGGGGATGTTCATTTCTCAGAGACTTACAGATTGGTGCAATAGGCACACAAAAATAGATATATTTTTTATTTCCTCCTGTGATTGGAGTGATGTGCAAATATTTAAAATGAAGAAATAAAGAAATCAGTAAATGTCTTATTCTACATTCAAAAGACTGTGATTCAGGCGAAATAGGCTCTGGGCTATCTTTTTACACACACAAAACAACTATTTTTGCTGCTGTTGTTTTAATGTGTTGGGTTTTACAATTTAAATGTTAGAACCACTCAGAGAAGATCAGAAGATGGGAAATGATATAAATGTTGTAAGTAAGTAAGTAAGTAAATATTTTCAGTGCTGAAATAAATCAATCCCTTTGGAACATTCTGGATGTTACACTGTATGGAACAACAGGGATGCAAAATAAAACTTTGTTTTTTCCTTTTTTTTTTTTTGCACCAGGCTACAAAAATAGATGGGTGATATTTCATGCTTGGTGCTCTCCTATCACCAATCACAGAATAATCAAGGAAGAGTATGATTTTTTAAAAAATTGTACAGGCAGATAGCAAAACATATATTCAGTTACTTCCACTATTTGTAGGTGGAAATTTAATTGAGACGATCAAAATTTGCTTTATCGCAAGCTTGGGAGAGGAACTCCAAAGAAGCTTGGAATGTGTTGTATCTCGAGTTACAAGAGCTATTTAAGCAGCAACAAATATAAAAGCTTAAAATTAATACTAAGGAATAAGTGGAAACTGGACATTTGGAAAACAATCAAATCCAAACGCATGAGTGCTTAAATGCTTCTCTTGCCCCCTTCATACATACACTTTGACAGGTTCCTGGATGCCTTTGCCATGTAACCCGAGGCCATGCCCTTCTTGCCAACCCATTTTTTGAAGTATTTGGAAGCCAATGTTCTTCTCATTTAGTCTCTTATTATAGAATTCCAAATCCTTTGTTTTCTGTTGCTGACAAATAAAAACAAGATTCAAGAGGCTGGAACATAATAAGGAGATGTTAAACACAACCATTAGCAGAGATCCCCAATGTTTGGGGCAGAAGGGAAATAGGGATATTTTTCACATTTTGGAAACCACATGGCAGATGGTGAGAGCAAACAGCTGATATGATCTTGACATATTCATCAAATGGGCCACCGATGGATGGGGTCCATTCTAAAACATAAACTTACCTAAAGATAAATCTGCAACTATGTTCTCTTTACATCTTTTGTCTTTAGCCTCCCTAGAAACTCACCATACAGGTACTCCTTGACTTATGACCAGTCACATAGTGACCATTTAAATTTACAATGGAACTCTCCAGGGCTACCTGGATTCAGTTTTGATGGCCCGCCCCTCATGGTCATGTGATCACAGTTGTGGTGCTCAGTAACAGGCCTACTCTTTTGGCCACTTGCAACATCTTGTGTCCCTGTTACCATGATTTACAATGTGTATTTTTTTCTGGAAACTAGTGTTTACTTCTGATGTCAAGCAAAAAAAACAACCCTACTGCAGACAATGGATTCACTTAATGGTAATGATTCACTTCATGGCCACCACAGAAAAGGTCGTAATTATTGGGTGTGATCACATTGTTACCTGCCTAATGAACAGCATGACTTACAACTGTAATTCCAGGCTCAATTATGGCCATAAATCAAGGACAGCCTATACACAAGTTCCAGTCTATTCGACAAGTTTTTCTGTCTATTTTGGGGGCAGGTGGGCATATTTAGAAACAAAGCTCCAAAGTTTCAACCAGTCATCGTTTTTTTAATCTTCTAAAAAAAAAACACCTTAAGAACAATGAAGGGATGGACAAAATTAACCAATTCTGAAACTGATTGTTTTAGAGGATGAGGAACTGACAATCATTGCTCTATTTGATCAAGCATAACCTGGCTTTTTGATTCAAAGAATTTATTTTGACAAAACTACTCAACCACTCCCAAAATCGATGGAAATAGAATATTTCCTGAAACATTCCATTTCCTGATTAATGAATTTCCTACATCCTTAGGAACAATTTTAGGATATGCTTGGAAATCATGATTATTCCATAAGTTAGTGCTCTGTGCCAGTGTCACCAACCAGTGGGCTGGGAACCACTGGTTGTGCATGAGAAAATTTTGGTGGTCTGCAGAGAAATGTCCCCCCAAAAAAGCACAACCCGCAAAGCAATTAATCCAGGCTGCACGGGAACACAAGGCTGTGCCACCCACATGGCCCATAGGAACACAAGGCTTGTGTCAACTTGCATTGCAAACAACACAAGGTCGTGAGGGCAGGGGGGGGAACTTGCCCCACGCGCCTCGCCTGGCCACCAGGCTGCTTCTTTCTGCTTCTTTCTTGTTCTGCTTTTGGCTGAACACAAGGAAAACAGAAAAAGTCTTTGTTTCTCTCCCCAAACTCCGTCAGAAATGAGTCTTTGGGACCCTGCAAGGCATCCTTCTTCAAGAGGCTGCGCTGGTGCAACAAGTCTCACAAAGACTTCTGCTGCTTCTGCTGCTTTCCTTGCATGAAGCCAAAAGTTTCTCTGTCTCCCCCTGAGAACGGAGCTAGAGACGGTATCCTGCAATCCCAAATAAAGAATGATCAATCGGTAGGAAAATGGGGTGGGGAATTTTTCCATTGACTTTGCTGGTCAGAAGGTTGCAAAAGACACAGCAACGGTCATAACTTTGAACCAGTTGCCAAGCATCTGAATTTTGATCACATGATCATGGGAATGCTGCAAACATCATGACTGTAAAAAACAATCATAACTTTTTTTTAATTTAACTTTGAACAGTGAACTGTTGTAAGTCGAGGACTAACTGTAGACTTACAACCACTTGTTTAGCACCTGTTCAGGGTTACAACAGCACTGAAACCAGCACTGTAACCTGCAAGGACTGGTTGCAAGTCATGGTTGCATTGTGGTACAAATTAATGGTTTCGCTTAAGAACCATGGGTGTGTCTCATTTAACAACTGCCCTGTTTAGCAAAAGAAATTCTGGTCCCAACTGCAGTCGTAAGTCAAGGACTACTTATATGCAGAACACATTCTAATTTGTGATCCAGTATGGTACTGTGTAGACAGTTGAACTTAAAGACAAGACCAGGTAACAGAATCGGAACAAAAATTAAACAGAAGAATTCTCTCCCAATCTTTATCACATATTCCGTTTTGCATTACTTGGAGGAAAAGTAGCAATATAAATATCCCAGTCTTAAAAGAGAATCATTTTTGCCTCACCTTCTTGTTTTTATACGAAGGATAGCCACGAGGTCGGTCGTAAGAGATCCGCACTGGATCATGTACTAAAAAGCAAAATGAGAGGGTGAATCAATCCGACATCAAATAAATATTGTCACGCTTTGGGGCTTTAGAACAGGAATTCACATAGATCAGTACTACTTTGAGCAAAGAGATGCTTTCAGGAAACACAGGTAGACCAATGATGGAAACAACTCTCCCTTGTCTCCAGCATCAGAGGCAGATGACCTCCAAACAAGGTATATTAGATTAGCAATGGGAAGTGCTGAAGCACTGGATCGGCTTCAATTTACCATGTAATTGAGAATCCTGTTTTTCATAACTGAAATATAATTCTGCTTTCAGGAATCGTAGGAGGAGGATGGAAAGCAGGAGGAGGGGGAAGTTCCTGTCTCAGAAATCTGCTCACTCGGATTTCATATTTGAGGGCTCTGAAAATATTGACAGACCCCTCACATCCTGGACATAAACTGTTTCAACTCCTACTCTCAAAATGACGCTACACAACACTGCACACCAGAACAACTAGACATAAGGACAGTTTTTTGCCAAACACTATTCCTCTGCCAAAAAATAATTCCCTCAACACTGTCCAACTATTTACAAAGTCTGCACTACTGTTACTATTAATCTTCTCATCAGTCCTTATCACCCATCCTCTCCCACTTGTGACTGTATGACTGTAACTTTGTCGTTTGTATCCTTACAGTGTATACTGACTGTTTCCTAGTATGGTTTGATTGCTTATTGTACCTGTTAGGGATAACATTGTTCACCCTAACTGTTTTAGGTGAAATACTAACTATAAATCATAGTTAGTGTATGCAGCTTTAACTGTAAAATAGCAACTATGGGTGTGGTTATGAAAACCATATAAAAGTAGCAAGGCTACAGCTTGCTCTCTCTCTCTCTGGCTTTGATGATCCCTGATTACTGCTTGGAAGCAAGACTGCATTGCTCGAACGGGAGAGACAACAACGGACTGATTTATATGAACTGACAATAGGATATTCTACATGGACTTTGCTAACTGAATATCCCTGAATGGACTGACTACATGGTAAATGAATATTGGACTGTTTTGACTATGCTATAAGCTTATACTGGAATAAAATTTATTCTTGATAGCACAAGCGTATCTGTTATTTTTACTGTATGTTAATAAACATACAAGCTTAGCTCACTCATTTATCTGTGTGCCTATCTGACTAACGCTGCACATTCTGTTTAGCTTGTCTACCTAACCCTGGTTGGGGAACCCAGGCTTAACAGTACCCTATGACTATTATTATGTGTTGGACCTGATGATTCTTGACTCTTGACGAATGTACTTTTTCTTTTATGTACATTTGGCCAATAAAGAATTTTCTTCTCTTCTCTCCTCTCCTCTATTCATTATGATTCTTTATGAATGTATCTTTTCTTTTATATACACCGAGAGTATTTGCACCAAGACAAATTCCTTGTGTGTCCAATTACACTTGGCCAATAAAGAATTCTATTCTATTCTATTCTATTCTATTCCAGCCACATTCCTTGGACAGGGAAGGGGGAGGGGAGGTTGCTATGGTTACCTGCAAGGCCCTGTTGGCATTGAGCAGCGCTAACCTGCGGAAAAGGCAGTTGAGCTGGCTACAGAGTGGCATCCCTGCTAGGTCTCAATCTGATTGCTGAGATGGTGGAGGACCTCCAAACCCAGAAAAATGGCTACCACAGCCGGTCAGAAATTTAACTCAGCTGAGAGAGTAACACACTTGAGAGATCCCACTTACTACAGGGGTGTCAAACTCAATTTCATTGAGGGCCACATCAGGATTGTGTTTGACTTCAGGGTGTGGAGGATGGCTATCTCAACGTCATTCCTGTCGGGGGCACCTGGGGTGGCCAAGTGCTAAGGCAGGACTTCCCTCTGACCCTCCCTCCCTCCCTCTCATTATAATCTTCCTTCCTTCCTTCCCTCTTTTTTTTTCTTCTTCCTTCCCTTCTTTCCTTCTTTTTCCTTCCTTGCTCTCTTCCCATCTTCCCTTCTTTTCCTTTGTCTTTCTTTTTTCCCTTTCTCCTTTCCTGTCCCTTCTTGCATGCTCAAATGCAAAAGGGGAAACATTTCTCCTTTTTTTGTCTTGTTTTCTGCCAGTGAAAATGGAGCTCGGGGGGGGGGCCACACACACATGGCCCTCTCAAACTCCATTTTCGCTGGCAGAGGCACAAATCAATATGGTGAAGACTCATAGGCAACACATACCCTCAAATAAGGCTGGATCGACATGTAAGTATTATCAAGACCGGCTTAATGGTTACATTTACATGACCTGCTACATTTGATTAGTTTTTAAATGTAGCATTTTAAAAAAAATTCCTTTGCTAGTTCTGCAAATCCAGTCTATTTGGACAATTCGGTGAATTTAATGGATTGTGTTGACCCAGATCATGAGTTTGTTCAATTCACTGTGTTGTGCAAAACCAGTTTGAATACAGCACAAAATCAGTCAGAACTGCCAACTGCAATTAACTATACTATTTGCTAACTGTTTTCCAATACTTTTGACACCTGTCTGATCTTCAGCAAGAGAGAGGGAGGCTAAGTGCAGCCCTGCAAGAAATATGTGGAAAAATGCTTTAAAAGCTGAGATTTGGAGAGAAGGACACATTTTACTGCAGAACTGAACAAATGAAGAATAATACACTGTTAGAAACCTCACTGTACAAATTACTTGTCATTCAGACCCATGTCATAATTAGGAATTCAGAAAGAAATTAATAGATTTTCCTCATTCTTCTGCTTGCCACCAGCACAGATTGGTACATTCACAATGAAATTGGAAAGCATGTAGCTCATGGTTTAAAAGAAACTGGGTTTACACACTGAGCAAGCCACAAAATTGATTGCTAAGTTTAGACAATGGGCCCAAACTATTCACAAGGCACCAGTATATGAGAATATTTATTGCCCAGAGTTGAACGGCGGTATCCTTGGTGATCTCTGAGCTTGATTGGTTGTTTTGCCCCAGATAACATTGTTGGTGCTAGCAAATACCTCACTTCCTAGCACTGATCATGTTATCTAGCTGTATAATGAAATATGTATGAAAACAACTGACCTCAGAAACCACCAAGGACCTCACACTTACAGTTTGGGACAATGTGGGAACAAGGTCAAACACGCTGTAGCAGGGGCCCCCAAACTTGGCAACTTTAAGTTTCTGGGAATTCTGGGAGTTGAAGTCCTCAAATCTTAAAGTTGCCAAATTAGGAGACCCCTGCACTATAGCCTAGCAGAAGCACCCAAAACATTTTCCTAGCTCACCTGTTGGTTCATCTATGAGACACACTCTCTTTGAGGCTGGGATCAAGCCCACTTTCAGGGATTTGCTACTCATTCTCTTGCGCCCAAAGGGGGTGCCCTGCATGGGTGTCTGTGCCGTTGGCTCTGAAAGGCCACTGCTCTCTCCTTCTTCTTCAGCGGTCTTTGAATGCTCTGCTTTCATAAGCCCCTCTTCCAACATGGCTTCGTCTAGCTCCTCAGTTGGCTCTGCAGCTTCCTCCTCCTCTTCATCTCCCTCTTCATCTCCCATGTCAGCTTGGGGAGCTTCTTCCTCCTCCTCCTCCTCCTCTTCCTCTTCTTCTTCCTCGTCCTCTTCCTCCTCCTCTAGGTTTCCCCATTCGCTTTCCTTTGGTTCAGACCTTTCATGGAAGCCACCAGATTCCTGCTCACCACTGAAGCTGATGGAGGGGCATAATTCATGGACTTTCATGCGATAAAACTTGAAGGCAGAACTCTCTGGATCCTGCAGAAATCTGGGGTGGGGTGGGGAGGGAGTTTAGAACAGTGTTATTTATTATTACAATAATACTTGTAATACTAGTAGCAGGGGGAGGAGGGAAGACACAAAGCAACCTTCTTTCTCATAGAATTTTCTTCTTAAAAGAATTCTAAAAGTTAAAAATTCTGATAAAGCGTGTTAAATCTGCACTTTGCAGGTATATGAGGCCCTCAATTCCAATTGCAGTCCACAGATGGGGTGAAAAACTTGCAGCCAAATTTCAGCAAATGGTCTTTCTGCAAGCTCTTGCCCTGTCTACATCAACCTGATCAGCTTTAAGTTTTAGGTTTCTGAGTGTTATCATAAAAGAGGACCTGACCTGGGGTGCTCATATTGCAACCCTGGTCAAAAGGGCCCAGCAGAGATTATACTACCTGAGACTTCTCAGAAAACAACAACTGAATGAAAAACTGCTGGTGACTTTCTACTGCTGCACCACAGAGAGTATCTTAACTTACTGCACCTCTGTATGGTTTGCCAATTGCACAGTGGCAGATAGGAAAGCACTCCAGAGGGTTAATATCATTGCCCAGAAGATCATGGGTTGCCCTCTCCCCTCTTCGGAAGAGCTTTATTGCTCCCGCTGCCTTAAAAAAGTTCAAAACATTCTCAAAGATCCATCTCATCCTGGGCATCCCCCCCCCCCTTATTTTTAAACTATTACCATCTCGCAGATGGTACAGAATATTAAAAACAAGCACTAATAGGATGAAAAACAGCTTCTATCCCAGGGCAGAAGCTCTGTTGAATTCTACTGTATAGTGCAGTGTTGGTGTGCTGTCGGGGGTTTTCAATTCATGTGCGAATTGTGAAGGGTATGTGTTTGTGTTTATTTTCCTGGTCATGATGTGCACTGAGGATGGTGTTTGATTTCATTGTACAAAGTGCAATGACAATAAACTAAACTCTGCAAAGAATTGTTACAGCCTCCTCCCTCAAGTAACTTATGACCCAACAGTCTAAAAATGGATGCCTTCACATCAAAGAGAATTGTATTTCTTCTTTTGTCTGGCAGATAGGGAAGCCATGGTGGTGCAATGGTTAGAATGCAGTATAGCAGACTAACTCTGCCCACTGCCAGCAGATCGAATCTCACCAGGCTCAAGGTTGACTCAACCTTCCATCCTTCTGAGATTGGTAAAATGAGGTCCCAGATTGTTTGGGGCAATAGGCTGACTCTCTAAACTGCTTAGAAAGGGCTGTAAAGCACTGTGAAGTGGTATATAAGTCTAAGTGCTATTGCTATCGTGTGGCGGCAATAAAACTGATCAGCAAATTAAATCCCACCTCTATGCTGATCAAATAAGAAGTGATCTTAGTCAAACGACTTGCTTTCCATCTCAGTTCCCTCCTCCCAGTCTGAAAAACGAGACAGCCGTCAATCCTTTTGCAAGTGTCTTGCAAGGATTTCAAGAACAACAGCAAGACAGGAGGGGGGGGGGGGGGGAGGAGAGGGAATAAACAACAAAGCACTCACAACAAGTCTGGATTATCGGCACTGTTATCAATGCTGAACTGCTCGATTTCCGGCCCAACCTCAGCAACAAATTCAGCCAGCTTCTGAGCCGTTACCATGACTTTCGGGTCCACTGAAAGACAAGAGAAAGAAACCATCCAGAAAATGGTATTTTTTTGCAAGGAAACAGTACATGTAGAGGCACTATCAATACAGTCCTATTTTGCATGCCAGCAAAAAGCAAAATGAATTAAATCACAATCATCTGTTTTTAATCATTACTCCCTGATATAAAAAAATCCTGAAGACCGAGCTTGGGAAAACCTGCATGGAGTAGAACTTTTGCTGTACTACTCAGCCGCGACTCTTCCTTCATCAGGAACTTGTCCTCTATTATGCACTTATGCAAGGCTATTGTAAAGGGGGGGGGAACCTTTCTCCAAGGTTCAGTGGCTCCCCGTATCTGCAATATGTGGAAAAATCTGATTCAAATGGTGCACCTATCAACTAAATGTAAATTTCTGAAGAACAAATCAACAATCATGTTGAGATGATTGAGAATGAGAGCCATTTAGAATCTAATGGTTCTAAAAAAAAAAAAATGTTAAGTGCACAGCTGCACCGGAAAAACATGGACTGCATTTCCATCAGGCACCAAGCTGTGAAAGGGGTTTGGTAGGCAGTACCACTGTAGTCTATTTATCACCCAATCAGCCAAGCTGTAATCTACAATTTATTACTATGGCGATCATACCTTCAGCATGTTTTGGTACATCATACAAACCCTGATTGAACGTCTGATTGCTTAATGCAGCCAGATACTGGTATGTTTTGGACAAAAAAAGCAAAAGGTTGAGTTGGCTGAACAGTAATGGAGCAAAAGCTCATCTGCATTTGTGATCTCCAATCCTCCTGCTCTTTTCCTGCGTCTCCTGCGGGCATGATGATCACAATCATGAAAGTGGAGGTGTCATGCCCCTGGTGGAGACTGACTGAGGAAGAGGAGGAACAGCCAACAAGGAATGGAAGTGTGGCTTCAGAGGTGGTGGTGGAGGCTGGGAAGGGCAGAGGCTGGCTGAACAGTCAGAGGAGGATCCAGGCCCATCCCCTATCCATCCTAGGGCACGCAGGGAGGAGAGGATCAGGGAAAAATGTGGTGTACTCAGGAGGAGAGGGCCATGGTCCTCTTCATGGGTTGCTGGTGTGAGATCTGCATAAGAGTTTGGACCTGTGTGCTAACAGACGCTGGAGACAAATTAGTGTTTTATTCCAAGTTTACCTTGGTTGGTGTTCTTATAACGGATTGTCCCTGGTTATCTTCCTGAAGCTGGCAATTATCTATCCTGGTCTGTTGAGGAACTTTATTCAATGCAGTTTGTTTTTGGCTTTTGCTTCATTATTGGCTCTTTGACTGTGAACTGTGTTTCTTTCCTTTGAAATGTTATTTTGAAAATAGTTTTCTCCTCCACTGTGAACAATTTAACAGTGAAGCCAAATTGAAGGCATTAAAGGACTTTTAGTTATGTTTTGGTTTTTGTTATAGTTCTGATATACTCTGGGTCATCACTAGGAGATTTATCTGTCACTCACTCTATGCTTGGCAACTTCAGCCTGAGACTGAACTTTCTTGGTTTTGTCTCTGTTTCTTCAAGTTGAAAGAAAACAAAAACAAAAAAAATATGGAGGTACATAATACAATTGTGTACAGGTGGTCCTTGAGTTATGACTGTAAGGGAGCCCGGAATTATCACTGTAAATCATTGCAGTTCTTAAGCATTTCACCATGTGACCTGCTTTTACAACATCGTCTGTGGCAGTCATTAAGGGAATCCATTTTACCCAACAGATGTTTGTGCTGGAAGTTGCAAGTAAACCAGCAAAGCCAGCAAAACATAGGGAAAAAAAATCAGTCAGATGATCACAGGATGCTGCAAAGGTGTGCTGATAGTCAAGCCCTCAAAATGTGATTACATGACTGTGACGTGTGTGTGTGTGTGTGTGTGTGTGTGTGTCCCCTAATCAGTGGAACAATTTGCTTCCAGAGGTTGTGGGCACTTCAACACTGGAAGTTTTTAAGAAGAGATTGGGCAACCATTTGTCTGAAATGGTATAAGAGCATAATGGCGAACTTATGCCATGTATGCCGGAAGTGACATGCAGAGCCATCTCTCTGGGCATGCCAGCCATCACCTGTTGCTCTTCTGGGTTTCAGCACATGCATGCGAGTTGGCCAGCTGGTCTTTGCGCACACAGGAATGCTGGATACCGGAAGAGCAGTTCCCTGGAGTGCATGCGTGTGCCGGCCAGCTGGTCTTCACGCACATCTGCATGTTAGAAACCAGAAGACCAGGTGGCTGGCGTGCATGTGCATGCCTGGAAGCTAAACTTCCGGTTGCCAGCACTCCCACAAGCGTGTCGGGGAGTTGCCCTTCCGGCGTGCCCTGGCACGCTCCCATTGCCAAAAAAGTTAGCCACCGCTGGTATAGGATTACCTGCCTAAGCAGGGGATTGGAGTAGAAGACCTCCAGGTCCCTTCCAACTCTACTAATTTTATTCTATTCTATTTGTTTACTAGAACAAAATGTGGGCATAAATAGAATACCTTTATAGATAGAATACCTTTATTGTCATTGCATTCCACGAATACAATGAAATTTGAAAGCTACTCCTGCACAGTGTCCCAAACACCACATCACAATCACACCACAGAGTATTTAAAAAAAATTAAAAACAAAATAACAATAATAAACCTAGTCTAAAACCTATCTGAAACATTTAATAAGTTAAATAGTTTAAAATGCCACTATATACAGTACATAGGACTAAATCACAAATGCACTGTTTGATTCAAGATAATTACTGCCTTGGAAAAGAAACTGTTTCTCAGTCTATTAATCCTCATTTTAAGACACCTATAATGTCCCCCTGATGGTAACAGTTCGAAATATGAATGACCAGGAAAAGAACAGTGGAGACTTTTAGTGCTCTAGAGCAGTGTTCCCCCAACCTTTTCTGTTCCAGGGACCAGTTTCACGCAGAAACATTTTTTCAAGGACCGGGTAGGGGCATGAAGGTTCCAATAACAAAAATCTTAATCATTATATCTAGTATGTGATCTGAATGCAACAATTACATTTTATATTAGGCACTTTCATGAACTATTACACTATAATTTCAACTCACCAAAATGTAGAATCAGTGGGAGCTCTGGGCTTGTTTTCCTGCAACTATACGGTCCCATCTGGGGGTGATGGGAGACAGTGACACTCGAATTGTATTCCTTCTATCCAGTCTATTACGTAGTCTTGTTTTTGTTGCTGTCAATGCAGAAAACCCCGCCTCACAAAGATAAGAGGTTGAAAATGGAAGCAGGACTTTCAGTGCTTTTGTGGCAATGTCAGGATGTTCTGCTTTGACTTTACTCCAGAATGCAAAGAGATTTGAACTTGTTTCAAACATGGATTGAAGGCCACCATCATTTGCAATCTCAACTAGTTGTTCCTCTTCTTGTAGGGTTAAAGTTGATTCCCCTGGCTTGTTCACAAATGGGTTCCGCATCTGTTCCTTCCCCAGCCTGGGGTCTTTTGCGACGGGGAAGTAATGCTCAAACTCTTTTGAAAGCTTCAACAGGTGATCATGCACTAACTGGGTGAATGAAGGTCCAAACTCAGTCTCTTCCATAATCCCTGCTACTGTGTGAAACATGTCAAATATCCCTGTGTTCACTCTTCATCTCCATAACTCCAGTTTGGCTTTGAATGCTGCAACCTTATCTGCCAACTTGAAAATGGTTGTCATTTTCCCCTGAAGTGAGAGATTGAGTTCATTGAGCAGGTTAAAAATGTCACACAGGTAAGCAAGTTTCAAGATCCAATCAGCATCATTGAAGTATGCTGCCAGTGGTGACTGTTTTTTCCAGAAAAACCTCTGCAGTGACTCTCTTAACTCAAAAACTCTTGTCAGTGATTTACCTCTTGAAAGCCATCTCACTTCTGTGTACGAGAGAAGGCGTCTATGTTCTGCATCCATCTCTTCACAGAGCTGTTCGAACAGACGTGAATTCAGGGCATGTACTTTTATGTGGTTAATAATTTTTATCACATCTTGCAAAAAGCTGTTAAGCTCAGGTGGCATTTTTCGGCTTGCCAGCATTTCCCTATGGATGACACAGTGTGTCACATTCAGAGGCGACCTCCTTGATCCGCGTTGTCAGACCTGAAAGCCACCCAGTCATCACAGCCACTCCGTCCGTGAATACACCGACACAGTGCGACCAATGAAGCCTCCCTGATATGTACTCGTTCAAGGACATGAATAACTCTGCAGCTGTGGTATTAGTTGGCAGAAATAGCGCACATAGCAAATCCTCATGTACATCCTCCTGAAAAATGTATCTCACAAAAAAGAGCAATATTGCTTTGTTGTCAACATCTGTAGATTCATCCACCTGAATCGCGTACCATAGTGATTCATTAATCCTCTCAAGTAACTGTGCCTCGATGTCCTCTGCTATTTGATTAATTTTTCTTGTTACGGTGCTCAACGAAAGGGGGATGTTTTTGACCATTTTTACTGCAGCCTCTCCAAAAAGTTTGCTGCAAATGTCCTTTGTAGCAGGCAAAATCAATTCTTCCCCAATCATAAAGGGCTTCTTAGCTTTAGCAATGCGGTCCGCAACCAGGAATGATGCTTTTAGCACGGACACATTTGTTGAAGTAGCGGCCTTTAATAATTGTTTCTGTCCTTCATGTTCCCGTTTTTTTCTCTGAAAATAATCTAAGGGCTTTTTTTTCAATGCTGGGTGTTTTGTCTCCATGTGGCGGCGCAGTTTTGATGGTTTCATGGCTTCATTAGCAAGTCTGTCACCGCATATTACACAGAATGGGTGTGGGACTTGTGAATCACCTGTTGCGATGAACCCGTAACTCAGGTAGGAATCTTGGTATTTTCTTTGAAATGCAGCTTTCTTTTTGCAGGCAGTCTGTGACCCTTCTGCTGTCTCGTCGTTGTCTCGTTTACCCTTTCCCAAAAAACTCTCCAGTGAACTCTGCTTCTGGCTCATTTTGTGAGGGCTAGCTTGCATAATATGCGCCAAAGATAAATATGCGCCAAAGAGTCAAGCGCAGAAGTTAGGCGAGGGCGGAAGTGGTTGCGGCCCGGTACAAAATGATCCACGGACCGATACCGGTCCGGGGACCCCTGCTCTAGAGGAGTTTGATCTTCACAATCTCTTCCAAAGAAGAAAGAGAACAACTGATGATTTTTTGTGCTATGTTTGTAACTCTCTGGATCATAACATGAACATCTGAAGCAGAGTCAGTCAGGCTATTCTCTTGAGCACAGTTAATCCTGAAAGAAGCCCCATGACATGCAACAAATGAGCAAAGTCACTGCAGCGACTCAACTGACAGCAGCAGAAAGTATGAAAAATAATTATGTAGGACATTAACATTACTACTTCAGATGAAGGGTGGAATAATGATTTAGGATATGTTGTGTATAATTGGTTTTGAAGATATAATACTATTTACAGATTATCAGTTGACAGGAAAAAAAAGTACAGAATGCTGGCTGGCCTTTAGCCACTGCTGCCTTCATTGGTTCAGACCTGGCCTATCTGAAGATCTGAAAGCATGCTTAGTAACCGAAGAACACTGGCAGTTTCACTCGTACATTAAGCATTGCTGGATATTTAACCTCGATCTCATAGGTACCTATTAATTTAAAGCAGGTGAGGAGCATTTGGGGTAGTAGCGGGTGCTTTAATGGGTTTTTAACCTCCTGGATTTTTCAGGTTGGAGTCACCTAAGTGTGAGTTGGGTGGCCATATGAATTTGTTTAGTAAATAATAAATATGACCCTTTTTTAGCGCGCCAGTTAATTTTATGTGACCTGGTGAGTAATGGCATTCAAAAATTTTTACTACCAGTTCGATGTGCATGGCTTGGTGTGCATGGCGTGGTTTGGTAGGCATGGCAGGGGAAGGATACTGCAAAATCCCAATTCCCTCCCCATCCCACTAACCTGCTTTCCAGTTCTGTTCTTTTGTTGCCCTGCACAGGAGACCCAGCCAATCAGTTGGGACTCGGGAGGCAGAGAAGAAATGGGGTTGGGGCCAGTTAGAGGTAGTATTCCAAACTACTCAAAATTTCCGCTACCAGTTCTCCAGAACTGATCAGAACCTGCTGAATACCTCCTCTGGACCTGGTGGTAGTCACAGCGAGGCTGCAAAAGCTGTACATGGGCCAGTATAGCAAAAAGGCCCAAAGGATGCAGCTTTAGATGATGCACAATGAATAGAGACACACCTAGTAACCACAGTGTGCGGGAAGCTTCAAGTGGTGAAACTGACTAAAAAGGCTTTCCCAGAGGGATATTACCTCTACTCAGCATAGGGATGCAGGTAGTCATTGCCTTACAACAGTTTGTTTAGTGACCATTCAAAGTTACAAGGCCACTGAAAAAAAGTGACTTATGCTCATTGTTCACACGACCGTTGTAGCATCCCCATGGTCATGAGATCAAAATCCGGACACTTGGCAACTAGTATGCATTTATGATGATTGCACTGTCCAGGGGTCTCACTGGAGAACATAATTGATGACTCTTGGCTATGGATGTGTCCCATTGGAGAATATGAATGATACATCCAGGGGGTGGAGGAAATACCAGGGTCAAGGGTGACAATGAATTATGTGTCTAAGAGTCGGCTACACCCAGGCAGTGCCGGACATTTTAACTCCCAATAAATCCTTTTAAAACTTTGGAAGTTTGGCTCAAGACTTATGATTTAAATGGGGATAACTGTCGGAATCCTGACAGTGACCACCTTTTGCGACTTTCTGATAAGCAAAAGTCCATCCAGCTTCACTTAACAACCACAATGCCAACTCAACAATTGCAGAGATTTACTTAAGAGTTGCGGCAAGAAAGGTCGTAAAATGGGGCAAAACTCACTCAACAAATGTTTCAATCAAACAACAGAAATTTTGGGCTCGGTTGTGGTCGTAAGCCGAGGGCTGCCTGTATAGTCAAGAGTCCTGTATCTCCATATTGTAGCCTTCTCCAATCTCCTTTTAAAGCCATCCAGCTTGATTAGACATTTCATGGTTTAGAACTCCGTATTTCAGCCATGAGCACTTTGTGAAATAATCTTGGGAGTCTCCCATGTTCAGCTTGCATAGCACTGAGGTTGTGTTTCCTCTTGGAAAGAGATCATTGGCTGAATATTACAACATACAATATTACAATAATTTATCATAATTTGTATCATACAATGGGGCAAAATTAACAAATGTCTCATTTAGCCACAAAAAATTGGGGCTCCATTGAGGTCATAAATTGAGGACTACCTGTATTTCACCATCAGAGCGATAGTGAACTGCTATGCAAAATGCATTTGCCCAACTGGCTCTGTAGGCATTTTTCAATGGGCTCTATTTAACTATGCTATCAGTTCACCCAGTAGAGCTGTAGATGCTGCACAAGAAAGCTGTGCAAACCTTTCCTGAGGCAAGACAACACTTGACCAATGACCTTGGACTTCATGCCACCTTAAGTGGAGAATCCACACAGGAGTAAAACAGCCAGTCATATTCCCTTAGGTTGCTCTGCTTTACAGGGTCAGTGAGGGCCACAGTTTCCCTCCTTTGCTGGTCAAGAGGACACATCAAACTGCTGGAACAGAAGCCTGAATGGAATACCTGAATGGCTTGAGAAGGAAGCCATTATTCATTTTATATGCATTCACTATTTTAAGGTGCCCACTCGGCATGGGGCCTCGAGTAACGAAATGCGAGCAAAAATTAATATCAGCAACAACAACAATCAAAAGTAATCTTACTAGGGCACACCCCCTTGAAAAACAAGCTCACTAAACACCCCGTCATAATGCCAGGATTGTATTTGCGCAGAATTGGAAAAATGATAAAATACCAGCTGAGGAAAAGTGATTGAGAAAATATTTGAATGTGCAAAGATGAATAGATTAACACTGAATATTAAAGCAAAAGAAGAAACTGAACATTATATATAGGACTTATTTTATAAATGGTTAGAAAATAAAACAAGTTAAAATTGAGTAGATGAATACACAAAGAAATTAGTGAACATGGTTATAAAGATAATAAATATAAAAGGAAATGATTTATGATTTACAAAGAAAATGTGATTGTTATATTGGTAAAAACATATTGTGATGGTTAACACAAGATACATGTACCCAGTCGACACACTATATGAATGAAAGATGGAATTATTGTAATTGTTAAAAAAAATAATTTAATAATGCCAGGAAAACAGCAATGTTTTCAGTTGCTCATGGAAGGCCATCGCAGTTGAGATTAAGCAGAATTTCTGGGGTTATGTTCTACAAAGCAAGTGCAGCAATAGAGAACGCTAAGAAAGTATCAACGATCTTCAAATACAGCGAGGATGTCCAGCAGAAGAAAAGAAAAGATTTATCTTCTTTAGAAGCCCTGAGCGTAGAACATGGAATGCCTTCAGTTACAGGAAGGCAAAGTGTGATTAAATGTTTTTTTAAAAGGCTTCCTAACAATAACAGCTTGACCAGAAGAAGAAATGACCTGGATGGGATGAGCTCCCCTTTTCAAGTGGAGATTAGGGAGCCATTTGTCAGAAATGCTCAGACGTTTCAGATTTCAGTAAGCTGATATCAGCAATCTGGAGTGAGCAATTAATTTTCCCAAGGGGTGGCATGAGAAACTGGGACTTGTGGAGGGCTGAGCCAATAAGGCTGTGAAGGTGTAGGGCCATGTACACATGGACATACGTAAATTGTAACTAAAAATAGCAGTTGCTTTCAAAATAAAAGCAATTCACATGGACTGGACAGGAACAGTTCAAGAGCTGGATGTGGCCTGGTAGTCGTAAAATGCCCAGGGTAAATACCATATATGCAAGGATTCTATTTCACAATTTCCTCACATTAAAAGATGACAATTTGTATCCGGGCAGGTCCACCACATATGAAAGTATGTACCCTGTTTATTTTTGCATTTACAGCAAAAAAATATTGGAGTAAGATTCGAAAGTGGTTACAAGAAATAAAGCAAAAAATTGAATTTCAACCAGAACTGTTCCTGTTAGGCATAATTAAGGGAGAATATAGCAAGACTGACAGATATATTATTCTACATATAACAACTGTTGCTAGGATTACATATGCACAGCAATGGAAACAGGGAGATATACCACAAGAGGAAGGAGTGATAAGAAAAATTCTAGAGTGCGCAGAAATGGACAGGCTGACTCGAGTTAAAAGTTAGAGAGGAATCGATGTATTATTCAGTCTGGGATGCATGGTATATATGGTTTGAGAACAGAAAAAAAAAGTAATGCTGTAATTAATTAAAATTATGAAGTTATATATACTGAATATAGATTTAACAGAAAATATATTATGTAACAAGTGGTATAAATAAGGAGTAAGTAATACAGAATAGAAAAAGTAATATGCAATAATTGTAATAGAAAATTAAGTATAAGAATATGGTTAAGAAATGTAAATGATGCCTTTAATGTTGATGAAATTGGGTTTTTTATGTTTTTAAATTGTTGGAAAACTAAATCAAGTTTATTTTAAAAAATAAAAATAAAGATGACAATTTGTAAGAACTTCCAAAGGCCTTGGGATCATACTGAAGACTGCTGGCAGCAGCATATAACCCTGCAACCTTCAGGTTGTATTATTCTGCGCTAGACAAAAAAATCACTTTAATCAGTGTTTCTCAACTTTGGCCCCTTGAAGATGTGCGGACATCAAATCTCAGAATTCTTTGCTAGCTGGTGACTTTTGAGATTTGAAGTCCACACATCTTCAAGCAGCCAAGGTTGAGAAACACTGACTTAAATTGTTCATGGCACTTCCTAAGAGCATTGCTCCTCTTTGGCTTCACCTACCGTCAGGGAATTGGCTCATCAAAGATGGGGAATTTTCGGAAAGCCTCAGCGAGTCCGTTTCTCCTGAAGTTTCTTTTAGGGACAGCATCTCTTCCTGATCACCGTCGGATTTGTCCCTGTCGGGACTGGACATTGGTGTGTGGGGTGCTTGCTGCTTCAGCACCGACCCGGCAGATAAGAGTGTCTGGGTTCCAGTGGTGGATTTCTTGGCTCTTCTGGCCCTCATAGCTCTTTGCAGGATCCCAGGCCTTCTCCTCTGAAAGAGCTTCTTCTTGATCCTTGCTACTTTCTTCCTGTACAAAAGAATCCTCACAACTTCTGAGATTTGCTGCTCAGACGTCTTCTTGTCTTTGGTTTCTTCCTTGGCTGCAGACATCAGCCTCTCCGTCTCATCCAGCTTCAGCTTATAGTACTTGTATTCGAGGCTTTCCTCCTCAAGGAGAAACCTGTTTTTTGAGGTGATGGAAAAATAATCAAATAAAGCTGCAAAATTTTCTCCAAATTCCCACCCATTGCCCCTAATCTTTTTGCCCTTTTTCTGCCTACTTACCCTTCTCTCTCCCCTGTTGCAAACACTTTCCCTCATTCCACTCTGTTGTTCCTGCTACCCCCACTTGTATATGCAAAGAATACTCACTTGTCCTCCAAAGGCTCATCTAGCACTAGCACTTAGATTTACATACCGCTTCAGAGGTGTTTTACAGTCTTCTCTAGGCAGTTCACAGACTCAGCCTATTGCCCCCCAACAAACTGGGTCATTTTACTGACCTTGGAAAGATGGAAGGCCGAGTCAGCCTTGAGCTGGTCGGAATTGAACTGCTGGCAGTGAACAGTGAGTTAACCTGCAATACTGCCTTCTAAACCACTGTGCCACCACTCCCTTTTCATCCAAGGGGAGAGCCCTCATAATCAAGCATGGACTCCTGGCTATCTCAAAACTGAGGAGTCCTTGGTGCTCTCTGAGCTTGATTGTTTTCTGACAGATGTTTTGTAACAACCTAGGCAACACCAACAGTTACTTAACACAAAAGGAGCTAAGATGCCATGAAAACAAATTGGTTCTATCAGAAGCCTATTGAGAGTTCCCCATTTCTTGCAAGAGACATGGGTATGAATAAAACCTATTTTGAGGTAGCCCCCATTTTATGGAGCTCCCTCTCCTTGAGAGATATCAGTGTCTCCAATTCTTACTTTTCACAAACAAGGGAAAACAGTATAATTCATAATTTTGGCCAGAATTTGTAACTTCCCAAAGGAGAAATTTGCCACTTGAGACAAGAGAACAACTCCTTCAACTAGGGTCTGTAGATACACATCAACTAACCTTGCCCAAGAAGACACTTTTTTTTAAAGAAATCACCCTTCTTGGTGAGCAGCGACCACCTCCCTGAAGGAGGTGAAGCTCTGAAGCCCAGTTTCTTTAACAGTGGCAGGCAATACCCAAAGTGAGAATACTAGACTTAAGAAGAAAAACAACCCAGATACACCATGCTAACCCATACTGCGTAAAAAGTTGTGGCTTAGCATTTGTCTGAATTCAGGTGAGTAATTAGCAACCATTAATCCTCCAAGACAATGCTATCAGGTGCAGACATGGCCACAAAGCAGAGTCATTCTTCAACAATGACTTCATTGTTCCCCAACTACAGCATTTTCATTGGGTGACTATAAAAATAACTGTTTCTCAACCTTGACCAACTTTAAGATCTATGTATTTCACATCCCATAATTCCCCAGTCAGCAAGTTGAAAACCATGCCTTAGGATTCTCTATTTATTTGCTTTTATTTAAGCATACTCACGGATCAATCTTGAATACAACAGGACATCTTAAACCAGACATTTATTTTCTAACTTACCTTGTAGAATATCACAAAGACATGATAAAATTGGAGGTAGATATTGCCTCCAAGCAGTTTGAAGGGTCCAAAGACAAGAAACAAGTAAGATAAATACCAATACTCCGGGTTGTGTTTCAGTTCAGCCTTCTCTTTCCCTGTTAACGTGCCAGAGACCATCATATTCACGAGCTTTTCAATCGTCTCAATGACTTTCCTATCAGCACGTTGTGAGGCTATGCAAACAAGTACCAAACAAGGGGGAGAAAAAAAAGAGAAGTCACAATAACAATTTAAGATGGCAACTTGATATCTTCCTACTAATCAAATGTGCTCTCCTTATGGTTATCACTGGTAAGTGAGCAAGATCACATTATGTATTTTAATTCTCTATCATAAAAATGTGTGGATTATGAGCACAGAAGAGTTTGACTTTGTGCCACAGGCCACAACCTCAATATATATAATGCTTACCATTTGTACTTTACAGAGGTTTCAAAGAACTTTATTTCGAATGTTTCCTAATTAATCTTTTTAGTCTTTTTTAAAAAATAAACCTAGTTATTTCTACATTATTCTTATATGTCACATCGTTTTTCTAAACCTCTCATGTTTAGTCAACAGACCTACTTCCCAGCACCCAGTGGTACTGTATTTCTGAGTTTTTTCTGAGTTTTAATTTCCACTCATTCTGAGATAGGCTTTGTTCCTCAACCTAGTATATTTCACAGAGATAAAATGAAAGGCAAAACATCATTCCTAATTGCTTATATACTAAAAAAAAGATCCCCACTTAATTTTAAGTGTGATTTACATGAATATTGCACTGACCCTGAGCTGGAGGACTGGCAGCTGATCTCTTTAACTGCATCTGGCACCCACTTTTCTCCAACCAACTTTGCAAGGTTTCTATATATTCTTTCCCAAACAAGGCAGAAGTATCAAAATTGGGAAATAAGGTAGGAGGAGGGGCTGAATCCTGGACGCTGAGGGCCTCCAGGATTTTTTCCTGCCTGAAGGCAGAGGCCAGAGCGAAGGTTTGCCCCAGGAGGGCCAAGGATTTCCGGCAGAGGGACATCGTAGTCTGAAAAGCGGTGGCCATCTTCCCTGTGTTACTGAAGCTGTTAGTTTTGATTCTGAGTTCATAGGCATTGCAGGCCATCAGCAGAGGCGTAGTGCTCCTGAGCAGGTAGTCCTGCAGCCGCATCATATACCGGTCGAAAGGCTTAATGACCTCAAAAAAACTATTCTTGGTCACCATCACCCTTTTCTCCAACAGCAGGTTCAGAAACTGGCTGTCCACTTTAGGAGTTCTCAGAGCTGGGTGTTGCAGCGTCTTGACGCTGTTCATACAGAAATCTTGGTGCTCAGTTTTCAGCGAGCACTTAAACGATGCCAGCATTTTGGCGCAGGTCTCTGTCTCTAATGTGAAGAGCAAACGGAAAAGTTCTGAATACTCCGGGTCTCTCTTAATTTCATAGAACCCAGCCCATTTGATGATTTCAACCCCAAAATTTGCAAAAATATCCGAAGAATCTAGAAGTTCTAGGTCTGGCTCTTTGATCCGGACATACCCTGTAGGTTTCAGAGCTCCCTCTTGCTGTAGTCCCTTTAGAGAGGCGAGACCTGGCCTTTGGATTTGTAGAGGGTGAAGAGAAGATATCGTTCTTTGCTTGGCAAGACCCAGAGGATTTAACAGAAGATCATCTGCTGGGGACAAAGCTTTAGTGGCCCATTTCTTGAGATGAGCAGTCAACTCCTCTTTACTTCTGACTAGGCCTCTAGTTGCCATCCCACGTTTCCCTTGGAGACCTCTTCCCCTCCCAGCATTCAAAGTGGAGCCAAATTCTCCCTCAGTCTCGAGGCCCTGCTCCAGATCATAATTCTGACTACATGCAGTCCTGTAATTCTCTTCCAGAAGCCGGGTTGATCTGAAGTCGCCCAACAGTTCTGATGAATCAAAGTCAGCCTCACGGCGTCTGGAAGGGTCTCGAATGGGAGTGTGGCTATATTTCCGTTCCCTTGAGGCATTGTTGTCATAGTCCCGATCTCGGGAAGATGGGCCAGCATAATCTCTTTCCACGGCCGACGAATTTCCATAATCTTGTTCGTATGAAGTTAGCTGGCTGTAGTCCCGATTCTGTGAAGAGAGTTTGGCACTACTTTTGGAAAAGTAATCCTCCTCCTCTGTGACGTGGCTGCTGGACCTATAGGAAGGCAGCGAATATTCATTTCTAGTGTCTTTCCTCCAGTCACCCCGCATGAACTTCCCACCGTCTTGAAATTCTTCCTCCTCCTCGTCGTACTGGGCCCGTGTGACTGGCCGCGAGTGAACTGCATGAAGAAACAAAAGACAGCCGCTGTTTATAGAGGCACTGAACTTTAATTCAACCACCCTATTTGGAAGTGTTGAAAAAGGATGGGCTACCCCTGCATCAGGGATGTCAAACTCAAGGCCTGGGGCCCAGATCCGGCCCACAGGTTGCTTAGATCTGACCCATGGGGCCATCCTGGAAACAGCGAAGGACTGGCCCGCAGTGCCTCTGCCAGCAAAAATGGAGCTCAGGAAGGCTGTGTCAGAGTTCCAGCGATTGCCCTAATTAAATCATGAGCCTCAAGCCAAGCTTCAAAAGAAGCTAAAAGATTTATTAGGAGCAACATTATCAGCATTATCACAGTTGAAGCCAACTCTGACACACGTGATCTACAGTCACCTGTGATCCTGTTTCCTCCCTCTCCCCTGGATGTGTCATCAATCAGATTCTCCAACGAAGCACATTCACCAGCGAGGCATCATCAATTTCATTCTCCAATGAAGAATGTTTGTGGGCAGAAGATCCGGTAGCCTAGCTACAATCTTTGTAAGATATGTGTGGAATGCATTTCTGGTTTCCCCCCCATCCCCCACCACTTATGGCAACTCGAAAACAGGCATAGGAATTCTTTATGAGTTGACAGGCTGTGTGTAACCCTCCCAAGCTCAGTATTCACTAGCAGAAGGTTGCAGGAGGCCGTCACAGCCAAAAACGGAACTCGGGAGCCTGTTTTCTCTGGCAGAGCACTTGGGCCACCATAGGTGCCCTTGACACGAGAGACGTTGAGCTGGCCATGCCCACCCCGGCACCCCAAGGTCAAACACAACCCTGATGCGGCCTTCAATGAAATCAAGCTTGACATCCCTGCACTACATCTTGCAACTCTGTATTCTACTGGAACATTAAGTATTACTAATGAAGGTAAAACCACCTTTTGTCAACAGGGTACATGGGAGTGTGATGGTGCCAGTGCAGCGGCTATGCTGATTGTCGTGGTGAATGAGATTATGTGAGTCTTATGTGAGGCTGTAAGTCTTATGTATTTATTCTTTTTAATACAGCTTTATAGTTCTTAAAAGTGTATTTTTATATGTTTTGCTTGTAAACTGGTCATAGTCTTTCTCTCATACACTCATTTTCTCACTTTTTCTTTCTGTGTGTGTGTGTAAGATGGACAGCTGTATAAATCTGAATAAATAAGATGCCTATGAAAATGCACAATCAGAAGAGCATGATCACACTCCTTCTCAAAGTCCCAAATACGTGGCAGTCGTTGATTTTATAAAAACTGTAAAGGTCTGCTTCGAATCACGTCAGTCAAAGAACTCCAACTATCAGGACCCAGAAGAAGAGCCTTCTCTGCTGCAATGCTCATGCTTTGGAATATCTTGTCTCTAAGGTAAAACTTTCCCCCACCTTCCTATCCTTTCACAGGAGCCTAAAAGACCTGGCTCTGCCAGTTGGCCTGGAGACCAGATGAATTTTATACTAGAGGTGGCTGATAAATTGATGGCAGATTCCCTCTCCCTCCCCCTTGCACTGTGCTCTCTGCCTGTCCAACTTTTTGGTTATTGTATTCTCATTGTGTCCCTTTTTCATAATATTTATTTAATGGGACTATTATTTTCCTTCTGTTCTATTTCCACTCCTTTTCCCCCCTTCCTTTTTATGATTGTAAGCTGCCTAGCGTAGCCCCATGACGAGTTAGGCAGCAAATGAATTTAGTAAATAAATAAGTAAATTTATACAATCAGTGCTACCTCTAAGTTGATGAAGCGCCTCATCAATTGGATCACTTCGGTCCAGATATCGTTTTGCCTTGACCTGCATGATTGCATCGAAAGACTCCCGTGTCAACCGTTGGGAGGCCATCTTGACTCTGAAACTAAAGGTGAGGAAACTTAAGAATATGCATTTGCCAGTGACATCTCTTTATCCTATAGCTTTCACAAAAAACAGGTCTAAGTAAGATTTCTAAATCATCAACTATTCAAGCCTAGACTTATTTAAATTCAGCAGAGCTGTTTTTTACATGGGAAGAATAAATCACAAGTAAGAGTTGTAGGAACTCTAGTTAACACTGAATAAACTACTTTGTTTAAAGCAATATCTAAACTCTAAATCTAAATTTAGTAACATTGCTCTTGATTGCATATCAAGAGCATTAAAGGAAGAAAACATGTAGAAAGGCATTTAATCCCCCCACAAATTAATTATTTTCTCACAAGAATTGCAAATATATGTTATATATATGGTCCTGACAGAACTGGTTCTGTGGGAAGCCTCAGTTTGCAACCACCTCGATCATGCTAAATATAACGTCACTGTCGTATGATCGATGATGCCATTATATTTAGCATGATAGAGTGGGTAACGAACTGAGGCTTCCCACAGAACCAATTCTCTCAGGACCATAACACTACAGGATATTAAAAACATATAAATTCCAGAAATCAAAAATACAATTAATAACCAATCAATAACATTAACATCTGTATATGTGACCATCAATTGTAAATGGTTAAACATTTAGCACATTTAATTCAATTAGAAATAGACACATAAAACAAGTTCAGAGAAGTGGGAACATATCAAGGACCAATTTACTTTACATGATGTTTAATTAGAGATAATACAGAAAGAAGAAAGAGATTTTTACCACAACAAAGAAAGAGGAAAAAAATGAGGCTTCTTGCCACAGCAAAGGAGAAAAATTTCTAATTTGCAGTTCACACAAACATGCTGAATGGGAGAACCTTTTGCACACTGGAATTAGGAATTCACTTAGGAGAGAAAAGGGAACAGAGAGAAATGGCAGAAAGAAAATGAGAAACAATTTTTTATAGTACTGAACTTCATTAGCATACATTCTGGTCCACCAAAGTTATGATAGATCCTCCAATAGATAGAGAAGGAAGGTAGAGAGTTGGGTTTTTGGCTAGACCTGCTCAATGTACTTCTTGGCTTTCTGAAATCATGCTTTTTCCAGAACTGGGAACTCTGATTAAGTCAAAGAACCACTGCTTCTTTGTCTGATTTTGAACTCAGATAATCAGCTAAGAACCACTTTGGTGTTGTGATGAAGGCACCAGGCTAGAAACTGGGAGACTGTGAGTTCTAGCGCTGCCTTAGGCACAATGCCAGCTGGGTGACCTGTGGCTAGTACTTTTCTCAGTACCTCAGTATTGAAAAGAGGAAGATATATCATGCCCTCATGTATAAAAAACAATGACTAACAAAGAGGATCAAATGTCATATTATTTGCAAAGTTGTAATAAGAGTTCAATTCTTAACAGATTTAACAGATAATCAGAGTTGGAAGGGGCCTTGTAGGTCTTTTAGTCCAACCCTCCGTCCAAATGGGAGACCCTACACCATTTCTGACAAATGACAGTCCAATCTCTTCTTGAAAGCCTCCAGTGATGAAGGATGGCAACTTCCGAGGGCAACTTCTGTTCCATGGGTTGATTGTTCTCACTGTCAGAAAGCTTCTCCTTATTTCCAGGTTAAATCTCTCCTTGTTCAGTTTTCATCCATTATTCCTTGTCTGGCCTTTGGGTGCTTTAGAAAATAGCTTGATCCCCTCCTCTCTGTGGCAGCCCCTCAAATATTGGAAGACTGCTATCATGTCTCCCCTGGTGCTTCTCTTCGCCCATTCCTGTAACCGTTCTTCATATGTTTTAATCTCCAGTCCACTAATCATCCTGGTTGCTCTTCTCTGTCTTTTTCTAGAGTCTCAACCTCTTTTTTATGATGTGAACAAAACTGAATGCAGTACTCTAGGTGTGGTCTTACTAAGGCTTCATAGAGTGGTATTAGTACTTCCCTTGATCTTGATTGTATCCCTCTGTTAATACAACTTAGGATCACATTAGCTTTTTTGGCTGCTGCTGCACACTGCTGGCTCCTATTTAGTTGGTTGTCCACTAAGACTCCAAGATTCCTCTCACAGTTACTGCTATTGAGCCTAGTTTCACCCAGTCTATATAGATACTTTTGGTTTTTCTTGCCTAAGTATAGGACTTTACTTTTCTCTACACTGAATTTCATTTTGTTAGATATGGCCCAGTGTAAAGCTGGCTGAGGAATTCTGCAAGTTGAAGTCCACAAGTCTTTAAGTTGCCAAGGTTGGAGACCCCTATTCTAGTCTGTAAAGATCCACCTGGATTTTGAGCCTCTTCTTGGGTGTGAGCTATTCCTGCCAGCTTAGAAAGAGATTAGTTTAATTAATGGCTTTCCTATGGCTATGAACAAGGAATTCCAGCTAAGAATGACATTTACCGTTACTTTGAACAGACATGCTATATGTATCATATATATCCTGGGTGTTTTGAATATTTGATTATTTTAGGTGTCAGATTAGCAATTACAATTATATTGTATTTTGAATCCTGACAATCATGCTGGGTTTTTGCAAAAGGCATTTGTGAACATAGAAGTTTTCAGGAAGCCCCTTTTAAGAGTCCTAGGTCACTACATCAATTTTCCTGCATCCTTTCCTCAGTATTTCAGAAATACTGATTTTTATTTAGATTTGAGTCCAATGCCATTGAATTTAATCAGTCCACAAAAGTACTGGTTTTTGTCAAAATCTTACATTTCTCATTTTTTGCAATTTCAAATTCACTCCCTTTGCTAAAAAAAAAATATTCTCACAGGCAAAGTTACCTACAGCAAATGCTAGGCTTCTTTTCAGAGAAAGTGAACAGGGACTGAGGACAAATCCCCTTCATGTAAACATGTTCAAAAAAATTCTAAATTAGTCTTCAGCAATGTTACCAAGAAACTAAAAAAGAAATTAAAAAAAGAATGAATATGAATGCTAGAAGTGATGACGGTTATATACATCCAAACGATGTTAGGTTGGAGGGAAGGAGAATCTGCAATACAATAGAAAACTTTCTTTAAAAAAGCCATATTCTTAAACATTTTCCTCTCAGATTGACATCCATGTTAGATCTGATAAGGGAAAAACATTGGCAGGCTCCAAGAAGAGCCACAAAGTCACACAAATGTTAAATACAGATAGCCCTCAACTTATCACAATTGAGCCCAAAATTTCTATTGTTGAGACATTTGTTAAGTATAGAATAGAATAACAGAGTTGGAAGGGACCTTGGAGGTCTACCAGTCCAACCCCCTGTCTAGGTAAGAAACCCTACACACCACTTCAGACAAATGGTCATCCAACATCTTTTTTAAAAACTTCCAGTGTTGGAACATTCACAACTTCTGGAGGCAAGTGAGAGTTTTACCTCATTTTACAACCTTTCTCACCACCGTTGTTAAGTGAATCACTGCCACCGATAAAGTTAGCAACCCAGTTGTTAAGTGAATCCGGCTTCCCCATCAACTTTGCTGGTCAGAAGGTCACAAAAAGGGGATTACATGACCCCTTGAAGACACAGCAACTGTCATTAAATAGGAACCAGTTGCCAAGTGTTTGAATTTTTGATCATAGGACCCATGGGGGATGCTGCAAAGGTGGTTAAGTCTGAAACATGATCATAAGTCATCTTTTTCAGCTTTGAGCGGTCACTAAACAACCGTCTGCAAGTCGAGGACTCCCTGTGTATGCTAATTTTCGGCCCCTTTCAGAATTACCGGATTCCCCATTTAAAAAAAAAAAAAAAAATCCTTCCAAACTGGTCACAGAGGTAAGGACTTGTAAAAGAGCATTTTCTGAAAAATCCTCTCAAAGGCAGAAAGAGGTGCAGGCGGGCAGGCTGGGCTTTTGTTCCCGCCCCGCTCCCTTGGTCGATTGATAATCCTGTACGAGGGAATATCCTTTTAACAGATTAACAGACTTGGAAAGGGACCTTGTAGGTCATCTAGTCCAACCCCCCGCCCAAACGGTAGACTCTCCACCATTTCTGACAAATGGGTGTCCAATTTTTTCTTGAAAGTCTCAATATCATTTCCTCGCCCTCCCTTTAGCTTCAATACAGGCGCCTGGGGTCTTTGGAAAGGGGGGTGGGGAATAAGAAGGCTTTTTTTTTTTTTGCCATTTCCTCCCCGCTATTCCCCAACGCTCGGACTTCGACTGCTGCTTTACCCTCAGCGGCTTACCAAGCGACGGGAAAGAAGCGAAGCAGCCTCTAGAATAAAGCGACCTCCATTAACCAGCGTCGGTTCCTTCTGCGCATGCGCCCGAGCGCCTCTCTACCCTCTCGCCGGAGCGGCTTCTCTGCGATGGCGGATCTGCGCTTTCTCTTTTGAACGCGAAGAAAGCATCGATCAGGTTTCTTCTAACTTGCCCGGCCCTTTTTATAAACAAAACAAGATAATAATCCCTTCAATTCTTGCCCAGACTCGACTTCGTGCGCACGCGCGACCAGAGGCTCTCGTTCAGGGATATGAAATGACGCTATCCAATAACGCATGCGCAAAAGGCGTCTCAAGTCAGCCACCGTTTTTGCGCATGCGCCAAGCGCTGACCGGAGAGAAATCTTGCTCCTAAAGGTACTCCGAGGGTGAGAGAAATAAGACAATCTTTACAAAAAAAAATAACATCAAATCATCTTCCTCAACCCGTTTAAAAAAAAAAAAGAAAGCGGCGCCGATGCTCTCTAACGTGCAAACACATTTATTTCGTCAATTTAACAACTTTAGCCCGTCATATCTGGCCTGCAAAAATTCGGACAACCACTAGGTGGTAGCAAACTCGCTGCCTCCTAAAGGTCGAGAGATTTTTTATTTTTTGCAGTTCAGCTCTCAGACTTCAACTTCCATGAACGTCCGCCTCACCTTCCTTTAAAAATTCCTGGGGGAGAGAAACGTGCTGGCGTACGCATGCGTAGTTCAAAATTCCCCTTTCCGTGCGCTGGCATTGGCGAAATCGCTTTTTTTCTCCTGCACCACGTGACCGAAATTGTACGGTGGCGAGCAGCAGCCAAAAGAACGCGTCGCCGCAGTCGCTGCCCTGAAAGCGTCTTTTTCTTTTTCTTTTTGCGCACCGCCGGCTTTTGCTTTCCCGGCAGCAACGCCGGGCTTGTCGCGAACGTGGACGAGGGGTCGGAGCAGGTAAGCGAGGCCCGGAGACTCCCCCTTCCCCCCCTTTTTGGGGGGTGGGAGTGGGGCTTCCCTTTGCTATTCCTCCGCGAGGACCCCCAAGAGAAGGAATACCGTCTGCTGGCAGGCGTGCTTGGGCAGGGTTCTTTATTCCAGTCGGAAGGGTTAAAAAGGCACCGACTTCACGTCAAAAGAGAGGAACCGGGGCGGGGGGGGGCTGCTTGCGCGCCCTGGGAGGCGATTTTTCATTCTCTTGTCTTATTTTATTTTATTTTTTTCCCTACTGCTGACCTTGAAGGGACCGTATCACATATGCAGCACAGGTAGTCCTCGATTTACGACCACGGCAAAGCCCCAACTTTATGTTGGTTAAGTGGGAAATAGGTTGTTTTGCTTCATTTTACGACCTTTCTTGTCCGTTTGTTAAGTGAATCCCTGCGGTGGTTAAGTTAGTAAGGCGGTCGTTAAGTGAATCTGGCTTCCCCATTGACAAGGGTCACAAAGAGTGACTCCTAGGACACTGCAACCGTCATACATATGAACCAGTTGCCAAGCATCCAAATGTAAATCATGTCACCGTGGGGATGCTGCACAACGGTTGTAAGTGTGAATAATGCTGACAAGTCACTTTTTTCAAGGCCATTGTAACTTAGAATGGTCACTAAATGAACTGTTGTAAGTCAAGGGCCAGCCTTATATCCCTTTTTATTTTTTAAAACCTATTTCTGCTCCTTACCATCCCTCATTATTCTCCCTAACAACCTTCTCTGTTTTGAACCCTCAGCCAAATCTTAAAAGATCCTGAGGAACGGGGTGGCTTCCTAGGCCACAGGGTAATTTGTAGTGTATGTAAACTGCATAATTCGATTTTTTTGTAAGCCACTGTGGTCAAGGATTAATCAGCCTTGTACGTGAAATACCTGACAGCTAGCAGTATGATAAAAATAAAGTATGGTTTGTTTACCAATACAAAGTTGGATTAGAGGGGGAAAAACTACAGCTGTTTAGGCAAATCATGGAGAGAACCTGTGTTGGTTGCTAAAAGTTGATACCGACTTGATGGCACACGATCAGTTTAGGTTAAACATTCCTTTGGAGTTGATACAAATCTAAATTCTAACAAATAGGAGACCACAAACTTTTATTGCTTAGTAATTCTCTTTGGAATCAAATCTTCACTCAGATAAGGCTTATTTGATAGGAAAGGTCTCAGTGGCAATATTAAAAGATGTGATGCTTGCTTTCTGCTAGCAATGCATGACAAAAACCCACTTGCCTGATGTTCTGGAGATTAACAGCTAGGGTGCGTATTTTTTGTTGTTTCCCAGTCATTCCTGCATTTTGTTGCATTTGAAAACATTGCAAGGAGCCACAGTGGTTTCACTTAATAAGCAGAGGCTAATATTTTAAATATGTGCCCCCCCATTGTTGCAAAGTAGGTATTTTTATGACATTATGACGTTCCATAGTGTATCACCAGTTCTAGAGGTTCCCTTTCCTCAACACTCTGCAACAGTCTTTTCTGGAGTTGCAGTGAGTAATGAGAAGTAAGATGAACCTGAGCTGATTTCCAAAGCCATGATCCAACACAATACTTACTTTTTAGAACAGGGGTCTCCAACCTTGGCAACTTTAAGACTTGCCAGGGTTGGAGACCCCTGTTTCAGAATATGTGCTTTTTCATGTTACATTTACTTAATAGCAGAATAACAAGAGTTAGAAGTGATCTGAGGGTCTTCTGCTCAGGTAAGAAACACTATACCATTTCAGGCAAATGGTTGTCCAATGTCTTCTTAAAAACTGAATAACATAAAGATACAGTGCACAGAGAGGAGAACTGAGTCTGAATGCAACAAGAGTTGTGAATTTTGTTGTATGTAAACTGTGAATATACATACAATGACAATAAAAAATTCAATTCAATAACAGTTTAAAAAAAATACTATTAGTGTGGTGTATTGATAACTTGTCATTTAGCTACTATATTCTGATGGATGACCTTGTCTTTCTGAGCATGTCAGTTGCGCACAGTGAATTTCAGAATTATTTAATTAAATTCCTTAAGGTTGATCCCAAATATTAATAAGCAGTTTAATTTATCTGCATCATCTTTGCAAATAAATGTAGGTTGCTATGATCTGTAAAAAAAAAAAATCTTTGGGACAAATGTCTTATGGGGATTACAGTCTCGCTTATCAGATGCATGAAATGTTTTGCTGATCTGTAAGTGTGCGTGTGTGAATGGAAAGGAGAATCAGAGAAAGTGAGGTCAGAGAAATAAAATGCAGTAAGGCAAATAGCTGTATTATTAATGGTGGCTATTTGCAAAGGCAGGCAGTGGTGGTAATGCTTACATCCTTGTGTGAATAAACTGTTTATGACAGTGTTTCCCATAGTTTATAACAAAAATACTTGTGAAGAATAAAATACGTCATATTTGTTTCTGTAGTATGTGGCTGCTCTTCCTTAAAGCATCTATATGCAACAAGATCAGGACAGAAGGCAGTATTCACAGTATTCATAAATGCAATGCAGATTTGAAGTCCAGAAAATGTGTGGGGGCAGCAAAATTGGAAGCTATTTCTGCAAACCATAAAGGTCTTGTTTGGTATTTCTTCAGCATTTCAGCAAGCAGTATACATTTGAACAGCAGCTTATGGATGGATTACAATTTTTATTGTAATCTGTATTATAAATGAATATCTTTCCTTGATTGTGTTTAAATCATGATTGTACTGAAATAGAGATCATTAGCTATGCTAATAGCATGGTTGATGTTAAGCCATATTTGGGGAGAAAATTTCCAAGATGATTCTTCTTGCAGGGATAACCTCCTTGGACATTCTGCCAAACCACCTTTGGCATAGCTTAGCCTGTTTCTCTTGCACCTTCCTTTTTTTGGGGAGAGGCTATTCTGGAGAAAAGCATCTTAAGTGTTTCTGCAAAAGAAAATCCATTCCCCTTTGCTAGAGGACAGCGTTGAAATAGAGGTGCTTTGCTTCCTTGCATCAGCTGAGATCAGTGCTCTTTCAGGCATGTTCCTGCCTCCTCTGTTCAAATGAAAGATCAGCTGCTTTGGGCTTTCTCCTCAGCCTTTTTTTCCCAGCCAGCAGCCATTAAATCAAATTGCAGCAAAAAGATAAGGTGAGGAACTGGGGCTGTCTATTCCCGAACTGTTTCCTTTCCAGCTCTTCGTTCTATTATTTAACTTTAAGAAGTGTTTACTTTATACTTCTCTGTCCCCAGCCCCTTTTTGCTGCTCGTCTCTCTCTTTTTTTTCCAGACTGAAAACTAATGAATAGAGCTTTACAGACCTCTTAGGAAAGGGGTGAGGTCAACAATAGACAGCCTAAGATTAAAGTTTTTGGGGTTTGGGGAAGAAACCACAGAGTCAGGTAGAGTATTCCAGACATTGACCACTCTGTTGCTGAAGTCGTATTTCCTGCAATCAAGTTTGGTGCAATTAACCTTGAGTTTGTATCTGTTATGTGCTCTTGTATTGTTGTGGTTGAAGCTGAAGTATTCATTGACAGGTAGGACATTGCAATGTATGATTTTATATACTATACTTAGATCAGACTGAAGGCAGTGTAGTTCTAGGTTTAGATGGGGTTGAGGATGATGTCATGTTTTCTCTTGAGTGCTCCCTCTCCCACCTCCCCACCCCATGGTTTCAGAGTGTACTGTACGTTTTATTGCTTTTATGAAAAGCACCCTACAATCTCCATAAGAAGGTGAAACAGGTTAGTCTATGATGGCAAAAAATCTGGAATCTGGTAGCACCTTCTCTGACTAACACATTTTATTAAAAGTTATATGTGTTTGTGAGCAGCATCTCTCTTCACTGGATGCATTGGTTGGTTAGGGTAGAATCTCTGATGAAACAGTAAAATTACAAAAACCAACAGAAAATAATTGCTCTAACAATGGAAGAGTAGCATGGGGGATACTTGGAAGAAGAATCTGATTTCCTGGATGTCGTGTGACTTTTTCCATCCCTGTCTCTTGTCGCTTTCAGCTGAAGGCGCTGAGATTGGGCTGTGAAAACAGATGGCTCAACAGAGGGTATATATAAATTCCTCTTACATGTGGACATTATATCTGTGCTTATGTAGGATGCTTTACCAAGCTAGATCATCATTCGTCGTCATTTTAGCCATTGTCTCTTCACTGCAGGATGAATGCCTCTTCCACAGGTTTCCAACCGATAGGATGCTGAGCTTTCTTTTGCCAATTGGGCCCCCAATATTTGCTTGATGCCATCCATTAGAATTATAATTCTTTTATTGGCCAAGTGTGATTAGACACCCAAGGAACTTGTCTTGGTGCAAATGCTCTCAGTGTACATAAAAGAAAAGATACATTCGTCAAGCATCAAGAATCATCAGGTTCAACACTTAATGATAGTCATAGCGTACAATAAACAATCAAATCATACTAGGAAACACAATATAAATCATAAAGATACAAGAGACAAAGTTACAGTCATACAGTCACAAGTGGAAAGGGATGGGTGATAAGGAGTGATGAGAAGATTAATAGTAACAGAAGTGCAGACTTTGTAAATAGTTGTAAATAGTGTTGAAGGAACTATTTGTTTAGCAGAGTGATGGCATTCGGGAAAAAACTGTCCTTGTGTCCAGTTGTTCTGATGTGCAGTGGTCTATAACGTCGTTTTGAGGGAAGGAGTTGAAACAGTTTATGTCCGGGATGTGAGGGGTCTGTCCATCTTCTTTTAGTCTCTTTCGTGGATGCTTTTTATCAAGTGGAATCCATTCTATGATTGCCTTGGTCCACCTGCCATCAGTTCTTCTTGCTATATCCATTCTTTTGATGGCATCTTATATTTTTGATTGTTCTCTAATCTGTGTGCAGGTCTTTCTATCTTGTCTTGTGATACCAAGCATGTATCTTTCCATGGCTCTTTGCGCCTGTTCGGAATACAAGTCACCTAGCCCAGGTATTTGGGTTACAAATATATAAACCAGGATAAACATTTTAAAACTGTATCTTTAAGAAAATGCAAAACTGTAATTAGGTGTGGTTTCTCAAACGGCCATAAGATGCAGCCAGAAACCTGGGTTGTTTAGTCTGAGTCTCAGAAGAGAGTGTGAGTGTGTCTCTGTTTCCTTCTGTTGGAAAGTATTGCCATTCCTCCATTTCTTCTAATTGACTGATATTACTGGAATTTGATGTAAGTCTGATACTGAACTGTTTTTGACACTGGACTTTCTAATTGGATTATCCCTGGATTGAAAAACTGACTGATTTACCTGTGAATGACTTTTGGACTGCTTATTTTAAACTTTGCTTAAACTTTCTGGAAGTAAAAACCTACATTTACTGTACAGTGTATCTGTGTACTATGTGTGTATTATTCAAACACTACTCTCTATACATTTCCCTGTATACGCTCATTCTCCTAACGGGGAATTACCTCAACAGCTCCACTCGTAGCTTTTGTATCAAATGTGAGGTTAGTGTCCACACGTTAAAGCAGGTAGCAAACACTGATTGAAAACTTTTCAGGCATAGGGGGAAGGTTGTTGTTGAAAATTAATTAACTTGCCAAATGCCTGCCAACCACTTTTAACACGCTGTTCAATTTCCTTTTTTGTATCGCCTTCCATTGAGATCTGTTGTCCAAGGTATATGTAGTAGTCTACTCTGTCTGGTTCTTCAAATATAAAAATTCCACACTAGATAAAGACCTGGTAGATACATTCCTAGCATGGTAATCTAGGCTAGTACTAACCTTTTTTGTTAATGGCTTTGTCTATCCTGTGTATCCAGAAAAAGGGTTAATTCAACAACTAGTATTTTATGTGAATTTATGTGTTGTCAGATTAGGTGGTAGGCATAGTTCTGGAGACAGACACCAACAATGTAGGAACACTGTGGAAATGTTATGGTTGGGGGAGTTGTTCAGTTTCCATACTTGAAAAAAAATGGGAGCAAATTTTATTTATTAGAAAAATATCAATGGTTGCCTAATCCAAGGTAATCACAGGCTTGCCTATAGTCCATCTAATTCAATATCTTCCCATCCATTGTAGTTCCCAATAGCTAAAATAAGGATTATGGACTAGCACTGATGATTTTACCAAGTTTGGCTAATGAAATGTCTTTAAGAAAACAAGCAAGCTTAGAGAGTACCAAGGACCCTGGGTATGTCTGCTCCCTTCTGTTGCTCCCAAAAACAGATATACAACTCTGTATCTGGAATTTCTATTATTCTAGAGTTGCTAATACCTGCAATAAATATGTTCTGACAAAGTCTGCAAATTAGGGCCATTGCTTACCTTGTGGTGAGGAATTCCACTTATTCATTATGATTTCTATGAAAATAGGGTTTGTTTTCTTTCTACAGTATTGCATGGTCTTGAATTTTGGCTTTTGGGAGAGAGGGAAATAACTACTTCATCCATATTTCTCTGCTCATAATTTCCTGGCTTAATTTACTTTATTATGCCAGTCTCCTTTTACTTTTTTTTTTTTTTAAATTATACCTCTATATAAAATATCTAGCTAACTTTCTTATCTGCAGGCCAACATGGCAGCCAAGCGGATTTCCCAAGAGACATTTGATGATGTGGTACAGGAAAATATCATTGAGTTTGGAATGGATCCGGAAGAGGCATTGAATGAAGCCATCCAGCAGTTTGAATCTCAAGGTATGGTATGAAGCAGGGATCTCCAACTGTGGCAATTTTAAGACTTTTAAGTAAAACTGGCTGAGGGATTCTAGGAGTTCAAGTCCACAAGTCTTAAAGTTGCCAAGGTTGGAGACCCCTGGTATGAAGGATGCAAATATTGATCTACATGAAATGTCATCTTTTTAGACATAGGCACCTGTGCCAGCAGTCATTTGGCTTCTCAAGGAAATTGGTGTGGCTTATGGCAATTGGGAGGGGGGAAACCAATATGAAATTAATCTGAATTTTATTCTTAAAATAAGTATTATTAAAACAGTCTCTGTATATCAAAATGTTATTGTGTGAATATAGTATAGCCATTCCCCAAAATACTGGAATAATTTGAGCACCATCTTACAAAAGTCATTTGCCTTGCCCAGAGTCACTCCAAAGAGAAAATAAGTCACAAATTGATAATACTAAATATCTTAATTATCAGGAAGTTAGCCAGTGAAAATTTTCAGGTGGTTTTCCTAATTAAAAAAAAAAAGCTTTTGCCCATTGTACTCAGTCTGCAGTTTTTATCAGATTGAGATCTTGGCTAGCCTTAAAGGTAAAGTTAAAGGTTCCCCTCGCACATACGTGCCAGTCGTTTCCGGCTCTGGGGTCGGTACTCATTTCCGTTACAAAGCTGAAGAACCAGCGCTGTCCGAAGATGTCTCCATGGTCATGTGGCCAGCATGACTAAATGCCGAAGGCGCAGAGAACGCTGCTACCTTACCACCAAAGTGGTCCCGATTTTCCTACTTATATTTTTGCTGCTTTTAATGCTTTTACTTTACATTTAGTGCTAGGTTGGCAGAAGCTGGGATAAGGGGGCTCACTCTGTTACGCAGTGCTCGGGATTCGAGCCGTTGAACTGCCAACCTTTCTGATCAACAAGCTCAGCATCTTAGCCACTGAACCATCGCGTCCCTTTGGCTAGCCTTAGGGGATCTAAAATCCAATGCATTTAGAAGGACACAATAGGAGAATTACTCTGGAAATATTTAGGCTGATACATCATTTTATCTCTCCTTTAGGCGTAGATTTAAGCAATATAGTAAAGATTGTACCCAGTCCAGCTTCAGAGAATGGTCAAGAACAGAAGCACATGGTTTTACAGGTGAGTGAGGTGATGCTGTTCAGGAAAGGGCTAGGGATTGTCCATCAGATCCAATATGTGGGTGTAATTATCTTCTTACTAGCTGGAAACCCACGCTTTGTTATGAAACTACATATGTGATCGGGCTTAGTTTTTGAAGAGGAAAATAAGGAGAAAAAAATTCTGCCTCTGCCTACCAACATTCATCAGTGTTCATCTGGCTAGCATCCTGTCTGTGTGTGAGAGAGTTGAGGGCTGTTGGAAACTGAATTTGCAGTGTGAGCAAGGAGACAGCAAGGAGCCTGGGCATGTCTTAGCTCAACTGTTCTGTACTAAAGCTGCTTGGTGTTGTGAAACTAAAATTGAAACTTAAATTCCTCTGCTTGTGTTTAGCATTTGGAACAGATATCTTTTCAGGTGGAGAGGGGGAGTATAACTCCTTAGCATCAGAAGAGCGTGTTAATAATAATACAGGAAATACTAATCCTCTGATGGTCATTTCAAAAAATCCTTTCTTAGTGAGCACCTAGAAGCCAAGAGGAAGATATGTGCCAAATTTCAAGTTTGTGGACTTTATGGTTCTGGAGATTTTGTGATGGTGCGTGAGTGGTATTTCGCTTTTATATATATAGATTTCCAGGTAGATCATGCAGGTGGCTCTAGGAACTCACAAACATAGCACTGTGGATACAGTTTTTCACTCATGTATTGCTTGCTCATTGGAATCTTGATCTTGGTATAAATTGCTTTAAAATGTAGACACTCCAACAAGATACTGTTGCATATATGTTGCATAAATATTTATTAAAAGTATTCACAAGTACCTTTTTTCAGGCGGGCCTCATAAAGTTGTTTGCATACAATCAGTAAAATAATGGAACAGGAAATGCTTTCGGAAGTTGTGGGAGCTTCCTCACTGGAGGCTTTCAAGAAGAGACTGGATAGCCATCTGTCAGAAATGGTGTAGGGTCTCCTGCTTGGGCAGGGGGTTGGACTAGATGACCTATCAGGTCCCTTCCAACCCTGTTAATCTCTGTTAAAATAAGCAATGGAATCTTGAGTTTAAAAAAAAGGCAAATAATGGAATATTTTAAAAGCTGCTTTAGAAATCCTAGGGTTTGAAGAAAAACAGAGAAGTCTGGTGATGAGAAAGCATGCAAAAAACATGGAGAGAAAAGATGCAAATGAACAGAAGGGACTGGGGCCGCTGCCATCTGTGCATCCTCCAATTCTAGAAAGGATTTTAGATGTTTTCCGAATGGCGACCGAATTGAAAGAGGAGGAAGATGCAGTGCAGAGAATAAGGCAAGATTCTACTCTTCTTCTTTTTTTTCCCCTTTGTCTTCTATAGATACTGGACTGTCTCCAGAAAGCTGTCATTGATGCAGATTCGAGCAAGGTGGACGAATCTTTGATGAACTTTGCCAGGCAGTGCAGGCAGGAGCTGTCGGTCCGTTATCTGGCTGCCCAGAAAGGTGCCTACCCTGCAGTCCTGGCTGCTTGTCGGCTGGCATCGGAAGAGCGATGCTCCCTTTTAAAAGCCCTCCAAGCCCTCTCTGCCCTCCTGGAGGGCCAGCCTGACATCCTTGATGTGCCTGGGCAGGAGCTGTTACTGCGGGTGCTCCAGGAGAGCCGAGATGACGCTGACCTCACTTTGGCTGGCGTCCGTTGCATCCGATATGCGTGTCTGAAACACGAGCAGAATCGTCAGGATCTTGTGAAAGGGGGCATCCTTGCCCTACTGTCTGAGGCTATAGTCCGGCACGGAGACCGGGCAGACGTGGTCCGTGAGGCCTGTTCAGGGCTGCGCATCATGACCTTTGATGATGACATCCGGGTGCCCTTTGGCCATGCCCATGACCATGCCAGGATGATTGTGGCTGAGCATAATGGCTTGGGCATCCTGATAGAGGCAGCCAAAGGTAAAAAAAAAACATCTCCCTGCTCACATGCTTTCTTCTTGGTTTCTTTGTGCTCCAGCACAGGGGCATAAATTACATAATACAGGCCCGCTATTTATCTTTCTGTATGACTTCCACCCCCTTCCACTTTTAAATGTGCTGTAATCTCCAGCTGTAGTGGGAGGAGAAGTGAGGAGGCTGGCAAACTTAAGAGTGCTTAGAGAAGCAGACCCAATCTGCCCCAAAATTCCTGAAGCCCTTAAATGTGGCTTTCCCCAGGAAAAGGCAGCAATTCGGTGAGATTCTTGTTAAATAGGTTAGAAGCAAAAAAGAAGTAACTCTGATCATCTCATAGTGTCGTTCTGGTTCCTTGCACCTGACCTTAAACTGCTTTTTGCAAGTTGCTGAGGGGACAAAGAACCCTCACCTTTCCCCCTTGAATTCCATGAGAAATTTTATTAGATGGATGGATGGATGGATTCCTTTATTGGCCAAGTATGGTTGGACACACAAGGAATTTGTCTTGGTGTAAATGTTCAGTGTACATAAAAGATACATTCATCAAAAGTCAATAATCATCAGGTACAAAACTTAATGAGTCATAGGACACAAAAAGCAATCAAATCATACTAGGAAACAGTCAATAAAAATCATAAGGATACAACAAAGTTACAGTCATACAGTCACAAGTGGGAGGGCATGGATGATAAGGAATGATGAGAAGATTAATAGTAATCGTAGTGCAGACTTTAGTTAGGTATATTTAGCAATAGCACTTAGACTTATATACCGCTTCACAGTGCTTCACAGTCCTCTCTAAGTGGTTTACAGAGTCACCTATGGTCCCCAACAATCTTGGTCCTCATTTTACTGACCTTGGAAGGATGGAAGGCTCAGTCAACCTTGAGTGGGTGAGACCCAAACTGCTGGCAGCCAGCAGCCAGCAGAAGTAGCCTGCAGTACTGCATTCTAACCACTGCACCACCACAGTTCTCGCTTTAGCTTCTGTCTCCATATTGTTTGACAGATCTATACCACCATTTCTTCGTATCACTTTTTTAAATGATACTACTTGGCTTCACATAGCTAAAGCTATGGATGCTAAAAAGCATGACTTTTATTCGTATTTGTTAATGAGCACTTCAGGGACCTGAATTCCAAAGCCTTTCCCATGCTCCATGGTTTATTGTCATTTCTGTGGTATTGTACAGGTACTCCTCAACACACGATGGCTCACTTACGATTGCTCGCTGCTCAGAATTATGATGGGGCTTCTTAACGATTGAAGTTCTAATGATCATGACCTCCTTTCCCTTGCAATCCGTGAGTGAACTTTGGGCGGTTGGCAACACAACCGCATTAATGGCTGTTTGCAACATCCTGTGATCATGTGACCATGAGTTTTGCCGATAACTAGCATTTATTTCTGGGTTTTGGCAAAGCCTCTCCTATAATGAAAACTCTTGGTTTTCTTAACAGCTGCAGGGTTTGCTTTATGACAGCCACTTCACACTATCCCATTTTGCTTAACAACGACTGCAAAAAAGGTTCTCAGTCGAGCTGGTCACTTGTCCAACCTGTTTTATAGTCACAACTCAAACCATCATGGGCAGGTTCCGTTACTATGATAAATTGAGGACTATCTGTACTGCACAGGCAGCTTTGCTGATGCTTTGTCTTTTTTCTCTCCTGCTCAGCCTTCACTGAAAACTGTAGTGTTTTGAGTGAAATCTGTGCCACTCTGGCACGCCTGTCTGTCCGGAATGAATTTTGCCAGGAGATCATGGACCTTGGAGGTTTAAACTTCATAGTGGCACTGTTGGCGGACTGCATTGATCATCAGGTATTAAAATAGCAATAAACACCCTGACTGCAACAGATTATTTCATTTCTTTAGCCCAGTATAGTGAACACTAATTGTCAATACAGTAGTTATCCATGTTTTCAAACAAAGGAGAATCCTTTATACCCCAAGCTGCTTAATAAACTATGCTTATGGCCTCAGGAGCAAGCAATGTCATAGTTCTCAGGGCTCTTACTGTCACCCACTATCACCCACTTCAGCTACCCTGTCACCCACTTCAGCAAGACTGAAACCGCTTAGATAAGTTCACAAGAAAAGCCAAGAACCAAGAATGAATAATGCATACTGAACAAAATTTGCCGTAATCAAAAGAATCTTATCGACTGCAGTTAATCCCAAAGGTGCTTTTTCAAAAGGTAACTGGACTTTATTGTTTTTTGTTGCAGATGTTTTGCTTCTCATTCAAGAAGCTTCTTCACTTCTAAAGAACTGAACTAAAGAAGCTTCTTGGATGAGAAGTGAAACGTCTTCAAGGAAAAACAAAGAAAGTCCAGTTACCTTTTGAAAAAACACCTTTAAGACAACCATGATCTGGATGACTGAGAATCTCCATAGATTAATCCAGAATAAATTAGCTTTAAAGAGAATAGGTTCAAGCTTTGGTGCGTTTACCTTTTCATTTTGCCCTACCTAATGGACAACTTGGTTAGCTGACTAGTTTCCATCTCCTCTTTATTTTTGGAATGATCCAACTTGTCTTAGGTGGTCAATTGACTCTCCCATACTTTTTGACTGTTTTGGAATTGACGAGGATGCAATTAATAAGGGCTAAGGGCATAGGTTTTGATTGTGGAAAAGGAGGTATCTTAAAACTGTTAAAGCCTGTTTCAAGGCTTACATTATACTTTTAGTGTGTCTCCCACCACAAGAGAGTATCAAGAGAAGGGTCACCCATTTGGAAGTGTCTGTGACAAGAGAATTTGCAAGCCCGTGAAAGAAGCCCAGTGGAAACTGATATGTTTTGATTGGATTCCTATAACACTCTGAATCACATAGTAGCAATCCTGGTCTCACATGTCTAAGAACATGGAGGCCCACTGTGTATGGATTTCAAAATGGTCTCTCTTGCTCATGAAAAAAAATTGAGGGTGCATCCCTTATTGCAGTGAGACCATCCTTTTTTTCATAGCACTGGAATGATGGAGGTAAAATTTTCTGCTCATTTGGAACTGGTGGGGTTAAAAGTACAAAATGGAGGCTTGGGGTCTTTCAGAATTATGTCACCCATGTCACTATACAGGGAAAACTCAAAAAATTAGAATATCGTGCAAAAGTTCATTTATTTCAGTCATGCAACTTAAAAGGTGAAACTAATATATGAGATAGACTCATTAAATGCAAAGCAAGATAGTTCAAGCCGTGATTTGTCATAATTGCGATGATTATGGCTTACAGCTCATGAAAACCCCAAATCCACAATCTCAGAAAATTAGAATATTACATGCAATCAATAAAACAAGGATTGTACATAGAGCAAGATCGTACCTCTGAAAAGTATAAGCATGCATATGTACTCAGTACTTGGTTTGGGCCCCTTTTGCAGCAATTACTGCCTCAGTGCGGCGTGGCATGGAAGCTATCAGCCTGTGGCACTGCTGAGGTGTTATGAAAGACCAGGATGTTTCAATAGCAGCCTTCAGCTCTTTTGCATTGTTTGGTCTCATGTCTCATCTTTCTCTTGGCAATGCCCCATAGATTCTCTATGGGGTTCAGGTCAGGCGAGTTTGCTGTCCAATCAAGCACAGTAATCCCACGGTCACTGAACCAGATTTTGGTCCTTTTGGCACTGTGGGCAGGTGGCAAGTCCTGCTGGAAAATGAAGTCAGCATCCCCATAAAGCTCATCTGTGGAAGGAAGCATGAAGTCCTCCAAAATCTCCTGGTAGACGGCTGCATTGACCCTGGACTTAATGAAGCCCAGTGGACCAACACCAGCAGATGACATGGCACCCCAAATCAACACAGACTGTGGAAACCTCACACTGGACTTCAAGCATCTTGCAGCGTGCGCCTCCCTATTATTCTTCCAGACTCTGGATCCTTGGTTTCCAAATGAGATGCAAAAGTTGCTCTCATCAGGAAAGAGGACTTTGGACCACTGAGCAACAGACCAGGTCTGTTGTTCTTTAGCCCAGGTAAGACGCTTCTGACGTTGTTCAGGAGCGGCTTGACAAGAGGAATACGACATTTGAAGCCCATGTCCAGGATCCATCTGTGTGTGGTGGCTCTTGATGCACTGACTCCAGCCTCCGTCCACTCCTTGTGAAAGTCCCCAACACTTTTGAATGGCCTTTTCCTGACAATCCTTCCAGGCTGAGGTCATCCCTGCTGCTTGTGCACCTTTTTCTTCCACACTTTTCTCTTCCATATAACTTTCTATTAATGTGCTTTGATACAGCACTTTGGGAACATCCAACTTCTTTGAAATTACCTTTTGAGGCTTTCCCTCCTTATGGAGGGTGTCAATGATGGTTTTCTGCACAACTGTCAGGTCAGCAGTCTTTCCCATGATTGTGATTCCTACTGAGAGACCATTTAAAGGCTCAGGAACCCTTTGCAGGTGTGAGGGCTTAATTAGCTGATTAGAGTGGGACACTTTGAGCCTAGAATATTGAACCTTTTCACAATATTCTAATTGTCTGAGATTGTGGATTTGGGGTTTTCATGAGCCATAAGCCATAATCATCTCAATTATGACACATCATGGCTTGAACTATCTTGCTTTGCATGTAATGAGTATATCTCATATATTAGTTTCACCTTTTAAGTTGCATTACTGAAATAAATGAACTTTGCACAATATTCTAATTTTTCGAGTTTCATCTGTATAAAATATGCCAGGAATGGGGGACAGGCATTGATCAGCCTGGAATAGTTTTTTGAAGCATTTGAAGGTACTTATTTAACTCCTAATTTTGCCAAAGGCAAATAAAGAATATAGGCGAAAGTAACCTCTGGTACAAAAGTCGTTCAGCGGCAACGATTGCTCACATGTGTTCCACAAGTTGCACGTCTGACTTTACATGAACATAAATAATTTATAGATAGCTTTTTCAGTGATAGTAATAACAGACTATCCACATTCTTGATTGTTCTATTGAGTATTTCACTTTTATCAGAGATTGAAGGTGGAGAGAAGGATCTTGCTTTGGCTTTTATCTGTCACAATCCTGTGGCTCTTGGTTTATTTTCTTTTTTAAACTCCCGTATGTATTCTGGGTTTCATGAGGATTCTTTCTCATTCTGTTACAAATTGTAGGAACTGGTGAAACAGGTGCTCAGTGCTATCCGGGCCATTGCAGGCAATGATGATGTCAAAGATGCCATTGTCAATGCAGGAGGGACTGATCTCATTATTTTGGCCATGAGTCGCCATCTTGGCAACCCACAGGTAGGTTGAGAACATAGGAGTGTTTGCACCGGGAGAAAGTAGCTCTGTTTCAAGTGGTCTCAATTATCTATTCCTAGAGCTGTTACCTTACTTGGCATCTCTATTAGTGTGGGTTAGAGACTTTGCATACATCTGAACCAGACTGTGTTGTTTCCCTGTTTCATATAATATATGTGGGTATATATATATATAATTTTGTATTTATTTAGTCATGTTTATGTAGTGTATATTGGAAGTGGTGACCCTTTGAGAACTGTATGCAACAAAATTTCATTTTAATATATGCTGATTAGTGTACATTCAAAGTGACAGTAAAGGTATTATTCTATTCCATTCCATTCCATATGCTCTTCTCTTCTTTCTCTTCTCTTCTACTCTCTTCTACTCTATTCGATTGCCATCAAATCCATCTGTTGAAAAACTAACAGGAACAACTCAGAAGTTTTGGGAGTTAAAGGTCCACAAGTCATAGAAGGGCTACAGTACCCCACCCATGGTTAAGGCCAGCGGTCGCCCACTGGTGGGCCGTGAGAAAATTTTGATGGGCCGCAGAGAAATCTGACCCCCAGAGCACGCTTCCAAAGCAATTAATCCAGGCGATGCAGAAACACAAGGCTGTGCCATCCACATGCCTCCCCGTCCACTCACTCCTTACCTGACCAACTTGTCTGCTAAATTGCTATTTTTCCTTTTTCCGACCATCATCTGTTCTGCTGTGCCAGGAGATTTAGATTAGCTAGGAAGCAGAAAACGGTTGGATTTCTTGCTTTTTAGCTAGTCTTTAGATCTTCGGCTCTGCTATTAAGCTCCCTTAGGACTGAAGGTTTGCTTGCAAGCAAATTCAGTGCAGACTCACGGCAAGCAAATTTGAGAGACAGAGCTAGCCGATGGCAGATAGATCACTGAATGATTCTGTGAGCAACTCAATCTGCCTGCTTTGCCTGATTTTGGGTAAAAGTTGCTCTTTTTTTATTAAAAAATCAATATTTACATACATGGTATGTTGTGAGTTAACAAATTTTGTGTGACAGACTGAGCTAGCCAATGGCAGATAGATAGATCTCTGAATGAATCTGTGATTCTGTGAGCAACTCAATCTGCCTGCCTGCTTTGCTTGATTTTGAGTAAAAGTTGTTCTTTTTTGTAAAAAATTCAATATTTATATAAATATGTATAATATTTACATACAAGCCATGCCCATGCTTGGTGGTCATGTTACATGACCACCAAGCCACACCCACAAATAAGGCCACACCCACAGAACTGGTTAGTGGTCCCTGGGATCTAAAGTTATGAGTTTGGTGGGTCCCTGAGGTCCAAAAGGTTGGTGACCCCTGGTTTAGGCCAGTGATGGTTAACCTTTTTGTCCTCATCTGCCAAAAGTGTGTGTGTGCTTGCTTGCGTGCCTGCACCCATAATGCAGTGCGTGCATGACCCATCTGCCACCCTGCACATGTGTACGTGACCTCCACGCACAGCACATTTTTGTGCATGCGCATGCGCCACCCGCCTCTGCACATGCGTGCGCATCTCCTGCATGCACCCTGCCCATGCATGGCAGATACACAACAATCGGCTGGCAGGAGGTGCGTGCACATGCTCAGTGGACTTGATCTGGGGCGACGGCTTGCGTGCCGGCAGAGATGGCTCTGCGTGTCACTTCTAGCACGTGTGCCATAGGTTCGCCATCACGGGTTTAGGCCATCCAGGTTTGCTACTATCCATGGTTTAAAGGATCCTGGTTTAGCACAAGTGTGAGCTCAGACATTGATTATTTCAGTATTTGGAAGCTGGGAAGAATTTTACTACCGGCTCTACTTGTTCTTGCTGTTAGGTGTGTGAACAGAGTTGTGCGGCATTATGTATGTTAGCGTTGCGCAAGCCAGAGAACTGCCGAGTCATCATGGAAGGCGGGGGAGCCTTGGCAGCTTTGCAGGCCATGAAGACGCACCCCAGGGAAGTTGCTGTGCAGGTGATGTCATTATTCCCCTACTGGGACCACAGCTATGCTTTTCAGCCAGTGCATTTAGATAGATAGATAGATAGATAGATAGATAGATAGATAGATAGATAG
>BLBF01000042.1:24461477-24515598 GCA_015471245.1 Laticauda colubrina | reverse complement strand
TAGATAGATAGATAGATAGATAGATAGATAGATAGATAGATAGATAGACAGACAGACAGACAGACAGACAGACAGACAGACAGACAGACAGACAGACAGACAGACAGACATTTTTCTTTTTAATCTTTTCTTTCTTCCTTTGAAATAAAGTTTTCTCTGCTATAAACTGTTAAGGCCAAAGGAGTTATTCTTTTTTTTTTATTTCCAGGGATGATCTACCACGGAAAAAAGTGATAGATTCTTAATTATGAAAGACACAGACAGACAGACAGACACACACACACACACACAAACGGAGTGTTTTGGCAAAACAGAAAAATAATGCCATAGAAACAATCTGTAGCTATGGCAACAGTCTCTGATTTTTTTTCCCTCATAGAAATTTCTGGTGGAAGCTGCCTTCCTGTTTTTCCCATGAAAGGCATTCCTGTTTTCCCATTTCCAGAGTGCTGTCAAATAACTTTTCTGGGTTTTCATTAAGGCCAGGTCTTCTTTCTGTTAGACCTCTCATTGTCCCTGTGCAGCCTCTCTGACTATCCAGTTTCCATATCTGAGAAAGCCTTGTGGCCGGACTGTCCCCTGGGAATGAATGTGTAGGACATGGGCTGCAAAAGGAAACAGGAAACACCAGCTAATTTCTCTTGATCATTAGAATCAGGTTTCTCAAGATGTGTGGACTTCAGCTCCCAGAATTCCCCAGCCAGCTATACTGTCAGGAATTCTGGGAGTTGAAGTCCACACATCTTAAACTGCATAAGATAATTGCATTAGATAATTGCAAGACTTCCTTGCCTTCCCCCGCCAATTTTGCTGGATTTCTTTCTTTTTAAAACCAATGTTTAAATTTATTTATAATTTTTTAATGCATTTATTTATTTGTTTCCTGGTCTTATATTCTGAATTCTTGGAGGCCTTGTTCTGTCAGTAAGATTTAAAATATAAGTAAATACTTACTGTTGCCTAGGAACAAAATAAGTACTCTATTTAAATTAACCCCTGGACTGCAAGAAAATAATTCAGAGCATATCCACTTGAAATCTGTGGGAAAAATTAGGTTTAGTACCTTTTGAACACCCATCAGAGACTGCATTATATATCACACAAGGGTGATAAAATGCACAGTACTGTAAGTGTACTTGAGGAAGATGGGCAGTCTAGAAATATGAAATACAAATAAATGAATAAAATGTTCAGATTGTGACTAGTACTTATTAAAGAATTTTAACCCTTATCTAAATACTTTTGTTCATTACCCCAAAACTCCAAGAGTAGCTTATTCATGATATGAAAGCAGTAACGTACCTACTCTTAGGAAATATAAAATATATTAAAAAGATAATCTTGCAACCCTTCCAAAGATCATCACAAAACACCTGTCAGGGAAATTAATTTCAGCCTTGGAATCCTGAAGCAATGTGATGGTTGAATATATCAATATCACTTAAAACAGTGTTTTCCAGCCTGGATAACGTTTAAGACGTGGATTTCAACTCCTAGGATTCCTGAAGCAGAATTTCCCACTCTCAAAATTCCATGGATGGCTGGAGAATTTGGGGAGTTGAAATCCATAGGTCTTAAAGTTACCAAGAATGAGAAACACTGACTTAATATGTGGTAATATGGGGCCCCACCTACCAGTTTATATATTTAAGAAATGAAGGAAACAAGGAGAGATTGGGCCCAGGTTACCCAGCCAACATGCCTGAAGTAGAACTAGAACTCATAGACTTCTGGTGATTGGCCCAAAGTCACCCAGCCAGCTTTCTTGCGTAAGGCAGGATTAGAATTCACAGCCTCCTCATGGCTAACCCAAAGTCAGTCAGATGGTTTTCATGTTTAAGGTGGGACTAGAACTCACGTCGTCCCAGTTTCTAGCCTGGTGCCTTAGCCAGGAGACCAAACTGGCTCTCTAAAAATAAAGTTTATAGACTGTTAGTCCTGGATCATCACATCTGTCTTTTTCTTTCCTTTTCTCACCAGAAGCAAGCTTGCATGTTGATTCGCAACTTGGTCTCGCATACGCAGGACTTCTCCCAGCCCATCCTGGAGATGGGAGCTGAGGACTTGATCACCGAAGCCCGGGCAGCCCATCGGGACTGCGATGACGTGGCCAAAGCTGCCTTGAGGGACCTGGGCTGCAAGGTGGAACTGCGGGAACTCTGGACTGGCCAGAAAGGAAGCCTGGCACGTTGAAGTCTCAATCCCCTCCACTGGGCAGCACTTGTGAATGAGGAGTAGGAGAGGGAAGCAAAGATTGGAAATAAATCCAGACTGAGCAGTTGAGAGGGGGAAAAGTGTATTGATGCCTTTGGAGTTGGATAGGACTTAGTTGCTGCAGCAGGAGGCCTGCGCTCCATACTCTCTTGCGTTCAGCTTCTTGGCCCAGGCTGCCCTTTTGCTGTGTTTTGTTGGCAAAGTCCATGAAGCAGCCCTTCTCTCATAAACAGGGTGGCGGTGCTGTGCCAACGATGCCGCCCTGCAACAATGCTTCCATGTTCAAGAACGGGAGACGCCTGCGGTGCGTGTACGAAACTCTAGCGCCTGTACAAATTGTCTCAAAAGATTTTAGCAACAAAAGAGAGGGTGGAAGAGCAGGTGGTGGGAACTCATGTTTTGCTACTGTCTCGGAATACTTCCCTCTCCTGCCCTGCAGGGTTTGTGTTACTAAACTAGGCCTTTGTTACTATGACAACCGTTACGCTTACCAGCTTCCTGCTGTAATGCTTCCATTTGTTTGAATGTGCTGCCTGAAGACCTGATCTATTTTTTGTCCTCAGCCATTCCAGTTGTTTCTGTGTGTCATCATGCTGTTCAACCAATGCATGCTGCCTTTATTTTTCTCTTAATTGCTCCTGCCCTCATTTTTTTTCATGATAGAAGTGTCACCTGATTAAGGGCAAAAAAAAGAGGTTGAATAGTGTGGGATCCTTGCATTGTGCACTTCGTAAATATCTATACTCCCTTTGAATATGTATTTAAATCAAATTTCTAGCCCATGAGGGCTGTGGTTGGTGTGCACTCCAAAAGGTCAGAAAAAGAATGACCTTTTATTTATTTTTTTTCTCTTCCTTTTTCTGCCTTCCTCTCCTTGTGATAAGTAAAATCCAGGATGAATTAGTTCTCCAAAATAGGACTATTTAAATAAACCAGTGTAGTTAATGCAAGTATTTTAACTTTCCTTGATGTAGTTTTGGTTGCCTGTGGAAAAATTGTCAGATATGTTATATAAAAATATACATGATCCTATTTGTAGCCAGGTTGCTTCTATTGTGACCTAGCTTTGATTTTTTTTTCTCTCTTTTGCTTATAAACCAGAGGGACATACATATACTTCATTCTGGACATTATTTAACCAGGTAGGCAGGTGAAATGATTGTTATAGCCCAATGTTGCAAACACCCAACAGTGATTTCCTAGGTCAGGGGTGTCAAACTCGCAGAGTCACAGCACGTAAGTCTTTCCTACTGCCTATTCCCTGATCTGTCACGGCTTCCAGTTTGTGGCAACTTCGACGGAACCGTGACATGATCCTCATGAATTAGTGATGTGCAGAATCTGTCCTGCAAAGAAAGAATGACTACCACATTGAATTATATTCCTTTTCCTAAAGATCATCATTTTCCCAGTTCTCATTAAAGGGCTGATTTAAACAGGAAAACATCTTTCATCAGCTGTAAATAAGTCAATATTGTTTATTGTGTCAGTTGATTTTTTTCCAGTGGCTCTTTTATATCTGTTGCCTGATCCCCTTAACTAGAGGAGCCAGGGCTTCAACATGGAGATTTCCTGTAATCTTTTTTCTGAAATGAGGCCAGAAGGAATCAGTATATAAGCATATAGGTGGTCCTTGTCTTACAACCAGTCACTTAGCAACAAGATCAAGTGAGTTACTCAAGGTCAAATGAGGTACTAATACCACTCTATAAAGTCTTAGTAAGATCACACCTAGACTAGAGTATTGCATCCAGCTTTGGTCACCACCCTAAAAAAAAGATGTTGAGACTTCAGAAAAAGTACAGAGAAAAGCAACCAAGATGATTAGGGGACTGGAGACTAAAACATGAAGAACGGTTACAGGAACTGGGCCTGGCTAGTCTAGTGAAGGGAAGGACCAGAGGAGACATGATAGCAGTCTTTCAGTATTTGAGGGGCTGTCACAAAGAGGAAGGGGTCAAGCTATTCTCCAAAGCACCTGAAGGCCAGACAAGGAATAATGGTTGGAAACTGATCAAGGAGAGATTTAACCTGGAAATAAGGAGAAACTTTCTGACAGAACAGTCAACCCATGGAACAGAAGTTGCCTTTGGAAGTTGTGGGAGCGCCATCACTTGAGTCTTTCAAGAAGAGACTGGACTTCCATCTGTCAGAAATGGTGTAGGGTCTCCTGCTTGGGAAGGGGGTTGGATTAGATGACCTACAAGGACCCTTCCAACTCTTGATTATCTCTTATTTGTTCAAAATGACAGCTTATCTGCAAAACAAGAGCTATGACCTGGTTCTGAAATTTTAATAGTTGGGGGGGGGGGCATTTGAGGTCATATGACCATACTTTCTGCACCCAGCAACACAACATTTATGGGCTTTTACAGTATTCTGTGGTCACACGACTGCTTTTTATGACAAGTAGCTTCTAATTTATAACAAAACACCATCGCGACCAAAAGTATGGTGTTTTATGACCACCACAGAAAAGGTTGTAAAATCAGATTGATTGACCAACCCAATATGCAAGTGCCACAATATATGATCATAACAGGTTGGCTCCATTAAGGTCATACGTTGAGGACTGCCTGTAGTTGATAGCACAAGGTCTAGTCATTTAAGCATGTAATTTATCTTCCTTTTCACCCTTAAAGGAATTGGGTCCAGTTTTGATACGCCATAGCATATGAAGTTACAGGTAATTCTCGATTTACAACAGTTCATTTTAGTGACCAAAGTTACAAGAGCACTGAAAAAAAAAGATTCATGACCATTTTTCACACTTATGATTGTTGCAGCTGATCAATGGTCAAGAGATAAAAATTCAGATGCTTCAGACTTATATTTATGACATTTGCAATGTCATGCGATCCCCTTTTGCAACCTTCTGACAAGCAAAGTCAATGGGGAAGCTGGATTCACTTAACAACCATATTACTAATTTAACAACTGCAGTGATTCACTTCACGACTGTGGCAAAAAAAGGTTGTAAAATGGACCAAAATTCACTGAACAAATGTCTCACTTTGCAACGGAAATTTTGGTCTGAACTGTGGTCCTAAGTTGTTGACTACCTATGCTGCAAAACAATCGAGTTCTTTTCCTTTCCCATGGCTGATATGCTAACCTACTTCTAGGAGAACCTTTAGCAAATGTTGATGATTCCAAAGAGGAAATATACACTGCTCAAAAAAATAAAGGGAACACAAAAATAAGACATCCTAGACCTGAATGAATGAAATATTCTTATTAAATACTTTGTTCATTACATAGTTGAATGTGCTGACAACAAAATCACACAAAAATTATCAATGGAATTCAAATTTAGCAACCCATGGAGGTCTGAATTTGGAGTTACACTCAAAATTAAAACTGGAAAAAAACACTACAGACTGATCCAACTTTGATGTAATGTCCTTAAAACAAGTCAAAATGAGGCTCAGTAGTGTGTGTGGCCTCCACATGCCTGTATGACCTCCCTACAACGCCTGGGCACGCTCCTGATGAGGTGGTGGATGGTCTCCTGAGGGATCTCCTCCCACACCCGGACTAAACCATCCCCCAACTCCTGGACAGTGGTGCAATGTGGCATTGGTGGATGGAGCAAGACATGATGTCCCAGGTCTGGGGAATGGGTAGGCCAGTCCATAGCATCAATGCCTTTGTCTTGCAGGAACTACTGACACACTCCAGCCACATGAGGTCTAGCATTGTCATGCATTAGGAGGAACCCAGGGCCAACCGCACCAGCATATGATCTCACAAGGGGTCTGACAATCTCATCTCAGTACCTAATGGCAGTCAGGCTACCTCTGGTGAGCACATGGAGGGCTGTGCGGCCCACTAAAGAAATGCCATCCCACACCATTACTGACCCCCTGCCAAACCGGTCATGCTGGAGGATGTTGCAGGAAGCAGAACGTTCTCCACAGCGTCTCCAGAGCCTGTCACGTCTGTCACATGTGCTCAGTATGAACCTACTTTCATCTGTGAAGAGCACAGGGTACCAGTGGCGAATTTGCCAATCTTGGTGTTCTCTGGCAAATGCCAAACGTCCTGCATGGTGTTGGGCTGTAAGCACAACCCCCACCTGTGGACGTCGGGCCCTCATACCATGCTCATTGAGTCTGTTTCTGACAATTTGAGCAGCCACATGCACATTTGTGGCCAGCTGGAGGTCATTTTGCAGGGCTCTGGCAGTGCTCCTCCTGTCCCTCCTTGCACAAAGGCAGAGGTAGGGGTCCTGATGCTGGGTTGTTGCCCTCCTACGGCCTCCTCCACGTCTCCTGATGTATTGGCCTGTCTCCTGGTAGCACCTCCATGCTCTGGACACTACGCTGACAGACACAGCAAACCTTCTTGCCACAGCTCGCATTGATGTGCCATCCTGGATGAGCTGCACTACCTGAGACAATTGTGTGGGTTGTAGACTCCGTCTCATGCTACCACTAGAGTGAAAGCACCGCCAGCATTCAAAAGTGACCAAACCATCAGCCAGAAAACATAGGAACTGAGAAGTGGTCTGTGGTCAGCACCTGCAGAACCGCTCCTTTATTGGGGATGTCTTGCTAACTGCCTCTGCTTTCCACCTGTTGTCTATTCCATTTGCACAACAGCATGTGAAATTGATTGTCAGTCAGTGTTGCTACCAAAGTGGACATTTGATTTCACAGAAATGTGATTGACTTGGAGTTACATTGTGTTGTTTAGGTGTTCCCTTTATTTTTTTGAGCAGTGTATTTGTCATCTTTGAATGGTGAGTATCTTAACTCTGGAATTTGGGGTTAATTATGGACGGTGGGGGACATGGCTAATCCCAAAATGCCCTTTTACCAGAAGGCAAATTTGTGAAGTTACTTCCTGGCATTTCGTCTACTCCCCTTCTCTAGTCACATGTGGTCTCTGCCATCCTATCTTCACGCTTTCTCCTGGCAAGGGCAAATGGTTGAGTCCATCTCCCAATCTTTTTTTTAAATTATCTGAGGTGGCCTGTAGGGCCCAGATGCTGTCTTATTCATAAGGGTAACATGGAAACTGAAGATTTGTAGAATTTTAAGAAAATTAAAGAGAGAAAGGGTACCTGGTGAGAAAGAAGTCCTTTGATGTATCTTGTGGGCATCTGATCAAAGAGTCCAGCTATAGGTTCTATATAGATTTCAGAACATACTTCAGATGATAAAAGATTGGGCAGAGCAGTTCTAGAAAGCAGATATAAAACCAACCTTTTTCTCTACTAGGAAGGTACATAAAAAAACTTTCCAGATGTTCTTGGCCTTATTAAATGTTACCACTGGAATTGCTGGGACATTCTATAAAAATTGGCTCAGCAGGTAAAATTGCCTTCTGATTGAGAACCCAGATGATTCTGATTGAGAACCTAACATTCCCAGATGTTTGTCTATTTGGAAAAGCCTCTAAATCAAGGGTCTTCAAACTTGGCAAGTTTAAGATTTGTGGACTTCAACTTCTAGAATTTCTGAGCTAACATGACTGGAGGAGGAATTCTGGGAGTTGAAGTCCACAAGTCTTAAAAGTTGCCAAGTTTGAAGACTCCTGCTCTAAATAGTTCTCCCTGGCTATTTATTCACATTGCAGGCTTAAAGTAATTAATTGTTAGAATGAATTAAATGAGCATCTTGATGAACTGCATTGAGTTTCTTTTTCTACAACACACTGAAATATAAATGAACCACATAGAGTGAGTTTGCTCCACAGTCAGGCTAATGTGTAATTGACTATTTTGTAAGACTATGCCATGCAGTCTCAGTGCACGTGTATGGGTAAAAAGTTATTTCTGAGCCAAGAATAGCCCTGTCGTAGACATGGAACATGGTGGGTTGTCCTGAAAACTGGCTTTGAAAGGCAATTGAACAGTAGTGGTTGTGTAATCTTAGAAATATGTCATTTACAGAGTTCCCATATGTAATCCAAATTAGAATCTCCCCTTCAAATTTACATTTTTCACAGCCCTAATGCTAGCAAGCATTATCTTAAAACAGAGCTTTCTTGTAAGATGAAAAGGAGGGTGTTTTTTTTTACATTAATGTAGCATGCAATTCAGTTTTGATAAACATTTCTGTAAGGAATGTTTACATAAATGCTACCCAACAGTTCATGTCATATCAAGTCAATTAACCTATTTCTTAATGTGATTCATCTAACTGAACTCCCTCCAGACACCGCAAAAAGACATCCATCACTGCCAAAAAGTCAAATATTCAAGAAAATTAGCTTAACACTTCGCGTGGGAATTTTCAGACTTCGCCTGACTTCTCTGCAATCACTTTCAGAAAAAGGTCCTTTTGAAATATCACTTGTTTCAAGAGTCATGCTTCCCTGAGAAGACAGCCAGAGGTGATCTTCAGCAGGTTCTGACCAGTTCTGGAGAACCGGCAGCGGAAATTTTGAGTAGTTTGGAGAACGGGCAAATCCCACCTCTGACTGGCCCCCCTGCCCCCATCTATTCTCTGCCTCCCAATGAGTCCCAGCTGATTGGCTGGGTCTTCTTTGGTTGTCCTGCACAGGAGAACGGAGCTGGAAAGCAGGTTAATGGGGTGGGGAGGGAATGGGATTTTGCAGTATCCTTCCACCAGGAGTGGGGAGGGAATGGATATTTTACAGTATCCTCCTGCCATGCCCACCAAGCAACGCCCACAGAACCGGTAGTAAAAGAAATTGAATCCTACCACTGGACTGAGGCTGCACCAGCAAAAGAAACCTTTGAAATTAATCACAGTTGGAGGGCACCCGATTCTGGCAATCTGTGTTAACAGATGAACGGCTGAAGCCTAAATGACTTCCAATAAATATAAATTTGCTGCATTTGAACCTTAAAGCTAAAAAGGACAAATCTGGTACATGAGGCTGTACACATGCCTTGAAAGAAACCACAAACCACATTTTGAAAGCAGCCCCTTTTGTGCTTTGATGAGTTCCTCAGCCTGAAAAAGGCAGGATCCTCTCCTCTTCCTGTAGTCCATGGGTGCTTTAGTCTGTGGAGATTCATAGTCATCTAGACCAGTAGTCACCAACCAGTGGGCCGGGGACCACTGGTGGCCCATGAGAAAATTTTGGTGGTCCACAGAGAAATGTCACTCCCAAAGCAATTAATCCAGGCTGCGTGGAGACACAAGGCTGTGCCGCCCATGTGGCCCATGGGAACACAAGGCTTGCATCCCTTGCATTGCGAACAACACGAGGTAGGGGAGGGGGGAAAGGGCGGAGGGAAGGGAACGTGCTCCATGCGCCCCATGTGCCTGGACTGGCCACCGGGCTGCTTCTTTCTGATTCTTTCTTCTTCTACTTTTGGTTGCATGCAAGGAAAGCAGCAAAAGTCTTTCTTTCTCTCCCCCAAACTCTACCAGAAACGAGTCTTTGGGACCCTGCAAGGCATCATGCTCCAAGAGACTGTGCCAGCAAAGACTCGTTTCTGGCAAAGTTTGGGGGAGAGAAAGAAAGACTTCTGCTGCTTCCCTTGCATGAAGCCAAAAGTCTCTCTCTCTCTCTCTCTTTCCCCAAGAATGGAGCTGGAGACAGTATCCTGAGATCCCAAATAAAAAATGATCGATTGGTCGGAAAATGGGGTGAGGAATTTTCCTGAAGACTTTTTAGAGGATTTTCCCAGGGTCTCTGGCCCACGGGATTTAAAATTATGACTTTGGTGGTTCCTGAGGTCCAAAAGGTTGGCCACTTCTGATCCAGACCATAGTTGTCTCAAAGGTGCTTTTTCAAAAGGCAACTGGACTATTTTTCTTCCTTGAGGAAACTCTAAATGAGCTTCTGATGAAGCATCTTGAAAAAAAAAATTCAGTTGCCTTTTGAAAAAGCACCTTTGAGATTGCTATATAGCCTATTTGACTTCTAGGGCAGCATAACTATTAAGTAGCCAGTTTGCCCCACCCAACACCTAACCTTCAACCTTTGCCTTCACAATGACAGCAAATATATTCCACTCTTTCTTTTTTTTCCACTCTCCCTCTCTCTTTTTGGCACAAAAGAGGAAAGCAGAAGTTTTAATGGAAACCATCAGTTTCTGAAAAATATTTCACATTCCCCAAGGAGCTGTCTGCTGACTCTTCCCCAGAGATGGGTGACCAATATCACGGTGGCCTGGGGTGAATGCGGCTGCTGCGTTGAGTGAGCCACAGTCTTAGCCGAGAGGCTAGCGACTCCCTGCTGCCTCCTATTTCCGTTTCACCGCTGGTACTAGGCTGTGGCTGCGCCGAGGGTGGTTTCTTGAAGATCTTCCAGACCCAGGAGACGATGGTGTGGAAGCTGAGACGAGAGGAGGCAGTGTGGGGCTTTGCAGAACTGGGGGGAGACTCAGCTACTAGGGTGGAGGCCACAGAAGAAGGCATCTGCTGAGGGCTGGGGATTTTTTTTTCTTTTGTAGGTCGGACCTGCAAGACAGTGAAAAAGCCACTTTCAACATCACAAATCTGTCTTCTGCTCCACCTTTGGCATTTCTTGGCAAGACCATGTCGCCAACCTGGACTGTGTGGTGTCCACCAGCATTGAGCCCAAATTAAATGGGTGAGACATATCATCAGAATGGATGGCTACCTCACCAATTGTTCTGTGGTGGACACAAGAAAAAGACCTCAAGATCAGAGGTGGTATTCAGAAGGCTCTGACCAGTTCTGGAGAACCAGTCGTGGAAATTTTGAGTAGATTAGAGAACCGGCAAATCCCACCTCTGACTGGCCCCGCCAACCCCATCTATTCTCTGCTTCCTAAGTCCCAGCTGATTGGCTGGGTCTCCTTTGGTTGCCCTGCACAGGAGAACAGAGCTAGAAAGCAGGTTAGTGGGATGGGGAGGGAATGGGGATTTTACAGTATCCTTCCCCTGCCATGCCCACCAAGCCACACCCACAGAAACAGCAGTAAAATTTTTTGAATCCCACTACTGCTTTGGAGGAAACTACATTACTGTGTTACCCAGGCAGGGAAACTAGAAGCTTCATCCGCTGACAGACCCCACTGGTGAGACCTACAGTATGTTATGAAGCCTACATCAACTTTGAAGACAGATGCCACCAAAAACTGATGGAAAACTATGAGTGGCATCACAGAATGACAGTCACTGCCATTTTAACAATGGCCTTCCAGTGTTAGACTCTGCACTTCCACAGCTACTTCTGTGTTCATGGATGAACTACACAGCAGTGTTTTTTGTTTTTGCTTCAAATCCAAAGACTATCTGCTACATCTCTCCACTGAAACCTCCTTCCGACTTTCTGCTCAAGGAATTCTGGAAAAGGGCAACTCCTTGAAGGAATTGTGAAGCTAGTTGGATGTTCTGGATCTAGAAGTACATCCAACTAGCTTCATCATTCCTTTCTAGAGTTGAACATGACCAAATGGATAACATCATCATTATTAATTGGACGCTCTGGGTCTCAAAACAGCAATAGAAAGTTTCTCAACTGATCCAGCCAGCCCTGATGGCTTGGGAATTCTGGGAGTTCCCAACAATGAGAAATACTATACTAGATTCAAAACTAAATTTGAAAAAATATACTTGCAGTGTTAACATAACATGCTCTATCCACCACCCAAATAAACCTTATCATGGTTTAACTTGATGGGCTAGTTCACATCAATTGCTGGCACAGTGATCAGCTCCTAACATGTTGCAATATTATTATTCTGTAATATTTCATGTTTAGTGCTTCCTATAGCATTTTCTTCTCCAACAAGAGTGCTGTTACCAATGGAAATGGTTGAGCAAGTTAAGAGCTGTATGCTATTCTCAGACAGCTGAACATTGCAGCAAGTATTTTGAGGCAAGGCATGAATGAAAACAATGGTTAAGGCAGACTTAATGTTACTCCTAAACCCTCCAGCAAAACATGAGCAATCCTGACCTTTGCCGGCTTTGCATTATTGCTTCATCGTTGTCTCCTTTTGCCTTTTGAACTTTGCCTGAAATCACTGTGTGGATCCTACCTATCAAAACATAACTCACCTATGTTTGGAGAAGAACTTAGTAAACATAATTTTTCAGAAAGAATTTGTTCCCAAAGTTACTGTCTTTAGAAAGAAACATAACTCAGGAGGTTTTTTTGAGCCTGGTGGTATAAAAAGAGTTGTGATGGAAGACAGATTTTCCCCATAAGAAGCCTGAAATTATGGGCCTTAAATTGTGCTGGTTGTTAAGTAGATCACATGTGAGCACACCTGGTTTCACAATCCTTTTTTTTTTTTTGCAGCGGTCATTAAGTGAACATGGCAATTGTAAAGTGAATGTCATGGTTATACAAATCCATTGTCCACAATTTTTGCTGGAAATCAGAATTAAACGCTGGTTTCCAGCAGACAACATTGTAAACTGAGCCATGGTGACGCAGTGGTTAGATTGCAGTACTGCAGGCTACTTCTGCTGACTGCTGGCTGCCTGCAATTTGGCAGTTTGAATCTCACTGGCTCAAGGTTGACTTAGCCTTCAATCCTTCTGAGGTGGGTAAAATTGTTAGAGCAATATGCTGACTCTGTAAACCACTTAGAGAGGGATATAAAAGCACTGTGAAGTGGTATATAAGTTTAAGTACTATTGCTAAATTGTACTCACGTTCCTGAGGGATACTGCAGTCCGCTTTAATGAGGGGCAGCTGCCAAGCATCCAAAGTGCAATTACATGACTGCAGGAAGTGCCTGGCCATCAGAATTTCAGATCCGGGTCATAATTAGAAAACTGAGGAAGTTTGCCATAACTTCAAATGGTTCCCAAGGGACTAATTGTAAGTCAAGGACTACCTGCATGAGTTTCTAAAACAAATCAATTGAGGTACTAATACCACTCTATAAAACTTTAGTAAGACCACACCTGGATTCAGTTTTGGTCACCACACTATAAAAAAGATGTTGAGACTCTAGAAAAAGTGCAGAGAAGAGCAACCAGCATGATGAGGGGACTGGAGACTAAAACATACGAAGAACGGTTACAGGAACTGGGCTTGGCTAGTCTAGTGAAGAGAAGAACCAGGGGAGACAGGATAGCAGTCTTCCAATATTTGAGGGGCTGCCACAGAGAGGATGAAGGGGTCAAGCTATTTTCCAAGGCCAGACAAGGAATAATGGATGGAAACTGAACAAAGAGAGATTAAACTTGGAAATAAGGAGACATTTTCTGACAGTGAGAACAATCAACCAATGAAACAACCAAGCTTGCCTTCGGAAGTTGTGGGAGCTTCATTACTGGAAGCCTTCCAGAAGAGATTGGACTGCCATCCGTCAAAAATGGTGTAGGGTCTCCTGCTTTGGGGAGGGGGTGTTGGACTAGATGACCTACATGGTCCCTTCCAACTCTGTTAATCTCTCAACTGCCAAACATATACTAAAACTACTAGATCCCTTCCAGAATCTCTACATCGGGCTTCTTGGGGTTGATACAGACCTGGCTATTCTCCCCTGCTTGCTCTGAGCGATAGCAGTGGATCCCTGGAGATCCTGCCTTGGCCTCCGGACTCGGGGGCAGTGAGCGCTGGTCCTGGAGCAGTGGCTTCAGTTCCATCACGGTGGCCTGCTCCTTCTCATCTGCTTGGCTGCTTCTGTGCTTCCATTTCTGGGGAGATTTCCTGCTGATGTTGGCTGTGGGCAGCAGGAGGTTGTTCCGTGGTACTGGGGCTGGTGGCTCTTTGGAGGTTTTGAGCCTTGCACTCGACTTGTATGGGGAGCTCCCTGGGGTGCGGGTCTTCAGAGTTGCTTCTGGCTTCTTCCGAGCGCTACCTGATTCTTGGTCACTGCTGGATGGCCTCAAATGCCTCCCTTCAGGTCCTTCCAGCTTTCTCCCACCAGATCCAGGCCGGGAGCCGGCAGTTGGTTGACCACGGGGAGAATCCTGGACAGCCACTGATACCTTAAAATTATTATTAACTTCCACTTCTCTTTTCTGTTTACCGATAGCTTCTTCCTCCAGATAGCCATCGCACTGGACACTGGCATCGCAGGGACTTCCTTTTTCCTCCCTGGGGTCACTCGTGTTGGAAGGCTGGTACCGGGGGAACTCCACGTACGTTCGATAGCAGGGATAATAGCCAGTGGAAGCACTGGATTCTTTTAAAAGGGCTTCCTCATCACACAGATAGTAGCCCTCATGGTCCACAGAATTGCTGTCCAGGCAGCTGGACTTGGAAAGATTGGAGTTTGTCAGGAGTTTTCCATCAGATTCAAAACTATCTATCAAAGATACCTGAAAGAAAGACACTTTGTTTTAAATATGTATGATTTGAATCAGACCATTATAACTTCGTCTGGCTTTGGGTAGGTCAACTGAATGGGAAATGGTTTTAAAATTGTCAACATAGGAAGTTCTAGGAGCTTCATCACTGGAGGCTTTCAAGAAGAGATTGGATGGCCATTTGTCAGAAATGATGTGGGGTCTCCTGCTTGGGTGGAGGATTGGACTAGATGACCTACAAGCTGGGGTAGGATTCTACCAGTTCAGACTGGTTCGGGTGAACCGGATGTTAAATTTTCATCTGGTTCACTGAACCAGTATTTCAACCGACCGGCTGGCCCCTCCCATCCCACTCCTCCCCCAAGTCTCCACGCGGCCCATTTTCCATGCAGATAAGTGCAGGGTCCGCGCAGAGGATCTGGGAGGGGGGAAAAAAGGCCTTCTGGAAGTCCAGAAATGGGTCTGTTTCCAGCTTCTGAAGGACCTCTCGAGCCCAGGTTTACGCCCTCCCAGAGGCCCGGGGGAAGCCTCTGGAACCTTGGGAAGGCGAAAAATGGCCCTCCCAGAAGTACTGGAAGTCCAGAAACAGGCCTGTTTCTGGCTTCCACTGAGCCTCCAGAGCCTGAGGGAAGCAGTTTTTGCCTTCCCAGAGGCCCAGGGGAAGCCTTCGGACCCTTGGGAGGGCAAAAAACGGCCCTCCTGGAAGTTCCGGTAGGCCCCGCCCACCATGGCCATACCCACCCAGCAACCAGGCAGCGAAACGGTTTCTTGGATTTTTGAATCTCACCCGCCTACAAGGTCCCTTCCAACTCTGTTAATCCAATCTAATCTAATTTAATTTAATCATTATTTGTCCTTTGATTTGAATAGGTCTACATGTCTGAAAAGATTCGAGGTTGTAAGTTACGTTTTACAGTGCCATTGTGACTTTGAATGGTCACTAAATGAACAGTTGCAACTTGAGGTCTACCTATATCATTTCTCCTGCCTTGAAGTAAGCCAATTTTGAGACAAAACTGCAGAATGGATGGGGTGATGGGTGTGGCATCTTTCACAATTCTAAGTGGACCACCTTTTGAGACTGCACAGGACAGGGGTCTCCAACTTCGGAAAGTTTAAGCCTAGTGGACTTCAACTCCCAGAATTCCCCAGCCAGATTCATTTAACAACTGGGTTACGAATTCGTCAACCGTGGCAATTCACTTAACAACTGTGGCAAAGACGATCGTAAAATTGGGCAAAGCTCATTTAACAAATGTCACAACAGAAATTCTGGACTCAAATGTCGGTTGTAAGTTGAAGACTACTCCTGGCCATGGATTTCACTTGCTATTCATGTGTGAATCCCGGCAGTTGAGTCACAGACCTGCTCTTTTTCTTGCAGTGGTGGCGAACCTATGGCACACGTGCCACAGGTGGCATGCAGAGCCCTTTCTGTGGGCCCAGGCACCGTTCTCCCAGCTCTGCTCCGCCACTAATGCGTGCATCCCTCTTGCCAACCATCTGGTCTTCAGGTCTCTGCCATGCATACGCAGTGGGCATGCACAGGAGGTGCGCACAAGCGAGAGCATGTGCAAGTGTGAGCATGCACGGGGGGTGCATGCACAGGTATGTGTGTTGCATTTGGGGTATGTGCATGCATATGCATGTACACTTTGGGCACAGTGCCAAAACTTACAATTGCTCTTGGTGTACGATTGCTCTTGGTGTTCGCAATCGAGTCATGGCAACAGGCAAACCCACACAGGCATCACCACTTGTGCAAGCAGCAAGCAGGCATGTGCACAGGTGCTCCATGTGTGTGAGTGGCGGGCAGGCATGCGCTTGCTGGCTGCTCACCTGCAACCATCATCTCTTCCCCCTCCTTCCATAAGAAAGGTTAGGGCAGGGGTGGGATACGACAGGGTTAACTACCGGTTTGGGATTTATGAGTTTCCTTGCATGCTGTGAGCCATGCTAAATTGTCTAAGTTGTCATCAGCATGCTGCATGCAGAGACGCAGCCTTTGAAACAGCCCTCTTTTCATGCTTGTTTAACTGCAGCTGTGCCTCGTTCGGCAGCTGAAGTTGAAAAATCAGGAAATAAAGGTCAGGTAAGAGCCCAGGTGGGCGGGTGGGCAAACACATCAGCAGACATAGAACCAGTTCTATGTCTGCTGCTCTTCAGAGCTACCGGTTCTACAGAGGTGGACAGAACCGGTAGAAACCCACCCCTAGATGGGTTAGGGGATTCTGTTTTAGTGGGAACTTGATCCCTTCTATTATGTGCAACACTTGTATGTAATGCCTGGATCAGGGACATCCAACCTTGGCAACTTTTAAGACCTGTGATCTTCAGCTCCCAGAAATCCCCAGCCAGCCATGTTACCTAGTGTGTTCATATTAGGAACCATGGATACAATGGTGGGATTCTAATTATTTTACAACTGGTTCTGTGGGTATGGCTTGGTGGGTGTGGCAGGAAAAGGATATTGTAAAATCTCCAATCCCACCCTGCTCCAAGGGAAGGTTACTGTAAAATCCCCATTCCCTCCCCACCCCACTAACCTACTTTCCAGCTCCGTTCTCCTGTGCAGGGCAACCAAAGAAGACCCAGCCAATCAGCTGGGACTCATTGGGAGGCAGAGAAGAGATGGGGGCAGGGGAGCCAGTCAGAGGTGGGATTTGCCAGTTCTCCGAACTACTCAAAATTTCCGCTACCGGTTCTCCAGAATTGGTCAGAACCTGCTGAATACCCACCTCTGCACTGCTACATCTTGTAGCTGAGAAGTCCACAGGGATACATTTCTTACCTCATTCACTCTGGTCTCCAGATGTTCTTCAGTATTGTCCCCAGGTGGAGGCCAAAGCCCTTCCTGAACATCACATGCTGAATGTTTCGCAAATAACCCTTGGCTGCTAAGATCCTCCAGCACACTACTAGAGTCATCCTGGTGAGCTACCTCTTCCTCCTCCTTCTCCTGTAGCTGCAGGATGGACAATACTTTTTTTAATATATAAATACTACACAGGTGGCCCTCCACTTACAACAGTTTATTTAGTGATTGTTCAAAGTTACAATGGCACTGAAAAAAAGGGACTTATGACCGTTTTTCACACTTAGGACCATTCTAGCATCCCCATGGTCACATGATTTACATCTGGATGCCTGACAACTGACTTGTCTTTATGACGGTTGCAGTGTCCCAGGGTCATGTGATTCCCTTTTGTGACTCAACAGGGAATCCAGATTCACTTAACAACCATGTTACTAAGATAACAACTGCAGTGATTCACTTAACAAAGGTGGCAAGGAAAGTCGTAAAATGGGGCAAAACTCACTTAACAAATTTCTCACTTAGCAACATAAATTCTGGGCTCAGTCAGGGTTGTAAGTCGAGAACTATCTGTGTGGAGAACATTCAGGAGCAGAAGTGGTTAAGATACCACCAAGAGGTCTTATGATCCTAACCTTGGGAACAACCCCACCAAATCAGGTCAAAGATTCACCTACTCTATCTTCTCACTTCCAACCTGAGCTATTCAGATGCTTCTGAACTCTTTCCTGTGTTCTGTGACTCTCAGCATTTACTAATTTCAAGAGACTGTTCTCACACATAACACTCTACTTTTGTTCTCACAAGATAACTTCAGGACATGCTTTATCTGATGGAAAAGTCCATGTTAGCATTTGCTTTCATTTGATTCGGATAATAGGTAATCAGTTGATCAAAGGGAAGCTTCAAACCAAGCTTGAATGAAGCAGTTCTCTTCTAATTAGACCTAAGATGACATTTTTTGACCTTGGAAGCCACCCTTAGCAGTCATAACTAGTAGCTCTTGGTAAAATAAGAAATCCATGTTTTTAAACTCTTTCTAAAGCTGTCCAAGCCTCATACTGAAATGAAGACTGTCCCAAACATGGAATCTTCATTCAATGCTTAATTGACCTGTGGAACCTAATCATAAAATAACTAAATTGTTGGGGTTTTTTAATATTAAACTACAGTATAACATAGCTTGTTTGGATTTAACTTGTAAAAGTTAACATAACTTTTACTTTTTACATAATGTGCATGTAAAAACAGGATGAGACCCTGTGCCATCACGGTCTCAATCTTGACTTTTTTTGACTCCTACCACTCTAGACATTCTCGAGGGTCAAGTGACATCATGCGTATTATGACAACATTGTTTACATTAAACAAGAGGGTACTTTGCATGATGGTATTATGATTTATGATGTCTGTGTCATCATAGCTTCTGCTGGACACTTAAGCACCCCATCCCCACAAGAAAGAGCTATCACCTACCCATCTAAAATCAAGCAAATTGGTATATTGTGATTTCTGTTGCTCTTGATTTTCTTCCTGTTCTTCCTTCTGATAACTACTGGACACTTGCTCTGTCTCTTTGTCTTTGCCAACATACACCTCTTCATTGTGGGGAATTCTTTCAGAAGTCAATTGCTGGTAGAAATAGGGGGAATAAAAAGAATAAAAAAGTGAGGAAAAAAAAGACGACAATAGAGAAAAAAAAATTTGAAAAAGAAAGAACAACACAACACAAAACAGGAAAGCAGTACAGGAAAGCAGAAGCTAAAATACTGGGATTTTCCAATCTATGGATAACTAACTATACACACACAATCACACACATATACTGTACATGTATATATAATTGATCCATAAGAACATTAATGTCAGGATTAATCTGGACTCTCTGGAAGGCTGTTTTATAATACAGAATCATTTCCTCCCAGCCTCAATATCCATAATTTTATGGTTGTGTGGAATTATAAATAATTTTTCTTGAGGTAAGTACAGTATGTATGGTATGTATGTATGTACATGTATAGGTGGTCCTCAACTACAATTGAGTCCAAAATTTATGTTGCTAAGTGAGATAGCTATTAAGTGAGCTTTCTTCCATTTTACAACCTTTCTTGCCACATTTGTTAAGTGAATAATGGCAGCTGTTAAGTTAGTAACACGGTTGTCATGTGAATCTGGCTTCCCCATTGACTTTGCTTGTTAGAAGATCGCCAAGCGTGATAACATGATCCCGGAACATTTCAACCATCATGCCAGTTGTCAAGCATCCAAATTTTGATCAGGTGACCATAGGGATGGTGCAATGGTCCTAAGTATGAAAAATGGTCATAGGCCACTTTTTTCAGTGCCATTGTAACTTTGAACAGTCACTAAATGAATTATCTGTATTCCATTTCTGGCCTGCCACAATCCAATCGTTCTCAGTAGCTCACTCTGCAGGACGATATAAACAAAAAATAAAGCCTCCGTAGTGATGTTAAACCCAATGAGAAAAATTTACAAGAATGATAGCAAAAAGAATTGAAAAGGCCTCCATCAATTGTGGCTTTAGTTGTGTATTTGTGTGTCGACTATTTTGATAGTCAGATGTCTCTGTCTTCCCCACTCCTCTAGCACATCCAGCACAAGAGGTTCAGAAACCCTGGATTTGATTAACTGCTCAGTTCTGATTAATGGCTATAATTTCCAAAGCCAACAAAATATGGCTACGATTAACTAACGATGGACTTGCCAACAAACTGTGACTTAAGTATGACAAACACTCCAATTATACCGATAGAGAATTGACAGTGGCAATGACTGTGCCAGATAGAAGGATCCAGGCCTGATGAAATCCACATTTTATACTGTGATTATCACATGCGGTCCTTGAAATACGTGGTTATCCTTAGTCAGTGCTTAATGCAGAGTTCAGCACGCAGTTGGACTTTTTCCCCGAGCAGCAGCTCTATTGCACTGGAGTTCTTCAATACTAACTACCTGTATTCCACAGAACAAGCTAATTTATTTGTTCATTTATTGTTCGTGGCTTACAATGAGCAACCAACCTTTTGTCTTAGGGTGTTTATTGAATCCTAGAAAATACCACTGCATAGAAATTAGAGAGATTTGACATGTCCATAGATCTTTGGCTTCATCCTACAAGATGCAGGTAATCCTCGACTTACAACAGTTTGTTTAATGATCAAAGTCACAACAGGATTGAAAAAAATGACTTATGACCAGGGGTGAGCTTGAAAAATTTTAGCAAAGGGTTCTCTGCTTGGTTGCTGGGTGGGCGTGACCATGGTAGGCATGGCCAAGTCGGCCTCCTGCACCATGGCGGGGATGTGTGTTGTTTTTGCCTCCCCGCTGGGCTCCACAGGCTTTTCTCAAGCCTCTGGGAGGGCAAAAACGACCTGCCTGGGCTATGGAGGCTCTCTGGAAGCTGGAAACGGGCCCATTTCCGGTCTTCCCGAACTTCCGGGAGGCTCATTTTTTGCCCTCCCTGAGCCTCCACATGTGCTCTGCACTTACCTGCATCCAAAACAGGCCACGTGGGGACTCTTGGGAGGGGCGGGGAAGGCGGGACCATCCAGGAATGGGATTTAGGGGTTCTCCAAACTGTACAGAATCTTAGCTAAGGGCTCTCCCAAACCCCTGCGAACCCCCAGCAGCCCACCCCTGCTTATGACCGTTTTTCACACTTATGATCATTGCAGCATCCCCCTGGTCACGTGATCAAAATTCAGACACAACTGGCAAGTATTTATGATGGTCCCGGGGTCATGTGATCACTTTTTGCAACCTCCGACAAGCGGAGTCAATGGGGAAGCCAGATGCTGGGATTCAAAACTGAGTAAAAATCGAGTTGGATCCAGAAACTTTTTCTGGAGGCAGGGTGGATATTTAACATGCATTTTGGAAATCCTGGATGCTGAGGACCAACAGTGTTTAGGTAGCCAGCATTTCCAACTTGTTGGCATCCCACCTGCTAGATGCTTCTCCAACCAGGATTATCAGCAGTTAGGCACATCTGGAAAGCAGAGTCCATTGTTGGAAAAACAGCTGGAAGGCTGCTGTTATGCTCTGGATTCCTTCTATTAAACAGCAGGGGTGGGATTCTACCAGTTTGCACCCATTCACTAGAACTGGTTGTTAATATTCTAAGCAGTTTGGAGAACCGGTTGTTAGAAGAAATTACTGGCCTAATCCTGTAAGGAAGGCAGGAAGGAAACATTCTGGTGTTGCTTACAGAAACTGTCTCTCCGTTAACCCTTATTACGTTCCTGACAGGACTAGACTTCCTGTCTCTGGAACTTCTCTGGAGTTTTTTCCCCCTCCTTTGCTGGTACTTTGCTTGTGTGGAGTGAACATTCAAAGTTATAATGGCACTGAAAAAAGTGACTTATGACTATTTTTCACACTTACGACTGTTGCAGCATCCCCAGTCATGAGAGGCCAGGCGAGGAGATGCATGCCTCGATGTGAGTGAGATTGAGTTGGCCACACCCAGAGAATAACATGACCACCAAACCATGTCCACCCAGTCACATGACCATCAAGATGCACCTCTTCATTGTGACCAGTCACATGACCAACAAGCCATGCCCACCACCGAAGCCACATCCACAGAACCAGTTGTTAAAAATTTGAATCCCACCCCTGTTAAACAGTGTTATTTCTTGGGACCCAGGAAGCACACCTTCTCTGTGGTGATGCCTGACATATAAAATGAGGTTTCCCCTCACCCCGAGCTCATGATGCCCCCCCCCCATTTGTTCAGAAGACCAGGAGAACCTGACTTCTCACTCAAGCTTTTGACCTTTGCGAGTAAGAGCTGCGGTGGCGCAGTGGGAGCTGTGGTGGTGCAATGGTTAGAGTGCAGTACTACAGGTTACTTCTGCTGATTGCTGGCTGCCTGCAATTTGGCAGATCGAATCCTACCAGGCTCAAGGTTGACTCAGCCTTCCATCCTTCCAAGGTGGGTAAAATGAGGACCCAGATTGTTAGGGGCGGTAGGCTGACTCTGTAAACCGTTTATGGAGGGCTGTAAAGCACTGTAAAGCAGTATGTAAGCTTAAGTGCTATTGCTATCTCTTGCTTCATTCCCACTTGGTCTTCCCATCCCAGCCATCTTCTTTTTGTTTTATTGTAATTTATTCGATTGTTGTGAGTTGCTATCTTCTTGGGTGTCAGGCGGCGTATGTGTTTAATCAACAATTATCATTACAGGCGGTCCTCAACTTACAATCACAATTGAGCACCAAATTCCTATTGCCAAGTGAGACATTTTTGAGTAAATTTCATCCCCTTTTCTTGACAGATTCATTAAATAAATCACGGCAGTTGTTAAGTTAGGAACAGGGTTGTAGAAGTGAGTCTGGCTTCCCCACTGACTTTGTTTATCAGAAGGTGGAAAAAGATGACTCCAGGACACTGCAAGCGTCATCAATATGAACCAGTTGCCAAGCGTCCAAATTTCGATTACATGATTGTGGAGATGTGGCAATGGCCTTACGTGTGAAAAATGGTCCTTTTTTTCAGTGCCGTGGTAACTTTGAACAGTCGCTCAATGAACTGTCGTAAGTCGAGGACTACCTGCATTCCCCTCAATGTGTCTGTCTGAGCAGCTCCATCCCTCTCTGATCCTTGTCCTCTGCTGTACCTCCTTGAGTTCTCCAGAATCCACCAAATTTTCACTATCATGAGATATGTTGTCAAAGCTCAAGAGGCTTGCAGACTTGATGTCTCTTTGGGGGGTGTAATGCTTCTTTCCAGATGGATTTTTTCTACACACTTCCTCAGAATCTCCGATATACGTTTCAGGAAACTGTGAGAAGATACAGAGGAAAAGGCAACATCAGCAGCACCCTAAAGATTATTTTTCATGAGATTTTTTTTTTTTAAAATGTTTATTACATTTTCCATTATTTTTCATCACAGTTCCAATTTTACAACGTCCGTGAACTGATAATATCAAATCCCCCCTTTTTTACCTCATAGTATTCATCAGTGGTGGTTAACCTTTTTTGGCTCCTGTGCCAATAAGTGCACGCGCTCGTATGCCAGCACCCAGAAGGCAATGCACACGCCTCCCTATGCCCCCTGCGCATGCGCGCACAACCCTCTTTGCACGCCACGTGCCTACACAAGCGATTCCCCCCTTGTGCACCGTGCATCTTTGCGCATGAGCGTGACTCCCTCCTTGTGCGTCCTACATTTGCGCATGCACGCTACTCCCTCCTCGCGTGCTCCAGATCTGCGCATGCACACGTTTCCCCCTTGTGCGCATCACGTCTGCCCACGCGCACACGGTCCCCTCAAACGCAGCGCTTCCCTGCACATGCGCACGCATCTCACGCACACACCCCTCCGCCCCTGCACACGCGCGTCAGATATCTGACAAGCAGCTGTTGGGCGGTGGCGTGCATGCGCATGCCAGAGTGGAGCTCTTTCAGGCAACTGGCACTTCCGGCATGCGTGGCATAGATTCGCCAACATGAGTATACATCCTAGTTATAACTATCATACAATGTAGTCTCTTTGAGCTACATAGTATTGTATGTCATGATTATAACTATTACTTTCTTGTTTATATCATATTATACTATTGCATTTATCATTCTGTACATTTTAAACTATATTCATACACAATCCAATAGTAGTATTGTTAACAGTGTTTATTCTTACATACTTCAATATATTTGTATTTATTTTAGTTTTATTTATTTTCTTTCATTGTTAAATATTCATTGCTACACCTGTTATTTAACCAATTGTATAATAGATCCCACATTGAATAGTAATCTGTTTCCTCTTTGTCCTTGAGTTTCATTGTTAATCTGTTAGGCACATTCTAATATTTTTAAAATTACTTTCTCATCTGCGGGTGTACTTTCATTTTTCCAGTATGCATATATGATTCTGTCTGCTCTTATTATATGTACAATTAAATATGTGAGTCTTTTACTATGTTTCCCCGATATTATCCCTAATAGAAATAGTTCTGGTATCATCTCTATTTGTTGTGCTGTTTTCATGGCATTTTTGAAGGACCATTGGAATCTGATTCTACCATTGTTAGGGATCCATTATCAGGCAAATTTGAGAGGCCATTGAGCATTTGGGACAAAACTGAAAATGGGATTTGTTAGTTCCTCAGCACATTAATCTTACGTGGAAGCAGAGTTTTTATTTGATCTGCTTCAGTCATTAAAAGGCATTCCTTAAAGGTAGTCCTAGACTTAAAACAGTTCATTTAGTGATGGATCAAAGTTACGTAAGTCACTGAAAAAAGTGACTTATGTCCATTTTTCACACTTAAGGACCATTGCAGCAGCCCCATGGTCACGTGATCAAAATTCAGACACTTTTTGGAACTGACTCATATTTGTGACATGTCTTGGGGTCATGTGATCCCCTTTTGTGACCTTCTGACAAGCAAAGTCAAAGGGGGAAGCCAGATTCACTTAACAACCATGTTACTAACTTAACAACTGCAGTGATTCACTTAACAACTGTGGCAAGAAAATGGTTAGTTAATATGGGGCGAAACTCGCTTTTGAGCTCAACTGTGGCTTCCCATTCTCCATTTTTAAGGTGGAATTCAAATGTTTTTCTTTTTTCAAAGGAAAAAAAATATTCTCAAGCCTTCCGGTCCTGAACTGGAATCCTGAAGTTTCAGGATATCCACTCACTTTCCATTAAATTTAAGGGAGGTAGCAACTACTAGACAATGACATTGTTAAATCCACAAGATGGAAGATGGCTGAGAAGAAAAGATAGACGGTCTACAAGTCTAGTCTGGCTTCAGCTGGGCTTGGGACCAAGGCCAAACAAAAGAGGTGGGCCTTTGAGAAGGGTTTTGAAGGAAAAGAAAGGAAACAACTTTCAATTACGTTATACACAAAGATATTTCCTTACCAATTTCCCAGCCATAATTTTCTACACAAAAACCCTGGATTTTTTCCTATCGTTTTTGAAATGATATGATTACTTCTCTTGTCTTTTGTGGCGGGATTAGTTGGCTTGTTTACCCCTTTCCATGGGATCCCCACTGTTAGATTCTGGCCCATCAAAGCCAAGCCACCACCTACTGTTGACTTAGGCTGGGCTCCCAACTGAAGAGTGAGACAAAGTTCTAGACTGGTGTCACAGACAGGTTCTAGATTGATTCACTAGCCAAGAATCCATACCTGGTGGACTCACCGTAGAAACCTGCAAAGCCAGCAGAGATGGACAGCCTTTACATTTCTTCAATATCTTTTCCAGTTGCACCTAAACAGGACACAAGTATGTCACCCTGAGAACAGAACAGAACATAATCCCCATGGTCATTAAAATTCAGGTGCTTGGCAGGTGACTCATATTTATGACGGTTGCAGTGTCCTGGGGTCATGTGATTCCCTTTTGCAACTTCTGACAAGCAAAGTCAATGGGGAAGCCAGATTCAGTTAACAACTGTGTTATTATAACAACTACAGTGATTCACTTAACAACAGTGGCAAGAAAGGTCATAAACTGGGGCAAAACTCACTTAACAAATGTCTCAATTAGCAAGAGAGATTTGGGAATAGAATAGAGTAGAATTAATTGTTAATTTATTGTTAATTTTCTGTATACATAATGGCATACATTAAAATTAAATTCTGATGCATCACTCTCGAAAGAAAACATGCCACCCATGAAACAATATTACCATCCCAAGGCTAATAATATTAGTTTAGCTTACTTTATTGTCATTGCACTTCATACAACAAAATCAAACACCATCCTCAGTGCACATCATGACCAGGAAAATAAACACAAACACACATCCTTCACATTCCACACATTGAACCAAAAACTCCCGACAACAATCCAATACTGCACCATACAACAGAATCCAGTGGAGTTACTGCCCTGGGATAGAAGCTGTTTTTCAGCCTATTTGTCCTTGTTTTATTATCCTATACAGTCTGCCAGATGACAATAGTTCAAAAAAAGGGTGCCCAGGATGAGAAGGATCTTTGAGAATGTTTTGAACTTTCTTAAGGCAGCGGGGGTCAAAAAGCTCTTCCAAAGAGGGCAACCAATGATTAATAATATAGTGATAGCAGCAGCATCTAAAAATGCCAAATTGTATAAAGATGGCGTCAAGATACATACACACACACACACACACACACACACATACACACATCTATGTATATTAATCACAGTCCATCTTAAATATACAGTGGAAAAGAGAGTCTTGAGAATTTACAAAATTGATACCATAGGTAGTCCTCAACATACGACCACAATTGAGCCCAAAATTTATGTTGTTAAGTGAAACATTTGTTAAGTGAGTTTTGCCCCATTTTTTGACCTTTCTTGCCACCGTTGTTAAGTTAATCACTGCAGTAGTTAAATTAATAGGGGGGAACCCAAATGTCTGCAGTGATAAGGCAGGATAGAGACTGGCAGTTGGGACACCACAGTTCATGTTGGTCTAACTTACTGCCAACTCAAGAATGGGTGGAGGGCACCAACTTGCATTCAGGAAACAGTGTCAATAACGGGTAATGATTCTAATAATAGCTGTCTTTCCTAGTCTGGTGCATTCAAAGAATGTTTGGACAATAAAGTCAGAATCCCTAGTCAGCAATCTCAACAGATCTGAGAAAGATTGAGTTACATGTCTCAAGTGCAAATCTAAGCACTTATCTATCATTAAAGGAATAATGGAGCAGAGCTACTTCAGATCTTGTTTTAGTGAACTACTTGCTCTTATTGTTTGTAGAGATTCCCTTCACATTCCATTCTGTGTTCTACATACAGGTAGTCCTCATTTAGTGACTACTATTGAGATTAGCAACTTGGTCACTGAGTAGAAAAATCACATGACTATGACTATGCTTATGGTTTACTTCCGTTTCCATTTTCCTCCACTCTTCCATCCTAACTCAAGGTGGCAAACATATCGATCACATCTTTCTCCTCCTATTTTCCCCACAACAACCCTCTGAGTTGAGTGGGGCTGAGAGAGCGTGAATGGTTCAAAAAAATTCCATATTCTCTGTTTTGCTCATGTCTTCATTAAGTTTTCCTTCTGTTAAATTTACAGTTTAGCATGTTAGGAAATCCCAAATTGTGCTTTTCTCAATAATCCAGGGTTGAAGAAACCATGTTTGGCACATGTCAAAGCAATTTGTGATTCCCAGGGCACAGTATGTATAAACATAACTTATTCAATCAACTCAATTTGATGGTGTTGCATGACTTACATAATTATATATTTATGGTACATAATATATTTATCCAAGCAAAGCTATGCTCAGTACTCTCTGCTCCAATTCTTCCTGCACAAGGATTGTGAAACAGTTTGGATGGAGAGAGCGACTAATCCAAAATCATCCAGCGATATTCCCTAGCTAAGGGTAAGCTGGAAATCGGGTTTCCTTGATGTTAAACCAGCAACCCCATCATTACATCCTCCTGGCCCTTTGGCCATTTAGGACAGGGATTGTCCTAAAATCATCCAGGAAACTGACCAAGCCTCTGTTTCTCCAATCATAAACCAACACCTTAATCATTAAACATACAAAATGAGCTAGGTTAACGTAATGTAGCATTCAGGGAACCCATCGGTTGAAGGTCCAATGGATTGTGTAATCCTAAACAACAGAGTTCCTTCAGTAAAAGCAAAGGTCATTCAAGCATGGGAAAACATGTTACACAATTATTTATGTATTTATTTATTTAATTTCTACAGCCACCCATCTCAGTCAATGGCAAAAATATTCAGATCAAATATACACGGGGCGGGGGCCAGTTAGCAATAAAGCTGAGAAATAGGGCTCTAAACACATTCAGCACCCCAGACACGGGAAGATAGGCAGGGTTTTAAGGGCCTCACAAAAGGCCAACAGGTTGGGAGGACTGTAATCACTGAAAGGAGGCTGTTCCATAGAGCAGGGGCCACTGCAGGAAAATCATGTCTTCTGCTCATTACCAGTGGACATTTTTTAGCTAACGGGATCTCTAGCACGTCCATTCTGCTTAACCTGGTTGGATATAGATTCTTAGACAAAGGTGATCCCCCAGGTAGTCCAGTCCTAAGCCATATAGCCTTTTAAGCCATACATATAGTATAGAGGTGGGCAATTATGGCCCCTTTACAGCTTGTGGACTTCAACTCCCAGAATTCCTGAGATGGCATAATCATGACAATTCCTGGGCATGGCTGGGACAGGAATTCTGGGAGCTGAAGTCCACAGGTTGTAAAGGGGCCATTGTGGCCCACCCCTGATATAGTACCTTGAATTGCATCTGGAAACATACTAATGCAGCTGATACAGAAGTGATGTTACATGTAATGTGTCTGGTACTATTTGCTACCCAAAGAGTTGCATTCTGCACTAGTAAGGGTAAAGGTTCCCCTTGTACATACGTGCTACTTGTTTCCATCTCTAGGGGGCAGGCTCCACTACAAAGCCAAAGAACCAGCATTGTCTGAAGAGGTCTCCATGGTCATGTGGCTGGCATGACTAGCACGGAATGCTGTTACCTTCCCACCAAAGTGGTCTCTATTTTTCTACTTCCATTTTTACATGCTTCAAACTGCTAGGTTGGCAGAAGCTGGGACAAGTAACGGGAGCTCACTCCGTTACGCGGCGCCAGGGATTCGAACTGCCAACCTTTCTGATCGACAAGCTCAGAAGTTTCCAAATGGTCTTCAGGGATAGCCCATGTAGAGCTTGTTACAGTAGTCTAACCTAGACGTTACAAGGGCATGATACTCTGTAACTACTATAGATAGTTTTCAACTTATAATCATTCATTTAATGACCTTTTGAAGTTATGACAGCGCTGAGAAAAAGTGACTTGCAATTGGTCCTCGCACTTGGAATTGTTGTAGCATCCCTATAGTCACATGATCAAAACTTGTGTGCTTGACAAAATGTGGATGCTTTATTGCTCAGTTATTTCTGTAAATTAATGGATAATAATTTGCCAGGATTATTTCTTAGTCCTGGTTATAGGGAGGTATCTGTAAACATCTACACAATATCTTATGTCACTGGTGATAGTATCTAGCCAATGGTTTACCTCTTTTTTCAATTGCCTTTAATTGTTTCAAGCATCAGGGTCTTCCTCAATGATTCTTGCCTCCGACCATAATAGCTTTATTCTTAGTGCTTCCAGTCATCAGCCTGGTTTTTCTACATCTATAATGAACTATTAATTCTTGTGGTTCAGGGAGCAGCATCCACACCCAGCCAGAATGATAATGTGAAACACAAGAAGATGTTATCACAGAAATGCCAATCTTATACATTTGCGTAATGATTTCTGATACAATTTTCTATAGCTCCACATTGGTGCAGTTTTCATCCCATGTTACTATAAGGAAAACATCAGCCTTGACAATATGTTGCCAAAGTGGTGCCTCTGCACTTCATTATTGTGTCTGAATTGCCTCTGATTTTTTTCCAAACATCATGATGTTCCCTAAATCACTCATGCCTCCCCATTATGCACCCAAAATATTGAAGATTGATGTTTTATATTAATGCTTCCAAATATTTTATCTTGTATTGAATGACTACTAGTCTAAGATATTCTCAACAATATTGTCCACCACAACAATTCAAAGACATATTTTTTTATTCAGCCAGATAGTCCAGCGTTTACAGGAATATATTAACACTAAGAGTGTGAGATGGAGGGGTGATTTTTTTTCCCCAGATTTTGTTCTATTGTACTTTATTAATTTATTTGATTCTTTTTGTTAGTTTTTATTGTTATTTATTTTTATTTTAAATATGGTTTTACATTGTGTAAGACACATCAAATTGCCATGGGCAAATAGGTGGTAATATAAAATAAAAAAATAGATACATCCAATAAAGAAATAAATACACAACATTTTTATGCCATCTTGTATTCACTAAAATAAAGGCAGGATAAAAATTTAATCAATAAATGGCCTTGTGATAATATCACAAGATTCAAGGGGAAAGCTGCACATGACAAATGTTTATTTTATTTATTTTGTCAAGCGATTATAAGATAACAGGTATAAGTATAACACAGTTTTAAATACATGAAATGGATACATATAAGAAAAATAAAAAGAAACAATGCAGGGTCAGTAGGCACGTTGGTGCGCTTATGCACACCCCCTACAAACCTCTTAGGAAAGGGGTGAGGTCAATCGTAGACAGTCTAAGGTTAAAGTTTTGGGGCTTTGGGGACGCATAAATGTGGTTTCATATCCAATTACAAATGTATACTAATAATTTTATTACTGATACTCAATTATTGGGCAAAATATGAATTTACATTACTTTGTAAAATGGCTAGTGAAATTATTTTTTATGCCACACACTATATTTTGATGTTAAAGTGCTTTCGTTGTGAGTACCAACGCATGAAGTCCAGTAACACTTAAACTGTGCATAAATTAACCCAATAACCCAACTCATTAACTCAGTGTTTGTGTGTATACAGAAAGAGAGAGAGAGAGATTTAAATTAGAGTGATAAAGAAAAAGAAATAATTAGACAAAATACCATGCATCTACTTTACGCACCTCCCATCTTCCTGTAGGCGTGGCCTCCCGTCACCAAATCCCGCCCATCCCGGTTGAGCACTTTCCTCCAGGACTGTTCTGAGCCTTCTTTCCCCACCCACCCGCATCAGCTTTCTCTATCTCTATTGGCGAGAGCAGCAGCCAATCACACAAACTGAAGCTCCCTCCTCCTCCGCGATGACCTTCCTCCTTCCCCTTAGTTTTCGCCTCGCTCCTCGTCCCTCTCCCACCTCCGCCTCTTTTTGAAACGGGCCGCACTGATTGGTCAGGACGAGGGCATAAGGGGCGTGTCTCGAAGGGACGAGTTTAGACGAGAGGAGACGACAGTGGCGATAGCAGCTGGAAGAGCAAACGCACCTGAAGGGAGGGGGTGAGTGCGCATGTGCGATATGCAGTTGCTCCCCTTTCCTCCAAAATAAATAAATAAATAAATAAATAAATAAGGGGGGGGTTGTCTGAGGGTTTCTCCCCTCTTTGGGGAGAAACTTTGGGGGTTGATATTAAGGCAAGCGGGAAGGGAAGTTTTTAAAGTCCTTCTCATTCTCCTGAAATGGGGGACTTCAAGACGGCTGAGCTGTGCCTGGAGGGGAGAGGCAGGTAACTTAAAAGCCAACCCCCTCCCCCGTCTTGATGTGGCAGTGGCTAATTTGTACTCTCCTAAAGGGAAGGGAAACCTTCAGACTTCTTTGGAACAGAGGAGAGAGAATGAAAGCTAATTTCCCTGCTTCCAAAAGAGACAAGGGGTGAAAATAAAGGCTTAATTGCCCCCCTCTTGACAAAGAGGGGGCTATAGAGGGATATCTCCTCCCCCTTGGATTAAAAGGGGAGCACAAATTATTTTTATCCCTCTCTTTAGAGGAGGGGGCCCTAGAGATACTGAGGGGAAGAAATGCAAATATACCCGTTCTAATATGCGGGTGCTTTTAATTTAAATATTGCTTCTTTTGAAGGAGGGAGAACTTTGAGTTTCTCCCTTCTTCATATTTACCAACAGAGAAAAGGTTAATAGTCACTCTTGTCCCTTGAGAGGAAGGGAGTCCAGGCTGAAGGGGAGTTGCTCCCCTCTTTTTCCTCCTTTTAAATTGAGTTGGGGAAGGGAGCTTGAACCTATTTGGTTTCCAAACTTGAGTGTTTTGCTGTTATGTGTTGTTGAAAGTTGACCTTTGTATCTGCAACAAGCCACACTTTCCTTATGCCCCACATTCCTATCCAGGATAGAGAAGGGGAAACCCCTTCAAATAAATTATATATATATAATTTATATATATATAAATATATTATATATATTTATATATATATAAATTTATAATTTATAATTTTATATATATAAATTAAGGGGTCAATTAACCTGTATCTTCTTTCTTTCACACATTCCCCCAAAAATAAGGTAGAGAAGGGATGAACTTGTTGAACTGCCCTGCAAAGGATAACTTCTCCCCTTTCCTTCTTGACTTAGTATACTTTATTTGAAAGGGGACAACGACAAATGTTTAAAACTGGGGTCCTTCCCACCTCTTTCCCTTCTTAATGGGGTTTTGTTTGGGAGTTAAGAATTAAAAGATTTTATATTGTTTTGTTTCTTTGGCTTTAAAGCAAAAGTGGAGGCTGCAGGTTAAGCTCCTCCCTTTGTTAAATGATGGAGGGTTGAAAAGCTTAAATCTGACTGGATTCATTTGAGAAGGAGATGAAGGATCAAAGTTTAATTCCCCATTCTTTGTGGTGGGGAAAAGCTTACTGTTAATTGACCTCTTGTTTAGAAGAACAGCTGGAAGATTGAGCCTGGAAAAATGGTTAATCTCCCTGTCATTTTTTTAGGCACCAGCTCAAAAATATTTGAGGTTAAGGAAAGTACCCCAATCCCTAAATAGAGAGATCTGTAGTAATAAGACACTGTATAGAATTTTCCCCATAGTTTTAAGAAAGCGATTGCTGAGATACATAAAATCAAAACAACTGCTTTTGCAAGTTTTGGCAGAATCGTATTATATTGGCTTTCTTGTTAAGTGTTGCAATTCGACACTCATAAAATCCTTATTAGTATGCACCCTCAGTGGAGAATTAGTTTGTCCTTTGGTAGTATTTTGTGAACAGAGCTATTCTATTTGTAGCTTCCTTTCTCTGTTTTTTAACCCACAGAAGCGTTCAGTATTTCATTTTTTAATCAATCATCTGAAGTTAGGATGAATAAGAGTAGCTAGCTTGATCAATGAGCTTCAGTGGTGACTACTCTAATCTTTACATCATGTTGACTCTCTTATGGAAATTATTTTTAATGAATTATTTTCATGAACGATTGGAAGAAGCAAGTAGTGAATAAAGTTGTCCAGTTATCTCAGAATGGCGACGAAGAGGCTTGAGAGTCTCCTAAACTTGTTGATAAGGGAATCTTGACTTGACAAACCAAGAAATATTTGATTGGGATAGAAGCCTAAAGATTTGGAATAAGTATTCTTTTTCTTCTCTTCCCTCTGTTTCTCTCCCTTTCCCTCTATCCATGTGAAACTGTTTGAATTTTCTGTTTTTAAGGCAGGAAAAGGTACCATGTATTCAATTGGTGAAACATCGGTTTTATTTGTAAAGGTTTGCTCTTAGCAACACTGGTTTCTTTCCTTCCCTCTGTCAAAGTTCAAACTGACACAGATTGGAGCCTGCAGCACTGGAATAGAAAGTCCAGTGGTTATTCAGTGAAAATTGGTTTTGGCTGCTTAAAAGAACGGTAAAGAATACATGAATGAATACAGCAGCACCAGCCCTGGTGTTCTTTGTAAAACTTTCTTTTAGCTGGGGCAGTTAGCTCCCACTGGAAGAGCTGAGAGTTATTGCTAGCCATAAAAGACAGCTTTATTAGTGCCACTTAGTACCTTCCTGCATTTCAGAAAAGGGGTTAGTGTACAATGGAGCTTGGTAATATGGGACTGCAACAAATCAAATTTAGGGAAAATTTCCTCCTTTTCCCCCCACCTCACCAGCTATCTTGCATTGACCTAGACATTTTTTCTTCTTTTCTGTCACAGAGTGACAGGGGTGTATATGTATGTATTTTCTTAAGGATAAAGAAGATAAGCAGTGCTATTCCCTCTATTGTTGGAGATAAAGCTGGTGGCTGAATCAGCTGATGAAGCTCTGTCTTTGACTTTAGTTGGCATTTGATAAAAGTGGAACATGCTAGATTAATGCGATTAAGCAAATGCAATTTTATTTTCTGCAGAGATCCTTGAGTTTAATTCTCAGATTGTAGTTGGTGACTTTGCTGTCAAGGAAGTCTTCATGACTGACATTCATATAGCCCAGTGAAGAATGCTGAAAATTGTATGTTTTAATTAGCTAAAGAAGTTTAAATCCTTCTGGGAAACTTTTTGTTGTGTGCATTTGGGTTGCATGGTTTACATTTTCAATACTGAGTATCTGCAGATGTTTTAAAAATTATTCCTACATGGCTAACATTCTGAAACATTGTTTTCCTCTTGCACAGTACTTTAGATCTCTTCCCCAATTGTACTCATAGAAACAGGTTATCTTAAAGGCTTTGATTTTCACAGAGGTGGGGGGGGGTTTATCAGACTAAACACTTGGTCTTCTTGTATTGTTCATGGTGTAATGGGACAAACCAAGAGCAAAATATGGTTAGCTACACGATGATGAACATCATTTTTGAGCAATGTTTTAATTTAATTTGCCTTTTGCATCTGAATTATGAATTCACTTGTTGAGCCACATTGCAACTTTCCACTAATTCTACTACAGGTAGTCCTCGACTTACCACAGTTCATTTAGTGACCATTCAAAGTTGCAATCGCACTGAAAAAAGTGACTTGTGACCATTGTTCACTCTTACGACTGTTGCAGCATCCCTGTGCCCATGTGATCAAAATTCAGATGCTTGGCAACTGGCTCACATGAGGTCATGACATGCGATCATCTTTTGCAAATTTCTGATAAGCCAAGTCAATGGGGAAACCAGATTCACTTCACAACCATGTTCCTAACTTAACAATTGCAGTGATACACTTAACAACTGTGGTAAGAAAGGTGGTAAAATGGGACAAAAATCATTTAACAAATGTTTCATTAGAAACGTTTGGCTCAATTGTGGTCATATGTCAAGGACTACCTGTATTGCTCAGTGTAGGAAATCCAGATCTTGAGCATTTCCAGCCAATTTCTATCCAGTCAGGAAAGAAAAGAAAATCATTTCTCCTAATAATTTGCTCACTGATCATTGCCAATCCATTTGATGTACAGGATTGCTTATCTTCTCCATCCTTAAGAAAATGCATACATACAAACCCCTGTCACTCTTTGTGACAGAAAAGAAGAAAAATGTCTAGGCCAATGCAAGTTAGCCTGGAGAGGTGTGGGGGGAAGGAGGACATTTTCCCTAAATTTGATTTGTTGCAGTCCCATATTCATGTTCTGTCCTTGATTTATGACTACCATTGAACCAAACATTTCTGTTGCCAAGTGAGAAAGCTGTTAAGTGAATTTTGCCCCATTCTCTTGCCACAGTTCTTAAGTGAATCACTGCAGTTGTAAAGTTAGACACACGGTTGTTAAGTGAATCTGTCTTCCCCATTGAGTTTGCTTGTCGGAAGGTTGCAAAAGGGGATTGCATGACCTTGGGACACTGCAACTGTCATTAATATGTGTCAGTTGCCAAGTGTCTGAATTTTGATCACGTGACCATGGGGATGTTGCAGTGGTCATGTGAAAGACAGTCATAAGTCACCTTTTTCAGTTCCTTTCTAACTTTGAATGGTCACTAAATTACCTGTCATAAGTCGAGGACTTCCTGTACTGTCTAGTTTTCCAATTGTAAACCGGAGTAATGAAAAGTGGATTCTGATAATACTCAAGGGGCATAAGTTGCACTTTTGGTGAACTGACTGACAAGAACTATATAGGAATTTACACTGATCTTTTCTGGGAATTGCAACTATTGGAAATGCTTACTTTCCCCTTCTTTTGTTCATTCTCAGCTTTCTTTATGTTGCCATCTCTGGTTTAGACACTGTTTTCGTTACCATACCAAGTTAATTTTTGGGGGGGTTTCCAGGAAGGGTTATTTATCCTTCCTGTTTTCTAGGTGGACTGCTCTGTGTCTTTTAATTGCTCCCATTTGTTGATTCTCTGAAAGCGATTTCTATATATCTCTTCCCAAAACTTTCAAAAGATTCAAAAGTCAGACAAGTTTATGTAGATGTTGTGGAACCAAAGGTTATTTCCACACTGAGAGATGAAATGGAAAAAAGTTTTCTCAACGAGCAGAAATTGGGAAAGAGATGCCAACTCGAGCATTTAGCTGCTGGATTCTCTGCAAGAATTCCAGCATGTAGGAAAAAAAAAAAGTACAGATCGTATTGAATATTTACCAGAATGTGTAACTAATGTTGAAAATAAGCTTGAAAAAAATTACTCATCTACAGAAATATTTACCAGCTAAAGGTTGCATCTCCTTCTAGAATTTTTATTAAATGCTGGGCAGAGCAACTCCTGCCTTTAATCTCCTCAGGTGAATTTGAATTCTGATTTAAAAAACAATTTTGGAACAGTTGCAGTGCTGTGGAGGACCAGCAATAACACGAACAGTAAAAATCTGAGAACAATAATGTTTGCTTAAAGAATGGGGTGGATAAACTTTCTTTCTAAAGCAGGGTTTCTCAACCGTGGCAACTGTAAATCTTAAAGTTGCCAAGGTTGAGAAACGTTCTAAATCAAATTTTAGACCCTTGGGGCATTCTCAATTAATGCCATCTTCCACTGATTAGGAATTCTGGGAGTTCCAATTCCCCCCCCCCAAAAAAAAACCCCTCCCCATGGAGTAATTAGACCAAGAATTAATGTGTGACCCATGCTCACTTAATGAACTTCCATAGCTGAGGGTAGACTTTAACTTGGTCCTAATCCAGTCCTTCAATAATTACCAGTCCCCTGACATTCTCTCAACATAATTGTTTAAATATGGCATTTTAAAAGGTGGGTATAATTGTTGGAATTTTGAATTTATTCTCATAGGGCAGGGGTGGGGAACTATGGCCCTCATGACTTGTAGACTTCAACTCCCAGAATCCCCGAGTCAGCCATGTTGGCTCAAGAATTCTGGGAGTTGAAGTCCATAAGTCATAAAAGGGCCATAATTCCCCACCACTGTCATAGGGATGTGCTTCTAAATATCAATAGTGCGCTGAAAGAATACTGAATGATTTGCAGATAAGCCCCATTATAAAGATAACACATCTTGGATATAGTATCCACTGTATACAACTGTCCCTCAATGCCAACAGACATTCATTGCATTTGAAGTTGGAAGTACTATAGTTTATTAAGAAATTTATAAGAATACAATCACTTTTCTTTTATCTAAAGAGAGGGACTCGCAAGAGAAAGTGTGAAAGACAGGATAGTCTCCTTTTGTCTTTTAAACATTCATTTACAATAGTGAAAAACAATAAAGGGACAGTGTGCAAAGAGCCTTCTTATCTTTTTTTCACTAATTTGCTTTCAGGTCAAACAATTAAACAGATGCAAAGAGAGAATGCAGTCTCCCATAAAATGTGCACTTTCCCTTGATGTGCAAGCACACCTCAACTTACAACCACTATTGTGCCCAAAATTGCCATGGTTGTTAAGTGAAGCACTGCAGCTGTTAAGTTAGCAACACAGTTGTTTTAAGTCAAGGGTCTTCAAACTTGACAAGTTTAAACACTTGTGGACTTCAACTCCCAGAATTCCTGAGCTCACATGACTGGAGGAGGAATTCTGGGAGTTGAAGTCCAAAATTGTCAAGTTTGAAGACCCCTGTTTTAAGTAAATCTGGCTTCCCCATTGACTTTGCTTGCCAGAAGGTCTCAAAAGGGGATCATATGACCCTGGTACACGACAACTGTCATAAATATGATTCAGTTGTCAAGCATCAGAATTTTGACCACGTGACCATGGGGATGCTACAGAGGTCATAAGTGTAGAAAACGGTCATAAATGACTTTCTTCAGTGCTGTTGTAACTTCATAATAATAACTGGTTATTAAATGAACTGTTGTAAGTCCAGGGCTACCTATATTTGAAAAATATTTGACACCCAGAAAAAGATGAAAACTTATTCTTTCTCGTTCTAAAGTATAGGATTCAGAACAAGGATCCCAAGTTATAGGAATTCATGGTTTAAAAAAAACAACAGGAAGAATATATTGGTGGTGGAACCAATTAATCAGAGGAAGTGGGTTTACTTTCGCTGGAAGTATTCAGGCGAAGGGTCGAACCATCTGCTAAGGATTCTTGAATTTGGGTTACTCAGCTGAGCCATGTATCCATCAAAGCTTAAATCAGTGGCTTTCAATCTGGCAAGTCTAAAAAGTTTAAAGGATGTGGACTTCAATTCCTGAGAGTTGAAGTCTATGTATTCTAAAGTGGCCAAGTTTGGGAAAAAAAAAAAAACACCACTGGCCTTAAATGGCTCCTTTGAATTCTAGGTTGCTGGATTTATTCAAACCTGAGCTGTAGTACAGACTGAAATATTGTGGTATCAGAGCTTGCAGGCTTGTTAGGTATAAATCAGGATCTATTTAAGGTTGCAGACACTGCTTTTTTTCTTGAAAATCTGAGATAGCGTGAAGTTCACCAGGATTTTATTTATGGCAATTTTAAGATGCATTCTGGTTTGTGGAATTCTGGGAGTTGAAGTCCATGTATCTTAAAGTTCCTGGGGTTGAGAAACATTGATCTATAGTAAATCGATAGGTTTTCTGAGACTGGTAGAGAAATATCAATAACTTTTTCTCTTTGGTGTTCTGAACTGGTTTGGAGAACAGCCCATCCTGTTTTATGTGCTCAATTTTATCCTAGAATCTATGTCCCAGCTGGAAAGTGTAATCTGCCTTCTTCAAGCCAGTTCCCTGTCATTTGCAGTTATCAGGTTGATGCATAAATATTGTAATAAGATATTGCTTTTGCTCTACACCAGTGGTCTCCAACTAATGGACCGGGGACCACTGGTGGTCTGTGAGAAAATTTTGGTGGTCCGCAGATTAATGTTAGCCCCAAAGCAATTCAGGCTGTACAGGAACACAAGGCTGCACTGCCCATATGGCCCGTGGGAACACAAGGATTGTGTCCCTTGCATTGCGAACAACACAAGGTAGTGGGGGGAAAGGGTAGAGCGGGGGAACTTGCCCTACTCGCCCCATGCACCTCGCTTGACCACCAGGATGCTTCTTTCCACTTCTTTCTTCTTCTGCTTTTCACTGCATGCAAGGAAAGCAGCAAAAAATTTTCTCCCCCAAATTCTGCCAGAAATGAGTCTTTGGGGCCCTTCTAACATCCTGCCCCAAGAGGCTGCGCCAGTGTGACAAGTCTCAGAAAGACTCATTTCTGGCAGAGTTTGGGGGAGACACTTCTGCTGCTTTCCTTGCATGAAGCCAAAAGTCTCTCTCTCTTCCCCCTGAGAATGGAGCTGGAGATGGTATCCTGCGATCCCAAATAAAGAATGATCGATCAATAGGAAAATGGGATGGGGAATTTTCCTGCAGACTTTTTTTGGGGGATTTTCCCAGGGTCTCTGGTCCGCGGGATTTAAAATTATGAGTTTGGTGGTCCCTGAAGTCCAAAAGGTTGGTGACCCCTGCTCTATGCTGTGCTTTTTAGAAGAGCATTTAGTGGTAGTCCCTTTTTAGAAGAGCAGTATGGTGGCCTAGTGATTAATATACTCCCCTCTCACTCAAAAGGTTGAGAGTTTAATCCTAGGTAGCGAGAGATACTTCTCTCCGAGAGCACAAAGAAAATATATCTGCTGAGAACCTCAAGTAGGCATCAGGAAGGGCATCCGGCCAGTAAAGACTTGGCTTCATCCAGTTGCCCTGACTGTACCCCGAATAGGAAGTACAGGGATTTTTTTATTATTATTATTTAGAGGCAGTCCCTATTATGATGCTCACAGTGGTTTGTGTAGATGGGAATCATTTATTGAATGGTTTCTGTGGTGGGTTTTAGCTGTACTGTTAGGAGCTTACAAGTAGTCCTTGACTTATGACTGGTTACTTAGCGAGTGCTTGAAGTTTCGACAGACTCCAAAAATGTACTTATGACCCAGAATCGAAGTTCCAATGACTGACATATCCTTGGCGCATTCATTAATTCCATTCTGGGCACTCAGTGACCATTACAACTGTTTGCAGTGTCCCATCGTCATACAACCAAAAATTACAATATTTTTTTGCTGGAAACCAACGTTTACTTCTGGTTTCCAGCAAAAAAAGCCCATTGCAGATAATGGGTTTGTTTAACATCCGTGGCATTAGTTTTATCGCCCTGTTCACTAAATAATAACTGCTGCAAAAAAGGTTGTAATATCAGGTGTGGACAAATGATGACCTGCTTAATGACCCTTTTAATGTCATATAACCTTAATGACTTATAACCTTAACTGCAGCTCAATTATGGTCATAAGTCAAAGAAAGGCTATTTTGTTTATTGCTGGGCTCTTTTTTTTTTTTTTTTTTTTGATAAAGTACAACATTTTAGCAAAACAAGGAAGAAACATTCCACAAACCTGTATTCTAGCCATAGTTTTAACATTAGTAAGAACCGGAATGAAATAATAGTTGAAGCATGAAAGTATGTGCAAACAAAGCTTTTCAGTATCTCTCTTACTGCAGCTTCTTCATCCCTGTGATCTTTCCTCATTCTTTTCACCATTGCATTGTTTTATAGCAGAATATTTCATTGCCCTTTGCCTCTGTTTTGTGTATTTGTGTAATATGGTGTTAGCAAATCAAAGGTGAATTATCCAGGTCAGTTGAGCTGCATTTCAGTTAACCTGCTGAACAAGTTTGAAAACAAACTTACTTGTCATAACTCTGAGAAAATGATTTGTTTGTGGTGTATCTCTTCTCCTTCGCCACTAGCCTGGAATTGTCTGAGGTAACTTGCCTATGGATGACCTTCTCCTCCTTCTATTATACAAGACTCAGTTTCAACCTGTTATATCTTCACCTATATGAAAAGAAGCCATGATTTCCTCTTATTGGAAGCCATAGTCTTCGAAACGAAGGCCAAATCATGTATCAGTGTGATAAACAATCCATTGTAATAGTTGCCTAGGGATGAATCATTTCAGAACAGATATGGTACTTTATTATTTTTAGACTGTTGATTTTGGCCAGAAATAAAAAAAAATGGTTTTCTATTGGATCACTCAAAGGTAGCCCTTGCTGAACATTTTAAAGTTACAGTAGGACTGAAAAAGTAACTTTACGACTAGTCCTCGCACCCAAGACCATCACAGCAATGTCTTGTGATCATGTGATTATCATTTGTATACTTTACAAAAGGGGTGTCAAACTCAAGGCCTGCGGGCTGAATCCAGCTCGTGGGGTGTTCAGATCTGGCCTGCAGGGTTGCCTTGGAAACAGCAAAGGACTGGCCCGTGGTGCCTCTGCCAGTGAAAACACAGCTTGCGTGTGTGTGTGTGTGTGTGTGTGTGTGTGTGTGTGTGTGTGTGTATTTGGCTGTGACAGCCTCCTGCAGCTCTCAGCCAGTGAAAACAGCCCCGGAACGGCTAAAAATGGGGCTGAGGGACATACATGCCACCCCCCCACACTCCATTTTCACTGGTAGAGGTCTAGAAAAACAAACTGAAAACAAAGCAAAAGGAGAAATGTTTTTGCATTTGAGCATGCAAGAAGGGACAGACCAGGTGCTGCTGTTGCTGCTGTTGCTGCTGCTGGTGGTGGTGGTGTGGTGGACCAGCCCCTAGAACCTCAAAGCCCTTCTGATGAGGGCCCAGAAGGCCCTGCCAGAGGGAGGAAGAGGCAATCGCACGATAGGGAGAGGAGACAGTACTCCATTGAAGAGGAACATGAGGATGAGGTGCTCGAATGACTGAGGGAGAACGAGAACCTCTGGCGGAAGGGACACAGGCTCTATCGAGACACCAAGCGGAAGCAGGTGGCTTGGACAGAGAAGGCGGAGAGCCTGGGCTACACTTCAGATGTCCTCCTCGGGTGGTGGAAGCACATGCACACCTGGTACAGGAAGCTGCACCTCAAGAAGTCTGGCCAAGCTCACCGACCGGGAGACCTACATGATGGCCAAGTGCAGCTTCTTGGAGGGTGAAGTCCGCCACCGAGGAGCAGCCCCTTTGTCAACCCTCTCTCTCAGGCAGCCCACAGAGAGCCAGTCCTCTTCTGGCCAAGAGTCAGCTCCTGTGTCCAGGCAGGTATCTGTGGAGCGCCCCACGATGGAGTCTCCCCCGACAGCTGCACTCCCCGTGGCAGAGCGTGTGGAGGACCCCCTGACGCAGTTGGAGCAAGGAGAGGGCGCTGACACCAGAGACCAACCCACATCCACCCCCAGCTCCACCTCCACAGAAAGCAGGCAGACTGGAGGAGCAGAGCCACACTGTCCTGCTAGAGATCAGGGACACCATCAAAAGCAGCGTAGATCTCCTCTCTCAGCTGGTACACTCCGACATACCATCCTCTAACAGAAAGCCCTTCCTCACCTACGTCAACCAGACCCTCATGGACATGTCGGAATCCCAGTACCAGGTGGTCAAGGAGAGGATCACAGGTCTTCTGCACAACCCTCCAGGCCCAGCTGAACCTGCTGCGACCCAGTCCAGGTCTGCTCCTCCACCCCAGGTGATGTCACAGCCCTTCCAAGGCTTTCAACAGGCCCTCACCTACCAAGGCTATGGCTACCAGGAGTTCCAGCAGCACAGGCAGCCCTTCCCAGTCCAGGCACACGTTCATCACACGCCACCAGTGCCACCGACGCCACAGATGCCACCCATGCCACTGACGCCTCACCTCGCTCACCTGCAGACCAGACAGCCCCACTACACTGCTCCTAGCCCCACTACACTGCTCCTTCCTCCACCCCACAGCCAAGCCCGGCCTCAGAACATCTGTCATCGGTCTTGGGACTGACACCCCATGTCATGGAGGAAGGGGCTCTCAACATCACGGGACTGAGCCAGCTCTCTGAGAGCTTCCTCCACACACCATCCCCTGTTGTCCTCTCAGGGCCAGGCACCCCAATGGCGCCTCAGACCAGCACTCCAGCAGCAGCCACCTCCACAGCACCTGGACTCTTCACCCCTGAGACTGGGCATGCCTCAGTGTGACCAAGAAGAGTGCCAGAGACTGGGTTGCTACCTGTTGACTTTATCTTTGCTTGGGACACTTTACTTGGGTCATTTTGCTTTTACAGTTTGTTATAAATAAAGTTTATCTTTGCTTCACACACTTGGTTCAGTTCTTTTAGAAAATAAAGTCTTGGTAGAAACTTTTAGAAATGGTTTAAGCCTTTGCATGCTTGTGGGATGGGTAAGGATAGCAGTGGGATGGGCAGGGATACCTGTGGGATGGGTAATAGCTGTGGGATGGGTTTGGATAGCAGTGGGATGGGCAGGGATACCTGTGGGATGGGTTAGGATTGCAGTAGGATGGGCAGGGATACCTGTGGGATGGGTAATAGCTGTGGGATAGATAAACCTCCAGTGCAAGCATAGTGGGGCTGTATGGTCCACCCTCCCAGCTGCCACACATTTGGCCCTTTTTTTATCAATAACAATTTATTCATTGATCAACACATTTCAAAATAAATAAAGCTCTTTATTAATGCCCTATTCATTGTATGGCCACTCAACATACATGGCACAATCTCATCAGTGTGATGAGACAGGCTGAAGGAAGCATCCATTAAGCATCTACCATCCTCTCTTGCCACTCCACTGCTCCAGCTGGGGAGTTGTACCAGTGTTTCAGGAGGTTGCGCTGCTTCTTCCCTTCACGTGAAGCTCTGTTGGGGCCTTGCACATCCACAGTGTCTATCAGGTTTACTCCTTGCCTCCATTCACCAGGCTCCATGTCCCCATTGCCTTGTTGGCGGTCCACGAGCCTGTTCTGCAACACTGGGTAGCGGGTGCGCATGAGATTGTGCAGGATGCAGCAAGCTTCCACGATCCTCCTCACGGTCTCTGGGCGATGCTGCATGGTAGTGAGAAGTACCTGGAACCTGTTGGCCAGGATGCCAAAGGCGTTCTCCACCACCCGCCTTGCCCTGGACAGCCTGTAGTTGAAGATCCTCTCTTCACGGGTGAGGCATCTGGAGATGTAGGGCTTCATGAGGTAAGTTCTGAGGGAGAAGGCGTCATCCCCCACGATGAAGTAGGGCACATCTTGTGTGTCGCTGGGCAGGGGATCTGGATCTGGGAAGCCCATGATGAGGTTGCATTCCAGCCCCTCCTTGAGGTCACTGGCGTTGTATACCTGGGCATCTGAAGCTGACCCGTTGCCTGAAGCATCGATGTACATGAACTTGTAGTCAGCATCGACCATGGCGAAGAGGATGATGCTGAAGAAGCCCTTGTAGTTGTGATAAGTGGACCCTGACTTGGCTGGAGCTTTGCAGGCCATGTGCTTCCCATCTATGGCTCCAACGGTGTGGGGGAAGTTCCACTTCGATACCACTGCTCTGCAACTTTCTTCCAGCCTTCTTCAGTGGAGGGGCACTGGTGGAGCTCCTCCAGGTATTCTTCAATGATGGCCTGCACCACTTCTCTGACCACAATGCTGATGGTGTTGTGTGGCACCCTCCAGGCGTACTGCATGTTCCTGTACGTGGTCCCTGAGGCCAGGTGGCTCAGAGTCAGTGCCACCTTCAGCCCGGGGTCCAGGCTGGGCCGGAAGTTGGTGTTTGCCTTGGTCAGCCTGGGTCTCAGCCGCTCCACAACTTCATCAAACATGGCTGGCGGCATCCTCATGAAGTTCTGGAATACACGAGGGTCTTCGTTCCTCAGCTCCACCATCAGCTTGTTATACAGTCTGTACTCCGCTCTTCTCGCGATCCATCTTCGGACCCAGACACTTCTTGGACACCTCCTTTTCTTCGCGTAGAACAGGTGAAAGAGCCTGTAGATGGCTTCGCACTGTTGTAGAACGATGGTGGCTACCAAAAGGAGTGTGCGACGATCCATGGTGGAAATGGCTGGATGCTGTGGAAGAGCAAGAGCAAGATGAAGGCTGAAGAGGTCTGCACAGCAGGGCTGCTGGACTGAAAGTGAGATCCAGGTGATTTCTCCCCCTTTTTATAGGAAATATAGTTTTTCCACTAGGTGTCCTTCTGCATCCTCTAGACATCCTGCAGACATCCTAAATATCCGAGATACATCCCCTATACGAACGTTTTTTCCATTTTAATGCTTTGTATGCGAGCTGCATCCACTTTCATCCTTTCTACGTCCATGCTACTAACGCCGCGTGTCCATTCCGTGTCCATTTCGCTTCCTCCCTGTGTCCGTTTTCCGCTGGAGCGGATGTGAGTTGCGCGGATGCGCAGCGGATGCCTAGCAGATATAGCGGACGCATAACGGATGACGACGGACATATAACAGATGTTCCCCATATGCGTAGCGGATGTAGAACGGACGCATTGGATAATTTATCCGCTCAAAAAGTATTGTGCAGCTCAAAACTTTTTGAGTGGATGAAATCTCAGTAGATGGATGCTGGACCGATAGAGAGTCTGAAAAATGGACGCAGTGAGTACAGAACGGATGCATCGCGTTAACCAATGGATGGCAAGTGTTTCTCTCCGTTTTACATCCTCTTTCCATCCGTTGGTGCTGTGTGACATGGGCTTAACCCGAGTTTCCTGGGACTTGATATTTGCAGTATCCCCATAAGTTATGTGATCAAAATTCAGACACTTGGCAATTGACTCATATTTATGACTGTCACAGTGTCCTGAGGTTGTGTGATTCCCCTTTTGTGATGGGAAGCAGATTCATTTAACCATGCTGCTAACTTGACGATTGCAGCAATTCGCTTAACAAATGTCTCACTTAAGAACAGAAATGGGGATCGTATGTCGAGGACTATAGTTATGCAGATCACCAGATGCTCAGTGTAACACTTTAAGTCTCTCCAGATTGTGGAACAGCAAGTCTTCCATCTGCTGTCTCCCTTGCTTCTGAGTTTTGGGCCTACATATAAGGGAAAAGAAGAAATTTGGGGGTCACTAAAATATGTGTATGTATGTATTATGCATATATGTATTTTGCTTGATTCATGCTAAGCCTGGAAATTTTAAGTTAAATTTTAGCAGTGAATTAAAAGCAATAATGTTAATTAGCTTAGCTTTTGGTTCCCCAACCACTTTTATGTGGCCTGTACAAGTAGTCCTTGACTTACGACTGTTACAGAGCCCAGAATTTCCATCGTAAATCATGATGATCATAATTCAAGGCAGCCATGTAACAACTGGACCCTATTTTATTACTTCTTTTGAAGTGCCCACTAAGAGTGGGCACTACAAAAGTGCCCACTAAACATTGCTGTTGTTAAGCAAATGCTGCTATTGTTAAGGGAATCAACGTAACAATGGGTGTTTTTTTGCCAGAAATTGGCTGAAATGTCGTAAATCGGTTGTAAAAGTGAGCTGGTTGTCAAGCACCCGAAATACAATCATATGATGATAGGGTGTGAGGGGGCTATGTAGCTATCAGGAACTCTGCCATTTGTCAGAAATGGTGTAGCGTCTCCTGCTTGGGCAGAGGGTTGAACTAGATGACCTACAAGGTCCCTTCCAAGTTCCAGCTCTGATTATCTGTTATCTTAACTCCAGAATCAGGTCATAAGTAACTTTTGGTGGGTGTGTTGTAACTTCAAATGGTCACTAGGCAAGGTCTTTAGACTATTTGGAGTAATTCTTAACCCAATAAGAGTTGCATACCTCTGTTTACACTGACTAGCAAAAACTTTCCCCAAATGTTTTGTAAGTCCTGCCACTGAATATTTAACCCTTTTGCAGATGTTGCAATTTCTTGAGACCTGGTAACTTTACGTAATTATTCGTCATGGCTGCTTTCTTGTGGCTTTCCTCTGCAACAGAGTCCCTATATACATACATAAGAAGAATATATCGAATTAAAAGTGAAAGAATTACAAGTAGAGGATGATTGTGCTACTTTATGAATTTGTAATTGAGGCATGATGATTGATTTGATTTTTTTAACTGATCTGGAAACAAGCCAAGTCCGTTTTGCCAGCAGGTTGATGAGGCCACTTGGGTGTAAGATCAGATTTGCTGTGAAATACATTTAATTTTTTTTTTTTTGTTTCTGCCCTACCTTTTTTAAATTGCCTTTGCATGTTATAACCTGCTGATTTCCTAAGAATACTGACAAACAGTCCCAAAATGTAGGCCACTTAACAGATGATGTTGAGCAAAGGAAATATGGCTTTTATCACATGCACCGATACGCAAGAAAATCTTTGCAGTAAAATCAGCACATCAAAATCTAAACAAGTAATTCTACTGAGGCTGATCCTCGTGGTCACATGAATCTCTTTTCCTTCTGTCCTTCACAATTGCAGGCAGACGGTGTACTATCTCAATTTACATGGCAGCCCATCTCAAATTCACAACTGGGCTATTAACAATGTTTAAAGACACTTTAAAAAAAAAAAAAACCTTTCCGTTCATGTTTGATTCTCAGAGACTGCCTGGCGAAGTCTCTGCGGTTTTCTTGACAAGGTTTTTCAGTAGTGGTTTGTCACTGTCTCTTTCTTAGGGCTGAGAGAAAGTGACTGGCCCAAGAGGTCACCCAGTAGACTTCGTACCCAAGGCGGGACTAGAACTCACGTTCTCCCAGTTCCTAGCCTCTGATGTCTTTACTGTTTAACCAAACTGGTTCTCAAAAACACCATTGAAAAAATAGAAAAGAATAAAGACAAAAATATGCCTAAAATCCACAGTCGCGATAAAAACAGAATAACAGAGATGGAAAGGAGCTTGCAGGTCTTCTAGTTCAACCCCTTGCTATACTATTCCAGACAAGTAGCAGTCCAGTCTCTTCTTAAAAACCTCTAGTGTTGGAGCAACCACAACTTCTGGAGTCAAGTTGTTCTCACTGTCAGAAAATTAGTTTTTGGCCGGTGCTCTCCTTGATTATTTTCCATCCATTGCTTCTTTCCCTGACTTTACGTACTTTGGAGCAGAGGTCCCCAACCACCGGGCCACGGACTGTACCGGTCTGTGGATCATTTTGTATTGGGCCGCAAAGAATGAATAATCGTGATTAAAATATATATAAAAATATGTCTTTAGTAAAGAAATAGTAAAGAAGCCCTTTACTATTGGGGAAGAATTGATTTTGCCGGTCCTTGAAAAAGTGTTTCTGTGTGAAACTGGTCCCTGGTACAAAAAAAGTTGGGGACCACTGCTTTGGAGGTTAGTTTGACTCCCTCTTCTTTGGGGCAGCCCCTAAGATATTGGAACACTGCTATCATATCATCCCAGTCCTTCTTTTCATTAAACTAGACATTACCCAATTCCAGCAACTGTTCCTTATATGTTTTAGCCTTCAATCCACTAATCATCTTTGATGCTCTTCTTTACCTTCTTTCTAGAGCAGTGATGGCGAGCCTTTTTGTTGTGGTATGCCAAAAGTACACGTGTGTGCAGTGGCAATGCCCCCCGCGCCCCCATGCATGCGCATGCAACACCCCCCTCCCCAGCTGCCCCCTTATTTGCACTGTGCATACTTGCCCCTCTGCAACCTTTGGAGGCCGGAAAACAGGCCCATTTTTTGGTCTCCAAATACTGGAAGTGACGAAACCGGAAGTACCGGAAATGATGAAACGGGCCCATTTTTCGGCCTCCATAGGCTGCGGAGGCTTCCCTCGAGCCTCTAGGAGACCAAAAAAGGCCTCAAATGGGCCAAAAACCAGCTGGGAGTTGCATGCATGCGCGGTGCAGGTAAGTTTGCCTGGGGCTCGCATTCCCTCACAAATGGCTCTGTGTGCCACCTGTGGCACACATGCCATAGGTTTGCCATCACGGTTCTTGAGTCTCAACATCTTTCTTACATCATGGCAACCAAAACTGGATGCAGTATTCCAAGTGTGGCCCTTACCAAGGCATTATAAACTGGTATTAACACTTCACATTATCTTGATTCTATCCCTCTGTTTATGCAGCCTAGGACTCCGTTGGCTTTTTTGGCAGCTGCCACACATTGCTGGCTCATATTTAAGTGATTGTCCACTGGGATTCCAAAATCCCGCTCACAGTTGCTACTAATTGAGCCAAGTCCCACCGATATGTGCATTTGGTTTTTCTTGCCTAAATGCAGAACCTTACTTTTCTCACTATTGAATTTCATTTTGTTAGATAGGGCCTAGTGTTCAAGTCTGTCAAGATCCTTCTGTACCTTGAACCTAACTTTTGGACAAACAAGAAAGAAACTCAAGATTTCCCCATCTTGATTCTCTTTGGTAAGGGGGGAAGAAGAAGCACTGTCAGGTTTCCTGATATTTTCGGTGGTCTCTTCTTGACCTGGCTTGCTTGAAAGGTCTGAAACTGGCTGACTTTATCGACAAATTGTTGGGCAGAAATATCTCATCTGTTTTCCTGCTAGGGCATTCTTTATCATAAATAAGACAGCTGGTTGACAGCCAACTAACTCAGGGTAGAGAAATAAGAGTCAAATGACAATAAATATTGTCATTTGACAGTAAATAGTGTCACTCCATTGATTTTGGATCTGGATCTTTGAAACAAAACTCAAAATGTTTCCATTTTCAGCATCTGATGCCACTGTTCTTTTTGTTCAAGAAATAGCAAGAGATAATAACTTATGTTGTCAGCTTTCAGGAATACACTGGATATTTAAATAATGCCAATGGCAGCCTTGGAAGGAAATGACAGGAGTGTCAGAATTGAACAGCAACTTGACAAAATGGAATGAAACAGCTTAATTCATTATATATTAAGCTGTTCATAGTATAATAAAAGGCTTGATAACATCAGGATTGCTGAAAAACTACATTTTAGAGCCAGCATCTTCCAGAAGGCCTGGTTTGTAATAGGAGTTAGAAAAATCATAATGAGAATTGGAAATTACCTGGTTGTAAACCAAAGTGAATATTTATTGTGATCCATTTATTTGTGGACTTCAACTCCCAGAATTCCCCAGCAAGCATGGTAGCTGGGGGAATTCTGGGAGTTGAAGTCCCCAATCCTTAAAGTTGCCAAGGTTGGAACCCCTGATCTATAGGCCTTGGTGAGCAAGAGTAGTTTTTTCTGTAAATGAGGAATTTAACAGCATTTACAAAAATATCCACAATAGAAAGGTATTGTTCACCTATGGTTGGAATCTTAAATTATGATAATATTGCCTGTATATTTCAGCACTGTGCAAGCTGAATGTGAGAGATTCAAGATTATTTCACAAAGTGCTCATGACTGAAGTACGGAGTTCTATGTCGGGATCCCCAAGCTCTGGACCACGTTTGCAACTGGGCCATGGAAATGGGCGAGAGCACGGATGCATCCCCCACAAGCAGCGGCAGGCATGAGCAGCAAGCATACGTGCATGTTGCCCATGCAAATGTAATTGTGTGTACATGCTTGCCAGTCACTCGTGCAAAACCATCCCTTTCCCCCCTTCCCCACTGGTCTGCAAGGAAAGGTTGGGGAATTCTGTTCTATACCGTGAAATATCTGATGGCAATCAAGCTGGATGGCTTTAAAAAGAGATTGGACAAGATTGGAGCAGGCTACAATCTGGGTACACAGATTACAGGACTCACGACTATATTTTATCTAACCTCCTTGAATAGAGGTAGTGTGTTACTGAATGGAGGAGGGGATATGAATGAGAGCAGCGTTCTTCAAATTTGGCAACATTAAGATGGGTGGATTTCAAACCCCAGAATTCTCCAGCCATGCTCCTAGCAAGTCCATACAGTTCAGGAGTGGGATTCTCCCGGTTCGGACCGGTTCTATAGAACTGGTTGTTATGATTCTGCGCAGTTCAGAAAACCGGCAAATCGTGCCCCTGGTTGGCCCCGCCCCTCTCCGCCCACTCTCCCCTCCCCGTCAGTCCTTATTGCGCATGTCCGACATCGCTGACTGTGTTCTTCCCCTCCCAGTCACTCCTTCAGGTATTTCTTTTCCCCCCTCCCGATGATCACCTGTTCCTATGATCAGCTGTGCCAGGATCCCCCTCGCTGTCTTACTGCTTTTCCCAGGAGGTTTCCCTGAGGCCCAGGAAGGCAAAAAATGGAGGAGGAGCGCAGCACACGCACATACACACACACACCTGCACTCCACATTTTTCCTTCCTGGGCCCCAAGAAAGCCTTCTAAGAGCAAAAACACCCCCCTGGAGGCTTCCCTGAGACCCAGAAGGCCCTCAAAACAGAGCTTGGGGGTAGCTGTGTGCCTCCCCAGGCTCTGTTTTTTGCCTTCCTGGGCCCCTGGGAAGCCTTCTGGGAGTAAAAACAACTCCCAGGAAGCTCCCCTGAGGCCCAGAAGGCCCCCAAAATGGGGGGGGGGGTATGTGGAAAAACCCCCCAAAGAAGTTACACCCATCCAGTCAATGGCCATGCCCACCTAGCCACACGCACAGAACTGGTTTTTAAAAAAATTTGAATCCCACCCCTGATACAGTTAGTCCTTGACTTATAACCATTTATTTAATGGCAGTTCAAAGTTGCAGCAAGAAAAAAAAACAATTTACAACCTGTCCTTGCAAATATGACTGTCGTACCCCCCCATGGTCACATGATCCCAATTCAAGCCCTTGGCAACCAGCTTGCACTTACAACCGGTTTCAGCCTCCAGTGGTCATGTAATCATAATTTGCAACCTTCCCAACTGGTTTCCTGCAAAATATATCAATTGGGAAAGCTGGTTTCGCTTATCAACCACATGGTTCATTTAATGAGCATAGTGATTTGCTTCATGACCATAGTAAATGGAGTAAAATTGGATTGTCGACTTTATGACCACACTGGCTTAAGGCAGAAATTCCAGTTCCAATTGTGATCATAAGTTGAGACTACCTGTACATCTTAAAGTTGCCAAGTTTGAAAAACACTGAATTAAGAAGTAGTGTTGTGGTGTACAGGTAGTCCTCAACTTACAACAGTTCATTTAGTGACCATTCAAAGTTGCAATGACCACTGAAAAAAACTGACTTATGACCATTTCTCATGGTTATGACCTTTGCAGCATCTCCATGGTCACATGATTGAAATTCAGATGTTTGGCAACTGGTTCATATTTATGACGATTGTTGTGTACTAGGGGTCATGTAATCATTATCTTTTGCATTCTTCTGACAAGCAAAGTCAATGGAGAAGCCAGATTCACTTAACAACTGGCATACTAACTTAACAACTTCAGCGATTCATTTAACAACTGTGCCAAGACAGATCGTAAAATGGGGCAAAGCTCACTTAACAAATGCCTCATTTAACAACAGAAATGTTGGGCTCAATTGTGGTTGTAAGTCAAGGATTACCTGCATTTGACCTGCTTACGGTGTTCCCTGTGGCATTTGGCTGACCGCTGTTAAAAAGAATGCAGCCTATGCAGACGTTTGATCTGATTCGGGAGAGATCTTGTGATTTTTTTCCCCCTGGTCTACCTCTAACAAAAATGTGCAGGAGAAACCTAAATAGTAAGCAAATATTGAACTACTGGGTCAAAATGGCGTGGGAAGCAAGTGAAATCCTGAGAATGCTAATTGAAGGCAATATAATATGTTTTGGGAAAACGTTGTGTTAATCAGAATAGAGCTGGAAGGGACTTTGGAGGTCTTCTAGTCCAACCCTCTGCTCAAGCAGGAGATCCCATATCATTTTAGATAGATCAGCCTCTTCTTAAAAACCTCCAGTGATGAAGCCCCTACAACTCTGGAGGCAAGCTGTTCCATTGGTTAATTGTCCTCCCTATTAGGAAGTTTGATTCCGTTTCCATCCATTGTTTCTTCTCCTGCCTTCAGGTGCTCCTTGGAAAATAGGTTGACCCTCTCTTTTTGGAGGCAGCCCCTCAAATACTGGAATACTGCTATCATGTTCTCCCCTAGTCCTTCTTTTCTTTAGACTGGCCAAACTTCCATAGTTTTTGTGTGCCAAACCTCAGAATGAAAGTCCTATTTGTTCTGATAGGAGCAAATTCGGCAGAGTTTGGGTGTGTACGAAGAGAACACCCCCCCCCCCCAAAAATACAATTTAAAGGAAGGGCTGTTAAGACACAACTATTTTAACAGCCCCCTCCCACCCTTCCTCTGAAGTTTAATTGCAGCTGCCTTCTTCTTGGGTTACTTTATTTTTTTAGGTCAGGAGTGCTTGCCTAAATCTCACTGGGACAGGCAGCCGTAGACAAACAGCTTCTATAATCTTCACTTGGATTGCCCCAGCTTCAAGTAACAAGAGCTGCTTTGTTGATTTGTCAAACTACTGAGCAATTTATGAGGGATTCCGCTTTGGAGAAGTTGCTTGAAAAAAATATCTCAAGCTCTCTCAGTACAAAGCTGCCTTCAAGCAAGGAAGGTATGTATATTTTACTTTATTTAAAAAAAAAACCTCTTATGCTTCTTTCATATTTTGTTTCTTCAGCTTGAAGGTGACTGTCTTCTGGGATAGGAAGGAATTATTATTGTATGATACAGGTAGTCTTTGATGGACACCACTATCCACTCAAACTCTTATCTTGCTAAGCAAGACATTTGTTAAGTGAGTTTTTCCCCATTTTACGACCTTTCCTTTACTTTGTGAAGTAAATAGCAATAGCGCTTAGACCTATATACCATTTTATAGTGCTCTAAGCGGTTTACAGGGTCAGCCTGTCGTACCCAGCAATCTGGGTCCTCATTTTACCCACCTTGGAAGGATGGAAGGCTGAGTCAACCTTGAGCCTGGTGGGATTTGAACTGCAAATTGCAGTAGGAGTAGTTTGCAGTACTACATTCTAACCACTGCATCATCGAGGCTCCTGCAGTTGTTAATTTAGTAATATGGTTGTGAAGTGAATCTGGCTTCCTTACTGACTTTGTTTGTCAGAAGGTCACAAAAGTGGATATCACATTATCTTGGGACACTGCAACCATCGTAAATATGAGTCAGTTGCCAAGTGTCTGACCGTGCGTATGCTGCGCTAGTTGTAAGTGTGAAAATTGGTCATAAGTCACTTTTATCGATGACATTGTAACTTTAAATGGTCACTAAATGAACTGCTATAAACCTAGGACTTCCTGCATGCATGAAATTATTATTTGAGAAATGTCTTCATATAGTCTACCCTGTTATGAAGTCCACAGCACAGGGGAATTAAATGAACAGCTATTAGTTTAATAGCCCATAGGCTGGGCTTTCATTTCTGCAGGGCATTCAACTCTCACCCAAATTTATATATATATATATGCTGTTTAGCTTCCTTCGGGTATTATCCCACGTCATTGTAGTTCTGTTAAAGTTGTAGCAACGTTTCAGCAGAATCTCATCTCCCATCCTCAGGCTTCTGTATAGAATTTGTATATATATTTGTTATACAAACTCTATACAGAAGCCTGAGGATGGCAGATGAGATTCTGCTGAAAC
>BLBF01000042.1:24445937-24461077 GCA_015471245.1 Laticauda colubrina | reverse complement strand
AAGTCCCAATAAAAGAAACTCTTGAAATCATCAAAAATAAATACCAACCAGCCAAAGACCTCATGGAACTAACAGAACACTGCCTAACCAACACATATTTCATATACAAAGGACAAAGATACAAGCAAATTGAAGGAGCCCCTATGGGATCACCACTGTCACCTGTCATTGCAAACCTGTTCATGGAAGAATTCGAATCCAGAGCCCTGGCTAATGCCACCCACAAACCCAAACTATGGCTAAGATACATCGATGACACATTTGTGATTTGGCCCCATGGAAAAGAAAACCTAAACAATTTCCTAACACACCTAAACAACACACACCCCAAAATCAAGTTCACCATGGAAACGGAAATAAACAAACAACTACCATTCCTAGATGTACTAATCTACAAAAGAACAGATGGCACACTGGGACACACCATATACCAAAAGAAAACACACACCAACCGCTACCTCAACGCCCAATCCCACCACCACCCAGCACAGATAAATTCCGTAGCGAAAACACTAATTACCAGAACCAAATGCCTGGCAGACAAGACACATATAAAGACTGAACTATGCACCCTGACTGAAGTATTGACAGCCAATGGCTTCCACAAAAACAAAATCACCAACTTGATCCACAAAAACACACCAAGACATAACAGAGACCTAGAAGACCAACAGATCTATGGAACAGCTGTCTTGCCCTACATAAGAGGTACCACAGATAAAATCAGTAAGATACTACACAGGCATCACATCAAGACTGCCTTCAAAACAGACAAAAAAATAGCAGCCATCCTGAGGAACCCCAAAGACAAAATTGACCTGGAAAACCAAGGCATATACGAAATTCCCTGTACATCATGCCCGGCCACATACATTGGACAGACCAATAGAAGAATAAGTACCCGCCTAGAGGAACACAAAAATGCAGTAAAAAAGCTGGAACACACCTCCTCACTAGTCCAACACATGAAAACCACAGGTCACAACATCAACTTCAATGGCACTAAAACCCTGGCCACTATAGAAAACCCCAACCACAGAATCATCAGAGAAGCCATAGAGATTGAAAAAAGACCTGACAGCATGAATAGAAGAGATGATTCCACCAGAATGTCAATCATTTGGAAGCCTGCACTCTCAAATAGAAAGATCTCCATGCCACAAGCCAGGCAAACACCTGGGCAAAAACAGACTCCCTCTGATAGATCCAACCCAAACACCCCCCCACCAGGCACCCAGGTGAAACCCAGCTTGCTAATGAATAGCAGCTTGCTAATGAAGAGCAGCCGTCCCTTCACACGGAGCCAAGCTGCACTAAAAGCCTCCAACACAAGAACAGACTGTTGCCAGCCAATCAAAGCCACAAAACAGACAGAAGAAACCAGGAACACCAATCAATCAAACTCCAAGTCCAATGAAACAGGTCCAGGCTCCCAACCAATCAGAATGGACCAGCCTCAAATTTAAAACCAGGAGCTGTAAGACCCATATCCATACAGAAGCCTGAAGATGGCAGATGAGATTCTGCTGAAACGTTGCTACAACTTTAACAGAACTACAATGACGTGGGATGGATAATACCCGAAGGAAGCTAAACAGCATATATATATATATATATATATATGTATATATATATATATATATATATAAACATAAAAAACATAAAACCATCTTCCATTTTATGTACATACAGTCTGTCAGTTGGTTATGTATCTTCTGTGCTGTCTTTTTGTAGTTATTAACTCACAATTTATATCAGTCTTCACATTGTCAAACTAACATATGCTTATATATTTATCAGTTATTAATCATCCATGACTAAGCTATTTATTCCATCATTTTATATGAGATGTTCCAAGTTTTGTCTTAAAATTTGTGTTATACTTTCAACCAGTGGTTTTATATATATATCTATATTATGTTTTATCTAATTCAATCTATTAAATTTCTATCACAAAATTATCTAGTCTATTATGTTACCATGCCTTTTTATCCAACCATTGATAAAACAAATCCCATATCATATAAAATTGCTTGTCTTCTTGTTCTCTAATTTCAAATGTCAGTTTACTCATTTCAGCACAGTACATAATTTTTTTTATAACTTCCTCCTGCATAGGTATTTTGTCATTTTTCCAGTTCTTCACAAATACCATTCTAGCTGCTGTTAAAACATTTACAATCAAATATTTCAGTTCTTTATTGTATATGTCCGGTATGACTCCCAATAAAAAAATCTCTGGTTTAAAGTCTATATGTTGTTTTATCATTTTTTCTAACCACGTGTGGATTTTAGTCCAATATTTCTTTGCGTTCGAGCATGTCCACCACATATGGTAATATGAACCAGGTATCTGATGACTTTTCCAGCATTTATCCAATTTATTATTAAACATTCTCACAAGTCTCATCGGGGGTAGGTGTCACCTGTAAAACATCTTATACAAATTTTCTTTATATGCAGTTGACATTGTCATTTTATAATTCTGAGACTACAATTTTTGCCATTTTTCTAAATCAATTCCATATCCAAAAATTTTCCCCCAAGCAATCATCGTTTCTTTAACTTGTTCCTTCTCCAATCTAAATTCTAATAGATGTCCATAAAGTTTTTTAATTATCTTTTCATCAATACCCATCAAAATTTTATCTAAGTCAGTCAGTTTATCATAAATACCTTCTGCCTTAGAGTTTTTATCAAACCTAGATTGTATTTGCAAATATGAAAACTAATTCATTTTTACACCTTGTTCTTCCAACGCTTGCATAGATTTAAGTTCATCCTTTTCATTCAATATCTCCTCATATCTGTTTGTTCCTTTTTATATATGATGGGATAAGAAAAAGCTTCAATAGTTGATATCCATGTTGGAATTTTTAAGTAATATTATCTTTTTATCTTCTCCCAGTTCAAAAACAATGCCTCATGAATATAATATCTTCTAAAATACCCCTGTGTTTTAGTTCCCTTATACTAGAGAAGGGCATGCCATCCCAGCAGCAAGTCATGGCTTTCTACAGTCAGTAATCTACGTTTCCTTAGCATTATCCATTCCTTTACCCACATCAAATTTGTCGCCTGGTAATATAGCTCCCAATTGGGCAAGGCAAACCCTCCTCTTATTCTTGCATCTTGTAACAGTTTTAATTTTATTCTTGCTTTTTTACCCTGCCAAATATATTTCAACATAATTCGATTTAAATATTCAAAAAACTCTTTCCCTAATCGAATAGGAATTGACTGGAATAAATATAAAACTCTAGGCAATATATTTATCTTAATTGTAGATATTCTCCCAATCAATGATAGTTGCAATTTTTCCCATTTCATCAAGTCTGTCACAATCTGCTGTTTGAGTTTAACATTGTTATCTTCCTTCAAGATACTACATCTTGGTGTAATATGAATCCCTAAATATTTAACCTTGTTCGTGACCTATATTTTTAAAGTTTCTTCCAACTCTTTCTTTCGTCTTGTTCACATATTCTTGGTTAATATCTTTGTTTTGTCTTTGTTTATTCTCAAGCCTGCTAGTTTTCCATATTTATTTATTTATTCTATTATATTTATTCTATTTTTTCTATTAATTTGGGTGCTGTTTCCAATGGGTCTTCTAATATAACTACCAGGTCATCTGCAAAAGCTTACAATTTATACTCCTCCTTTTTAATTTTAATTCCTTTTATTTCTTTTTCTTCTCTGATGTTCCTGTTGAACACTTCCAACGTTAACACAAACAGCAGAGGCGACAATGGACAGCCTTGCCTTGTCCCTTTTCTTATATCTATGGATTCTTGTTAATTCTCCATTCACCATCACCTTTGCAGTTTGTTCCTGATATATTGTTTCAATGGCTTGGATAAATTTCTTACCAAAGCCCATTTGTATCAGTTGCAGTAAAATGAATCACCAACTCACATTGTCAAAGGCTTTTTGAGCACCTAGAAACATCAAGGCCATTTGCTTCTCGGGGTGTGCTTCATAATATTCCAGAGTATCCAAGATGATTCTCACATTGTCTTTGATTTGTCTCTTTGGCAGAGATCCATTTTGATCTGTATGAATAAAATTATTTAAGTATCTTTTTAGTCTTTCTGCCAAAATTGAAGTGAAAGTTTTATAGTCTGAGTTCAATAAAGATATTGGTCTATAATTTTTAACTTGCAGGTCTAACTCTCATCCAAATTTCTCTTCTCCCCTTGGCAGTGATTGATTTAAAGGGGTTTATTTAATAAAGGGCACGGGTAGCATTCCCAGTGACTGATTTAGGAGGAATACCTGTTGAGGTAAGTATGTGCAACTAGTCCTCAACATACAAATAGTGATTGTTTGAAGTTATGACATAGCAATAGCAATAGCATTTAGACTTATTGTGATGACCCAGGCCATGACACAAAAATAACAGTCACAAAAGTAGAATAAATTCCCTTTAATGCCTCCAACTTGGCCCCAATGTCCAATTATCCTCAGCTGGATATCAGACTTTTCAAAAAACAGTCTACGAAGGGAAAAAATGCAGTCCAAACCCAAAGTAAAGATAATTAGAAATAAAAAAACCAACACAAACCACACTAAAGTAATTAACACTGCAGGCCAGGATGATAAATTGCAGACTTTCAAAGGGTAATGCAGCAACCACTGTTGGGAGGATGCCAAAACCCAGATAAGCCTTGACCAAGATAATGCACGCTTTGCTTCCAGCAAGGAACTGTTGTGCAAACACCTCACTTATATCCTGTTCTCCCAGCTGCAACTAATGAAAGGGATCAGGGCCTTTTTCTCTCTTTCTTTTCCATGTGCAAGGGGGGGGGGCAGCATGCATTGCTTCTGGGTGCTGGCATGTACAAACAAGTGCACGAGCACAATTATCGGCATGGGGGCTGAAAAAGGTTTGCCACCGCTGACCTAGCAGATTCCTACCAGACATTCTCCCTTGTGCTGCCTTAATGGATGAAGGCCTAAAGCAAGGGTCCCCAAACTTGGCAACTTTAAGACTTGTGGACTTCAACTCCCAGAATTCCTCCTCCAGTCAAATTAGCTCGGAAATTCTGGGAGTTGAAATCTCCCAGGGACAGGCGGGCCCTCCTTCCCGGTGGCAGATCTCTCACCAAGGCAGCGAGCGCCTCCCCGATGGACCCTCCGCACATCCCACCAGGGCCGCGGCAGAGCCGTGCGGGCTGGGCAGAGCTGGGAAAGCGAGCCACGGGTGCGTGCATGCCTCCTCCTGCCCCTCGTTCCCAAATCTCGCCCGGGCAAGCAGCGCTTCGCTTGCTGTGCAAAGCCATGGCTTCCTCACCTCTCAGCAAGCAGAAGGAACTGGCTGCAGCCTCCTCCTCAGCCGCAGCGCAGACCTTGCGGGGAAAGAGAGAGAGAGAGAGAGGGAGAGATCCTCTCGGGCAAGCACCTTCCCTTGGAAGGCGGTGACAGAAGCGCCTAAAGCCAAGTGTCTCCTCAGGGCTCCGGTTACAGGGAGGAGCCCTGACTGACCGCACGTGGCTCCGCCAAACGCCGCGGCATTCTTATAACGCTGCAGCAGTAAGGGAGAAGGAAAAGGTCTCCCTAACCCCAAGATGTCGCCGCCTGCCCACCCGAGGATGCAAGGGGTGGAATTAAGTCAGACGGCCTAGCCATTTTTTCAGGGGTCAAAAAAATATAAGGCCCGGCCTTATAATGTGAGAAACACGGTATATGGTTTTAGTGTATTTTTTTTTCTTTTGTTTTTAATTGTTACCACCCAGACATCCATTTGGGTTACTGTGCAAATTTAATAAATTAATATTTGTCAGAGTATATTCATGAACTGGAATAGAGCATGGTAACAAGGTCAGCCAATGAATAGGCATAGCAACTAAGTCAGCCAATGTGAACTGTTTGGAAACTGAAACTTGAAGTTGCATAGGTTATATTTATATTAAGCTCTGCAGCTATGCTGAGCTCTGAGTCTGTCTACTGAAAATGAAACTGCTTCTCCCCTCTGCTGTGTGTTATGTTTGCTATTGAAGGGGTGGGATTCTACCAGTTTGCACCTATTCACTAGAACTGGTTGTTATCATTCTGAGCAGTTCAGAGAACCAGTTATTAGAAGAAATTAGTGGCCTAATCCTGTAAGGAAGGCAGGAAGGAAACATTCTGGTGTTGCTTACAGAAACTGCCTCTCCGTTAACCCTTTTTACATTCTTGGCAGGACTAGACTTCCCGTCTCAGGAACTTCTCTGGAGTTTTTTTCCCCTCCTTTGCTGGTGCTTTGCTTGTGTGGAGTGACCATTCAAAGTTACAATGGCACTTAAAAAGTGACTGATGACCATTTTTCACACTTATGACTATTGCAGCATCCCCACAGTCACGAGAGGCCAGGCAAGGAGATGTGTGCCTTGATGAAAGTGATGTTGAGTTGACCACACCCAGCCAATCACATAAACGCCAAGCCACGCCCACCAACTAAGCCATACCCATAGAACCTGTTAAACAAATGTAATCCTACCCCTGGTTTGCTCCACATTGGAGAAATCTACAACTTTGTAAAATCTACTTACTATGTTTATCAAGATATTAAATGAAGCATTGGCCATCAGCGTTTATTTTTCTGGCACTGAATTAACGCAGCAAAACTCTGAATAATATTGTGTATTTTTTAAGGGAAAAAAACAGACCAGAGGATTAACAGTGCAAATAAACAGCAGGAAGAGGCAGTTGAAAAATGGGGCAGTTGAAACGGATCAGTCAGATTGATTTTTTTTTGAAATGTCATATTTTGAAAAATGAATTTTAACCTTTTATTTCTCTCCTCTTCTTCTTCTTCTCAGGAGCCTCAGTTCTTTTCCTAGCTAGCTTCTGAGCTTGGTATGGATAATGGTAGAGCAGTGGAAGCTCAAGTAGGCTTAAAACAGAAAGATCAGGTCAGAGTCCATGGACGTATTCTTCCAGAGGTGAGCAGTTTGTGTCTTGCTGTGTCATAACTGTACTGGCCATGAAGCAAATCAGTACAGGTAATCCTCAACTTATAACAATTCCATTCAAAGTTACAGTGGTACTGAAAATATGACTTAAAATGTTCTTCATACCTACGGTCATTGCAGCATCCCATGAGTGTGTGACCAAGATTCAGATACTTGGTAATTGACTCATGTTTATGATGGTTGCAGTGTCCCGAGGTCATGGGATCACCTCCTGCAACCACCTGACAAACAAAGTCAATGGGGAAGCCAAATTCACTTTGCTGTGATGACCCGGGGCGTGGCAAAAAAGCAACAAAGGCACAAAAGTAGGTAGAGTCCCTTTAATTCCTCCAACTTGGCCCCCAATATCCAATTATCATCGAAAGAAAAAACTCTCCCAAGAACAGTTTTTAAAGGGAAGAAAGTCTGAACCCAAAGTACAGTTGAATTATAAATAAAAATCAACACAAACCATGCTGTAGCAATTAACGAGTCAGGGCAGGATAAGGAATTGCAGACTTCAAAAGATAACGAAACACACACAGTTGGGAGGACACCAGAACTCAGAGAAGACTTGACAAACCAAAATAATTCACGCTTTGCTTCCAGCAAGGAGCTGTGCGCAAACACCTTCTTTATCCTGTTTTCCTAGCTGCAGCTAATGAAGGTAATCAGGGCCTTTTTCTCCCCTGTAACCCACGTTGCTCCCTTATCTGTTCCTCCCTGCATGCCTAGGATGAAGAGGGAGTGGACCTGTGCCTTCCTCTGAATGCCCAGCCAGACTGTGCCCTTCTCCAGTTTCCTCCACAGCCACCAGAGCCACACTCCCACTCCCTGTCAGCTGTTCCACCTCTACCTCAGAGTCAGATTCCAACAGGGGCATGACACTTAGCAATCGGGTTAGTAACTCAACAACTGCAGTGATTCCCTTAACAACGGTGAGAAGAAAAGTCGTAAAGTAGGATAAAACTCACTTAACAAATGTCTCACTTAGCAACATAAATTTTGGGCTCAGTTGTGATTGTAAATTCAAGGATTACTTGTAAAAGTCAAATGAGCAACAAGCTTAAAAGCAGCAGCAAAATAACATTTTTTAAAAAAGTTCGGTATTTGCCATTACTGAAAAGGCTTTGGAAACTCAGTGTTGACGTCCAAAGGCAGCATTGCAACATGGAAAATGGCTCCTGAACAAAGAGATAGGAGCCAATGCAATGTACAGGTAGCCCTTGACTTACGACCACAATTGAGCCCAAAATTTCAGTTGCTAAGTAATACATTTGTTAAGTAAGTTTTGCCCCATTTTATTGCCTTTCTTGCCACAGATATTAAGTGAATCACTGCAGTGGATAAGTTCGTAACACAGTTATTAAGTGATCTGGCTTTCCCCATTGATGTTGCTTGTTAGAAGGTTATAATACGTGAACACTTGTCAGCTTTGGAAGCCATATTGAGATTCGATGCTCCCACGCTGCCACAAGCCTGAGAAAGTGGGGAGGGGGGAATTCAATGGAGTATCTCTTAAGTAGACAAAATGATGACTTATTGTACACTATGGCTATCATTAAGTGTTGGACTTTATGATTCTTGACAAATGTTATCTTTTCTTTGATGTACACTGACAGCTTATGCACCGAAGACAAATTCCTTGTGTGTCCAATCATAAAGAATAATAAAGAATTCAATAAAGAAAGAATTCCAATAAAGAATTCTACTCTATTCTACTCTGCTCTATTCTATAAGACTCTTTTGTCAGTTCAAGGTCATTGAGTATGGTGCAGAATGAAATAAGAATCTTACTTTAGATCGTGATTGGACCATGTGATGGATGGATTTGGACCAAGGAGGGGATGGATTTGTAGTTTTGAATATTGCAAGGAAGCCAGAAACTTTCAGATTTGGGATTCCGCAGATATGCCAGTTACTATCTAAATAAAGCAATCTTTAAGAGATGTCTGTTTTGGAGTTATGGGCTGGAAAGGAGGGTTGCTGGAACACTGACGAACACTGGATCCAGGCACACTGCAACCGTCATAAATATGAACCAGTTACCAAGTATCTGAATTTTTATCATGTGGTCCATAGGGATGCTTCACTGGTCCTAAGTACAAAAAAAACCCCAGTCATAAGTGCCTTTTTTCAGTGCCATTGTAACTTTGAATAGTCATTAAATGAACTGTTGTAAGTTGAGGACTACCTGTATGTCATAATCTCTTGTTCCTCTCTTGTGGCTTGAATCCTGGGAATGCAAGTTTCGGTGTCCGATTCTTACTCTATATCAGGGATCTCCAACCTTGGCAACTTTAAGATTTGTGGATTTCAACTCCTAGAATTCCCCAGCCAACATGACTGACTAAGGAATTCTGGGAGTTGAAGTCCAGAAGCCTTAAAGTTGCCAAGATTGGAGACCCCTGGTCTACACGAATGATTCTCTGAGTTTGCTCTGTTTTTTGTTTTGTTTTGTTTTGTTTTGTGCATCCCAATGCTGAAGACCCAGACTCAGGTCAGTTGAAGACTTACTGTCTGCATTCATGTCACATGCAGAGCTTGTTTGGGTTATACCACGATTAGGTATTTTGTGACTTACCATGCTAAGCAAACCCTGCCTGTGTCATTGTAATTCATTAATCCAGTGGAAAGTCTTTGTGTAAACGATTAAGTATTCCCGTGAGAAATTTTGTACAAAGTTCTGCTACCAGCTTAAAAGTAAAGGAAACTTATTACTGACTTCCACTAAAAAAGAACATGTTATTGCTTAGGAGAGAGAAAGCCCTTGCTGCTATTTTTCTGTTGCATGATTCAGTCTCTTAACATGTTCTGATTTTTCGGTTCCAGAGTGCTGAAGAGAAAAAAAGTGTGATCAACTCACTGGTGTCTGGGGCATTGGCTGGTGCTGTGGCCAAAACAGCCGTGGCACCATTGGACAGGACGAAAATAATTTTCCAAGGTACACATGAGATTAGGGGGGGGATCTTCATATTTTTCTCAGTTATGGGAGCAATTCTAGTTTCCTCTAAATCAGTGTTTTTCAAATTCGATAATGTTAAGATGTGTGGACTTCCACTTCCAGAATCCTTGGTGGTAGCCTGGTGGTTGAGGAATTCTGGGATTTGAAATCTGTAGATCTGCATGGTCCCCAAATTTGGACAAACAACTGTGTTTATTCCTGGCTTGTCATTGCTCTAACCAGCTTGGAAGCCAGATTTGACTGCTGCCTTTAGGGATTTAGAAGACTAAATATTCTCACCTCCTTCAATCTATTTGCAGGACTTGGTTTTTGATCTCTTCTATCCTCTCAATCTGTTCTAGTTGTCTGAATCCTCCTTAAAATATGGAAACCACGGTTGGACCTACTTGTTTGAGGTGGGATTCTGATTAATGTAGAATAGAGACAAATTTGAGTTCTTCTTGTCAACATTCATAAACTCCTAGAATTCCCAAGCTAACATGACTGGAGGAGGAATTCTGGGAGTTGAAGTCCACAAGTCTTAAAGCTGTCAAATTTAAAGACCCCTGCTCCAGGCTAATGTGGACCTGTTGAGGCATTAGATGCCAATTCACAAAGGCAGACAAGATGGTTCTCTTCCTTGATTGAGGTGTTCCAAACCAAATGCAAAATATGCTGATTTGTGGCATGGATTAGTCTGCCCATAGATTTCTTAGTTGTAGTGCTGATGTGTGTATGACTTATTCTTTTTGTTCTGTTTTCAGTGTCGTCGAATAGATTTTCTGCTAAGGTAAGGTGAAACATCCTTCTCTTTTCTAAGCTTCACTGCAGATTGAGCAGTTGGGAAGGATTAAATCTCACTGAAATGCTTCCATGGGTGGCTGACTCTCAGCTTAACACCCCTCTCCTCTGCCCCTCCTTCTACCTCTTAAGAGACAATGGAAATTAGTCAAAAACAGTGCTACTTTAAAATAGTAGGCACATGTACGTGCCGTGGTGGCGCAGTGGTGAGAATGCAGTCTTGCAGGCTACTTCTGCTGACTTGCTGACTGCCAGTAGTCAGTTCAAGTCTGATCAGCTCAAGATTGACTCAGCCTTCTGTCCTTCCAAGGTGGGTAAAATGAGGACCCAGATTGTTGGGGGCAATAGGCTGACTCTGTAAACTGCTTAGAGAGGGCTGTAAAGCACTGTGAAGCTGTATATAAGTCTAAGTACTATTGCTATTGTTAAGAAAAGGATTAGGGGGAGAAAAGCCATGGTGGCACAGTGGTTAGAATGCAGGCAAATTCTGCTGACTGCCAACAGTTCGATTCTCACCAGCTGAAGGTTGACTCAGCCAGGGCTGCAGTAGAAGATAAGTATAAGAGCTGAAAATGGGTGGTTTTTAAACGCTGCGCATGCTCACTAAACCACTTGTTGCATGGGTTGAGTTTCACCACTGGTCACACCTAATGCAGCTCCTTCTCTGTCTAGGAGGCCTACCGGCTGATCTATCGTACCTACCTCAGTGAAGGCTTCTTTAGCCTATGGCGAGGCAACTCGGCCACCATGGTTCGGGTGGTCCCTTATGCTGCCATCCAGTTCTGTGCACATGAGGAATATAAGCAGCTTTTGGGCAGCTACTATGGCTTCCAGGGAAAGTAAGTTGCTATGGAGCCTCAGTCTCCTGAAAAGCCTTGGCCCGAGCATGTGGGGAAGACATTGTCAGGAGCAAGAAGTCAGGAACCAGGATAGAATTCAAAAGAGTTCAGGTTTACTTCATGCTACCCATACACAAGAATCTGAACTACTCACAGGCAAGGCAAATTTGTGCCAGATAACCATCATTAGACTTCAAAGGGGGCTGGACTTAGGTCTTTGTGGTTTATAAATTTTGATTCATTGCTTAGCCTGATTCATGAATCCTGCCAACTGTACTTTTTGTGGCAACGGAACACAGCCAGGGTTTTGGAATGAGCAATGTTTAGTTTGGAAGCTTTTTTGCCCAGTCTGTGTGGTATTTAGGAGCCAACAACCAAAGAAATTCTCCTTTTCAAATATTACTTCTTTTGTTTCAGGGCACTCACCCCTCTGCCTAGATTCATCGCAGGCTCTCTGGCAGGGATCACAGCTGCCATGTTGACATATCCCCTGGACCTGGTCCGTGCCCGTATGGCAGTAACGCCGAAGGAAATGTAAGTAGTGAGGAAAGGACGTGAGGTGTATTCTTTAACTATTATTGTTCCTGAAAACCCACATAGTGAAAGGTTGGAGCACAAACCTTCATCCAAATGAAGACTTGCTTTGATCACTTCCGAAGCCAAGAAAGTTTTGCCAGTTATGACAAAAAGAGATCATTTCTTCCGCAAGGCTTCCTTCCACTCCAAGACTGTAATTGGTTCAATAATTCACTCATCCATCAAATGGTTTGTTTATTCATGGTTTACTTGGTGAACCCTTCAAATATCTTAGGGATATACTAATCACAATGACAAAAAAGTATTGACAAGACTGTAGTGGAATGTAGTCTGGATTCCCAGGAGGGAGGGATAAGGGTGGTTTACCCCATTGCAGTCTACTTGTACACACAAAAGATTCAGCCTACCCTAATAAAAACCAAGATGACAAACATCCCACTCTTAGGAGATTTCTTAAAATAGTGGCATATATCCTGCAACTGGGACAGCCATAAATCCTTAAGACTTCATCTGTCCCATTGGCATATGCAGCAAAAAACAAACAAACAAACTCCTGGGACATTGCTTTACCAAGAGTATAACTTTACTGATAGATCCATATAGGTACAGGAGAAAGCAAAGCCAGCTCTGACTTTTAGTGAGAAAAACTGCATAGATAAAATCCCTCTTTCTCCCCCTGGGTCACCCACTATCCAGTGTCCACCAAGCCAGTGCCACCTCTTTGTTTTGGGAAACAGTCTGCTCGGCTGAAAAATCTCTCATCCTTTGACTTTGAATTGTCAAGATTGTCCTAGACCACAGACGGTGCACATGGATTCCTTAATTCCTTCCCAGCCACCCATACATTCCCACCATTCCTCCCCACCCCCTGGTTTCTGTTGTCTGGCTGTGAGTGAAAGTGCAGAGCGAGTCGACATTTTCCCTGCAAGCTTCTTTTTAACTTTCATCTGATGTTGTCAGGACTTTAGTCCATAATGCAACCTTATTCCATTTTTCCTTGACAGGTACAGCAACATCATTCAGGTATTTATGCGGATATCTCACGAGGAAGGACTGAAGACCCTGTATAGGGGCTTCTCACCTACCATCTTGGGGGTGATCCCTTATGCTGGATTGAGCTTCTTCACTTATGAGACACTGAAGAAGCTGCACGCAGGTAAGGACCATCAAGCCAATATGAATATATGCAGATAGCCCTCAACTTGTTTGTTTAGTGTCCATTCAAAATTAACCAGAGCATGAGAAAAAGAAATGACTTACAACCGGCCCTTGCACTTATGACCATCACAGTATCCCCATAAACACATGATTAACATTCAGACGCAACCGGCCATGTATTTACAGTGGTTGCAACATCCTGGGGTCAAGGTGATGCCATTTGTGACCTTCCCAGCTGGCTTTTGACAAGCAAAGCAATTGGGGAAGCCAGATTCGCTTAACAAGTGTGTGATTCACTTAACAACTGCGATGATTTTCTTAATCACGGCAGAAAAAGTGATCAAATTGAACATGACTCACTATCTAGCCCCAGAAATTCTGTTTCCAATTGTCATAAATTGAGGATGGCCAAACTGATAAGCAACTGATTTTGGACCAAGCATGTCATTTAAAGCAAACTTATTAACTTAAAGGAATTCTTAATGTTAGATGTGATCCGACTACAGTAATTTTATATGGGATTAGACCAAATCCACAGAAATGGAATTCTGTGAAAGGGAATCAGAAGGAATCAATCAGGGCAAACTTTGTTACCGTGTTTTCCCGACAATAAGACCCTGTCTTATTATTTTTGCCACTAAAAAAGGCACCAGGTCTTATTTTCGGGGGAAGTCATCCACTGACTAACCTCACTTGCGCGCATCGTCTACGGCCTCCTTTTCACTGTCAGAGATCTTCAGGAACTTCTGCGGCCGGAAAGGCTTTCCTGAAGGCCTTTGCAGCTGATAAACAGAGCTCTGGATCGATCCACAGCTTTGTTATTAGTTACAGAGGCCTTCAGGAAAGCCTTGCCAGCCTTGCTAGCAGCAGAATTCTGGGAGTTGAAGTCCACAAGTCTTAAAGTGGCCAAGGTTGGAGATCCCTGAGCTAGATGACTATAAAGGTAGGATAAATCAAAGAAATTTTGGAATAAAATAAGGATCTGGTTGCAAGAAATAATTGGTTCAAAAATAGAACTTAAACCTGAAATGTTCTTGCTAGGGATAACCAGAGGTGAATATAAGGACATTGAATACAGCAGCTAGAATAACGTATGCCCCAAATTGGAAATTAGAGAGCAGCCCCACAGATGACATGATTATAAAGAAAATTATGGATTATGCAGAAATGAATAAACTTACAATGGAAATGCAGGAGAAGGAAGAAAAAGAATATTATATGGTCTGGGGAAAATGGTATGTTTGGTTAGATAACAGGAATAAAAGATAATGCAAAATGTAAATGTAAATGATGTATGTATGTGTGTATGTATATATATGTATGTATATAAATGAAAAAGGAAAAGTCGATGCCACAACTTGCTGCAAAAATTCTATATATGATTTGTTTTTTTAAAGGTGAAAAAATTGGAATAAAAAGTATCTTAAAAAAGAAAGGTGGGATACAAACAAACATGTTCAGAATTTTGCAGCGTAAATTCAGCACCAGAAAAGTAAACACAGATAGCTAATAGCTTCATTTAATGTCTTTATAAACATATTAAGTAAATTTTACAATACCAGTTGTAGATTTCTCCAACAGGGAACAAACTCAAACAGAAGCAGACACGTTACAGGTTCAGAGCAAAGCAGCAACTCAACTCCAGCAGACAAGCAAGCTAGTTTCAATAGACAGACTCAGAGCTTCATATAGAGCCACGCCTAGGCTACTTCTAGTTTCAATTTCCAAGCAGTCCTCATTGGCTGACTAAATTGCTATGCCGAGTTATTGGCTGGTCTTGTTACCATGCTCTATTCCATTAATATACTCTGACAATACAAACATAAATAAATAAAAGCATCCGTTTGTCATCTCTCTAAGCATCTCCACTCTGCCTCCTTTTCTTTCTTTCTTTCTTTCTTTCTTTCTTTCTTTCTTTCTTTCTTT
>BLBF01000042.1:24400292-24439189 GCA_015471245.1 Laticauda colubrina | reverse complement strand
AATTCTGGGAGTTGAAGTCCATAAATCTTAAAAAGTTGCCAAGTTCAAAGATCCCTGGTCTGGAGCAGAGGTGGGGAACGAAGAAGGCCCCTTTATGGCTTCTGGATTTTCAACTCCCAGAATTCCTGAATTCTGCAAATTGAAGCCCACAAGTCATAAAAGGGCCATCATTCCCCACCCCAGTCTAGAGTGGTTTTTTTTTCAAACCTGGCAACTTTAAAATGTGTGGCCTTCAACTCCTAGAATTCTCCAGCCAGCGTCCTGGAGTCCATACATCTTTAAATCGCAAGTTTGAAAAACACTGCTCTTGGAGCCTAGCCAGGGTTTTCCTTGCTCTAATAATACTTTGAAAAGGTCAATACTAACCGGTTGCCCTAAATGGCACCTTTCCTGTTGCTGCCAACCTTCCTGTGCTGAGCAAGGTGATTTTTAGCAAATGCTCAATGCTGTTTTTCCAGGGTAACAGGTCAGTTAGTTCAGGGGTCTCCAACGGTGGCAACTTGTAGACTTCAACTCCCAGAGCTCCTCAGCCAGCTTTGCAAAGCTGGCTGAGGAACCCTGGGAGTGGAGGTCTGCAAGTCTTAAAGTTGCCATCGTTGGAGACCCCTGTGCAAGTTGACTGGTGTCTTTGCTGTATTTGAATGTGCCTTTAAAAGGTGTTGTGTGGGCTTCTTAAGCAGAACAGGAGTGCTCTTGTTGGGCAAGGGGAGCTGTTTTTTGACAAGTAAATCAGTGGGGAAACAGGATGCCTTTCCTCGCAGGGGTTTCTACCTTTTTACCTTTACAGAAATCTTCTCCAGGGATTGTCTGGAGAAACCCCCTTCATTGTAGAAAATCCATGGTGTGTTCCAGGCAGGGCTGTTCCTCGTTGCTTTGTGCAAACAGTATATATGATTGCAAAGCCACAAGATGTTTCCCCAGAGAGGGTTGCGTGCCCATGAGCAGTGTTTTGAAGGAAAGTGAGCTAGCCACTAAAGTATTTGGCACCACCGCACAGCCAAGTATTATAAAGGGTGACTTTGCAGTGCTACTGAAACCTTGGGGACAAAGGCGTTCTATGGCATGACGCATTCGTGCAGAACATTAAACACAATGGCCTCAGCTGAAGAGATGTTCTCTGCATTGTGGCTTTTTATCTGGCCAATGATACTTTTGTTTTATATAGATGTTTATAGTGACATAATTATAAAATCTGTGCCAAGGGGAGGAGGCATATTTAATAATAAAAATGAATTATCCAGTTGATGGTGTATGTTGGGTCTTTCTTTTCTTTTGTCTAATTGTATCGAATTAGGTGGCATCAGAGGTGGTATTTAGCAGCTTCTAACCAGTTCTTGAGAACCGGTAGCGGAAATTTTGAGTAGTTTGGAGAACCAGCAATTACCACCTCTGACTGGCCCTGCTATTCTCTGCTTCCCGAGTCCCAGACGATCGGCTGGGTCTTCTTTGGTTGCCCTGCGCAGGAGAACAGAGCTGGAAAGCAGGTTAGCGGAGTAGGGAGGGAAGGGGGATTTTATAATATCTTTCCCCTGCCACGCCCACCAAGCGACACCCACAGAACCAGTAGTAAAAAAATTTGAATCCCACCACTGGATGGCATTATTAATATAAGTATATCCCCAAACCTTTTTGATGAGCACAACTAGTAACAGAATAACAGAGTTGGAAGGGATCTTGGAAGTCTTCTTGTCCAACCCTCTGCTTAAGCAGGAAACCCTGTACCATTTCAGACAAATGGCTATTGTATTATTTCCTTCAAAGCCTCCAGCAATGGAGTACTCACAACTTCTGGAGCCATAGCTCCAATGAATTGTTCTCACTGTTGGGAAATTTCTAGGTTGGTTCTGTCCTCAATTAGTTCCCATCCATTGCTTCTCGTTCTGCCTATTGAAACTCTTCCTTCCCCAGAGGATGATGTTACTCCAACCATTAATTCATAGCTGAACTGTTGAATCAGCTCCACACAATGTATTAAAACTATAAATGCAGGTAATCCTCAACATATGTCCATAACGGAGCCTGCCTATTGCAGTCATATATCGTGACAGTTGTAAAACAGATTGATCGGGTGACTGCCCTGATTTTGCATATTTTTTTTTGCAGTGGTCGTAAAGCAAACAGGTCATAAACCAAATGCCAGTCATGAAATGAACACCGTGGTCATTAAGTGAACCCATTGTTTGTTCTGACATGGCTTTGCTGAAAACTGGAAGTAACCTCTGGTTTTCACAAAACTATTGAAAAACGCAGCCGTGTTCCTGAGCAGTCTAATTCTCATTTCTGGTAAGTGGTAACTTTGGATGCTAAGCAATTGGTTGTAAGTCGAGAACTAGCTGTATGTTCTGTCTGTTTGGCTGCGGCATGAGATGCAGGCCCAATCATTTGAAGCTTATTCAGTAACCAAAATTAAGCAAGCCATGCAATCATCTTTGATTATCCCAAAGGTGCTTAAGAGCCAACTAGACTTCAGTTTCACTTCTCATCCAAGAAACTTCTTCAGTTCTAAACATCTTAAAGGAAAAAGGAAGTCCGGATGCCTCTTGAAAAAGCACCTTTCGGACAAGCATGACCTGGATGACCGAGAATCTTCAAACTTTCTCTCCCATTAGGTTTGGCCCTCTTTGTATCATTATGTATTTTATGTCCCATTATTTGTAAGATCTGTTTCGTGTTTTTTCTCAAAAAAAAAAAAAGAAGAAGATATATATAGTGTTTAAATTAATGTGCATCTGGAATCCTTGGTTGAATAGAAAAGGAAACTTCTTTCTCTTACCACCATATAACCTGATTGTGGAAAACTTACATTAACTTACTGAAATGTCTCACCACTCAAATCTGCTTATGGACAAAGATGGTTCTGTTATTTATGAAAACAGTTTTGTACGTTTCACTTTCATCTGCATCAGATACGATAGTATTCTAACTGGAGCCAGTTTTGTAAAGCACCAGGCTGGAAACCAGGAGACTGGGAGTTCTAGTCCTGCCTTACGCGTGAAAGCCAACTGAGTTACTTTGGGTCAATCACCAGGAGACTGTTCTCGTCCCACCTTCGCCATGAAAGCCGGCTGGATGACTTTGGGACAATCACCAGATTGTGAGTTCTAGTGAGTTCCACCTTAGCCATGAAAGCCAGCTTTGGGACAATCACCAGGGACAATCACCAGGAGATTGCGAGTTCTAGTCCTGCCTTAGTCATTAAACCAGCTGGGGTGACTTTAGGCAAGTCCCTCTCTCAGCCCAACCTACTTCACAGGATTGTTGTGGAGAAAATAAGAGGATGTAGGAGTATGGGTCTCTTCTCTACCTTAATATATACAAATAATAGAGGAAGATTTTTTTTAAAATAAAGCTAATCTCTGAAAAAAAATGCTAAGCAAAGGAGAAGTGAAAGGTTGTTCATTGTTCATATTTCAATTTTGCTCCTGAATGTTTTTAAGCCATAAGATCTGGAAAAAAAAAATTAATCGAAACTGATCAAGACACCCCTTCATATTATCTCTTTTGGGAGAGTGTGGAAGATGTGTATCCAGTACACTGTGATTGGCCTTTACAAAAAAGCAGTACTTGAATCCGGCTGGTTTCTTCTAAGAGATGTCATAAGAAAAATCTTTCCTCGACCTGGCTATCAATTTTGAAAACTCTCAAGAGAAATCCACATTTCGGCACTAAACACAAGCCTGGACCTGAAGCGTCTTACTCTGAACCAAAGGAGATCTTCTCACTTAGGATACAGCCAAGTGCTGATGGAAATAGAGGCCAAAGAAGATAGAAACGACTTGACAGGCTGCAATCCACCAGACATAGAAAGAGAAAAGCCCCCGGTAGAAAAGAGGAGTGAACACGGTGCCCAAGGCACTAAGAGATGCGGTGATCTGTTCTACTGCAGCCTGGATATCTTCCTTCCCAGAGTCCTCAGAGGAGGCGGCCTGGCGAACTGGAATGGCATCGGGCGCTGGAGATGTTAGCGCAGGCTCAGGATACAGGCCCCAGGAATATTCACCTTTTGGGGAGAGAAAGGAATAGGAGAAAGGTTACATTCTCACCAAAATTCTTTAAAAAAAATTATATGGATGTATATATGTGTATGTATGTGTGTGTGTATATATACATATATATGTTTTTTTAAGTTTTTGCGGGTACTTACATGTGTGCTGTTCAGGTTCCTTCGGGTATTATCCCACGTCATTGTAGTTGTGCTTTTAAAGTTGTAGCAACGTTTCAGCAGAATCTCATCTGCCATCATCAGATGCTTCTGTATACATACAAACTCCATACAGAAGCCTGATGATGGCAGATGAGATTCTGCTGAAACATTGCTACAACTTTAAAAGCACTACAATGACGTGGGATAATACCCGAAGGAAGCTGAACAGCACATACATATATATGTGTATATATGTATGCACATAAGCGTGTGTGCACACACACATATATGTACTTACATATACATATATATACATACATCTACACATACATATATACACACATACATATACACAAACATAATGCAAATAAAAGGAAAGCAACGTATTCAAAATACATATATACAGTGTGATGCCTGATAACATTTCTTGGAGTAATATTCCTCATCATAATAATAATCTTTTCTAATGGTAATTTCATCATAACTGCATTTCCCTCATAAGAATAATATTAATTAGTAAAACTAATCAAATTTAATCATAATTAGTAAGTTACAATAAACAACCCTGATATACTAATCTTTTTCTTGTAATCTTCGAGTTTCTAACTCTTGTTTTTCTTATTTAACCAATGATACAACAGATGATTATGTGAATTTTGCCCTGTTTTACGACCTTCCAATGTTTTGGGGAATCTTCCAATGTTGTGCGAAAATGATTCTGGCTGCTGTTAACACATGTACTATTAAATATACATTTCTTTTATTATATTTATCTGGTAGAAATATTTCCCTCAGCAAAATTCTTTTGTCAACCTGATATATACAAACGTATGTAAAAAAATCCAGGTGTATCCTTCCTTCCTTTGTATAAAGTTGCAAGCAACACATATTTATTTAGCTTAAAAGATGCTCAACCAATGAAGCAACGTAAAATCGAAAAATAAAATAAAATCCAGAACACATTTTGGGAGGGAAAATTAGAGGAAAATAGGGACTCAACTTATGACCACAATTGGGACCAGAACTTCTGTTGCTAAGCGAGGCAGTTGTTCAGTGTGTCGCTCCCAATTTTATACTTTTTTTTTGCCACAGTTGTTCAGTGAAACACTACAATTGTTAATGGGGAAGTATGTGGTAATTAAATAAATCGGACTTTCTCCATTGACTTTCTTTGGACCCGGGCCACGCAAGGGGTGGGTGAACGGGCACGCATGCACAGCTCTACTAAAGCAAGCAATGGGCACTTTGCACAAGCGGTGGGCATGTAGATATACACACACCCACTCACACACAACCATTCCCTAGCCCTCTTCCCCCCCACTGATCCACCAAACCGCTGTAGAAACTTCCGTGACTGGAGAATCCTTTACCAAGAGTTTTGAGGATGAGGGTGCAGTGCAGGGTGAGAAATATTGGCGCCAGGTATTGGAGGCTGACCACTGTTACGTAGCAGTAGATTCTGGTGATCTGGAAATAATAAAAAAAGGAACCATAAAGAAATGAGAATTGAGATCTGGACATCTAATATCTTAAGTGGCAACCCAGACACAGATAGTCCTCTATTTATAACCACAATTGAGCCCCAAAATTTCTGTTGTTCAGCAAGGTTGCTAAGTGACTTTTGCCCCATTTTATGACCTTTTTTGCCACAGTTGCTAAGTGAATCATTACAGCTATTAAGTGAGTAACATGGTTTTAAAAAATGGACTCGTGACTGTTTTTCACATGACTATTGTACCATCCCTGTGGTCACCTGATCAAAATTTGGAGGCATGTATTTATGACAATTATAAATATTGAGGTATTGATGTATTCCGTACTTATGATTTTTATTAACAGAGCCCAGAATCAAAATCATGTGAAGTATTAGTACCGTTTTATAAATCCTTAGGAAGGCCACACCTGGAATACTGCATCTAGGTTTGGTCACCGTGTTACAAAAAAGATGTTGAGATTTTGGAAAAAGCACAGAGAAGAGCAACTAAGATGATTAAAGGCCTGGAGACTAAAACATATGAAGAATGGTTGCAGAATGTGGGTATGGCTAGTCTAGAGAAGGAAAAGGAGGGACATGATAGCAGTATTCCAGTATTTGAGGGGCTGCCACAAAGAAGAGGGGGTCAAATTACTCTCCAAAGCACCAGAGGGCAAGACAAAAAAACAATGGGTGGAAACTAATCAAGGAGAGAAGCAACCTGAAATTAAGGAGAAACTTCCTGACCGTGAGAACAATTAACCAGGGGAACAGTTTGCCTCTAGACATAAGTACTTCATCACTGGAGGATTTTAAGAAAAGACTGGAAATCCACCTATCTAAAATGATATAGGATCTCCTGCTTGAGCAGAGGGTTAGACTAGAAGACCTCCAAAGTCCCTTCCAGCTCTATTCTAATTGACTGATGACAGTTCCGTTGTCCCAGGGTCATGTGATCACCCTTTGCAACTTTCTGACAAAGTCAACGGGAAAGCCAGATTGACTGAACAACTCTCTTCTATCTTAACAACTACAGCAAGAAAAGGCGTAAACTGGGGCAATACCCACTTAACAACTGTCTTGCTGAGCAAAATTTTGGACTCCCATTGTGGTCATAATTTGAGGACTACCTGTAAAGGGTTTGCTTCACTTTGCCTTGTTCGTTGTGAACCATCTTGGGCCTACCTTCTGCTGAATCTCCAGCATGGTGATCCGGCCGGCCTCCCGTTTCATTTGCTCCACCCAGCGCTCAGCCAGATTCAGGTACGCCTGGAGATGGTAGCGGGTGACAGCCAGGCGTAGCACACAGAGCACCACAATCATCCAGAGGCGTACAGAATTATAGGTGGTGTCCGACATGCTATCACAAAGAGGAAGGGGATCCATTAGCTCTCTTGAGGGTGAGGAGCAGATGTGGTGGTGTTCAGCAGTTCTGACCAGTTCTGGAGATCCGGTAGTGGAAATTTTGAGAAGTTCGGAGAACTGGCAAATATTGCCTCTGACTGGCCCCTCCCCCACCTATTCTCTGCCTCCCATTGAGTCCCAGTTGATGGGCTGGGTCTCCTTTGGTTGCCCTGCACAGGAGAACAGAGCTGGAAAGCAGGTTAGTGGGGTGGGGAGGGAATGGGGATTTTGCAGTATCCTTCCCTCAGGAGTAGGGAGGGAATGGATATTTTACAGTATCCTTCCCCTGCAACGCCCACCAACCATGCCCACCAAGCCACGTCCACAGAACCGGTAGTAAAAATAATTTTGAATTCCACCACTGGTGAGGAGGGACCTCTTTCAAATGCTGAGCTGCCAAGCAACACCCTGAGAATCTAGGCCTGATTCCCAACCTCCCTTTTGAATCTTAAGTTACTAAGCCTCATGGATCCAGGGATGCTCAAAGGAATCCCAACAAAAAAAAATTAAGCAGAGATTACTTGAATTAAAGCTCAAAAGGAAACAGTTTAAAAAAGAAAAAGAAAGAAATCACAGCTGGAATGCAACTCCTCCCCTTCACTTACATCTGGACCGTTTCCTTGCCCATGGGGGCCTGCAGCAGGAGGTCTCGCGCAATGGGCTTGATCCACATCAGAACCACGATCACGGGAGCAAGAAAACTGGCATGCAGGAGGAGTCTGTGGGACAGGAAGAGGGAGGTTTATTCCACGTTAAGTCTCCAGACTTTTGAGCACCTGGAAATGTGTTATCTGGCAACTACACACCCTACACACACACACCCAAAAAAAAAAAAAAACCGCACGCAAACAATAGGATTAAGAGTGTCCAAAGGGCAGGGTCAAGAGTCAAGATCCACAATGGATATGATCAAAGTTCCACCTAGTTACTATGTGCATCTCATTTTAAAAAATCCATCTATCCATCCATAGTATCTCTCTCTCTCATATCTATATTTATCATCTATATCGATCATCTATATCATCTATCATTTATCATCAATCAATATCATTTACAGTATCTGTCTGTCTATCTTCTATCTGACAGTTCAGCGTGAGATCTATATCTACGGTATCACTCTATCACTCTAACTATCACTCTCACTCTATCACTATCTATCACTCTATCTATCCTATCTATCTATCTACCTACCTATTTATCTATCATCTCCATCCTACTTACCTATCATTTTAATAATTTTCAACCATAAAAAATACAGCTTTTACTGGTTCAAGGGTCATGCTTGCCCTTTAAACAACATGGTGTAGCCCAACTAACCCAACTTGTATTTCCTTTTTCTTCCCACATCTTGTTCATATATTCCTGGCTTGGGAGTTCTGGGAGTTGAAGCCCATATATCCTAAGGTTGCTAAGGCTGAGAAACACTGTCCTACAGCAACTGCTCCAGATAAAAAAAAAAGCTTTTTTTGGTGCTATTACACAATTAATCAATGGCTTGCCATTCCAACCTAGAAGGTACGGACACTCTCTCCCTAAAGATCTTGCAAGCTTTGTATGCCTTTACAATATAGGTAGTCCTTGATTTACAACCACAGTTGGGACTGGAACTTCCATTGCTAGTGTGAGATGGCCCATTTTAAATCCTTTTTTGCCATGGTTGTTAAGTGAATCACTGTTGTTAAGTGACTTGTGTAGTTGTTAAGTAAAGCCGGCTTCTCTTACTGACTTTCCTTGTTGGAAACAAATGGTGATCACATGACCACAGGAAACTGCAACCACCATAGCAATACAAGCAATAGCCGTTAGACTTATATACCGCTTTACAGTCCTCTCTAAGCAGTTTACAGAGTCAGCCTCTTGCCCCCAATAATTTGGGTCCTCATTTTACCTTGAAAGGATGGAAGGCTGAGTCAACCTTAAGCCTGGGGAGATTCGAACTGCCAAATGGCAGACAGCCGACAGTCAGCAGAAGTAGCCTGCAGTACTGCACTAGCCACTGTGCCACCGTGGCTCATAACCATAAGTACATTCCAATTACCAGGTGTCTGAATTTTGATCATTGAACTGTGGGGATGCTGCAATACCAGTAGTCACAAGCGCAAGAGTCGTAAATCACTTTTTTCAATGCCGCAGTAACTTTGAACAGTTGCTAAACCAGTGGTTGTAAGTCAAGGACTAACTTCTAAACAAATCAAATTCAAGGGAAGTATGCCAGACCTATTTTGAGGTTCTGTAGATATTCTGAAGTATCATGCTCCTTCCTTGATTTTACCTTCTAATGTTATTTCTGGAACCATATCTACGTATTGCTGCCTCAATCTCTCACCTATCAATTCACCTCTGTCCTAATTAAGTTGATCTAACAGCACAAGGGACACTTAGCTTCCTATATTTTAGAAGAAGGTGAGGCACGTCTTTCTTCAATCCTGAGGACTTATGGGGCTCTTTTAAGGCTAAGCGATGAGTTTGAACATAACTGGATCTTTGGTTGGTTGGCCACCATTTTGAGCGCATCCAACTGAGTCTGGGCCAGCCGTAGGCCCGGGAAAGTCAAGCAGGCACCAATGAACGAACAGATGCCCACAAGGCCCACTTTAATTCCGAGTTTTGTCACCGGGATCCTAGAGGGAAGAAACAAATACCCAATAAAGCCACGTTTTTTCAGAGTCGTCTTGGTGCTAAGCGAAGGGAGGCAATCAGTTTGCTTACACATTGGCCGAACTAATCAGAGCCAGTTTGGGGCAGTTGTTAAGGAGCTGACCTTGAAACCAGGAGACTGTGAGTTCTAGTCCTACCTTAGGTGTGAAGCCGGCTGGGTGACTTGGGGCCCAACCCAAATCACAGGGTTGTTGCGGGCAAAAAGAGGAGGGAAAAACAGTTTTATGAATGTTCTCTGCCTTGAGTGTCTTATAAAGTAATAAAAATCTAATAAACAACAATGTATTTTAAAAATGGAATGACATCCTTATTTATTGCTGTCTTTAGAGCCCGACTTTCTCCTGAGAATTCAAACACAATACCATAAAGCCTTAGTAAGGCCACACCTAGAGTACTGCATCCAGTTTTGGTCACCACACTATAAAAAAGATGTTGAGTCTCTAGAAAAAGTACAGAGAAGAGCAACCAGGATGATGAGGGGACTGGAGACTAAAACATATGAAGAACAGTTACAGAAACTGGGCCTGGCTGGCTAGTCTAGTGAAGAGAAGAACCAGGGGAGACATGATAGCAGCCTTCCAATATTTGAGGGGCTGCCACCCAAAGGCCAGACAAGGAACAATGGATGGAAACTGACCAAGGAAAGATTCAACCTGGAAATAAGGAGAAACTTTCTGACAATGAGAACAATCAACCAATGGAACAGAAGTTGCCTTTGGAAGTTGTGGGAGTGCCATCACTTGAGACATTCAAGAAGAGATTGGACTGCCATTTGTCAGAAATGGTGTAGGGTCTCCTGCTTGGGCAGGGGGTTGGACTAGATGACCTACAAGGTCCCTTCCAACTCTGATTATCTGTTATCTGTTATAACCACTGGGAAGGTTCCCATTGCCAATAGCAGCAAAAGTTGGATCTAAACTGGAAGAGGATCAAAAGCCAATAAGCAAACACTTACATCCATTCCCATCCTTGGTCCATGAAGAAGACCTCCAAATTGTTATGGATGCTGGTTAATCCTGGACAGAGGAGAGAGCTCATCAAGGGAGTGCCAAGGGCTTAATTTGGTCGGCCAAGGTGACAAGGGTGCCCAGTGATGGCCCATGCCCGAGGTCACTCACCTGCATTGAGCCCAAATTCAAGGTAATCTTCCCGGACCACCAAAACCACCATTGCAATCAGAAGGAAGAGAAAGGCAAAGGAGAGGCAGACAGAGCGCTCACCCCCTTCCTTGGAACGGAAATAGTGACGCATCACCATGACAAATATTTTGCTGAAAGTGGTGCTAAGGGCATAACATCAGCCATTCTGTGCCAAGGTGCTTTTTCAAGAGGCAATTGGACTTTCTGTTTAGAGTGATGTGGTAGCCTAGAGGTGCAGCTCTTGCCTCACAATTAGGAGGCTGTGAGCTCGATCCTAGGTAGGGGCAGATATTTCTGTCTGACAAATATATCCGCTGAATAAAACTCCACATTAGCGACAGGAAGAGCACCCGGCCATTAAAACACTCTGCCAGCTCCATTCAGTTGCCCAGACTCCACCCTCCGCAAGGGATTATGGGGTCGTTAAATGAAGATGAACTGGACTTTCTGGGTTTTTTTTCTTTGAAGATGTTTTGCTTCTCATCCAGGAAGCTTCTTCACTTCTATTCACAACAGAGCTGAAGAAGCTTCTGGGATGAGAAGCGAAACATCTTCAAAGAAAAAAACAAAGTCCAGTTGCATGTTGAAAAAAAGCACCTTGGGGACAACCATGACCTTGGATGACTGAGAATCTCCATGGACATCAATTATTCTGTTTCCAGTCTTTGAAAAGAAAAAGTCTGTATTTTCATGTTTGTACAGGTAGTCCTGGAGTTACGACAGTTCATTTTGTGACCATTGGAAGTTTCAACGGCACTGAAAAAAAGGGGACTTATGACTGTTTTTCACACATTACAAATTTTGCAGCGTCCCCATGTTCAAAATTCAGATACTTGGCAACGGACTCCTATTTATGATGATTAGTGTCCCAGGGTCACATGATCCCCTTTTGCAACCTTCTGACAAGCGAAGTCAAGGGAGAAGCCAGATTCATTTAACAACCGTGTAACTACCTTAACAACTGAAGTGATTCACTTAACAACTGTGGCAAGAAAGGTCGTAAAACGGGGCAAAATTAACATAATAACTATCCTGCTTAGGAACAAAAATCTGGGGGTTGATTGTGGTTGTAATCAAGGGTTACTGATATAGTATAACGGTGGGTGCAAAAGGGAAGGGTCCTGTCATGCCCTTGTTGGAATCCGATTCTGAGGGAGAGATTCAGCAGCTGACAGTGAGTGGGAGTGTTGTTCCATTGGCTGTGGAAGAAACGAGGGAAGGGCACAGTCCAGCTGGGCATTCAGAGGAAGACCCAGGGCCATCCCCTCTTTATCCTACAGCACACAGGGAAGAATGGAGAAAGGAGCAACATGGCTTACGGAAGAGGAAAGGGCCCTGATCCCCTTCATGGGTTGCAGCTGGGAAGACTGTTTAAAAGGGCAAATTGTGCATGACAAAGTTGCTGGAAGCAAAGCATGCATTATCTTTGTAGCATCTTCCCAATTGTGGGTGCTGCGTTATCTTTTGGAAGTTTGCAATTTATCATCCTAGCCTGTCGTGTTAATTACTTTAGCATGGTTTGTGTTGGTTTTTTTATTTCTAATTATCTTTACTTTGGGTTCGGACTGCATTTCCTCCCTTCGTAGACTGTTTTTGGAAGAGTGTGATCTCCAGCCGAGGATAACTGGACACTGGGGGCCAAGTTGGAGGCATTAAAGGGAATTTATCTCCTTTGGTGACTGTTATTTTTGTGCCATGCCCCGGTCATCACAGGTCCCTGCTTGCAAAGCAGAAGTGGTATTCAGCAGATTCTGACCAGTTTTGGAGAACTGGTAGCAGACATTTTGAGTTTTGGAGAAACAGCAAATGACTGGAGCAAATGAGTTTTGGAGAAACAGCAAATGACTGAAAATCTTTTGACTGGAGATTTTGCCATTTCCTTCCCCTGCCACGCCCACCAAGCCACGCCCACTGAAACAGTAGTAAAAAAAATTTGAATCCCACCACTGTTGCAAAGGATACACGGAGAATACAGCTGTCAGAAGACACCAGAGGATTCCAATGTTGGTTTCTTTCTGGGGCTCAACGAGGCAATAGTATCCTTCAGTGAAAAGGTAGACCAGAGTGGAGTATCCTGCAAAGTCCACGTACCACTGATATTCCAGGAAATAGCATAGAACTAAAGAGGAAACAGAAAATGCTCAGCATCCCATTTGAGGTCTGAATGAGTTCAATGCTGTACAGGTAGTCCTTGACTTACAGTTCATTTAGTGACTGTTCAAAGTTACGATGCCATTGAAAAAGATGACTTATGACCATTTGTCACAGTAACAATCTTTGTAGTATCCTCATGGTCACTTGATCAAAATTCAGAGGCCTGGCAACTGACTGATATTTATGACGGTTGCAGTGTCCTGGGATCACGCTTTCATCTCTTGCAACCTTACGACAAGCAAAATCAATGGGGAAGCCAAATTCACAACCGGGTTCCTAATTTATGAACAGCAGTGATTCTCTTAATAACTGTGGCAAGCAAGGTCATAAAATGGGGCAAAACTCACTGTCATGCCCCTGTCAGAATTTGACTCAGAGGAGGAAGCTGAACAGCTGACAGGGAGTGGGAGTATGGCTCCAGTTGACTGTGGAGGAGACTGGGGAAGGGCAAAGTCTGTCTGGGCAGAGCAGGAGAGAGGCAGAACAAGGAAGGGAATTCAGAGGAAGACCCAGGCCCACTTCCTCTTCATCCTAGGGCACGCAGGGAGGAACGGAGAAGAGAGCAATGTTAGTTGCATGGCTTACGGCGGAAGAAAGGGCCCTGATTCCCTTCATTAGCTGCAGCTGGGAACACAGTGTATAAAAAAAGGCAAGCTGCATGCAGCAAGCTATTGGGAGCAAATGTGACTTTATTTTGTATCATTGTGGCTTATCTTGTATCACTGTGTTCTTGGCATCTTCCCAACTGTGTGAGTTTTGCCATGCTTTCAAGTTTGAAATTCCTGCTCCTGCCCTGCCAAACTAATTACTTCAGTTTGGTTTGTTTGGATTTTAAGTTACAGTTTGTGTGTATCTTGTTTTGGACTGAATTTTCTACAGTCTCAGAGTTTTTCTCCAGCCTGAAGGTAACCTAGACACTGGGGGCAAAGTTGGAGATAATAAAGGGACTGCTTATCTGACTGTGTTACCTTTGTGCTACCCCCGGGTCATTACACTCACTTAACAAATGTCTCACTTAACAGAAATTTTGAGCTCAATTGTGGTCGTAAGTCGAGGACTACCTCTACTCTTCTTTTTCCAAATTAAAACCAGAAGTATAACTCTTCATGGGGCGATGCTACAGGTATTCCTCGACTTACAACCATTTGTTTAATGGCCTTTCAAAGTTACAACAGCACTGAAAAAAGTGACCAAATTATGACCATTTTCACACTTACGACCACTGCAGCATCCCCATGGTCGTGTGATCAAAATTCAGTGGCTTGGCAACCGACTCATATTTATGATGACTGCAGCGAATCACCTTTTGCATCCTTCAGGCAGGCAAAGTCAAGGAGGAAGCCAGATTCATGTAACAACGGTATTACTAACTTAACAACAGCAGTGATCCCCTTTAACAATGCTGGCAAGAAAAGTTGTAAAAATGGGGCAAAATTCACTTAACAACTATCTTGCTTAGTCATGGAAATTTTGTTTTTCGTAAGAGAAAACTCTGTGTTTCTGAATTTGCAGAATCCCTTATGAGATGACCAGCCTTCCTGGCCCACCCTGTACGATAAAGGTATAGCTAAGAAAGTCCAACCTCCACACATTTACCCAGAGCATCCACTGTCCGAATAGGGCTACTCTCCAGTTGCAAATCAATATCTCGGGGAACTGTCGAAGGTTTCCCATCGGTCATCCCGTTGATCCTCCGGCTGCAAACAAACAAACATTCCTGATTACTACTCAACTTGGTTTAGGCTTGGTATAACTGGAAAATAGATCAAGTTCCCTCATCAAGTATTTTCTCTTTTAAAAAGTGCTATCTTCAATAGAATAGAATAGAATAGAATAGAATTGAATAGAATAGAATTGAATTCTTTATTGGCCAAGTGTGATTGGACATAAAAAGAATTTGTCTTGGTGCCAATGCTCTCAGTGTACATAAAAGATAACATACATCAAGAATCAAGAATCATAAGGTATTTTGTATATAGTTGGACAGTGTTGAGGAAACTATTTGTTTAGCAGAGTGATGGCATTTGGGAAAAAAACTGTCCTTGTGTCTAGTTGTTCTGTGTGCAATGCTCTATCGCGTAGTTTTGAGGGAAGGAGTTGGAACAGTTTATGTCCGGGATGTGAGGGGTCTGTAAATATTTTCGCAGCCCTCTTTTTGACTCGTGCAGTGTAAAAGTCCTCGGTGGAAGGCAGGCTGGCAGTAATTGTTTTTTCTGCAGTCCTAATTATCCTCTGAAGTCTGGGTCTGTCCTGTTGGGTTGCAGAACCAAACCAGTCAGTTATAAAGATGCAAATGACAGACTCAATCATTCCTCTGTAGAACTGGATCAGCAGCTCTTTGGGCAGTTTGAGCTTTCTGAATTGGCGCAGAAAGAACATTCTTTGTTGTGCTTTTTTCATGACATTTTTGATGTTAGGTGTCCATTTTAGGTCTTGCAATATGATAGAACCTAGAAATTTGAAGGTCTCTTCAAACAGAGTGCAAACCTTCCACTCTCCAATTGCCAAATGCCTATCCATCTGAGAGAACAAAACCTTTATGGTCGTCGTCCCCGGCCCCCCAGTTCTTTAGTCACTGTTTCTCAACCTTAATTACTTTTAAGATATGTGGATTGCAACTCCCAGAATTTCCTGGAAATTCAGTGACTGGTTCAAAACTCTGATGCTGGGTGGAGATTAAAACTTAATTCCCTCCATTCCTACCCCAGATTTTTCACCACCTCCACACATTGGCTCCTGTGTTGTTGTTTTTTTCCCCAGCAGTTCAAGATGCACAACAGCAGGCTGTCGAAGCCCAAAACAGAGCTCCGTTTTCGCTGGCAGAGTGCTAGCAAAAACAAACTACCTGAAAAAGTGACATCTGATCACAAGGCAAGGAGGCATCAAGAAATGTTTCCCCTTTTGCATTTGAGCATCCAAGGAAAGAGAGGAAGGAAGGAGGAGAATGAAGAGGGAAGGAAAAAGAAGAGAAGGAAGGAAGGAAGATTATGAGTGAGGAGAGCTCTGAGGGAAGTTCTGTCTTAGTACTTGGCCACCAGCAGCCTTGCTGCCCTTCCACCATCCCCTTGTCTCCTCCTCCTGACCTTTCTTGGTGGTCTCTCATCCTATCACTGAGGATGCTTTGGTTACTAAGGTCTCCTCGCACGGAGAGGGAGCGGACCTCCCTCTGACCCACACACTTTGCAGCCTTGAGGAGGTGGTAAGTGCAGCCGGGTACCTCCTCAGGAAAGTGGGGCTGGCTGGGCTGTGGGGTCCTGGTGCCCTGGGACCTCAAGGGCCGGGTGCTCGCCCTCCGTGCCATCCAGGGGTTCTCCGCATGGCCTGAGAGGGACAGTAAGGCTCTTCTGGAGGACAAGGGTTTGGCATTCTCATTGGTCTCGCCTTCCTCCACTGGAGACAATGGATGCCGCCAGCTCCACCCTGACACGAGTGACGTTGAGCTGGCCATACACCCCGGCCATAACCCCCCCTGCCCTCCCCAAGGTCAAACGCAACCCTGATGTGGCCCTCAATGTAATCAAATTTGACACCCCTGATCTAGGACAGTGTCTCTCAACCTTGGCAACTTGAAGATATGTGGACTTCAACTCTCAGAATTCCTCAGCCAACATAGATGAAGTTGAAGGGAGGTGAAGTCCATATATCTTAACGTTGCCAAGGAAAATTGCTTCAGCCAATTTATCTGCCAAGATTATCGGCCTTTTGATAATTGGGCTTACCTGTCCCGCTTACCCTTTGGCTTCTGCTTCCCTGCCAGGGCAAGTAACTCCTCTTCTGAAGGATGTTTGTAGCGATGCAAGCTAGCAAAACATAAAACACCAGTTTGATGCCACGCAGAAAGAAGAAACAAGGTGCCATAGATACAGGCCTCTTAAAGAACCTGTCTGTTAGTGGCTTGATCATTATTTCACCTCTTTTTATGTTTTTGTGTTGAAAAATGGGGAGGGTGTTTGTGTGGCAGGGAAATTTTGTCTTTATTTATTCAGTTATTAATTTTATATGCCACCTATTTCATTATCAGTGATGTGTGCCAGGCTCAGAGAAGGAGCCCCTTCTTTCCTTCTACAGAACAAGGCATGGTTGCTACTACAGAGCAACACGACTGTCTCATTACAAAGGATGAGATACCTTCCGTTGCAAAGGAGCCATCGGGCGAAGGACCAGTGGGGTGCCATCTTCTGAAAGATGCTGGCCACGAACAAGGAGAACACAAGCTGTATCCCCATCAATGCCTGCCAAGGAGAAAGAGACACATCAGTTCAATGCCACAAGCTTCTCCCTCCAGCACTTGTGGCTCATAAATAAGACTCCCTTCTTCCATCCAAGAGAAAAAAGCCATTTTCCGTAATTATTTCAGTTGAAGAACTTTGGCTTCTCCATCCCAGCAGCCCTCCAGACTAGCCTTATTCCAGTTAGGATGTGTAGTCTTTAAGTGTGTTTTTTTTTGTATATATGATTTTAGGACAGTGTTTCTCAACCTTGAAGATGTATGGACTTCAACTCCCAGAATTCCCCAGCCAGGATGTGTGGAACTCAAATGTTGGTTGGGGAATTCTGGGAGTTGAAGTCCACAGACCTTTGAGAGACCAAGATTGAGAAACACTGCTCTAGATGCATCAGAATTTAGTTTAGTTTTAGTTTATTTTATCATTGCACCTCATAAAACAAAATTAAATACTATCTTCAGTGTACCTTATGACTATGAAAATAAACACAAACACACATCCTTCACATTCTATACATTGAACTGAAAACCCGATATTGCACTAATATTGCACTGTACAGTAAAATACAATAGAGAATGAATCTCACTTATAATTCGGTGGCTGGGGATGATAAGATCTACAGCCCTGCACATCTGGAGGCTCAAAAGGAAGTATATAGCAAATATTATGGAGACTTTTTAATTTTTTTATGTGGAAAGGAGGAGGGAGAGAGAGCAAGAGAGCACTAACTCCATCTTATTTTCTTTTCTGATTTTCAAAAAGTAATATTGTTACCCAGTTGTTACTCAGCATGAGTACAAGTCGATGATCTTTACTCTTACATTGATGATGTTACCTAGTTGGGTCATTAAATGTCTGCAAGCAAACAACCAAGCTCAGAGAGCACCAGGGACTCCACAATGATTTATTATTTTCTAACAAAATGAACCTTTTCATTCTGGAGATATGTCGCATCCATATTTTTTGCTTTGTTTTTGCACACTTTTCACATTCCCCACCCCTACCCCACCGCCCTAGTCAAATACAAGAAGACACTGCATTGCTTCAGGGTTCAGCTACAACACAGACATTTGATAGGGTGGCAGAATGTTGAGATGCCAAACCCTGGTCTATTTTTAAAAGCAGGACACTGAGAAGAACTTCAGAATGCATTAGGAGGAGAACTAGCCGAGGAGAAAGAGATGGAAGAAACTGAGGGAAGGCTGTTACCTCAGCCCTTCACTGAGATAGAGGATTCTTTTCTGTCAAAAGTATTAATTTCCAGTTAAAATCTTTTTCCTTCTCTTTTTTCCTGACACCAGAAGAGCCAGCAGATCTGTCTACCACCTGTAAGAACCCTCACTAGTATCCAATTCAGTAAAAAGAAATATGTGGGAAAAAAAGAAAATTGTTTTATTTCAAGAAATAAACAGCAACGAGCAAGGTGATAATCCCCAACGCTGAGCTGAGGAAAAAGATTGGATATTTCCCTTAAAAAGGCTCATGAGCAGCATTTCTGGCTGATTTGCGAACTTGATTTCCATAGAAATATAGGTAGCCGAGTTTGTTTAGTAACCATTTGAAGTTACAACAGCACTAAAAAAGTGACTTATGACAGTTTTCACATTTACGACTAATTGCAGCATTTGCCCATAGTCGTGTGATCAAAATTCAGACACTTGGCATCTGGCATGTACTTATGCAGTGTCCCGGAGTCGTGTGATCACTTTTTGCAACCTTCTGACCAGCATAGTCAATGGGGAAGCCAGATTCATTTGACGACCATGTTATTAACTTAACTGCAGGATTTCACTTAACTGTGGCAAGTAAGGTTATAAAAGGAGACAAAGCTCACTTAACTCTCTCATTTGGCAACAGAAGTTTTGGGCTCAACTGTTTCAGTCAAGGACTGCCTATTCAGTGTCCACTGATTTCCTAAGTAGAGTTGTGAATACAGGTAGTCCTCAATTTATTAGTATAAATGAGCCCAGAATTATGGTTGTAAACTGTGCCAGCTGTTAAGTGAACCATCACAACACCGACTCAATTTTATGGCTTTTTTTTGTGATGATCATTAAGAAATCCATGGTCGTTAATCAAACCCATAGTCTGCACTTTGCATTTTTTTGCTGGAAATAAGATGAAAATTCCGCTGTGGGAAGCTGCAAATGACCATAAATGATGGCCAGTTGCTAAGTTTCCAAAATGTGATCACATGATCGGCCATCAGAACTTCAAATCCAGGTTGTAAGTACCTTTCATGGGGTTCATCTTAACTTCCAACGATTGTTAGGCAACTGGACGTAAATAAAAGACTACATGTAGGTAACTTCCTATTATGCAAATACATTTCTTTGGATCTTTTCAGTCCACAAGGGATCTTTGAACACAGAACATACCTTTATGTTTGTAGACATACAAATGCAAGGCAAGAATTCAAACTCGCTACCATTGGGCTCAAAAAAGGATGATTCAAAATAAAAAAGAAGCCATGCATTCATACTATGCGTGAGTCCATCCTCCGTTTCACACATTCATGTTCCAAACCATGTTGGCCAAGGGATGCTATGGGCACAAGTTTGTTAAAAAAAAACAAAACCCAAGCAAGAAAGGATATTATCTGCATGCAGCAAAATATTGCCTGCTCCTGTGATAAGATTGGTTGAAGTGTTAAGGGAATTTATTTGTTTGCCACTGGTCTGACATTTTGTGAGAAAAGGATCAGAAAGCCACAGAAAAAGTATCAGTTAAATGCTGACACACGAAAAAGTCTTGAGTTACACCAAATGATTGGTCCTTTGTGAGCAAAAGTCAAAGCCCAGTGCAAAAGCACTTTTTCCCGACATAAAAGATCAATTCCAAGAACCTCAGACAATCTATATATATATAAAAGCGAAATACCACTCACGCACCATCACAAAATCTCCAGAACTCTAAAGCCTATAAACTTGACATTTTCCACCCATGTTCCTCTTGGCTTGTAGGTGCTCACTAAGAAAGGATTTTTCGAAATGACCATCAGAGCATTAGTATTTCCTATATTATTATTAACACGCTCTGATGCTAAGGAGTTCTACTCCCCCTACCCACCTGGAAAGAAATCTGTTCCAAATGCAAAACACAAGCAGAGGAGAGGAGCTTCAGTTTCAGTTTCACAGCACCAAGCAGCTTCAGTACAGAACAGTTGATCTAAGCCACGCCCAGGCTCCTTGCTCTCTGCTTGCTCACACAGCAAATACTGTTTCAGTTTCCAAACAGCCCTTAACTCTTTCATACACTGAGAGGACGCTAGCCGGATGAATACCAATGGATGCTGGTAGGCAGAGGCAGATTTCCGTCCCCCTTTATTTTCCTTCCCCAAAACTAAGCCCGACCACATAGTTTCGGAGTGAAGCACGGTATCGAGCGAGTGGGTTTTACGACAAACACAGACACACAAAACTTTGTCAATCCAAATAGGTATCTCGGCTTAGACCAGCTAAATTATCAGGCTGATATACTGTGTAAACCCAATGCCTTCATCTGCTGTTTGTTCTCCATTTCAAGGTAGCCTGTTCCTGACCACGGAAGCTCGATTTAATGCGCCACTATTACCCCAAAGCTTCAGTTGTGTTCAATCGTCCCCTCTCATCAAACTCAATTCGCTTTAGAAACATGCAAAGTCCTCCGTGCATTTCTATTTTAAAGCAAAAATACCTGTGAGGGGCACCAAAACAGCAAAGCACCTTCTCCCCCAGCCGTAATCCTCTGGCTCATTGTTTGAAAAGGGAGAGGAAAGAAGCCGAGCGAAAGCAAATAAAAGCTTAATTAAAATTAAAGGCTCACCATTGTCTTGCAGGATCACGACCCAGAAAAATAAAAAATAAATTCAAAGACCGGGCAAAGGGAGAAAGTCAAAACGCAGCGTGCCTTTCCTTCCCATCCCGTCGCCAGAAGGAGGCGTGCAATCCTCTGGACCAATCAAAAGCCGCACCAACCCACGATTGTCAACCAATGGCAAAAGAAGGAGGCAGGCGGTGATTTCCCTTTTCTTTCTTCGGTGAGAATTCAAAGTCCACCTGCTTCCGCTTTTCAAGCCGTCTGTCCGCCGCGTTGCGTCTTGGGATTTGTAGTCTCATCGTCCTCGGCGGTGCCAGATTACTCTAGTGTAGCGTATGCTAGACGTTACAAAATGCTTGTTTTTCCTCTGCAAAATCTCGTACGCTTATAACTATTCTTTTCTTCATCTCTCCCACATAATCTTGTAGGGAAAAGTTATTTATGTGTGGGGCACTAGCGTGAGGAAAATTAAAATTGAAATGTAAATATATGCATTTGTATTTACATAAATGAATCGGATCTAGCGATGGATTTGTTCAGGAAGCCACAGTGTGAATGGAATATGATGAAACAGGATAACTCTAGGTCAGCTAATGAGTCTCAATCTTATGTGTATTGTATTATCATGCGTTCTGTTCTTTCCATAAATCTTTACTGCTACTATCCATGTCTTTTATGCTGCCCATTCCCTAAATTAATTAATAAATAAACTGAATATATATTGAAGGCAGCTGGAGGGGAAGATAAGTGGAGATTTTAAACCTGGGGAAGAAATATAAATAACCTGGGTTATGCTGATTTTACTATTCTGATAGCTGAAAATACAAATCAGTGGAAGTTCTACTAATGAAAGTCAAAGAACCAATGAAACAATGGGACTAAAATTAAATGTAAAAGAAGATCAAGTGAATGACAACAGGTAAAACAACCAGAAATACAATGAAGATATCAGAGTGGTGAATAGTTTCTGCATTTCAGGATCAACCACCAACAGTGATGGAACAACAGTCAAGAAATATGTAGCAGACAAGCAATTGATCAGGCAGTTATGAAGATGCTGGGAAAAAGTAATCAGATGCTTTGAGAAGTAAGAATTATTCCTGTAAAAGACAGCAATGGTAAAGCCATATTTAGTTCTCATTTAATCTAAGAAGCTCTAATGAGATATTAAGTAAGACATTGTGTAAGAAGTTATCTGTATTACAATAACAAGACTATAAATGTTTTGCGCATTCTGGTCAAGACATAGCTGGCAAGTCATAGAAAGATAGTTGCCAGGTTGAGCTGTCCAGTTGTCATACTAAAATTAATGGTGACAATAAATTGGATTTGCTAAGAGGATGGAGATTACCTGAAATAGATAAACAGATGGGATGGAGTTTCTGGGAAGAGGCGGGGTCCACCCATAAATTAACCCATGAAGTTAAAAGGGCAGGGCTGGAGCTTTGAAACTGCATTTAACCAGCATATGTTCCTATGGAAAGACTTGGCTCTGCCATATCAGCAAGGAGGTCCCTTTTGCAAAAGCTCAATTATTGTTCAGCTGTCTCCTGGTAATTTCACACCTAAAGGGTTAACCCTTAAAGAGTTGATTTCACAGAACCCATGATGTGTCTTTCCCTATAAAGATAGGAATCTATAAAGGAGAATATTTGAATAGAATAGAATTCTTTGTTGACCAAGTGCGATTGGACACACAAGGAATTTTTCTTGGTGCAAATTCTCTCAGTGTACACAAAAGAAATGATACATTCGTCAAGAGTCAAGAATCATCAGGTACAATACTTAATAATAGTCATAGGGTACAATAAGCAATCAAAATAAACTAGAAAACAGTCAATATAAATCGTAAGAATACAAGAGACAAAGTAAGTCATACAGTCGCATGTGGGAAGGGATGGGTGATAAGGAGTGATGAGAAGATTAACAGTAATAGTAGTGCAGACTTTGTAAATAGTTGGACAGTGTTGAGGGAATTATTTGTTTAGCAGAATGATGGCCTTTGGGGACAAACTGTCCTTGTGTCTAGTTGTTCTTGTATGCAGAGCTCTATAGCGTTGTTTTGAGGGCAGGAGTTGCAACAGTTTATGTTCGGGATGTGAGGGGTCTGTAAATATTTTCACAACCCTCTTTTTGACTTGTGCAGTGTCCAGTCCTCGATTGAAGGCAGGTTGGTAGTAATTGTTTTTTCTGCAGTCCTAATTACTCTCTGAAGTCTATGTCTATTTGGAGCTCAGGGTTGACATGAGGGGTCCTTTGTGCTCTCTGAGCTTGCTTGTTTTCTTTCAGATGTTTCATTATCCTAACTAGGTAACATCGGCAGGGCTAGCAAGGAGTGCAGTTTGTTGTCAGTTTATACTCTGGCGTCTTGTCTGCGTGCGTGGGGATTGTCTTAGGGATTCTTTGTTTGGGCTGTTTATTAATGGCTCTTAGGCACTTTCTTGATTGGGGTATATATAGGTAGGAATCATGCAAGTCATGATCTTCCCTGTGACTCTTCACGGAAGCAAAGTTTGTACTTTGAAGAAGTATGCTGGATAGGAAGAATATTGATGTTTTTGAATGTTGGTGTTGGAAAAGACTCCTGAGAATAATATAGACAGCCAAGAAAATGAGCAAATTGATCATCAAACAGATTTATCTAGAGTTCTCACTTGAAGTAGCAATAAACACATTGTATCCACCTTAATAAACTGATGAAGTGAGCCATAATTCATCAAAGCAAATCCCTTTTAATAAAATGTGTTAATCAGAAAGGGGGCGACCTGTTCTGACCCAAACCTGGTTCCAAGGAAGCAAACACGAGACAAAGGTAACAGCACAACCTTTTAATGTTTCTTTACAAATCCTGTTCCTTCACGGGTAAAAGGCTGCTTCAAACCAATTAGTTCCAATAAGAAAGAGCCTTGCCAAGGTTTTGCAAGGCTGCCAAGAACACCAGATAAAGTTACTAAGCAATAATTCAAACCAAAGAGTCTTCAAACACCAACTCAAATATTCCTAACATCCACCAGGATCGAGTGTAAAACCTCTTTGCCTTTTGCAAAGAACTGCGGTTTCTCAGCTGGCTTTTATCTCCTCAGGGAGGGGCCGTTACCTTGCAGCCTTACTCCTGAGTTGCCCATGCTGCTGCAGCTGCTCTTTCCTTCGAGCAGCCCTGCGTGCATGCCTGCTGGGCACAGGCTCCTCGGGGGCCTCTTCATTGCTGCTGCCAGCCTCCACAATCTCTGAAGCATTCCACTCCCTGATGGTCCTGACCCCATGCCTGCATCACAGGCAGGCCCCTCATCTGAATCTTCGCTCTCCGAGCCCTCAGCCGTCCGCACCTGCTGCCGGCAAACCACAACACTACTGACCATCTGACACATGACTTACAGTAAGCAAGACACCTGTTTGTTTATTTTAGAGATAAGATATCAACAAGATCTGCTTTGGGTGAATTTAACTCAATGACTGATTAATTTGTTGAAGTGCCCAGTTCCTCTCATTTTCACAAAGGTTTGCAATTGCCTGCAGTCCCAAAGTCAATAAATGTCATAAACGAAGGACAAGACCATGATAGACAAATCAGACATGTAATTAATTACACATTTGCAAAAAGTGTGCTGATAATAGCTGCTAGAGTAGATGGCCTTTAAAAAAACCTCTCCCAAATATTTCCAATTCTTTCCTGTATTCTCAGTTTCCCATTATTTTTCTCTTGTGGCATTCTGACAAACTGCAGAGTTGTGTCCAAATGAGTCAGCCTCTGACTGGGATATCCTTGGTTTGAACTGATGAGTTGAGATGCAGGGTTGCCATGGATACCAGTAATGGGAGGTCCTTGCCGATCTTCACCACTGGATGGAGCTTTAATCGTTTTGCTGAGAAATAGTGTGTGCACCTCAAAAATATGAGAAGAGGAAAAGAAAAATGATTCGGTAACTACATGCCCGCCTTCAAGGAATTTGATTGGAATACTCTCAGATGTGCAAAACCCATAAATCTCTTAAAATGAACCAAAATGAAATTGCTGGTGGTTTTACTATGTTCATGTTATTCACATAACTTACCATCAGAATGGTGAACAATAAAGTTTCTAGTCTAAAAAGTGGAAAACTGTAGAATGAGAATTGAGGTAGATAAATGTACAGTATCTAGCTCCACATTCTTCTCATATTTCAGCCAAGAAAGCTAGCCAATAAGAGATTTGGGTCTGATTAAAAAGGATTTATAAAAATTCAAATAATTAATTTACACATTTGCAAAAAAGGATGCCAATAATAGCATTTTTGAAAGAGTTGTGCCAAATGACCTACAGTTAGCCATGACAACCAAGTAAGAAAGGTAACGATAGGACACCTTGACTCCATCAAAACTTCTCAACCTTATGGACACATTCCTGCAGATTCCACAGCAACTGGGCAGAAATAGTTTTCTATGTGCTTCTTTCAGATTTTCTTTGTAACTTCCCAGGAGATCTCCTGGTGGTGTTTTATCCAACAAGGTTTGAACCTGTTTCACTTCCTAGTCCAGTCTGATGTTGTAAATGAAAACTAAATTGAACCTCTATTTTCAGAAGCAGCAAGTCATTGAAAATCAGTTACTGCAGCCAGAAAAGGGCGTAAGCAAACAGGCGTGAACAAATAGATGATAGATAGATAGATGACAGAGAGATAGATAGAGAGATAGAAGAGAAGAGAATGCTTTATTGGTCAAGTGTGATTGGACACACAAGGAATTTGTCTTGGTGTAAATGTTCTCAGTGTACATAAATGAAAAGATACATTTGTCAAGAGTCGAGAATCATTGTTCAGTTTCCATCCATTATTCCTTGTCTGGCCTTCGGGTGGTTTAGAAAAAGCTTGAGCCCTCTTCCTCCCTGTGGTAGCCTCCCAAATATTGGAAGACTGCTATCATGTCTCCCCTGGTTCTTCTCTTCACTAGACTAGCCAGGCCCAGTTTCTGTAACTGTTCTTCATATGTTTTGGTCTCCAGTCCCCTCATCATCCTGGTTGCTCTTCTCTGTTCTTTTTCTATAGCCTCAACATCTTTTTTATAATGTGGTGACCAAAACTGGATGCAGGACTCTAGGTGTGGCCTTACTAAGGCTTTTTAGAGTAACCATGGTTGTGTACAGGAGTCCACACATGTGCTTCAGCTCTTGCTGGATTGGTTCATACGAATTCTGGAAAACAAGGACACCATTTTGATTTTTTGGATACTCCTGGCTGTCCAGAAAACTGCCTGGATGCAGTCCTCCAGCAGGAGGGAAGCTCCTCTGCTATCTGATTGGCACAACCCTCTTTCAGGGACAACAAAGCCTTCCCTCAGCCGGAGAAAGTGCAAGTAGTCCTCAACTTACAACCACAATGGAGCCCAAAACTTCCATTACTAAGCAAGACACTTCTTAAGTGAGATTTTTAGCCTATTTTACTTTCTTGTCCTAGTTGTTAAGGAAATCCCTGCCAGTGTTAAGTTAGTTACACGGCTGTTAAATGAATCTGGCTCCCCCCTTGACTTTGCTTGTCAGAAGATCGCAAAAGGTCATTACATGATCCCAGTGTAACCGTCATTGTTCCGTCCGGAAAAACGCGAGGTAGACCGAGTTCCAACAACAAGGTCTTTATTAAGTAGCACAGTTGGGAAAACGGAACATTGGCTCAGGCTGCAGCAGCCTTTTATATGTTTTTCTCTGCCGGCTTTAGCCAATGACAGGTATTTGATATTTGCCGCCTTTTTAGCAGCTATATGGATTGGTTCCTATTGAACCAATCCCCATTCGAGTTCTTCAGCCAATCAGAATTCAGTCTTTAGGAGACTACTATTTTTATACAGAACACCCCTCCCCTCTTGGTTTAGTCCTACGTGGTGATGTAGTCGCGTAGGTAGGTGGGGCTTCTTTTGACTCGACTGGACTTGCGCGGTTCATTTCTGTTGGAGACTTCGACTGGTTCGGATGGGGTTGTTGTCTCTCCGGTCTTTCCCCATGGAACCGCCTGGAAGGGTGAGTCAGCCATTTTACTGCCGTCTGATTTTCTTAGGCCGGTGGTTTTGTCGCTCCCTCCTGGTTTCTCCGGGCAGGTCGAGCTGGCCTGGCTGACCCCTTCGATTTGACTCCTCTCGCAAGTTTCTTCTAACTGTAAGTCTCTTTTTTGCTCTTTTTGATAGTTATTGTATTCTGTGTTTAATTTAAACGGTTCTTTATTATTTTCTCGTATTTCCCCCCCCTCTTTGGTTTGATTTTCGTCGTTTTTTTAATATTTGTGGTTGTGTGTTTGTATTTCTTTCAATGTTTTGGGAGCGAAACTGGTCTATGTGCCGCTTCCATTCCCTGCCGTCATCTATGGTTAGTCGGTAGGACCGGGGGCCTGTAATTTGTGTAATTTTTCCTGGAAGCCATAATGGGTCCCCGGTAAAGTTTTTTGCATAGACTAAGGTTGCCTATTTCAAATGTCCTGAAATGGGTGGAGGAGTCGGGGGGGTTTTCTGGTGTATAGTTTGGGTGCAATCTGTCTAGTTGCGATCTAAGTTTTCTCCCCATTAGTAATTCTGCCAGACTTTTGTTTGTTATGGTATTGGGTGTGATATGCTGGAGGGTGAGTAGGCGATTTATTTTATCTTGGACATCCCCAATGTCCATCCTTTCTAAACCTTCTTTGGTAAATCTAACCATTCTCTCTGCCCTACCGTTTGCAGCCGGGTGGGCTGGCGCGGTTAGGGCATGTCTGATACCTAGGGAGGCTAGGTATTGTTCGAATTGGATGCTCGTTAATTGTGGCCCGTTGTCGGACACTAGGATATCCAGCAGGCCATGGGTCGAAAAGAGTTTGTCAAGTTGTTTAATAATGGTTTCAGTTGTCGTAGATGGCATGATTTTAACCTCTAGCCAGTTTGAGTATGCATCTACGACAATTAGGAAGGTATGTCCCTTAGTTGGACCTGCAAAGTCTATGTGGATTCGTGACCAGGGGCCTCGTGGGGTTTCCCAGTCCCTTATGGGTGCTTGTGGCGGGGAAGGCCTATTTCTTTGGCATTTCTTACAAGAGTTTACCCAGTATTCGATGTCCCTATCTATACCCGGCCACCAGACATAGCTTCTAGCAAGGCTTTTCATTTTAACAATTCCAGGGTGGCCTTTGTGAAGCATATTGAGAACCCTCATTTGTAATTTGGAGGGGATAACTACCCGATCACCCCACAACAAACAACCCTTTTGAATTGAGAGTTCAGTTTGTCTGGTCCGGAAAGGTTTAAAGTTCTCAGTTTTTTGGTTTTCCGGCCAGCCTTTACCTACCCAGTTCAGTATACGGGCAGTCAATGGGTCCTTTGTGGTGACTCTGGCGACATCATACACAGATATGGGCAGATTTGGGCATGTCTCTATCTACAGGGTGGTCGTCGTCGGTGCCGGGTCTTCCTCTAGAGTTGGTAGCGGTGCTCTGCTTAACGCGTCTGCATGGGAGATTTGTTTCCCAGGGTGATGTATTAGGGTGTAAGAGTAGGCTGCTAGGAATTCTGACCATCTAGTCATTCGCGGGGACAAAATGTTCGGTGTTGGCTTGTTTCCCACCAAAATTCCCAGTAGCGGTTTGTGGTCTGTTACTATTACAAATGTCCTTCCATATAGGTACTCGTGGAAGCGTTTTACTCTGGCGACGATTGCCAGGGCTTCCCTGTCTAATTGACTGTAATTTCGCTCGGTTTTAGACAGTCTTTGAATAGTATGCAACGGGTGCCTCTCTTCCATCTGGCAATTTGTGACTCAGGATGGCACCGACTCCAAATGGTGAGGCGTCGCAGGTCACTGTCAATGGCAGTGTGTTGCTAAACTGGATAAGAACGGTGTTCAATGTTAATAAGTTTTTTATTTTTTGGAAGGCTTTCTGTTCTCTATAACCCCAAGTCCAAATTGTTTGCTTATCCAGTAATCAGTGCAATGGTTCCGCTATTGTTGCTTTGTAGGGTAGGAACACATTATAAAAAATTATTAGTCCCAAGAATGCCTGCAGTTCAGTTTTGTTCCTTGGTTCTGGTGCGTCTTTAATAGCTCTGACCTTTTTTTCGGTCAGGTGTATACCCTCTCCGTCTATCAAATAGCCCAAGAATTCGACGTGATCAGTCATTAAACAGCATTTTTCTTTTTTTACTTTAAGGCCAGACTCTCTGAATTTATTTAGTACGTCTTTAAGTCTTTTTTTAAGTTGGGTCGCATCTTTGGCTGAAATTAGGACATCGTCGAAGTATGGTACGACTCCTTTTATACCATTTAACAGGCATTCCATGAGGCTCTAGAAAACGCCTGGGGCTACACTCACTCCCAATTGGAGTCTGTTGCATTTGAATGCCCCTTTGTGAGTCACTATTGTTTGTGCTTCAGCCGTTAAAGGAGCTGTTGGTACGCTTGTGCTAGGTCTAGTTTCGCGAAAACTTTTCCTCCCCCAAGGGAGTGTAATAAGTGTTGTACGACTGGCACTGGGTATGCGCTTTGTTGCAACGCATGGTTCAGGGTAGCCTTGTAGTCGCCACAGATTCGAACCGACCCGTCTGGTTTAATTGGCGTTACAATTGGTGTTTCCCATTTGGCATGGTCTACAGGCTCTAAGACCCCTTGATTTATCAATTTATCTAGTTGTTCCTCTATTTTTGCTTTTAGAGCAAAAGGAACTCGTCTGGCCTTTAGTCTTCTAGGGGCTACTTGGGGGTCTAGACTAAAAGAAATTGGGGTCCCCTGATACCTGCCTAGGGAGCCATCGAAAACGTCCTGGAATTCTTGGATGAGGTCTTCTTCCAGTCGGTTGCGGCCACCCGGTCTACTCCAGTCATCCCAATGCCCAATGGTGCGAACCATTCGATGCCCAGGAGGCTTGGTCGGTCTCGGTCGACTATCGTCAATGGTAGTACAGCGACATGTTGCTTGTAGGCAATTCGGAAATGTCCCAGGCCTACTATAGGAATTTGGTTTCCTTGGTAGTCCTTGAGGGTTAATTTTTGTCTCTGGAGTTCCTTGATTTTGATGTCTGGAACCAGTTTTTTGATGGTGTCCCATGACACCATTGATAGGAAAGATCCAGAGTCAACCTCCATCTCGCAGGGGTTGTCTTCAATTTTTACAATTATTTTTACCTTCTTCCCGCTTTCCGTCTGAGCGCTTCCGATAGTGAAAGTCTGGTATGCTTTCTCTCGGTTAGTGGCTTGCTTGTTTCACTGCCACTTTCTCTAGGGTTGTCTTGGCTCAGCTTTTGCTAGGGAGTTGCTGCGTCTTTTTGGGCTGTAATTTTTTTTGTTCCTGCAGACTTTCTCGATATGCCCCCTTTTCTTGCACGCTCTGCAAATGGCATCGAGGAATCTGCAATCGGCTCGAGGATGGTTTCCCCCGCAGCCAGCGCATTCCTGCCAATTTCTGTTTTCGCGCCCTTTCTTGTTGGCGTATAGGCGGTGGACTTCGTCGTCTTCCTCCCCAGATTCTGACGTCTCGTCGAATTCTTCGTAGTGCGTGGTGATGGGAGATTGTTTCTTCCCACTAGCCGGGCTTGTTTTGTCATTGTTCACGTTCATTTGTTTCATTTTGACTGCTGATTTTTTCGCGGCTTCAGCGGCCGTGACTTCTGCGATAGCTTTGGCTACTGTTATATTGGGTTTATTCAGCAGTTTGCTCTGTATGTTAGAGTCTCTTAAACCCAAAATTACTCGATCCCGCATCGCTTCATCTAAGTTCAGAAACTCGCACGCTCCCCCTATTTGTCGGAGGGCTGCCACAAAATCAGCGATGGTTTCGCCTTCTTTCTGGTCTCTCAGATAAAACTCGTGCCGCTTGATTAGATTTGACACCACCGGTGCATAGTGGGCCTTTAGTGTTCTTTGGAGCTCTGTCCAAGTCAATTGTTTCACATATCGGGGCTTCACCAAAGTCTTGGCCATTTTGAAGACGGAGGGCCCACAGTGTGTCAAGAAAACAGCTCTCTTACGCTGGTCTGAGATTTCCTCCATTTCATTGCTCTCCAGATACATCTGGAAACGGTCTACATAGGATTCCCAATCTTCTTCATTGGGATTGAAGGGTGCGGGCGGCGCGTTGTTTCCAGCCATTGTTTTTGTCTGGTTTTTTTTTTTTAATCTGTCGCCGCGTGCTCAGTCTCGCGTTTAGGACGATCCCATCCTCGTCGCCAGTGTTCCGTCCGGAAAAACGTGAGGTAGACCGGGTTCCAACAACAAGGTCTTTATTAAGTAACACAGTTGGGAAAACAGAACATTGGCTCAGGCTGCGGCAGCCTTTTATATGTTTTTCTCTGCCGGCTTGTAGCCAATGACAGGTATTTGATATTTGCCGCCTTTTTAGCAGCTATGTGGATTGGTTCCTATTGAACCAATCCCCATTCGAGTTCTTTAGCCAATCAGAATTCAGTCTTTAGGAGTCTACTATTTTTATACAGAACAGTCATAAATATGAGTCAGTTGCCAAGCATGTGAATTTTGATCATGTGATCATGGGGATGCTGCAAAGGTCATTGTAAACTCATAAAACATTTTGTATACACGTTTTATAGTTGACAACAGAAAGAAGGGGGGAGTTTCAAAGAGCAGGTGGCAGTGTGGAATTGAAAGTACATTCCATTCATATTTTCTTCAAACACTAATTTGATAACTGAAGCTTCTGCCGCAAAAAAATCTAATTGGAGAGCATGATTGATGACTCTTGGCTGTGGATGTTTTTCGTGGGATGATACACCCAGAGGGGTGAGGGGAAAAGCAGGATCAAGGGTGACAGTGAGTTACATGTTTCAGAGTTGGCCATGCCCAGGTAAATGCCGGATATAGAACTTAAAATAAATAGTTTTGGGAGTGTGGCTCGAGGCTCATGATTTAATTGGAGTAATTGCCAGAATCCTGACAGTCGTAAGTGTGGAAAAACAGTCATAAGTCCCTTTTTTCAGTGCCGTTGAAACTTCTAATTGTCACTAAATGACGTTGTTGTCAAGTTATTAACAGGGTTGTGAAGTGAATCCGGCTTGCCCATTGAGTTTGCTTATCAGAAGGTCCCAAAGGCTGATCACATGATACCCTTATTGCAACCCTCATAAATACATGCCAGTGGCCAAGCATCCAAATTTTAACCAAGGAGTGAAAAGAGGGTGACAGCAAGAGTGAAAAATGCTTCTAAGTCACTTTTTTTCAGTGCCATTAAACGAACGTGTAATGTATGGAACTTGGTAGGCTCCAAGTTCCCTATTCTGATTGGCCAAAAAGGTTGTTCTCAGATTGGCCATTAGAGAACCAATCCGATTGGCCCGCCTGATGGCAGGAACATTTAAAGTGGTGTCATTGGCCACAAGCCGCGAGCAAGCCACTATAAAAAGGGCTGCCGCGGCTTGGGCTCTTGTTACGTTAACATTGCTTTATTGAGTTAAATAAAAGAGTTGTTGTTGGAACCCAGTCTCGCCAACTTATTTCCGGATGGAAAACTGGCGACGAAGGTGGGATCGTCATAGAAGAGCGAGACCGAAGCACACGGCGATCTGAACCGAGCAAGAGAGATGGCCGGTAACAACGCGCCGCCCGCACCATTCAACCCTGATGAGGAGGATTGGGAGTTGTATAACAATCCCTTTCTTATGTTTTTAGAAAGCAATGAGCTACAGGAAATATCTGACCAAAGATAGAGGGCTGTCTTCCTTACACACTGCGGTCCAGCCGTCTTTACAATGGCAAAGGCACTAGCCAAACCAAGAGACGTCAAACAGATGACTTGGCCCGAGCTGAACAGAATGCTCCGAGCAGATTACGCACCTGTGGTCTCCACCTTGATAAAAAGACACGAGTTCTACAAGAGAGACCAAAAAGAAGATGAAACCGTTGGAGATTTTGTAGCCGCCCTGAGACACATCGGAGGAGCCTGCGAGTTTCAGAACATGGAAGAGGCCATGAGGGACCGCATGGTCCTCGGGTTAAAGGTCGCTACACTTCAGAGTAAGCTGCTGAATAGACCAAACATAACCATAGCTGAGGCTATTGCAGAAGCCATCGCCGCTGAAGCAGCAAAGAAATCTGCAGCCACCATGCACCAGATGAATTGGAATCCAGACCCGCCAAACCAAACCAGAGAGAAGAAGGCAGAGGGAAGCAAGAAACAGCCCACAGCGACCGCCCACTACGAAGATCTCGAATCCCAGAGTGACGCTGAGGACGAAAATGAAGATGTCCATAGACTTCAATCAGACAAGAAATGGCGGGAAAAGAGAAGAAACAGGTGGGAGTTTCAGTGTGCTGGATGCAGAGGCAACCACCCATGATCTGAATGCAGGTTCCTAGATGCAATCTGTAGGGCTTGTAACAAACGGGGACACATCAAAAGGGTCTGCCGAAACAAAAAAAGCTATAGTCCTAAAAGACGTGGCAGCACCCCCCCCCCAGACATTAAGAGAGACAAGCCAGAAGCAGATGGAACCGAAGCAAAAGAACCAGCGAAAGAAAGGAAACGCACCAGACGATAACCATTGGAAATGCCAGGGTAGCAAACGGAAAAAAAATCCGGATAGAGGTGAACATCGAGGGGAAGCCCTGTGAGATGGAAGTTGACTCCGGGGTCCTTTTTATCTATGGTATCCTGGAATACCATCCGGCACCGGATACCGGACATCAAACAAAAAGAACTACAAAAACAAAGACTAATTTTAAAAGACTACCAAGGGAATCGAATTCCGGTATTGGGCCTTGGACATTTCCTCATCGAATTTAAAAATCATGCCGAAATCTTGCCTCTGACCATCATCAACTGCGATTGCCCTAGCCTGCTAGGAATCGAATGGTTCGCGCCTCTGGGAATCGGGATGACCGGGATCAACAGCATTGCTGCAGCCAACTGGGAAGAGAGCCTGTTACAAGAATTCCAAGATGTTTTTGACGGGACCCTAGGCAAGTACAAGGGGACCCCAATTTCATTTAGCCTAGATCCAAAAATAGCCCTCATCCGGTTAAAAGCCAGACGCGTCCCTTTTGCCTTAAAACCAAAAATTGATGAACAATTAAACAAATTAATAGCACAAGGGGTGTTAAAGCCAATCGACCATGCCAGGTGGGAAACACCCATCATGACTCCCGTAAAACCAGATGGGTCAGTGCGCATCTGCAGAGACTATAAGGCAACCCTAAATCATGCGCTCCAACAAAGCGCATACCCAGTACCAATAGTGCAACACTTATTGCACTCCCTAGGGGGAGTAAAAAAGTTTGCGAAGCTTGATCTCGCACAAGCATACCAACAGCTACCCGTTGACTCCACTACCGCAGAGGCACAGACTATTATGACACATAGAGGGGCATTCAAGTGTAACCGTCTCCAGTTCAGCGTTAGCGTTGCCCCAGACATGTTCCAAAGCCTCATAGAGCACCTGTTAAACGGAATCAAGGAAGTCGTTCCTTATTTTGATGATGTTCTGGTGTCAGCAAAAAACGCTAACTGACTAGAGAGCAGATTAAGAGAAGTCTTAAGAAGATTTAGAGACGCAGGCCTTAAGGTAAAGTGAGAGAAATGTAATTTAGCCACCAACCAAGTCGAGTTTCTAGGCTACCTAATAGATGAACAAGGGATACACCCCACCGAAAAAAGATAAAGGCAATCAAAGATGCACCTAGACCTAGGAACAAAACTGACCTTCAAGCATTCCTAGGTCTCATAAATTTTTACAATGTGTTCCTGCCCCACAAGGCAACCATCGCAGAACCCTTACATCGGTTGTTAGACAAAAAAACTATCTGGAAATGGGGCCACCGGGAACAAGCAGCATTTCAAGGTATCAAAGACCTATTAACATCTAACACCATTTTAATCCAGTATAGCAACACCCTGCCTTTGACGGTCACCTGTGATGCATCGCCTTTTGGAATCGGCGCCATCCTGAGCCACAAGCTACCAGACGGCAGAGAGGCACCGGTTACTTTCTATTCGAAAACGCTTTCCAGATCAGAAGGAAATTACAGCCAACTCGACCGAGAAGCCCTCGCAATCATCGCTGGAGTCAAAAGATTCCATGAGTACTTTTACGGCAGAACTTTTTCAATCATCACTGATCACAAACCCCTGCTAGGGATCCTAGCAGGAAACAAGCCAACCCCAAACATTCTGTCACTTAGAATGACGAGGTGGTCTGAATTCCTTGCTGCCGACACCTACACGCTGATCCACCGCCCAGGAAAGACCATCACCCATGCCGACACCCTGAGCCGTTCCCCGCTGCCCATCACAGAAGAGGACCCAGCTCCCACCGTCTCCACACTCCAACTTGAGGCCTGGCCGAACCTATTGCTATCCGCAGCGGACGTCGTGAGACCTACCACCAAAGACCCTTTGACAGCTCGCATCCTGCATTGGGTAGGTAAGGGCTGGCTGGAAGAGCACAAAGATGAGACTTTTCAACCATTTTGCACCCGACAGACTGAACTGTCGATCGAGAAGGGTTGTATTTTGTAGGGTGACAGGGTGGTGATACCACACAGACTCCAGGAAGATGTTTTGTGCATGTTGCACGAGGGGCACCCAGGGATAGTTAAGATGAATGCCCTGGCCAGGAGTTATGTCTGGTGGCCAGGGCTGGACAAGGACATTGAACGTTGGGTGGCAACATGCCACGACTGTCAAAAATCGAGGCCAATCTCCCCACAGACACCAGTTAGGGAATAGGAAACTCCCCGGGGCCCATGGTCTAGACTACATATTGACTTTGCTGGGCCGACGAAAGGCAACACCTTTTTAATAGTTTTGGATGCCTACTTGAACTGGTTAGAAGTAATACTCATGGCTTCTACAACCACCGAGGCAGTGATGAAACAATCAGACAAACCTTTCACCATGCATGGACTGCCTGATGTATTGGTGTCAGACAATGGGCCCCAGTTTACTGTGTTGGCATTCGAGCAGTACTTAGCTGCCCAGGGCATCCGACATGCTTTCACCACACTGGCCCATCCAGCTGCAACCGGCAGGGCTGAATGCATGGTTCGGTACACAAAGGAGGGCCTGGATAGAATGGACAAGGGGGACGTGCAAGAAAAGCTAAACTGACTATTAAACTGACTACAGCATATTACTCCTAGCAGCACAACCAACAAAAGCCGAGCAGAACTCCTAATGGATAAGAAATTGCGTTCCTACCTTGACAGTCTGCACCCCACTTATAACTGGGATAAACCCCCTGACTCCTCCAGCAAATACCGTGCATTTGAAATAGGCGACCTGGTCTATGCCAAAAATCTTACCGGGGACCTGTTATGGCTTCCAGCCATGATCACCCAGATCACAGGCCTCTGGTCTTACCGACTACTCCTAGACAACGGAAGAGAATGGAAGCAGCACATCGACCAGCTTTGTTCTCGCACCCTCAAACGTAATAACACACCAGCGCCAAAAATAAATATTGACCAAAAAATAACCGAGGAGGGGGGGGAAATACAAAATAATAAAAAAGGGAAAGACGAACCTCCCATAACAAGGCAACAAACACTACACAAAGACTCTCAAATAAATCAAAAGGAGCACTCACAGTTAGAGGAACCCCAAAAGAGAAGTCCGGGAGCAGGAGAACGAAGCCAGGCCTTCCTGGAAGGAAACAGCCAGGCCAGCTCGACCAACCCGGACAATCCAGGAGGGAGCGGCAGAGCCATCTCTACCAGCCCGAGAGACTCAGGCAGGAGCAGCAAGGCTGACTCACCCTTCCAGGAGGTTCCATGGAGAAAACACAGAGAAACAGCGATCCCGTCCGAACCGCTTGAAGACCACGCCAAGACTGAGCTGCGTGGGTCAACCAGGACTCGAAAAAGCCCCACCTACCTGCGTGATTACGTGACGCACATTGGACTGAACCAAGGGGGGAGGGGTGGTATGTATGGAACTTGGTAGGCTCCAAGTTCCCTATTCTGATTGGCCGAAAAGGCCGTTCTCAGATTGGACATTAGGGAACCAATCTGATTGGCCCGCCTGATGGTGGGAACATTTAAAGTGGTGTCATTGGCCACAAGCTGCGAGCAAGCCGCTATAAAAACGGCTGCCATTGCTTTACTGTTTTTTACAAAAAAAACATTACCATTGCTTTACTGACTTAGATAAAAGAGTTGTTGTTGGAACCCGGTCTCGCACAACTTATTTCCGGACGGAACAGAACGTAGGTCATTAAACAAATGGTTGCAAGTTGAGGCCTACCTGTAATTCAGCCTCAAAGATTCAGCGCTTCTCTTTGGAGAGGCACCTGCACTGCCGCATCGTTCCCCGGCTTAGTTCTTCGCCTCTTTCCCCAGAGCAGCTCCTGGCGTGGCCAACTCATCCACAACGCAGACTGCCTTTGCTCTGCTTTCTTCGAAGGAGAGCCGTGCTCCTTCAGCCAGGCAGAGAAACGAGGCTGGGCCTGAGGGAAAGGGCGACTGACCTTCCCCCAGGCAAAAGTTGCCTAGCCACATCTCCCCTGCACGCACTTCCCTGTGGATGCCTGTGCGCCCTGGATAGGCGCGCCTACCAACTCGAGCGGTCTCCGGCCTCACCCTTTTGGGGCTTCGGTGTAGTAAAGTCGGCCAGGGCGGATGGCTCCCCCAAGGGCGCATTTCCAGAGTCCGACGTTCCAGGAGTGCCTGGGAAACCTCACCCTTGTGCAGTTTGTTTGTTTGTTTGTTTTGCAGCTTTGGGGGGGACTAGATCAGGGGTCCCCAACCACCGGGCCCCGGACCGGTATCGGTCCATGGATCATTTTGTACTGGGCCGCAAAGAATGAATAATCGTGATTAAAATATATATTTTATATTAGCTAAAGCTAAGAAGCCCTTTACTATTGGGGAAGAATTGATTTTGCTGGTCCTTGAAAAAGTGTTTCTGCGCGAAACTGGTCCCTGTACAAAAAAGGTTGGGGACCACTAGATGACCTATAAGATCCCTTCCAACTCTGTTAATCTGTATCTGCTTCACTGTTTAGAGAGTTCTCTCTCTCTCTCTCTCTCTCTCTCTCTCTCTCTCTCTCTCTCTCTCACACACACACACACACACACACACACACACACAGTTTGGATTTGGGTGGAGGGAGAGGGCAATTCAAGAATTTCAGCTTCAGCAAAAGGAAGGAGACAAATCTGATTAATAAAACAAACAGAGCTTTCCTTTGCATTTATTTAACCAGCACATCAGCTGGCACTGATGATGTTACCTAGTTAGGATAATGAAATGCCTGCAAGAAAACAAGCAAGCTCAGAAAGCACAAAAGACTCCTCATCTATTTATTGGTTTGTTTGCTTGTTTATTTGGAAATTTTATATTGTCACCTACTCGCTCACAGGCGACTCAAGGCAGCTTACAGGAAATAAAAGCACACAATCTACAAGAAATAAAAATAATAAAAAATAAATATATGTTCTCCTTTCCTCCCCCCAATTTTCTTGTTGAAGCCCTTCTCAACTTACCAATATTCAAATTAATTATGCAGGCTCTTCCATATGTTTGGCCAGTTCTGAAATAGCACTAGCAATAGCTCTTAGAGTTATATATCACTTCACAGTGCTTTACAACCCTCTCTAAGTGGGTTTACAGAGTCAGCATATTGCCCCCCCCCAATCTGGCTCTTCATTTCATCAGCCGGACACAGAAAGAAATTCCTGCTGCCCAGCATCCTTTTAGTCTGAGGAACTTGGGTTTGTGAGGTCATAAGCCATGTTACCAGAGTGCAAATAAACCTATTTTCCAGAGGTCTTAGCCTTGGGAGTCAAAGTTGAGTGAGTCCATCTTTCATCCTCTAACATTCAATTTGACATATTTTGTTCTTAGGCACAGCTGGCCAAACAGGAACTTCAGGTGACAAAGAATAGAATAAAGAAAAAAATAGGAACAGGCATAGGAATAGGAAGAGAGAAGAGAAGAGAAGAGAAGAGAAGAGAAGAGAAGAGAAGAGAAG
>BLBF01000042.1:24373317-24395557 GCA_015471245.1 Laticauda colubrina | reverse complement strand
ATAGAATAGAATAGAATAGAATAGAATAGAATAGAATAGAATAGAATGCAATAAGATAAAGTAGAGTAGAGTAGGGATAGGGATGGGGTAGGGGTAGGGATAGGGATATTGGCCATGTGATTGGACACACAAAGAAAGGAGCAGCAGGTAGAACATGAAATGAGTCCAGGTACGCAGCCCTGAGCAACCTTTGCAAGCATCTGTTGAATCTGGGGCTGACACATGATTCAACTGCTTCAGGATACAAAGGCAGAGTTGTAAATTCTTTCCAGCAGAAAGCTGGAGTTCTTGTACTTATAACCATTCATTCAAAGTTACAATGGCCATGAAAAATGTGACTTAGAATTGGTGCTTGCATTTTCAATTGTTGCATCATTCCTACAGTCATATGGTCAAAAGTTGAGTGCTTGGCAATTAGCGCGTATTTCCAAGGGTTGCCTCACCCCAGGGATGGCCACAGGGCCACATTTCCAATCTTTGCAGCTGCCTTCTGAGAAGCAAAATCAACGGGGAAGCTGGATTCACTTAATGACCTCCTGATTCACTGAACAATTGCAGTGATTCGCTTAATGACTGTGGGGAAAAAGACTAAAAATAAGCATGACTCATTTCACGGCTAACTACCTTGCTTTTCAACAGAAATTCTGATCCCCATTGTGGTTGTAAATCAAACACTACTCATACTAGAAAGCTGCTTGGCAAAGAATCTGGTTATCCTTCTGAATAGAAGTATCAATAAAGGACAATACAGGCAATCCTCGACTTACAACAGTTCACTTAGTGACTACTCAAAGTTACAATGGCATTGAAAAAAGTGACTTATGACAGTTTTTCACACTTATGACTGTCACAGCATCCTCATGGTCACATGATTTACGTTCAGATGCTTGACAACTGACTCATATTTATGACGGTGGCAGTGTCCCGGGATCACGTGATCCACTTTTGCGACATTCTGACAATTAAATTCAACAGGGAAGCCAGATTCACTTAACAGCTACAGGGATTCACTTAACAAATGTGGCAAGAAAAGTTGTAAAATGGGGCAAAACTACCTTAACAAATTTCTCACTTAACAACATAAGTGTTGGGCTCAATTGGGGTTGTAAGTCAAGGACAACCTGTACTGAAATATGCTGTCCCAGCCAGTTTATGGGAATTGGACAGTTACTTCGGAATTATGAGCTGTCCCCTTAAGGGAATGCATCATGGTAAATGTAGTTAAAGGTATCCTGGGAAATGTAGTTCCTGTCCCGTGGCCACATCTGTAATCCTGATTGGTCACTACATTGACCCTTGAGGGGTTGGGGGAGTTTTCTTCATTCTTGCCTGAACTCACAAACTCATGGCAGCTTCTTTCTATCGTTACAAGATGGGTTAGGAGATAACCATCTTTTACTACAAGGCAGATATACAAAGGATTGGTTATTAAAGAAGAACTTCGTCACAAATGTGAGTTATGACGATATCTGATGAACCAATAAATGTTCTTTGTTATGGACGTCTTGTTGAGTTATCTATCTGCATCTATACAGTTTATAAATCCACCTCTGTGCAGAAAGTAGAAAACTGACACTAAGTAACATCCTCAACTCTAATGATGTTACCTAGTTTGGATAATGAAACAATTGCGAAAAAACAACCAAGGTTAGAGACCACCAAGGACCCCACATAGAAATATACCAAGACTAGCCCAATACCTGTGCTTTGTTATGAAACTATGTGGTCGGGCTTGGTTTTGGAGGAGGAAAATAAGGGGGGGAAAAATTCTGCCTCTGCCTACCAGCATCCATCAGTACTCAGCTGGCTAGTGTCCTGTCAGTGTGTGAGAGAGTTGAGGACTGTTTGGAAACTGAAACAGTATTTGCAGTGTGAGCAAGGAGACAGCAAGGAGCCTGGCCGTGGCTTAGCTTAACTGTTCTGTACTAAAACTGCTTGCTGCTGTGAAACTAAAACTGAACCTGGAACTCCTCTCCTCTGCTTGTGTTTTGGATTTGGAACAGATTTCTGTTCAGGTGGGGAGGCAGAGTAGAACTCCTTAGCATCAGAAGAGCGTGTTAATAATAATATAGGAAATACTAATGCTCTGGTGATGGTCATTTCAAAAAATCCTTTTTTAGTGAGCACCTAGAAGCCAAGAGGAAGATACGTGCCAAATATCAAGTTTGTAGTCTTTATGATTCTGGAGATTTTGTGATGATGCTTGAGTGGTATTTCGCTTTTATAGATATAGAAGATTACTTTTAGTGACTGGGAGTAAATAGGATGCCAGGGAAACTTTTACTGTTGAAGCAAGAAATGTGAACTGAAGTGCTTAAGTACCAGAATTCATGTTGAGTTAAAGACAACTGCAGGACAACTTTAGGGAACAATAAATCGATGGAGAAGTAGGTGTGTTTATCGGTGTGTGATGCCACAATATTTATTTCCAATTCCCGTTGAGATTTCAAAATGTTTTGGATTATTGCGCGGGGACCAAACTCCAGCTGGTGCCAAATCTAGTGTGGAAGTATTTGAACTCTTGAGCCCCTTTTCCTCCCCCGGGTGTGTTTAAAAAGTAGATGCGGTGAAAAGCCCATTCAGTTGGCCTGTCCTGGGATGCCAATTGAAAACAAGGGCTAATCTCCAGTCTGTGAGCAGAGGCATCGGGGGGGGGGGGGGTTGGCTGCATACGCGAGAGAGCCAAGAAGACTTCTTTGCACCACAGCCCTGAAGTCCAGCTAAATCTTTAAGTCGCTTGTAAGATCTCTTTGCATTTTATACTATATTAGGGATCTTGTATGGCTGGCTGCTCTTTCGCTGGGTGGTCTGCAGACAGAGTTAAAGCTGGATTAACTCCGTTGATGGCTGGGCTTTGTATGTGGCCACCCAGCCAAAAGAGAAGAAGCTGCAACCCTACTATTCTCCCTCAGTCTCCCCCTTGAAATGTCTTGGAAACTGTCTCCCTCCCGTCGCTAACCTCCTCCTTCCATGGTTCTGAAGATCCTGTGATGCTCGACCTTTAAGAAATGTGGCCTAAAGCTTGGGAAATTGAGGCTCAAAGAATCCATGATTTACAGATTAACAGAGTTGGAAGGGACCTTGTATGTCATCTAGACCAAGTCCCCCACCCCGCCCAAGCAGGAGAACCTACACCATTTCTGACAGAGGAGAGTCCAATTTTTTCTTGAAGGTCTCAAGTGATGAACCTTCCACAATTTCTGCAGGCAACTTCTGTTCTGTTGATTGATTGTTCTCATGGACAGAAAATTTATCCTTATTTCTAGGTTGAATCTCTCCCTGATCAGTTTCCATCCATTCTTTGTCTGGCCTTCAGGCAGGGGTGGGATTCTACCAGTTTGCACCTATTTGCCAGAACCGGTTGTTAACATCCTAAGCAGTTTGGAGAACCGGTTGTTAGAAGAAATTAGTGGCCTAATCCTGTAAGGAAGGCAGGAAGGAAACATTCTGGTGTTGCTTACAGAAACTGCCTCTCCATTAACCCTTTTACATTCTTGGCAGGACTAGACTTCCTGTCTCAGGAACTTCTCTGGAATTTTTTTCCCCTCCTTTGTGTGGAATTTGAAATTCAACTTTGAAATTCAAAGTTACAATGGCACTGAAAAAAGTGACTTATGACCATTTTCACACTTACAATTGTTGCAGCATCCACACAGTCATGAGAGGCCAGGCAAGGAGATGTGTGCCTTGATGTGAGTGATTTTGAATTGGCCACGCCCAGCCAATAATATGACCACCAAGCCACACACACCAACTAAGCCACATCCACAGAACCGGTTGTTAACAAAAATGAATCCCACCCCTGCCTTCTGGTCCCCTGGAAAATAGCTTGACCCCTATGATGTATTTTATAAGATCAGACCAAGCCTTTAGAGTCACAGCTGGTCAGCGAGACCTCTGAAATGTATTATTTAATCTCTTCAGATTAAATTATAAGGGAAGACAATTGACCAGTGGAATAGATTGTCTTCTGATTTTGTGGGTGCTTCAACACTGGAGGTTTTTAAGAAGAGACTGGACAGTTGCTTGTTTGAAATGGTATAGGACAGTGGTGGCTAACCTTTTTCGGCTCTCATGCTGATAATTGTGCTCGTGCTCGCTCACATCCAGCACCCAAAAGGCAATGCATGCTGAACCCCCCCGTGTCCCCTGCACATGGGAGCCCCCTCACACACCATGCATCTCTGCGCATGCATGCATGATTGCCTCATGCACCGTGTGTCTGTGCATGTATGCGCAATTCTCAGGGGTGGCATCTGACAGGGTTAACTACCAGTTTGGTGATTTACGAGGTTCGGTGATTTACAATGTGCTTCCCTGCATGGTGCTGGTGCGCACCTGTAAATCGTCACCAGCATGCTGTGTGCAGAAGAAGCAGCCTTTCAAAAAGCCCTTTTTTCTTGCTTTTTTAACTGCAGCTTTGCCTCGCATGGCAGCTGAAGTTGAAAAAATCAGGAAATAAAGGTCAGGTGACAGCCCAGGTGGGTGGATGGGCAAAAACATCAGCAGACATAAAACCGGTTCTATGTCTGCTGCTCTTCAGAGCTACCGGTTCTACAGAGGTGGACAGATCCGATAGAAACCCACCCCTGGCAATTCCCCCTCATGTGTCACATGTCTCTGTGCATGCGCATGCAATCCCACCTTGCGTGCAACGTGCCTGTGCATGCACACGTGATTTTTCCCTCAAGTGCAGTCCGTCTGTGTATGCAAGCGCAATCCCCTCATGCGCAGCACATCTCTGCAGATGCACGCATGTCTCCTGCACATAGACCGTCCACCCCCTGTGGGTGTGCACCAGATACTTGACAGTCAGATGGCGGGTGGTGGCATGCATGCACATGTGCAATGAGGCTCTTCTGCGACCTCTCGTGTGCCGGGGAAAATGGCTCTGTGTGCAACTTCTAGTATAGAATCTCCTGCATGAGCAGGAGGCTGGACTAGAAGACCTCCAAGATCCCTTCCAGCACTATTCTGATTCAGCTGATATTCAGGCAGGTAGCCTGCCCAAACCATAGAGGCTCCATATAGTTCCACTGTAGTTGCTGTCTTTTTTTTTTTTTAAGGAACGCAGTACACTTACGACCCCAGTTGACCCGAAAATTTATGTTGCTAAGTGAAACAGTTGTCAAATGAATTTCGCCCTGTTTTACCACCTTTCTTGCCACAGTTGTTAAGTGAGTCGCTACAGTGCGAAATAAGTAACACAGCTGTTACGTGAATTTGGCTTCCCCTTTGATTTTGCTTGTCAGAAGGTGGCAAAAGGGGATTGCATGACCCTGGGACACAGCAACAGTCATAAATATGAGTCAGTTGCTAAGCACCTGAATTTTGATCAAGGACTGATCGTAAGTCCCTTTTTTTCAGTGCCGTTCAGGGGTGGGTTTCTATCGGTTCTGTCCACCTCCGTAGAACCGGTAGCTCTGAAGAGCAGCAGACATAGAACCGGTTCTATGTCTGCTGATGTTTTTGCCCACCCACCCACCTGGGCTCTTACCTGACTTTTATTTCCTGATTTTTTCAACTTCAGCTGCCGTGCGAGGCACAGCTGCAGTGAAAAAAGCTGGAAAAAGGGGCTTTTTGAAAGGCTGCTTCTCTGCACGCAGCGTGCTGATGACGATTTACAGGCACACGCAGGCAGCACGCAGGGAAGCACATCGTCAATCACCGAACGTTGTAAATGACTGAACCAGTAGTTAACCCTGTCGGATCCCACCCCTGGTGCCGTTGTAACTTTGAACGGTTGCTAAAGAAGTGATTGTAAGTCCAGGACCATCTGTAATAAAGTAGGGGTTAAGCAGGGGGTGGGATTCTACCACTTCAGACCGGTGCGAGCGAACTGGTTGTTAAATTTACATCTGGTTCACCAAACCGGTAGTTGAACCAACCGGCTGGCCCCTCTCGCCCCTCCCCTCCCAGGAGTCTCCACATGGCCTGTTTTGGATGCAGGTAAATGCAGGGTCTGCACAGAGGCTCTGGGAGGGCGAAAAATGGGCCGAACCAGAAGTTCCAGAAGTCTGGAAATGGGCCTGTTTCCGGCTTCCAGAGGCCCTCTGGAGCCCTGGGGAGGCTGTTTTTGCCCTCCCAGAGGCCTGAGGGAAGCCTCCGGACTCTGGGGAAGGCAAGAAAGGGCCCTCCCAGAAGTTCCAGTAGGCCACACCCACCATGGCCACGCCCACCCAGCAACCAGACAGACAACTGGTTGCTGGGTTTTTTGAATCCCATCCCTGGTGTTAAGTAAAACTCCCAGCTATTTTAAACAGGACTCTATATATCAGGATGGACACCAAAGGTTTATGTGGACTGGCAATCTATCATTGAATTAAAGTAACTGGAGAGGAATGATACCAAATTGCTGCCATTTTCCTGGTCTCCATTTGAGCTGTGAGAACAGATGGGTAAAAAAAAATTGAAATCCAACACAATCCTTTAGCAAAAATTACCATTTGGTTTCCACAAATGGTTATTGTCAATTGCCAGTCATTTAAGAAATAAGCAATGTCCTGCAGATCTCTCTGAGCTACTTTTCTTCTGATTTATAAATAATCACAAAACAAGATTTTTAAAAAAATCTCAATCTCTTTTTTATTTGTTTGTTTCGGTGTCTGGTGCAAAGAACATTGTTTTCCTATTTCCATCTGGCTTGTTCCACCAACTTTTTTTTTTTCTTTTTAAAGAGTTAAACAATAAAATTAGCAACTTCAACTGGAATGTTTCAGTGCTCAAAGTAAAAAAAGAAAAGGGTTTTCACAATCCTTTAAATAAAAAGCACACTTCAAGAGGTGAAATTATACTGGACTAGCTCTGTACACGTGTTTCGCTATGAAACTATGTGGTTGGGCTTAAGTTTTTTGAGAGGAAAATAAGGTGAAAAAATTCTGCCTGTGGCTACCAGCATCCATCGGTATTCATCTGGCTAGCATCCTGTCAGTATGTGAGAGAGTTGAGGGCTGTTTGGAAACTGAAACAGTATTTGCTGTTTGAGCAAGAAGGAGACAGCAAGGAGTCTGGGCATGGCTTAGCTCAACCATTCTGTACTTTCTTCTTCTTCTCTCGTGTCGCTACACTTTTCCCAGCCACTGTAGAACACTGTTGGTGTAGGTTGGTGTAGCGTGGTAGAAGGATTCGCAGGTAAACAGATACCTGACAGGGGCCGCGACGTGAACGCTCCTTCTATGGCCCCCATTCTGTACTAAAGCTGCTTGGTGCTGTGAAACTAAAACTGAAATTCCTCTGCTTGTGTTTTGCATTTGGAACAGATTTCTTTTCAGGTGGGGAGGCAGAGTAGAACTCCTTAGCATCAGAGCGTGTTAATAATAATATAGGAAATACTAATGCTCTGATGGTCATTTCAAAAAAATCCTTTCATAGTGAGCACCTAGAAGCCAAGAGGAAGATATGTGCCAAATTTCAAGTTTGTAGGATTTGCAGCTCTGGATATTTTGTGATGATGCTTGAGTGGTTATTTCCTAGGATGATTTCCCCAAATGTCAGTCCCATCAAATTCAAGAAATGTTGCCATCTAGCTGGCCCTAGGAAAGGTGTTTTCTCTGTGGTAGCCCTGCCCTGTGAACCCCCTTTCCTTTGAGATCCAGCAGGTCCTGCCAGAAGGCTGTAAAATGACAATCTTTTCCTCCAAATGTTGGGATACAGTGAAGCCAGAGTTGGAAAGACACAAGTAGTCCTTGTTTAATGACCACAATTGGGACCTTTAACCCTTACAAACTGACACTCAAAGAAAGGAAGTGAAAAGCAAAAATAAATTAAAGAGTAACCAAGATGATTAGGAGTCTGGAGAGCAATAGCATTTAGACTTATATACTGTTGGAAGAAATATCCTTCTGGGTTCTGTTCCAAGTGGGGAAAAGGACCCTGGAAACATGGAGGCTGTTTGGAAAGATGGTTTAATGGTGGACAGGACCACATGCCCTGGATGAAGAAAGAAGGAAAAGGGCTGAGATGCTGAGAGACCCTTGGTCATATACCCTCTGTTGGGCCCCACCTCAGTGTTTCCTGTTCCTGTGTAAGAAATGCATCCCATTGGCTGTCACACTCCCAGGGGCGGGGTCTTAGCTAACTTTGTAGGCTTTGTCTGGACCACATAGCTTCACCTGAGTATTGGCTGATACAATCTTCCCAGGCCAAGTGGTGAGATGGGTAGAGGCCTTTGTTATGTAGAATACGGTGGCCTAGTCCTTAATGGCCCATTAGCAAAGTTGGGGGGGGGGGGTGAGTTTCTGCCTCTCCCAGTTTCTACTTTACTCTTTTTAGGGGAAATATTCTGCTTTTTTAATATTTCCTAGGATATTTCAATTTTGTAGGAGAGGGGTGGGTGCTAACTTCCTACAGTACCTTGAGCCTGATGAGATTTGAACTGCAGTCAGCCTGCAGTACTGCGCTCTAACCACTGTGCCACTGTGACTCATTTGAAAAATGGTTGCAAGAATTGGATACGTTTAGTTTAATGAAAAGAAGGACTAAGGGAGACATAATAGCAGTCTTCCAATGTCTCAGGGGCTGCCCCAAAGAAGAGGGAGTCAAGCTATTCTCCAAAGCTCCTGAGGGCAGGGCAAGGAGCAATGGGTGGAAACTAATCAAGGAGGGAAACAACTTACAGATAAGGAGAAATTTCCTGGCAAATCAATTAATCATGGAACAGCTTGGCTTCAGAAGCTGTGAGTGCTCCAACATTGGAGGTTTTAAAGAAGAGATTGGACAACCATTTGCCTGAAATTGTATCGGCCTCTTGCTTATGCAGAGGGTTGGACTAGAAGACCTCCAAGGTCCCTTCCAACTATTAATTCCCACCCCCCCGCAAAGCAGTGACAAGATGTTTCTGCTATCCTTAGTGCAGTGTTCATCAACCTTGGCCACTTTAAGAGGAATGGACCAGGATGGCTGGGAAATTCTGGGAGTTGCTAACAATTAAAAACACTATACTGGATTCCAGATTAAATTTGAAAAAAAAAACAAACATAATTGCAGTGTTAACATAACGTGCTCGATTCCCCCACTCAAATAAACCCTATCATGGTTTAACCTGATGGGCTGGTTTACATCACATGGTGGCACCCTGGCTCAGCTCCCAACATGCTGCCTAAAAACCCCCTCACTCAATTTTAACTTGGTTTAGTGCTTGGCGCAAAGTTCGCTAGTGCTGCATTAAATGCTCCAAAGGCAGAAAACAGAAAGAGAGCCAGTACAACATGCTGCCTTGCTGGTTTGTCTCCTTGATGGAGAAATTGAGACCTCCGATTCAGTTGATTGCTTTCAACCTCCCGTGTCCATCTTCACCACAAAAACAATGGCAGAAGCACTTGGAAATATGCTTCCAGAAAGAAGGTATCAGCAACGAAATCCTAGAGAGAGATTTGCAGGGCCATTCTCTTGCATCTCTGACTTGTAACCTGTGGATGACAAAAGAGAAGATTTAGTGGCTCTCCCGTAGACCATAATGGTACAGGGGGAGCATCATTTCTAAATGCTGTGGCATAATCATAGGCTAATCCATGCCAGCACTGATACTCGATTATTAGGCCAAAGGTGGACTCCCTTAGCTTCTCTTGTGAGGCAGATTGGCAGCAAAACTGGGAAAGGAGCAAGATTTGCTGAGACGAACAAAACAGCATGCGGTATAATTTACTGTTGCTTATTGTAACTGTCATCGTAACAGAGATTGGTCCTTGTGGGTTGTTGTTTGTGCTTCCTGTGGATTTGGGCAGTTGACACCTTGGGTGGGAAGGACACAGCCTGCTCTTCTAATTGTTGTGGCTGGCCCTGATCAAGGAGGAAAGGATTGAGGACAAAGATAGATGTCACATTGGAACTGGAGCCTCAGATGCTGGGGACATACACAGTGATCGCAATGGTTTTCAACCTTGGCATTTGTTGGACTCCAACTCCCAGAATTCCCTAGCCAACTTCGCTGGCTGGGGGATTCTGGGAATCGACATCCATGCACCTTAACGTTGCCTAGGTTGGGAAACCCTGCCATACTGGGCAGCAGTGAATTCTGAAGCTAAACTAGCTCAATATCCATTTTTACCCTTCTACCAAACACAGTACACAGTACACAACATTATCTGCTACAATGTCCTACCAGTCAATGACTACTTCAGCTTCAACCACAACAATACAAGAGCACACAACAGATATGTAATAACTCATTGTATATAACTCAATGTAAACCACTTCAAACTCGGTTGCAGAAAGTACGACTTCAGCCACAGAGTGGTCAGTGCCTGGAATGCACTACCTGACTCTGTAGTTACATCCTCTAATCCCCACTCCTTTAACCTCAAACTAACCACCATTGACCTCACCCCATTCCTAAGAGGTCTGTAAGGGGCGTGCATAAGTGCGCCATCGTGCCTCCCGTCCCTGTCCTATTGTCCCCATTTAATTGTACCTATTTTCTGTATTCTTACTCCTGTTTATACTTATACCTATTATTTTGTAAGCGACTGACAAATCAAATAAATTAAAAAAAATAATAGTTTCAGGGCGCACACAATTGGACAAGACCAAAGAAGCAGGAGTAGACAGATTTCTGGGATAAAGAACAACTTTGTGAAACTTTAGCAGGAATGTTCTTGTGAGCTAATCCAAACAGAATTTCTCTGAAATGCTACTTTCCAGGTTTCTTCCCATCTGCATAAAGTTGCAATTTATGAGATAAGCAGTCAAAATGGCAGCTGTGGCCATGTGATTAAAGCCCCACCCCCTTTTTTATAATGCACGCAAAAGGAGCGGGCTTTCTTCAGTGACATGGGCATTGCCTCCATCTTGACTTTTTTGACACACTCTCTTTCCAGCCTCCCACCGTTTCCCACACATAATGTAGTAAAAGTAGTTAAACTGAACTCTCAAAGGTGCTATTTAGCCCTGGAAATTTTGGGTCCAGCCTCCAGAGAAAACTAATATTTTTGAACAGGGGGGGGGGGGGGAGAAATTCTGCTGACTATTGCCGGGAAGTAATCACATTGACTCTATTTGAATTTATTTATTAGATTTTTATACAGCCTTTATGACTTTATTGATAACTCAAGGTAGAAAACATACATAATACTCCTTTCCCCACAACAACCCTGTGAGGCAGCTTGGGCTTCTAGGACGGAACTAGAATTTATTGTCTCCTAGTGATTGGCCGAAAGTCACACAGCCAGCTTTCATGCCTAAACAGAGATGAGATTCATCACATGAAATAAAATTTAGCATTCTTCAATATCTTCATCAATGATTTAGATCAGAGGTCTCCAAACTTGGCAACTTTAAGACTTGTGGACTTGTTTGGGGGTCCCTGATTTAGATGCGTGGATAGATGGGGAACTCATTAAATTTGCAGATGACAACCAAGCTGGCAGGAATAGCCAACACCCCAGAAGACAGGCTTAAGATCCAGAAGGATCTAGACAGACTTGAACATTGGGTGCTATCTAACAAAATGAAATTCAGTGATGAAAAAAGTAAGGTGCTACATTTAGGCAAGAAAAACCAAACGCACAGGTATAGAATAGATGGTACCTGGCTCAATAGTAGTAACTGTGAGAGGGATCTTGGAGTCTTAGTGGACAATCACTTAAATATGAGCCAGCAAGCTGCCAAAAAAGCCAATGGAGTCCTAGGCTGCATAAAAAGAGGTATAGAATCAAGATAACATGAAATGTTAATACCACTTTATAATGCCTTGGTAAGGCCACACTTGGAATATGGCATTCAGTTTTCATCGCCACATTGTAAAAAAGATGTTGAGACTCTAGAAAGTGCAGAGAAGAGCAACAAGGATGATTAGCGGACTGGAGGCTGAAACCAGGGGTGGGATTCTACCAGTTCGCACCTATTCGCTAGACCTGGTTGTTAACAGTCTAAGCAGTTCAGAGAACTGGTTGTTAGAAGAAATTACTGGCCTAATCCTGTAAGGAAGGCAGGAAGGAAACATTCTGGTGTTGCTTACAGAAACTGCCTCTCTGTTAATCCTTATTACATTCTTGGCAGGACTGTTTCAGGAACTTCTCTGGAGTTTTTTCCCCTCCTTTGCTGGTACTTTGCTTGTGTGAAGTGACCATTCAAAGTTATAATGGCACTGAAAAGTGATCATTTTTTACACTTACAACTGTTGCAGCATCCCCAGTTATGAAAGGCCAGGCGAGGAGATGCATACCTCAATGTGAGTGATGCTGAGTTGGCCACATCCAGCCAATAACATGATCACCAAGCCACGTCCACCCAGTCACATGACCACCAAGCCAGGCCTACCACCTAAGCGAGGCCCACAGAACTGGTTGTTCAAAAATTGAATCCCATCCCTGGCTGAAACATATAAAGAACAGTTGCTGGAACTGGGTATGTCTAGTCTGATGAGAAGGACTAGGGAGTGACATGATAGCAGTCTTCCAATATCTCAGGGGCCACCACAAAGAAGAGGGAGTCAAGCTATTTTCCACAGTACCTGAAGGCAGGACAAGAAGCAATTGATGGAAACTAATCAAGGAGAGAACAATTCTAGAAATAAGAAAAAAAAATTCCAAGTTAGAACAATTAATTCGTGGAACGACTTGTTTCCAAAGCTGTGGGTGCTCCAACAATGGAAGTTTTTATGAAGAGACAGAACAATCATTTATTTGAAATGGTACCGGTCTTCCTGCCTGAGCAGGAGGTTGCATTAGAAGACCTCCAAAGTCCCTTCCAACTCTGTGATTCTGTATTCTGTAATTGTGGTCGTAAGTTGAGAACCACCTAGAATTTGCTGAAACCATCCGGCCCAGCAAGTGGCAGTGTCTTCTGTTCCTACTGGAAGGGGGAAAATCTGGACATTGCTTTGCAAATGCCCACCCCAGCCTGACACCTCATTTGCATAGTTGCAGCAGGTGGAGGGCCCATCTGCCCCAAGGCGGCCTTGCAGGCAAATTAGCAGCCCCTCCCTTTCAGATGTGCATTTAAATGGCCAAGAAGATCTGAAAGCACATGGCTGACACCAGGCCGTAATGAGAAAGGCCTGTCTGTCTAGGAAGGGGGTTAGTGTCTGGATCCTGAGCCCCATCCCTCAATTTATGCCAATTGATGGGAAAGAGATGTCTGTTGTCTGAAAAAGCCATCCCCAAGTGGCTCACTGTGGCCAGGGAAGCGGAAGGCAATGCAAACAGCCAAAGTGAGGAGGGGGTGAGAGTGTCTGAAGCTTTTGGAAAGTCTTGGGCATCTATTTGTCTGAAGTGGTGTAGGGTTTCCTGCCTAAGCAGAGGGTTGGACTAGAAGACCTCCAAGGTCCCTTCCAACTCTGTGATTTTATTCCATTCCGTTCCGTTCCATTCCACTCCACTCCTATTCCTATTCCACTTCACTTATGGTTGTAAGTAGAGGACTACCTGTAGTTAGAAAATTCAGTGGAGCAACCAAAGAGGACAGTGAAAAGCACTGGAGAAGATGAGGGGAGAGGAAATTCTAAGAATCACAGTGTTCTGACCAATAATTATGCACACACTTATTTTAAAAACAAGTCTTGTTTTATTGCAACGCTGAGAATTATTTTCATTCCCAGCCAGTAATGAATTTCAAGCAGTCCTTCGAGATAAGTACCCACCTTGCTTTCCTGTGAAATGCTGCCAATAACAGAAGTGTCAAATGAACTAAAAAAACCAACCAAAGTACAAAGAGCTTCAAGAATGAGTCTGAACTGAACAAATGACTTTGCTTCCTGCAAAGGTTTCTCTTCCTTTGCATGTCCTTTATACCTTATGGGAGGGGCAATCACTTCCCATCCTTACTCCCAAGCTGCCCCTTTTGTTTCAGCTGCCCTTGCCTTCTAGCAGCTCCGGAGTCAGCACCCCACTCCCAGATAGTCCTGGCCCCATCTCTACATTGGATGCAGGACCTTCATCCGAGTCCTCTCCAGACTCCCAGACTGGTCCCCTTTCTTCCCCACTGTCCGATTCTGCTGCCATCTGCACAGGCTACAGGCGAACCACAACATACAGTACAGTTAGAATTTGACTTACAACCATTTGTTTAATGATGGTTCCAATTTATAACAGCCCTGAAAAAAGTAACTTGTGACCAATCTTCACATTTATGACATTCCTTATAGTCAGGTGATCATACTTTGGGTGTTTGGCAACTGGCAGGAATTGATGAAGCTTTCAGCATCCCAGGATCCTGGAATTGTCAATTGCAACCTTCTTAGGCAGCTTCCGACAAGCAGAATCAAAGGAGGAAGCCAGATTTGCTTAATGACCCCATGATTCACTTAACAACTTCAGTGATTTGCTTAAAAACCATGGCAAAATGCTCAGGAAATGGGACACGACTCAGTTAACAACTGTCACGTTGAATTCAGTTGTGGTTGTAAGTCGAGGATTAACTAATGTGGGTATCCTCGACTTATATCCTCGACTTATTACCACAATCGAGCCCCATGTATTTGTTGCCAAGCAAGACAGTTGATAAGTGAGTTTTGCCTCATTTCCCGAACATTTTGCCCTGGATATTAAGCAAATCATTGAAGTTGTTAAGTGAATCATGCGGTCATTAAGCAAATGTGGCTTCCCCCTTTGACTCTGTTTGTCAGAAGGTCACAAAAGGGATTGCATGATCCCGGAACACGACAACTGTCATAAATATGAGCCAGTTGTCAAGCATCTAAATTTTGATCATGTGACCATGGGGATGCCACAACGGTCGAAATTGCTTTTTTTAAAATCATTTTTTTCAGGGCCATTGTAACTTCTGTCACTAAATGAATGGTTGTAAGTCAAGGACTAACCAGTGGTGTCATGCCCCTGTTAGAATCTGACTTTAAGGGAGAGGAGGAACAGCCGACTGAGTGGGAGTGTGGCTCCAGAGGTTGTGGAGGAAACTGGGGAGGGGCACAGGTTGGCTGGGCATTCAGAGGAAGACCCAGGCCCATCCCTTCTTTATCTTAAGGCACGCAGGGAGGAGCGGATAAGGGAGAAACATGAATGGCATGGTCTACTGGGGAAGAAAGGGCCTTGGTCCCCTTCATGGGCTGTAGCTGTGAGGACTGTTTAAAAGGACAAACTGTGCATGGGACAGTGCTGGAAGCAAAGCATGAAAATATTTCTAGTATGTCCGTTCTTAGCTGAGTTTGGCATCCTTCCCAATGTGTGTATTTCGATATCTGTGTGGACATCTTCAAGCCCTTATCCTGCCTTGTCTCATTAATTGCTTCAATGTGGTTTGTGTTGTTGTTTTTTCTGTTGGTAATATATATGTATTTTGAGTTTGAACAGAAATTCTTCCTTTTTGCAACTGTTTGTGGAGGAGTTTTTTCTCCAGTCAGTGATAATTGGACCTTTTAAGCCAAGTTGAAGGAATTAAAGGGACTTCACCTGTTTTTGTGACTTTGTTGCTTTTGAATCCCACCTTGGGTCATCACAGGTGAAATGCTACCGGTTTCGCCTGGTTCACCTGAACCGGTAGTAAAGAAAAGCTCCAACAATCAGCTGAGAGGAGAAAGAAGAGAAAAGTGCAAGATTGTCCCGCCCCTGAGCTTTTCTGTTTTTTTATCCTCTCAGCTGATTGGTGTAGCAGAGCCTCAGCTGGTGTTTGGAAAGCTGCACGCACACCTGTGTTAGGAGCACGCGCGCATGTGAAGTACATGATCACCAAAGCAGTAGGGCCACGATGATGAACCTATGGCACAGGTAGCACGCAGAGCCATTTGTGCGGGCACAGGACCCCCGGCCAAACTTACCTGCACTGTGCATGCACGCGCCTCCCAGCTGATTTTTTGTCCCATTTGAGGCCTTTTTCGGCCTCCTAGAGGCTTGAGGGAAGCCTCCGTAGCCTCGGGAGGCTGAAAAATGGGCCTGTTTCAGCACTTCTGGTATTCAAATCATCTGGAAGGCACACGCATGCTCAGTGCAGGTAAGGGGGTGGGAGGGGTGTTGTGCACACGTGCGCAGGGGTGGCAGGGAGCATTGTATTGTGTGTGCCACGGCAAAAAGGTTCGCCATCACTGCGGTAGGGAAACTGGTAGAATCTCACCACTGGGACTACCTGTATTGTGGCACTTCCTATCTGGTGGAATGATACATAGCTCATGAATCTGAGCCAGCTCTTGTAGCAGATTGCTGGTTCTTGACATCTTTCACCACCACCCCGACCCCCAGCAAGAAAAATCACACCGTTTCCTGCAGAAACGACAGGAAGGCAAGATTCTTGTTCTCAAAGCAGACCTGTTAATAAGCAACGGTAACCATATAAATTTTGCAAGCAGAAGAGAACTGAATTCTGGGGTGTTTGGGGGTTCTCATTTCTCTTGGGTTGTTTCTTTTTGTTTTCCTTCCAGGTTTGCCACACAGAAAGAAACCTTTTGCCCCGCCAAACTCAAAAAAGGCCAATAAGGCGGCCATAGTAAAGCAAGTGAAAGAGCGAGACGGGAGGTGATGGAAAGTCCATAAATATTATATTGTTACTTCTCTGAATTGTAAAGTTGTCTCGGCTAATGGCCCAAGTTAGACAAAGCCTGCCCTGAGCTCTCCGGCTGCGGCCAGACAGTCCAGCTGTTCCAAACGGCTGTGAGAACGGAGGACGAGAAAAGAGAAAGGCTCCAACGTTCAAGGTCAGAGGTAACTCAGCTCCCCATAAATTATTCAAAGGGGCTCCATTGGTGCCATAAAACCAATAGTGTTAACTTGATTGTTTGGGGGCAAATATTTTGATTAGAATTGTCAAGGAAAAAAAGACTCCATTTCTTGGAAAAAGATCCGGTATTGGCACAAAATATTCCTCCTCCTCCTCCTCCTCCTCCTCCTCCTCCTCCTCCTCCTCCTCCTCTTTCCTGATCTTTCTCCTTCTCTTCCATATCTTTCTCCTCCTTCCTTCTCCTTCTCCTCCTTTTCTTTCCTGATCTCTTTCTCCTTCTCTGTCATATCTTTCTCCTCTTACCATTTAACATTTAGACTTATAATATTGTGACTTCCTCTTCCCTCCTTCTCTTTCCAGATCTCTTTCTCTCCCATACCTTTCTCCACTTATTATACTGTTAATTCCTCCTCGCATTCTCCTCCTTTTCCTCCTTCTCCTCTTCCTCCTCCTTCCTGATCTCCTTCTCCTTCTCTCCTCCTTAGAAGACTGAGTTCTAATCCTGCCTTAGACACAGAATCCAGCTGGAAGAAGTAGCCAACAAGCCACTTAGAAAATGTAGCCAAGGAAATTACAGTGACTTGTCTCTGTATAGAAAGCTTTAGCCTGGCAAGATTCTGTCTATTAGCAACAGCACTTAGACTTATATACTACTTCATAGTGCTTTACAGCTCTAAGCGGTTTAACAGAGTCAGCATCTTGCCCCCAACAATCTGGGTCCTCATTTTACCGACTTAGGAAGGATGGAAGGCCGAGTCAACTTTGAGCCATTCAAGAATCAAACTGCTGGCAGTTGGCAGAATTCGCTGCAATACTGCATTCTAACCGCTGTGCCACCATCACTCTTAGGTACAAGCAATAGAGAATTGACCTCCAGTACATTTCACTGTGTTGTCCTTGGGATTGGGACTGATAATCTAGCAATAAAACAGAGTCCTAGTGGTGTCTGTTTCCTGACCCAGCTTTCCTTAAAGGACTAATATCAATCATGAGCTCATGTTTTGCTACATACAGTACTTTCTCCAAAACGTTTTGTGTGTTCCTCTACAAGTCCATTCTATAGCTTCTGTTTATCTCCCTATGTTGTTTTTTATTTGTTATTCATTGAGGGCTGCAAGTTCCATTTATCCCTAAAGCTGAGATTCCTCCATCCATCCATCTATCTCTTTACCTTTATAGAGTTGTAAAAGACCCTGGAACCCATCAACACCCACCCTTGTTCAGTGCGGCAATTCCAATTAATGATCCAAATGCAATCTGGATAGCGAGGCGGCTGGCATACAAATTTCATAATAAAATAAATTAAAAAATGTAAAAAATCGAAGTCAGATCAAATATGGATCCTTAGTTCTACTATCTATCCAATTGTTCTACTTGTCTTCTGCCTTGTGGAGTAATAGAAAATTACTTGGACCTCTTTGGTGTTATTCAGGTGTTCAGTTTTCATGTTTATCTTTGCCATCATCACAACTTGCTTTCAGGTATTTGAAGAGGGCAAGCATTACTCCTTTTGTCTTAGAAGCATAGAATCATAGGCTGGAAGGGACCCTTGGAGGCCTTTTAGTTGGGATGGGCTTCAAAAATTTTAGCAACCGGTTCTCTGCCTGGTTGCTGGGTGGGCGTGGCCTAGTTGGCCTCCTGCACCATGGTGTGTGGGGGGCATTTTCACCCTCCATGGGCTCCGGAGAATTTCATCAAGCCTCTGGGAGGGCGAAAACGGTCTCCCCCGGGCTCTGGAGGCCCTCTGGAGCAGTGGTGGGATTCAAATCTTTTTACTTCTCAGTTCCTGAGACATCATGATTTCAGGATCTCAATTCAGCTTTCTTTTGCTCTATGGACCTGCGAAGGTTGTGAATACAAAGACTGATTGGAAATCTACTTTATCATCGTTAGACTGCAGATAGTTGCTAAAGGAGACAGTTGCTAAAGGAGGACTAGTAGTATCTCTATATTTATTATCCCGCCCAAAACCGTTTTAGTTAGACTATCAGTTGCAATCACCTTGATGTCTCACTTCCAGGACTCCAATAAGCTAATTCATTGCCCATTGGGGTTAAGCAGGCCTTTGGTCTGATCTGAAACCTATGCTGGAGACTGTCTCAAGCACTATAATTAGGAGACAGCCCACTTGGCATAGTGGTTAAAGCAGTGATGAAATTCAAATTTTTTTACTACTGGTTCTGTGGGCATGGCTTGGCTTGGTGGACATGGCAGGGGAAGGATACTGCAAAATCCCCATTCCCTCCTCACCCCACTAACCTGCTTTCCAGCTCTGTCCTCCTGTGCAGGGCAACAAAAGGAGACCCAGCCAATCAGGTGGGACTCTGGAGGCGGAGAATAAATGGGGGCGGGGCAAGTCAGGGGTGGGATTTGCCAGTTCTCCAAAGTATTCAAAATTTCCCGCTACCAGTTCTCCAGAACTGGTCAGAACTTGCTGAATACCACCTCTGCTCTGGAGGCCGGAAACGGGCCCGTTTCCGGCCTTTTGGAACTTCCAGGAGGCCCGTTTTTTGCCCTCCTGGAGCTTCCACACGGATCCTGAACTTACCTGGATCCAAAAACGGGCCACAAAGGGACTCCTGGGAGGAGCAGGGCCAGCCACAGTTGGGATTTGCGACTTCACCGAACTATGCAGAATCTTAGCTAGAGGATCACCCGAACCCGTGCAAACCCGCAGAGGCCCACTCCTGCTTCTTGTCCAATGCAGGAGTCCCTACACCATTTCGGGCAAATTGTTGTTCAACCTTTTCTTGAAAACCTTCAGCGACGAAACACCTATGACTCTGGTAGGCAAATTGTTCCACCGATTAATTGTTCTCAGTGTTAGCAAATTTAAGACGTATAGACTTCAACTTGCAGAATTTCCCAGCCAGCTATGTTGCCAAGCACCCACCCAAAAGCTGGTGATTTGGGGCCAGTCGCTAGGAGACTCTGAGTTCTAGTCCTGCCTTAGGCATGAAAGCTGGCTGGATGACTTTGAGCCAGTCCCTCTCTCTCAGCACAATCCACCTCACAGGGTTGTTGTTGTGGGTACAATAGAAAGAAGAAGGAGTATTAGATATTGTTTGTTTGCTGTCCTGAGCAGTTATAAAAAAAAATCATAGAGGTAGTGTATAAAATAAATAAAATAAAATAAATAAGATGACAGCTATGTTGTAAAACCCATTACTGCTTTAAATGTACATAAAAGGCATAAAGAACAGCAAATATACATGTGAAATACACATTGGGATTCAGTGGACATTTTTCTTTAACAGACACTTTTTCCTCCTGTCAGATCATCAAACTTTTTTATGTTTACTTTTATTTATGTTAATTTGCAATATTCTATACCTTGTCCAAGAGTTTAAGGGGTGTTCCATAAAGACTCCCCTCCTCAATTTTCTCTTCAGAACTATTCTATGAAGTAAGTGGGATTAAGAGTGGCTGGCTGACATCATCCAATAAGTGTAAGTGCAATTGCACTTACATTTATATACTGCTTCGTAATGCTTCACAGCCCTCTCTAAGCGGTTTACAGAGTCAGCGTATATTGCCCCCAACAATCTGGATCCTCATTTTACTGACCTCAGAAGGATGAAAGGCTGAGTCAATTTTCAGCCTGTCAAGATCAAACTACTGTCAGTTGGCAGAGTTAGCCTGAAATACTGCATTTTAAACACCGCATCACCACGGATGTTATACTATACATAAGCTTGGTTTCAGTAGAGGATTGAGGACTTTGAGATTCTTAAAATGGTTGGGTGCCCATGGAGGAGCATGTTTAATTCTACCAAGAATGTTTAGATGTTTAACTCTACCAAGGAATAAATAAGGGTATAGACTAGGCAAATCCAGAAAATACACTGGGAGAACTGAACAAATAATTCTCTACTATTGGAATGACTGAATGACTCAATGAGTGAAGTCTATCCAGGAATAAATAAAGATGTAGTCAAGACTGGGAAAGTCAGAAAACACCCTGGAAGAATTGGACAAACAGTTCTGTACCGTTGCAATAAATGAATGAATGCATAAATGAATGAAGAAAGTATACCAAGAAATCAATAAGAGTGTAGGCAGTATTGTGAAAGCTAGAAAAAAACCCTGGAAGAAATGGACAAACAATTCTGTACTAATGCACTGAATGAATGAATGAATGAATGAATGAATGAATGAATGAATGAATGAATGAAGTCTACATCAGCACATCCCCTGGAATGGATGGAAACATTTCTTTTTAATTTGAGGAAGCTGGAAACTTTCAGCTAGCATTTCAAATTAAAAGGGTGATGGAGGAGAAATGGTATTCATCTACAACTGGTGTAAAGGTGCTCAAATGGCCTTTCTGATGGGGAACAGAAGACTAGCCCAAACCCCGCTTTCAAAAATTGGTCCTTCCCTCCCCAGCCCACTAGAAGCATATTATATTGAAAAGAGAGCAAAATAAAACTTTACATATCAGAGAAAATTCTGGATCCAAATGTACCAGACTTGGGGAACAAGCAACAACAACAACAACAACAACAACAACAACAATAATAATGATGATGATGATGATGATGATGATGATGCTCAGGTAACCCATAGCATGCAAGAGAATGCCTTCATGCAACAAATCCTCCTTGAATTTCCACACTGATGCAGAAATCAGGAGAGGAATTAAACTTGCAACATTGGGCATGTGGAGAAACAGAACAAAAGGATGAAATGGATAAATTCAACCCTCCCACCCCCAGCCAAGAAAAACACACAATGAGATGGGGAGGGGAAAAGGGGGGTGGCAGAGACAGTGCAATGCACCATTGACTTCCACCAAGCCAGCAAACTCACGGGGTGGGTGCTGGAGTAGCCCAAAGAGGAAGATGGACAGTTTAGACAAAGTGATCTAATTCTCTCTGCCCCGAGACGCGGGTTTGGGCCCTTTCTCAGCCAGACACAATGGGGAAGCCCTTTGCCCACCACTGGAGTGCATTATCCTACAAACCACAAGCTTCCCTCCCTCCCTCCTCCCCCAACACCCTCCCTTACCCTTTCAGATAATGGATGCATTAATAAGTGTTTTTCTACAACCCCTTGAGATTTTTTTTTTTTTCCCCAGAGAAAGAAACTTTGTTAGGCAAGAGTTGGGTGAAAAATGCCTTCCACTGAGGTCCTGAATACTGCATGAAGCAGAAAGAGGGCTGAGAGAATATCTACAGACCCTTCACATCCTGGACATAAATTATTTCAACTTCTCCCCTCGGGACAGCTCTATAGGGCACTGTATCCCTAAACAGCTAGACACAAAGGTAGTTTTTTTCCCTCCAGGCCATCACTTTGCATAACTACCACAGCATTGTCTTATGCCCAAAAATATTTACTCGTGTAGTAGGCTCTATTGCCATTATCCTTGTCATCTTCTCATCTTTCTCACCTCCTATTTCCTTCTAGCTTCTACTATTCATACCTTATGATTTATCCCTTTGTTATTTGTATCTTACAATTTATGATTGTATCTTATGATTTATGATCTATGGTTCATCACTTTGTTGTTTGTATGTACACTGAGAGCTTATGTAGGGGGGGAAAAATTCCTTGTGTATCCAATCACACTAGGCCAATAAAGACTTCTGTCCTATCCTATCCTATCCTATCCTATCCTATCCTATCCTATCCTATC
>BLBF01000042.1:24335344-24368334 GCA_015471245.1 Laticauda colubrina | reverse complement strand
TATCTATCTATCTATCTATCTATCTATCTATCTATCTATCTATCTATCTATCTATCTATCATTGTTCAGGTTTCTTACCTATTTTCCTGCCTTGAGTGTTCCATATGAACAGAAAGAAAGACATGATACAAATCAGCTATAGGTAATCCCCAACTCACTACAGTTCAGTTAGTGACCATGCAAAGTTTTACAACAGCACTGGAAACAGTGACTTAGGACTGATTTTTCCCATGTATGACCCTTGTAGCATCTCCGTAGTCACATGACCAAAATTCAGATGCTTGGCCTACTGACTCATACTTAAGATGGTCACAATATCCTGGAGTTGTTTGTGACAAGCAAAGTCAATGGGGAAGCCAGAATCGTTTCACGACTGTGTTATGAACTTTGACAGCTGCAATGATTCATTTGACAACTGTAGCAAGAAAGTTGTAAAATAGGGCATGGCTCACTTAACAAATCAATCAATCTGTATAGAGCTGGAAGGGGTCTTAGAGGTCTTCTAGTCTAACCTCCTGCTCGGGCTAATTATACCATTTCAGAAAAACAGCGACTGTCCAATCTCTCTTAAAAACCTGCAGTGATGAAGCATCCAAGACTTCTAAAGGCAACTTGTGTTCCACTGGATAATTGTTCTCACTTAGTAATATAAATTTTGGGCTCAATTGGAGTTGTAAGTTGAGGACTACCTGTAATTACAGGTTAACTACTTATACTTATGACTATCACTTCTCCTGGATTTAATCATTTCTCCTTGATGTTTCATAAAAAATAAGACCTGCTTGTTGATCTTGGCCAGACCATCTTCTCATCGTTAGGATGTGTGAATAGAGTTGAAAGGGACCTTGTAGGTCATCTAGTCCAACCCCCCTACACACAAACAGGAGACCCCACACCATTTCTGACAGATGGCAGTCCAGTCTCCCCTTGAAAGCTTCCAGTGATGAAGCTCCCACAACTTCCGAGGGCAGCTTCTGTTCCGTTGGTTGATTGTTCTCACTGTCAGAAAGTTTCTCCTTAGTTCCAGGTTGAATCTCTCCTTGATCAGTATTTTTTCTATGTGTCTTCCTTTGCTCTTAAACAAAGTTCTATCTTTTCATCAGTCTTGCCAGTCCCAGCCAAAGATGGCCATTCCCAGGCTGCTTAAATTAATTTAGTTGAACTTTTTCCATGAATAGGCATAAATGCCAATCTTCTCTCCATTTGATTCCCTTGGCTGCATCCAGAATATTTCCCTGTTGTTTTTCCCTAAAAAGAGCTAATCATATAGAATTGTGTGTATGTTTGTGTCTTTATTTATGTCCGTATGCGTATTTGGACTGGAAATAACCGCAAGGCAGAAAGAGGAAAAAAACCATCCACCTAGGAAGGGAGGGACAGAAGGAAGAAGGAAGGATAGAAAAGAAGAAAGGAGGAAGAAGAAAGGAAGGAGGGAGAGAGGGAGGGAGGAATGGAATGGAATGGCAGCCGGCATTCTAGACCTAGAAAACCTTGAATTACACCGTCTTCGGTCTGATCTAAGTACGGTGTATAAAATCATACATTGCAATGACTTACCTGTCAATGAATACTTCTGTTTCAACCATAACAACACAAGAGCACACAATAGATACAAACTCAAGGTTAATCGCACCAAACTTGATTGCAGGAAATACGACTTCAGCAACAGAGTGGTCAATGTCTGGAATACTCTACCTGCCTCTGTGGTTTCTTCCCCAAACCCCAAAAACTTTCACCTTAGACTGTCTACTATTGACCTCACCCCTTTCCTAAGAGGTCTGTAGGGGGTGTGCAAAAGTGCACCAACATGCCTACCGTCCCTGTCCTATTGTTTCTTTTATTTTTCTTATATGCACCCATTTCATATATTCATAACTATGTACATACTTTATACCTATTATTTTGTAAGCAATTGACAAATCAAATAAATAAAATAAAATAAATAAAATAGCCAATTCTCCAGGCCCAACCTGCTCATGCATTCACTGATTGGGTCATTTCCTCTGTTCAACATTCAGGAATCCAGATTCAAGCCATCTACATTCTTTGTCCAAACACACCCAATGAAAGTGAATCCGCATCTCTCTGGGCAACCCCATTTTCCACAAGGATATTCCTTGCATTTGCTGTTCAGAAAACTACAAATTCCCCCCAGTGCTAGCTAAATTTTCCTGCATGCCACAAAAGAAGCAAGGGTTGGGGTTTTGTTTTTTGAATCTCCAATTTATATCCCATGAACACAGCAGCAAAAAGCAATCGTATCAGCAATATTTAAGGCTCAGTAAGATTGAATGCGCATGTAAATGAAATTTCAGGGATTTTTCTTCCCTGGCTCTATCGTCCATGGAAAAGGTGGCCTCCAGTCAGAGACCCACAGGAGTTCTATAGTGCCTAACAATTATTTCTGGGGCTAGAGACTCAAATGCTATTAAAGACCAATAAACTGACCTCATTTAAATCAAAAGAGTTTGTAAAAATAGCAGGGATGTGTTTTTTAAGATGGAGCACAAAACAAATAGAGTCAGGATGAATGTAAAACAGCATTTCTCAACCTTGGCTGCTTTAAGACCCATGGAGTTCCAGAATTCCTTAGCCAGCATATACATTTCCTCATGCTGGCTGGGGAATTCTGGGAGCTACTTCATGTAAGTTTCTCCATGCTGAATGGCTAGAAAATAGACAAAGAAATTAAAAGTTATTGTACGAATAATGATATACTAAAATTGATTTTTGTTGAATCACTTTAATATGAATATAATCTAGTAAGATTTGGGAGTTGCCTTTAAGAATAGTTTGAAATTGAAGTAAAATTTAATGACAATGTAATAATGATATAAGAGGATATATAATGTTGACTATAACATAATATGAATGTAAACTCAATAAGAAATGTATATCAATATTATTATATGCATAAGATGTATGTACCCAACCGACACACTGTATAATTGAAAAATGGTTTTATTTGTTGTTTTTGTTATTTCTCCATGCTGGCTGGGGTATTCTGGGAGTTACTTCATGTATGTTTCTCCATGCTAGTTGGGGAATTTTGAGAGTTGAAGCCCACCTGTCTTAAAGTTGCCAAGGTTGACAAGCTGATTGTAGATATTTAAAACCAATGGACATTCTTCACAAATCCCAGAACTTTTTCCTCTTAGTCTAGCAATGTCCTAATCCTATCTCATTCCATCACTCCAGTTCTCCAAGCATCCTGAGCCAGACATTAAGGGACTGCCATCTTCTGGATCTGACTTTTTTTCTCTTTTCAGCCAATAGTGAAACGAATTATGAAATTAGACCTGAGGAAACTAGTTTAAAAGTGCTCCTTTTTAAAGCAATAGCAAATTTCTTTTGGCTTCATTCGTCCCTTTCTTGCCCTAGCACAGACTAACGTCCCCAAGAAAAAGATTTCTGAATGAGAGAATTCTTGCATGCCAAATGCATGCTTTTTTTCATCACAATCCACCTCTTTCCCAGCTTGCTCTTCTTGTCTCTTTCCTGGGGGTGAGAAGGGGTTCTTTACCTTGACCTTGATGGCGACCCGGCCAGACATTGGGGGGAAGGTGGGGGGGAGTTTGCAGGCTGCTGGACACTTTCTGGAGGGGTTCAGGCTGTCTCTGTTTCTCCTCCTCCCCCTTTTTTTCCTCCACATTTTGTTTTCATCCCGCTTCCCTGCCTTGACAAAAGGCAGCCAAGACCGGGAGGGGGAGCTTTGCCAGGCTTAAGCAAATTGACGGTGAAATTAGCGTCACCTCGCCTCTGTGTGCTAAACAAATGCACTCTGAATGAGGACGTGGGGTGGGTATATATTAGCACATGGGGATGACCTCTGTCGAGGGGTGCCTTCACCACAGCCGCTCCGGCGGGCGTGGGAAAATCAGCCGAGCCTTTTTCACAGCTGTTCTGGCCTGCCAGCCTAGCCAATCGGCAGGCCCCGGACCCCTCTTTTGGCCTGCTTCCATTGACTCTTTCAATCGCGCCCTTTCTCTCTCTCCCCCCATCATCTTTCCAAGAAAATAAAAAAAAAAAAAAGCAAAACAAAACAAAAACCAGCGGCATTGTTCCAACGGGCCCTGGGTTGCATAGAAATCCCGCTCGCCGTGCCGGGCTGGAAAAAATGACAAGAGCAGTGGTGCCCTCAATCAATTCCCTAAGGATGCAAGGGGCCGGGCATGGGGGAGTTGGGAAGGATTGGGAAGGGTGTGAGTGGAGAAGGGAGCCCGCCTGGCCCAGGATCCAAAAAAGGGGACTCAGCCTGGTGTTTCAGGAAACAGTGCTCAGCTTCCAAACAGGTAGTCTTCAACTTATGACACAATTGAACCCAAAGTTTCCATTGCTAAGCGAGACAGTCAGTTGTCTGGCCTCCATTTTGTGACCTTTCCTGCCCATTTGTTACAGGAATTGCTGCAGTTGTTAAGTGAACCATTTGGACATTAAGTGAATCAGGCTTCCTTCATTGCCTTTGCTGGACACAAGCCAGCTTGGAAGGTTACAAAGAAGATGGGGGTCAAGCTATTCTCCAGAGCACCTGAAGGCAGGACAAGAAGCAATGAGTGGAAACCAAACAAGGAGAGAAGCAACCTAGAACTGAGGAGAATTTTCCTGTCAGTGAAAATAATTAATCAATGGAACAACTTGCTTCTAGCATTTCTGGCTGTTCCATCACTGGAAATTTTTAAAGTAGAGATTGGGCAACCATTTGTCTGAGGTACAGGGTCTCCTGCCTGAGCAGGAGGTTGGACAAGAAGACCTCTGAGGTCCCTTCCAACTCTGTTATTCTGTTAAATGGTCATTACATGACCCCAGAGCAGTGCAACTGTCATAAATATATGCTAGTTGCCAAACATCTGAATTTTGACCATGACCATGAGGCTTCTGCAGCGGTCGTAAATGTGAAAACAGTCATAAGTCATTTTTTTCAGTGCTATTGTAACTTCGGTCACTAAATGAATGGTTGTAAGTCAAGGGCTGTCTGTATAGGGCACTACTAAGATATAGTCCTGCGAGATACATTCAAGCATTAAGCAAAAACTATAAAGGAATTTGTCCCCCTCTGCAAGTTAGCCAGACAAAGGTTTAAGTAAATGTTAGTAAATGTTAAATAAAACTTAAAAAAGCCAAAAGAGGTGAGATTTTGGAAAGGTCAGGAACAGACTCAAGCCTGAGGGAACTAAACAAGGCTACCATAAAAATACTCTGATTAAAAAAAGAAAATTTAGGTGTTACAGCTAGTTCTCATTCAGCAGCTACAAGTGAGACCAGCAGCATAGTGGTTAAGCAAAACAGTTCCTGAGACATCATGATTTCAGGATCTCAATTCAGCTTTCTTTTGCTCTATGGACCTGCGAAGGTTGTGAATACAAAGACTGATTGGAAATCTACTTTATCATCGTTAGACTGCAGATAGTTGCTAAAGGAGACAGTTGCTAAAGGAGGACTAGTAGTATCTCTATATTTATTATCCCGCCCAAAACCGTTTTAGTTAGACTATCAGTTGCAATCACCTTGATGTCTCACTTCCAGGACTCCAATAAGCTAATTCATTGCCCATTGGGGTTAAGCAGGCCTTTGGTCTGATCTGAAACCTATGCTGGAGACTGTCTCAAGCACTATAATTAGGAGACAGCCCACTTGGCATAGTGGTTAAAGCAGTGATGAAATTCAAATTTTTTTACTACTGGTTCTGTGGGCATGGCTTGGCTTGGTGGGTGTGGCAGGGGAAGGATACTGCAAAATCCCCATTCCCTCCCCACTCCACTAACCTGCTTTCCAGCTCCGTTTTCCTCTGCAGGGCAACAAAAGAAGACCCAGACAATCATCTGGGATTCGGGAGACAGAGAATAGATGGGGGCAGGGCCAGTCAGAGATGGTATTTACCGGTTCTCCGAACTACTCAAAATTTCTGTTCCCGGTTCTCCAGAACTGGTCAGAACCTGCTGAGTATCACCTCTGGGTTAAAGTCACGGGGCAGGAACTGGGGATTGTAAATTTTAACTTGGAGCCTTAGGAAGAAGACAAGGACAAACCCTCTCTGAACATTTTGCAAAAAAAAAAACCCAGGGACTAGTCACAAAAAAACAAAATGAAGCACTATAAGAGATTCAAACTGAGACCTCTCTGCTCTGTGACTACAATCTTTAACCCAGTTAGCATCTGCTGATTGATTAAAAGCAGACTTTACCACACCAAATAAACAGCAATAAAACATCAGCCCTAGAAATGTCTATCTACTTGCTTTAGGATTGAAACGGATTCCTGTTCTTAAACAAATGGGCCTAGCCACAATATTCAGCACTTGATAAAAAGTCTGTCATAGCAAAATCAGAATTCTGCTCATCACTCAGGGCCTTCAGGCAGGGGTGGGATTCTACCGGTTTGCACCTATTCACGAGAACCGGTTGTTAACAATCTAAGCAGTTCGGTTGTTAGAAGAAATTACTGGCCTAATCCTGTAAGGAAGGCAGGAAGGAAACATTCTGGTGTTGCTTACAGAAACTGCCTCTCTGTTAACCCTTATTACGTTCTTGGCAGGACTAGACTTCCTATCTCAGGAACGTCTCTGGAGTTTTTTCCCCCTCCTTTGCTGGTACTTTGCTTGTGTGGAGTGACCATTCAAAGTCACAATGGCACTGAAAAAAGTGACTTATGACCATTTTTGACACTTACGACTGTTGCAGCATCCCCAGTTATGAAAGGCCAGGCAAGGAGATGCGTGCCTCGATGTGAGTGATATTAAGTTGACCATGCCCAGCCAATAACATGACCACCAAGCCACGTCTACCCAGTCACATGATCACCAAGACAGGCCCACCAATTAAGCCATACTCACAGAATCAGTTGTTAAAAAAAAATGAATCCCACCCCTGCCGCTCACCCTCTTTTTCCTCCCTTCCCTGTCTTCTGCAACTTGCTCAAAATTGACTTAGTGAACCATTTGGCATGAGAAGAAAGTTGGCATGGCTTACCATGCTATGTAAAAAGAAGATGAGTCCCACCAATGTTGTATCACCTGCAAATTTAGCAATAGTATTACTACCGTGAGTGGGAATGCAGTCATGCACATAAAGAGTATAGAGTAAGAGACTCAGCACACAACCCTGTGGTGTACCAGTGTTAAGAATAAGGGCTGAAGAGGTATGATTACCTAATCTGACCCTCTGTGAGTGGCCAGACAGGAAATCCATAATCCAAAGGCAGATTGAATAAGAAAGTCCGAGGTCCAGTAGTTTAGACACTAGTCTATGTGGAAGAATTGTGTTAAATGCAGAACTAAAATCTACAAAAAGCATCCTCACAAAGCCCTCCCGCTGTTCTAGATGAGTCAGAGCAATGTGAAGAGTGATGGCTATAGCGTCCTCTGTAGATCTATTTCTATCTATTTGTCATTGTAGAAGCTTTTAAAATGGCAGTTCTGGGCTCCTTCCCAAATTTTATTTATTTTTACTAATTGCCAAACTCTAGTTGTGCTGCAGAATCTACTTCAGCTGCAGATCCTACTTTTAAGTAGGGGGTTGGACTAGATGACCTCCAAGGTTCAGTTGAAACAGCAAGCACTTAAAGTCCTCATATTCTGATTTCACAGGAATCTGGACACGTAGAAGCAAAATACTGTTGACAGGTGACAGATTTTCCCCCCTTCTCCTTTATTAATTTTTCACTCTGCCAGCAATTACTATTCTGAGATAGATCACCACTCAGATGAGATGTTAGCCAGCATGGCTAAGAGCCAAAACTAGACCTGCCCACTGGGAAAGCCTTAAATTCTTATATAAAGGCTCTCTAGTCCAACCCCCTGCCCAGGCAGGAAGCATACCATTTCAGACAAATGGTTATCCAATTTCCTCTTAAAAACTTCCAGTGTTGGAGCATTCACAACTTTTGGAGGCAACTTGTTCCACTGATCAATTGTTCTGTCAGGAAATTTCTCCTCAGTTCTAAGTTGCTTTTCTCCTTGATTCTATCCATTGCTTCTTATCCTGCCCTCAGGTGCTTTGGAGAATAGTTTGACTCCCTCTCCTTTAGATATTGGAACACTGCTATCTTGTCACCCCTAGTCCTTCTTTTCATTAAATTACGCATTACCCAATTCCAGCAACTGTTCCTTATATGTTTTAGCCTCCAATCCCCTAATCATCTTTGTTGCTCTTCTTTGCACTCTTTCTAGAGCAGGGGTATTAAACTGGAGGTCCATGGGCTGGATTCGTCACGCATAGGCCATGCCCACCCCAGCTCCGCGAAGGCCAAAAATGTCACGATACATCACATGACATCGATATGCCATGGCAAGTTTTACCCTCATGTTCTCGAGTCTCAACATCTTCTTTTTACATTGTGGTGACCAAAACATATTTATTTTAAGTTATCTGGATCTTCTTCCAGGTGTTTCCTTCCTGATGATTTGGAGGCTTCTTGATGTCAAGACTTGAACCCAGGGCCTTCTGTATTGGCATTGGCCACCCCCATCGCTGCTTTCCAATTTTCCCCCCCACCGTAGCTGAAATCTAGCCCTACGCATAATTGCTGAAATGGAAAAATGATAGGTGACCTCTCTCTGAGTAGCTTGAATTGCAAGGTGGTGGAAAATCAATTTGAGAGAGAGAGAGAGAGAGAGAGAAAGAGAGAGAGGGAGGGAGGGAGGGAGAGAGAGAAAGAGAAAGAGAAAGAGAAAGAGAAAGAGAAAGAGAAAGAGAAAGAGAAAGAGAAAGAGAGAAATAATGGCATCTGTAGCCAGACAAGACTGAGAAGAATGGCTGGCGCAGTTTATATGGATAGTCCCCAACTTACAGACCTTCATTTAGTGACCATTCAAAGTTACAACAGCACTGACAAATGTGACTTACCATCAGTGCAGCATGTCCACGGTCACGTGATCAAAATTTGATTGATTGGCATTTGTGTTCACAATTGTTGCAATGTCCATAAAATAAAATAAAATAAAATAAATATCAGAAAGGATTGGACCCAAACTTACCTTTATAACCTGTTTCCAAGCATTTGTTTTACCCAGCATGGAGATAATTGTCTAGAAATTATGGTCTCCATTGTCGAGCTCCTTACAAGTTTGAAGTAGAGGTTGGGTATGTTTTACTAGGTAACCAGACAGGAAACACGCTAGATCAGGGGTCTCCAACCTTGGCAACTTTATGACTTTTGGACTTCAACTCCCAGAATTCCTCAGCCAACAAAGCTGACTGAGGAATTCTGGGAGTTGAAGTCCACTAGTCTTAAAGTTGCTAAGGTTGGAGACCCCTGCGGGAGATGGGCTAATTCTACCTTTATAGGACAGCGGTGGCAACCTCAACTTCATTGAGGGCCACATCAGGGCTGTGGTTGACCTCAGGGGGGCTGGGTGGGCGTGACCAGCTGAGTGGACGTGGACAGCTTGATGCCATTCCCCAAACTGCTGGCATGTTTCCTCTTTACATTGGGCCTTGAGTTTGAAACCCCTCAATTCACAACTGTTCGTTTAGTGACTATTTCAGGTTACAACAGCACTGAAAATAATGACTTAAGAACATTTTTCACACTTACAACCACTGCAGCAGCCCCATGGTTACATGATCAAAATTCAAACGCTTGGCAACTGGCACTGACACAATTGTAGTATCCCGCGGTCATGTGATCAATTTTTGTGACCTTCTGACAAGCAGAGTCAATGGGAAAGGCAGATTCATGTGGCAGCCATGTTAATAACTGAACAGCTGCATTGATTCAATAAACAACTGTGCCAAGAAAAGTTGTAAAATGGGGACAAAACACGTAACAAATTGTCTCGCTTAGCAACAGAAATGTTGACCTTAAACATTTGGGGAGCAAAAAAAGACAAAATAATGCCCACCTCCACAGATTGAAGCTCTGCCCCTTTTATATGCATTGATGCATCTAAAAAAAGCGAAACTTCCATTAGGAAAGGAGTGGACACCATCTTGATTTTTTTTTTAACCTCAATCAGGGACGCCCACAGAACTCACCTGAAGACGTGGCCCTTCTGTGTGCGAAAGCAACACAGTTGCCTCTTTCCCTTCTTGCCAGTTTTCTCTATTTATCCACACAACCATCATTTGTTCCAGGCCAACAAGCTATGAATATTTGATTAACCAGAGAAGCTTCTCATTGTGCTAGAAATTAGGAGAGATTTCCTGACAGTGACAACAATTAATCAGTGGGACGTGTTGCCTCCAGAAGTTGGGTCACTGGAGATTTCCAAGAGATTGGACAGCCATTTGTCTGAAATTGTATAGGGTTTCCTGCCTAAGCAGGGGGTTGGATTGGAAGACCTCCAAGGTCCCTTCTAACTCTGTTATTCTGTTTTTAATCTCAATTCTGGATTTTAGGCATATTTTTGTCTTCACTGTTTTATATTCTTTCAAGGGTTTTTTTGAGAACCAGTTTGGTGTAGTGGTAAAGACATCAGGGTAGGAACTGGAAGAATGTGAGGTCCTTTCCAACTGGTATTCTGTTACATTATATAGATCTGAACTCAAACCTCAGTGAGAAAAAGGCCTGAAGAAATTTGACAGCTCTGGGCAAACTCCCACCACTTTAAGACAGGGGTTTGGCATTCCTTAGTATTCACGCTCTCTTCTGCCACATTTCCTGATGAAGATGCCATTTGTTGGGCTGACATCCTGTTGAAGGAAGTGTATTCAAGCTTACAGTGTTCCAGCCCTAATTTTTTTTCCTCACAGATATGCAACAGAGCATTGAAGTGTGAGGGTCTTATACATAAGCTATCCATACATGATAGCTGGAGGCCATTAGCCATCATAGGCCATTGAGAAAACAGCAGTTGGTTCCTATTGATGCAACGAAGCTGGAATATACCAAATATTTTCAAATATATTTAAAGTCCCGCAAAGCAATTACACTCTAACCTAAAGGGCAATAACTGAAGCTTGGTTGGTCTTGAAATTCTAAGCAGAGTCAGACCTGGTTAAGGTCTGGATGGGAGACAACCAGGAAACTCTAGGCTTTCTAGAATGAACATTCATTGTATAAACCAGAAGAAGTCAATTGCAAACTGTTTCCGTATTGTGACCAAGAAAAATGCAGAAAATTTTCTCCTTAGTTCTAGGTTGGTTGTCTCCTTGATTAGTTTCCATCTGTAGGAAGTTAGCACCCACCCCTCTCCTAGAAAATGGAAATAGCCTAGAAAATATTAAAAAGGCAGAATATTTCCTCTAAAAAGAGTAGAATCTCAGAAGCAGAAACTCACCCCAGAAGCAGAATCTCAAGTCCACCTTTGTTAATGGGTGGGCCATTAAGGCCTGGGCCAGAATATTTTACCTAACAAGGAACTCCAGATAAAGCTATAGTAATTGCCAAAAGCCCTTTCACCCAGCAAGGCTAGACCGAGCCTGGAACTCAGGACAACCTGCAAAATTGCCCCTGGGAGTCTGACAACCAATTAGAATACAAGCTCCAATTCAAATCCCAACAGAGGGTATAAAACCCAGACACTCTCAGCACTTCAGTCCTTTGTTTCTTGATTTCTTCTCACCTTGAAGCATGTGATCACCCTTCTCTGGAGCTCCAGGCCATGTGGTCCTGTCCACCATTAAACCTCCCAAGCAGCCTCCATGTTTCCAGTGTCTTTTTCCCCACCTGGAACTGAACCCAGAAGGATATTTCTTTCAACACCTCCATTGCTTCTTGTCCTGCCTTCAAGTGCTTTAGAAATTTGCAGATATGTTCCTGCAGAATTCCAGGAGTTGACTTATCTTGACAGTTTTTATTTTATAAACAGTTCACCAGAAATGCTGACAAGCCTAGCATGAAAAAGTCATACTGTATAGGAAGTTTTGAAAGAATGTTAATAAAGCAAAGTTTACTGCAAAAGGCTCAAGGACAATAATGGGCTATGCACTGTCACACCCTGATCCCAGATTACAAAATATGTTAGGAAGAAAATGTAGAACAAGAGATGAGAATTTTCTTGTTTCTTAAAAAAAAAATCAACAATTATTACTGAGTTCTAGGTAGGACAGGAAGTGCTTTTTTTTAAATTGCAAATTTCACATAGTGAGCAATATGCGGGTTAATTTCCAGTTTTTATTGTCAAGTTCAGCCAAACATGTTTTAAAAAAATGTTTACAATTTTTCTCAAGATACACAATGTGGGCAAATAATCAGCAGCCTAGTGATTAATTTTATTTATTATTTTCATGAATATTAACAATTTAGCAGTGCTCTTTTTCAACATAGAAATGTGTACATGTTCTTGGAGATTCACTGAGAGATTTAGAGAACTACATATTTCAAATGAGAATTGGGAAGACGACCTTCCTGCCTTGATTTAAAAATGCTAAATTACATAAGTTTGAATTCAAAAGCAATTTTGAATTTTCTCCCTGTCTCTAATTTGAGAGGGTGTGAGTTATCCACTGGAGTAGTTGTTGTGCCCTGCTTTTAAAAAATCTCTTTGTATTTTAAGCCAAATTTGTGATGGTAAATTAAAGCTGTCGTGTCTTTTTCTCTCTTTCTGCCATTCGTCATTGGAATAACCACTCTGGCTAAATTTCACCAACAAAATAGGAAAGAATTTGAATCCTATCACTCTGGATAAGTCCAACAATTTGCAGAGTTCCTAATTGGTGTTAAAATAACTTGCAGTTAAAAATATTCAAATGCAGGAAAAATCAATAGTGCAATAATATATGGCATAAAGTAAATCAGAAGATGAAACACAATTGAAATAAATTTAATAAATATAAATAAATAAATATGTATTGAATATGTCTTTTGGGAATGCTCAGTTAGAATATTGCTTGTTTTCTATCATTAGCACCTCTACCCCCACAAATAAATGATCCAATAGCTAAATACTACCGGCATGTCCAATCCTGGACATTTCTATTAAAGAAATTTTATGTTTTCTGGAGTTCCCTTCTGGACAAGTGGGCACAAGACTAAAACCTAATCAAACATAAAGGAACAATTATCATGTCTGTTCTTGCCAAACATGAATTCCTGCCTGGTTAGAACTAGAAGAGAAGGACTGATTATTTTGGACATATCTGTTATTGGTTCCTTTTGCAAAGCTCAAAATCCAAAGAAGTTTATTTATTTATTTGATTTGTCAATCACTTACAAGATGATATAAGTATAAACATGAGTAAGAATACAGTAAATAGTTACGAATAAATGGGGACAATAGGACAGGGACAGTAAGTATTAAAAGTTCTGCGTTAAAGGTACAGCGAGTGCCAAAGTGCCAATGTTTCAGCGCTCTGGTCTGCGGGTCCTTTTTTAAAACCAGGGAGCAAGGGAGATAAAAAAAGATTTTAGAACAGCTTGCAGAACACAGCACTTTTGAAGAAAGGCAGAATAGAGATTCATCGGTTTCAATTAGAAAAATCGATGAATCAAAAAGACAACCTTCCCCCCCCCCCATTTTTTTTTAATGTTTTATACATTTAGATTCCTTCCTTCCCATTTTGCATGTACTGTACATATCTGGATATATTATATTTACCTTTGCAGAAAAAGAAAGAAAGATAGAATTATGTTGGAAGAGAAGTAGTGTAAACATAGGCTACAAAGTCTCTTTGGGAAATGGAGAGGCTAGGATGGAAGTGAGAATTATTTACACTTCAAATTAACTACTAATTTATTTAGGAAACAGGCAGCTATTAGTCAATATGGTTATATATTTGGGACAGGTCAATCTGTCAATATTAGTTTCTCACATTTTCATGTCTACTTGCCAATGTTGGTTTCCCCTCAATATTTTATCTGTTCCATTTATACATTCAATTTATCCATTATTCTGTACTAAGCTGACAATTTTAATAAGTTTGCCCTGAAGTTTATAGTCACTTTTGTGCACCTTTTTCCAAAGGTACACACTCTTCAGAGCAATTTTTCCTAAAGTGTTGCACATATTTTTACATGACCACTGGTATGGGCAGTGGAACATGGAATGTTTCCTAATATACATTTTAAAAATGTGTGAATTGCGCTGTGAATTTGGAAGGACGAATTTTGTTTTTGTCTGGATGTATGAAGTTAGATCGACTCGTATTTAAGGGGAATTAAAAAGATTCTTCCCTCTCTCCCTGACTCCATTAAATACTGCATTCAACATCTGAAAAAAAGACTCTATATATTCTGGAGTATTCCCCTCATACCCTGATTAGGGGCTTCCTAGAGTTTATAAAGATTGGTAATGATCAAACTAGGATACTAGATTAAGGGATTCTTGGTGCTCTCTGAGCTTGGTTGCTTTCTTGCAAATGAAGGACCCCTCATTTCAACCCTGAGCTACAAAAATTCTCCTTTATCAGTCCGATACTAGATTAGGTAAGTGTTTGGAGGAACAGGAAATCTAGTGATTTAAAAAGCAGCACTCATGTAATTTTCAGTGAAACACTGCAAAAAAAATTGAATGCATCAACCTGTCAACACCCCATCAAAAGAATCCTGGACCTTCCTTGCTCTTTGGTGTGTTATTTGATGAATGTAAGCCTCAATAAAACACTGAACCTGAGGTTATAAAAACGCTTGATTTTATTTTAGATGGTTTTTTTAAAATCCCACCTTTATTATCTGTATAAATAACTCAAGAGGGTGAACATATCTAATTCTCCTTCCTATTTTTCCCACAACAACAATCCTGTGAGGTGGATTGGGCTGAGGGAGGACCAAAAACACCCAGCTAAATTTCATGCTTAGAGAGGGAGTACAACTCACAGTCTCCCAGTGATTAGTCCAAAGTACCCAGGTGGCTTTTATACCTAAAGCCAGACTAGAATTCACAGAGTTTCCCAGTTTCTAGCCTTCTGCTTTAACCGCTACACCAAACTGGCTCTTATTTTCCCTTGTAACTTCTGATTGTGTAGAAACAATATGGATTGGTATATTAATTTTAACCACTCATGACTTGATTTTTTTTTTTACAAAACACCTTCATTTCTAAGATAATATCAGGCAGGCTGAAATCTATTCCTGAGTCTTGTCATAAGGTTGGTTCATGGAAAGCCTGCAACATTTCCAAAGCAGGAAAAGTCTAAACTGGTTTAGAAACACTGATTCTCACAGCAATGAGAATATTTTTCTGGGTGGATTATGGGTGTAAAGTAGCTCATTGATTGACTGATTGATTGATTGGAAACATATACATATTATTAGTTAGTTGGCAGCAACTTTTCATTGCTTCCAATCATTCGTATCCCAATATACAGATAATCCTCAACTTACAATCACAATTGTGCCCAAAATTTCTGTTGAGAGTTTTTGTTTCTATTGAGAGTGAGAGAGTTGTTGTGAACTTTGACTCATTTTAAGACCTTTCTTGCCACAGTTGTTAAGTGAACCACTGCAGTTGTTAAGTTAGAAGCACAGTTGTTAAGGGACTCTGGCGTCCCCATTCATTTTGCTTATCAGAAGGCTGCAAAAGCTGATCACATGACATTGCAACCATCATAAATATGAGTGAGTTTAACCAGCGTCTAAATTTTGATCATTTGACCATGGAGATGCTGCAACAGTTGTAAGTGTGAAAAAACAGTTATCGGTCATTTTTTTTCAGTGCCTTTGTAACTTCGAAAGGTCACTAAATGAACTTTGCAAGTCAAGGACTACCTGTAATCTGAATTTTATTCATCTAGTAGTGAGTGACTGTTTGAGGCCGAAGGAATTTCCAACAATTTTCTCTAGCAACCCAGTTCAAAGGCAACAGTTTTCCTTTGTTCAGACTTTCACAGCCATCTTTAACAACTGGGAAAGAAAAACTCTTAGCCTACCCCTACCCATGCTGGGTCTCAAGCCTCAATCATTAAAACCTGGGATTTCTAGGGGGGGAAATACTAAATTCCAAGACTGGAATATTTTTCTATGTTCTTTGAAGAAAATCTTACAAATTATCTGGAAAGGTGTGGTATGCCAAGGTACAAAACCTATTTTCTAAAAGAGAAATGAAGGACATTTGTGGAACTAAGACCTTAATAATATAATTGTTTGTAAGATGCTTTTCCTGACTCTGTCGCTTTCCTGCAGAAACTTTTCCCTTCTTCTCTCAGCCTAAAAGTAGCTGCTTAACAAACCTGTGCTTCTAGTCCCCAAAAAATATTATCCAAGATCACAAAGCTGTAAATGAAGATGTGAAGAAGTTATACTCTTTGCATAAAAGGAGTTACGTTAATAGTGGTGAATATTCCAGTTTGGTTTGGAATTATCAGGACAATAAGAGCAAACAAAGAATGTCAGCAAAATGCAACAAAACAAAACACTGGTTTATCCATTCTGAAGCATCCATTCTACCTTGAAATAGTGAAATGCTGAATTCCAATAAAAAACAAATGCAAACACAATTCTGCCTAATTAGATTTTTCCTCCTTGTTGGATGGATTCATCACCTGTTTATGCTTTGGTTCAGCATCATTCAGGCTTTTAAGTTTTTCACTGCCCTTGCAAACATGTCTTGTCAAACTTAAGGACTAGGAACTTTAAAAAATAACTCCAATGGCTATATGAAAATGCCCACTGTTCCCTATTGTTTTTATAGTGAACATACTGGTTTCACGCCGTATAAATGAATAAAATGGCAAATCCACAAAACTCTCTGAGCTTAATTCAAACGACTGAAGGATATTTGGAGACCAACCTACATATCCCAGGTTTAGCTCTAAGATGCTGCACTTGCTACTTTGCAGTGAACAGGCTGCCAGTAAAGACAAAGCCAGCCGAAATCAGAACAACCCCTCACCAGGTCCCCGTTTCCCACAGTAACCAGCCACTTTTCATTTGCCCCCATCAACTAAACTTATATATTGACTGCTCCCAAGGCTTGCTGGGGAATTCTGGGAGTTGAAGCCCACCCATCTTAAAATTGCTGAGGTGGAGAAACACAGTTTTACAAGCTTTTTTGGGGAGGGGATTTCTTTTGGCTCGGATAAGACTTCAGCCCTTTCCCTGTTGCAGAATCTTCTCAATGTATTTTTGAGCCACTAGAAAACCTGAAATGAATTGCTCCACTCCCTTAGTCTGTTTAGTATCAGCCACCCCCCATTTTCCCTAGACTGCAAAGATTTTTCCCCCTTGGTGTGGATGTCCTCAGAAATTATCGGAATAAGCTGGAAAAAAAACACCACGTTATTCCTGGCCCAGCTAAAGACAACATAAACCTGCTCTCATTCTTTCACTGAAGATGAACGTCAGGGGACATGGGAGAAATAAGTGGGGTCAGTGTGTAATTGTGTCACGATTAAATGCATATTAATGCATGGGTCTTTGACATATAAGCCAAAATCTTGACTCTCGGGCTAAGCCCTCCACCCACCTGTAATAATGTCGAAGATTATGGGTTTTTGAAGTTAGAATACGGACTGTAGTTCAAGCGTGGAAGAACAAAGCTAGGAATTTGAGATCATGAATATGTAAAGTCAAATGGTTTAATGTCAAGGAATAGAACTGTGGATTTTTGCTCATAAGAAAAATAAAATATCTATGCTGAGACCTGTCTGCTGGCCTGTGTGCTGGCCTGCTCTGGATGGTGAGATGGAGAGGGGCACATACATTAAATAAATAAATAAAATAAAATCCTAAGAGCCGTTATACCTGGGTTGTTAAAATCTGGATAACACTAGATGGCAGCTAAAGGCTCGTGTTTTCAATATCTCTTTGATGATCATTGAATTTTTGCAGGCCAGGTACAGTAGGGAAGCCCTCAGCATCTTTAACCTGATGCGCTCCAAGGATCATAGGCAATCCTCTAGGATCCCAGGTGGATCTTGACCAGCTCTACTAACAACTTGAGATGCTTTCAAGGAAAGCTGTTTAGCGATTCAGCCTGAGGCTGTCTGCTTGTCAAGGTTGGCGGTAACAGACTGAGCTATGGTTCCTTTGGGTGGCTCTATGAGGTTGCCATGTGCTAGGAGGAAACATTGGTCTCTCTCTGGTCCAGGGGTAATCCAGGGGTCTGCCTATTCTCCAAGGAGAACTCCATCTGGTTGATGAGAAGCAGCCCAACCTACAAAAAAGACCTATTAAATATAAATGGCTCGATAAGAGTTATGCAGCCAGACCTGTCCAGTATTAGGTTTTATAGGCCATCAAGAAAGCATCAATTTATGGGACAATATTATTGCTAGAACTAAGTGGATGAGAAAGTAAGAAATGAGGAACCAGCCATAACTAGTCAGTAACTTGTGATGACTAGGCAGCAACTAATCAGTAACAGTAGTCAGTTGTACCTTATGATTCTTGACTCTTGACGAATGTATCTTTTCTTTTATATACACTGAGAGCATATGCACCAAGACAAATTCCTTGTGTGTCCAATCACACTTGGCCAATAAAGAATTCTATTCTATTCTAACTCACCAACAGACTGTTGGAGAACTCCAGCAAGAGATGTCCATACATGACTGAAGATAGTTTTCGTTGGAAATGCCACTGTTGACCCTACAGTTGTGAATACTTGTGTGTTCTCTCTACCCCTTTCTTGTGGGCTTCTCAAATCCCACAAAACACCTAAATCATGGAGAAGCTACGATCCTCCTGTGCATTTTGAATTCATCCTTGGCAACCACAAATTGCAGGCAAGCAGCATTGTCATGACAGACTGTACTTGATTTCTATTCAGAATGATATGGCTTAAGCCGTATATTTTGGGTTTTTTTTAAAGATTGTGTTGTGGGTTTTTTTCATCCAAAGTTTGGAAAAAACAATTGGAAAAGATTCCAAACTCAATCAATCGAGAAAGATGTTTTTGAATGAGGTAAGGTTTAAAAATGTGCTTGAAAAAGAACATTGAAAGAGATTTTATGGAGGTATCATCACCTTCCTGGCTGGAGCCAAATCTTGTCAAATTTTCATCTGCAAAGAACAAAGTCTAAAGCAATTTTCAAAACTTCCTCTGGTGTCTAGGAAGTTATTCAAAAGGCAGTAGGAAGATTCTGGTAGAAGATTTCAGCAGCCTTTACAAATTTCTTCATAAACAAAATAGAAGAAATGGAGACATTAGGGGTAAAAAATTTAAACATGAAAACTTATAAAATTGAACAATGTTATAACCGTCTAAATATAAACTATCTCAGCAGGTGGCTGAACGCCCAGGTTTTACAAATTGGCCTTCAAATCTGGCACGTTCCAATGATCTTATAGCCCTCGGGGTTATAAAGAGAACAAAAAGCAGCAACTTAAACACGCATTTCAACATTAATGGCAAGTAACTCACAGATCTGGCCAGGTCAAAGATGTGAATATTTCACTTGACTAATGAATAGTATCTGTGTAGGGATTTTTTAAAAAAATATTATTAATTTGCTCAGATCTTCATAAATGAGATAGGTCTTTTGTAAAGTGGAGAAAATACCAGATTTAAAAAACTAAATCGCAATCAAAAAGTGAAAAGAAGATCCCTCTATCCCCAGGAAGCTGGTTTGGAGATGAATTTAGAGTGTTTTCAGGTGGCGTTGTTGTGGCAGCTGAATCTAGTTTTTCCACCACCTTTCCCCACCAGCCTGCATGCGTCCGTATGCACAAACGCATGGAGTAAATCCCTTATGAAATTCCATTTGAGCTTTCTCTGCCAGGAAAGAACGAAACAACCTTCTGTTTTGGTCTCCCCTTCACACGATCTGCCAACCTTGCTGCAGGAAGAGACCGAAGCAAACATGGCAACTGGGAGACAATCAGCAGAAGAGTGGGGCGGTTTATACATTCGGTTCTCTAGCTTTATGATATCAGATACACTCATACAGCTAGATAACCAAAGAGAAAAACCGGCCCTGTGGACTGTAGGCCTCCTTACACCTCCCGCGGTACCTTTCGCACAATAGAGAGGGATACCTACATGCACACTCCTCACTAAGTGACTGGGATGGAGGGTGTTTTCAGATCTGAGAACCGAGAAGGGTGACTGAGAAACAAAACATCTCCCAGGGCATTTTATTCCAGGGCTGGCACAAATGCCAGGGACATTAAAAGGCACACATAATGCCCCGATCATCTGAATTAGTACAGGATGGCTGTAAAAAATATCTGAATCTTTGCACACAAATGCACACAAGCTGGGCCAACTGCCCCAGTTTTGCATATTTCTCCTGACTCCCATCTCAAAAAATTACCCTTGCTGTTGCTTGATTCTCGGTTGCAGACCCTTTTTAATCGTTATTTCATATTCCCTTTCCATATCATGTCTTCGATTAATGCTTGATGCTGAGTCATGACATTCAGCGCACCCTTTTCCTCTTAAATGGATCACCCAGAGGCCAGAACTCCCTCTTTCTTCTCCTCATCCATATCCTCCTACTTGGATATTTTTAATAGGATGGTCTTTTATTAGAGGAGGGGTACGGGAGAATAATTTGCCCCTGAGAAGTGGTCAGATTTTAAATTGTAACAAATCAACAAGAATGGGTTTTGTTTTATACCCTTTCAAAATCTTGCATTCTCCCTTTCTTTGCATTGTTTATTATTGGTCCCTATGCCTAACCTCTTTTTTTTTTTTTGCAAAATTTTATTTTCATTTGGGTAGATTTAAGCAATTCAGCCTGGTGACCGTAAGCAATAAATGATAAGGAAGATTTCTTTTCCTGGTATCTCAGATGGTCTACCAATATCTGCCCTAGGGAAGGTCTGTGAAGGGAAGAATTAAATTTCTAAGGATATTCTAGTCTAAATATTCATTTATTCATTCAGATATTGGTGGTTGGTTGGTGGGTGTCCCCTGCTTCTATCCCGGACTGATGGATGAAACTTCTCTTTCAGTCCACAGGAAAAAATGATTTGAATTGCACAAGAATATCTGCAACATGTTTGCCATGATTTGGCAAACCACAATGGCCTATGTAAATAGATTTTTAAGCTGTAACATGAAGTGGGCTTGCCTCAACTCCAGTGGTGGTTTGTTAAAGGCCTGCCATGGGAAACAAACAAACATAAAATTGAAGCAAATTTTCAAAAAATGCCCTACTAAAGATCTAAGGGTTCTCAAGGGTGCATATATAGACACTGAAGTTTTCCACAGGACAATTCTTTTCTTTTGAACAGGGGATCTACTGAAAGACATTTCCAAATTGGAAGGGGGGTTTGTGTAAAAAATCACAACTCTTCCTGCTTTTAAAAGGAGCGACAGAATAAGTTATTCTCCCAATTGGTTCAGCAGCCACCAGATCGGAGAGTGCCTTTACCAAGGCAGTTCATTCAAGCGGAAAATGTTAGAATTTTTTCCTTCTTTCACTAAATACATGTACACACCCCTTTTAATGTACCCAACATTACTGGTGGTGGATTCTCCCTTTCTTTTCTGCAGTTTATCAAAATAGCCAAACCTGCTAACTTTTAACAAAAAGCAAACTACATTCCCAAATAAATATAATTAAGAATATTTGGATATTTATCCTTCATTTCCCATAGAAACAAACTTTCAGAGATCAGACACAGAGACATATTTCCAAAACTGGATAGGTTAAAAAAATGGAACTGACATCTTGTGTTCTAATAAACTTCTAATAACAGTTGTGTGCATTTATATATTTTAAAAAATGTATTCTTCTGGCAAAATGTAGCTATAGAAATCTAAGCAGATGGCTAGCATTTTACAGTGTGCTTGCTGAATTAATCAACTTCACAAATGCATACTTCACGTTTCTTGCATGAGGTTCAAACTATGACAAGAAAAATGAAAATTTAAAGAAACAAATATAACCTCAGGCTACATCAGGCCAGTCAATCATGTTTCAGTTATTATCTTTCTCTTTCTTTCAAAACTAACTTCCAGTTAAAATTTCACCAACACAAGAACCAACTCTTTTCTTGCTTTGTAAAGTCACTTCTTCCAATCCTCCAAAATATACATAAGACAACCTTATTCAATATAGTTAAAAAAAAACTTCTACTTACTCGCTTTTGTGTTTCTCCTCTGTTGTGAAGGTTTTTTTTTTAAAAAAACAAAAACCAAATTATTTAAATAGATCACTTTTCCCCCCCAGCTTTCCAAAGAGGAGAGAGAGGAAAAAGGCAAAAATAGAAATATTGAAAGAAGATAAAAGAAAACTTTGCTAACTTTCTTTTTTGTTGTTGTTTGGAATATAACTGTTAGCACCGTAGGTCAAGCGCTCCAGTCCCTAAATGACTGCAAGTTTTCCACCAGCTCTTCTCAAAACATGATTGATTCAAACGGCTTCGTTTGGAATAAGGGGGGGGGGGGGGGGGGGGGGGGGGGGGACTTCCGCCGGGGAAAAAAAAGAGGGTGTGAGGGGGGCAGCAGTATTGAAATAAAGGGACAATGCCAGACTGGGACAAGACGGCAGTCTTTCTATGTGGGACAGCCAGACAGGGTCAGAGGTCACCTTCCAAAGCCACTGATGATGTCACTGCCATGTGGGGATAGATATCATGACACGGGTGAACAGGTTTCCATGGAATTGGTCCAAGTTAGAGGTCTGGGTTAACACCCCCCCCCCAATTCTACCCATAGAATCAGGCTGCTCCTCCTCCCCACACCTCCCCACCCAGTCCCCCTCTTTTCTGTCCAGCTTGGATCTCCCTTGCTTTTAAACCCAATTTCCAGGAACAAAGTCTCTTTAAAAGGCAAGCAGCATCAGCAATGAAGGAATACAAGGCTTTTAACTTGCTTATTAGTTTAATTTATTTATTTATATCCCGCTTTATTGTTTTTACAAAAAATCAAGGTGGAGAATGTATCTTCCTCCTCTTATTTTCCCTATAACAACCCTATAAGGTGAGTTGGGCTGAGAAAAAAGGACTGGCTCAAGGTCACTCATCTGGTTTTAGCAATAGCAATAGTACTTAGACTTATATACCACTTCACAGTGCATTTACAGCTCTCTCTAAACTGTTTACAGAGCCAGCCTATTGCCCCCAACAATCTGGGTCCTCATTTTACCGACCTCGGAATGATGAAAAGTTGAGTCAATCTTGAGCCAGTGGGACTTGAACTGCCGAACTGTAGTCAGCAGTCAGCAGAAATACCCTGCAGGACTGCACTCTAACCACTGGGCCACAACAGCTCTTGCACCTTTCATGCCTTAAGGCGGAACTACAATTCACAGTCTCTTGGTCATTGACCAAAGTCACCCAGCTGGCTTTCCTGCCGAAGGCAGGACTAGAACTTACAGTCTCCCAGTTTCTAGTTTCGTTCCTTAGCTACTAGACTAAACTGGCTCTAGGTCCATTAAGAGTTACCAGAGATATCAACGTATCTACAGCTATTTCTTGACTTATAACCATTTGTTTAGTGACCGTTCGAAGTTACAACAGCACGTCATTGTGATCAATCCCTGCACTTATGACTGTCGCAGAATCCCCATGGTCACATGATAAAAAATTTGTGTGCTTGGCAACTGGCATATATTTACAATGGTTGCAGCATCTTCGGGTCACGTGATCAACACTTGCGACCTTCCCCACCTGCTTCCAACCAGCAAGGTCAATGGGGGGAAACAGATTTGCTTAACAACCACACGATTCACTTAACAACTATGGCAAAAAGGCTGTAAAATGGGGAAAGACTCACTTAACATCTGCCTTGCTTGACAATAGAAATGTGGTCATAAGTTGAGGACTACCTGTATTCTTTTTGTTGTTGAATTATGAACAATTCTGAGACACAACCTGGATAAGTCCCTGCAATTTCATTTTCAGAAGTAGCTTGCTAGTACCTCCTTTTAAGGGCCAAGAGAAAGTGACTGGCCCAAGGTTACCCAGCTGACTTTGGGCCTAAGGCGGGTCTAGAACTCATTCATGGTCTCTTGCTTTCCAGCCTGATGCCTTAACCCAAGGATCTTCAAACTTGGCAAGTTTAAGACTTGTGGACTTCAACTCCCAGAATTCCTGAGCTAACGTGACTGGGGGAGGAATTCTGGAAGTTGAGTTACACAAGTCTTAAAGCTGTCAAATGTGAAGGCCCCTGCCTTAACCACTACACCAAATTGCCTTTTATACCTTTTAAAAAACTTTGTCCCAAGACTTGTCTCCAGAAATTGTGAATGCTCCAACCATGGAAGCTTTTAAAAAGATGTTGGATAACCATTTGTCTGAAGTGGTGTAGGGTTTCCTGCCTAAACAGGGGATTGGACTAGAAGACCTCCAAGGTCCCTTCCAACTCTGTGATTCTGTTTTAATCTAACTTACAAAATGTTTTGGGGTTCAGTTTGGATCCCAAAAGCGTACAATGTTCTTTTTAGATCAATAATAGACAGTCTTAATCATTTTTAAGGGACCCATCGGCACCAGAGGATGCCTAACCTGTTTGGGGTTCAAAGATACACTGCTTCTAAGGAGGTTCCATTGTTAGTAGCATAGCAGTCACTACTGATAGCCTGGATCGACCCTTTGCTACACTGCATCAGATTTGCTTTGCTGAGGTCCTGCGCTTGGATATCCAGCCTTCTGTAAGCAAACTCATGATAGGAGTAGGAGTAGGAAGGTAGGATTTTAGATTGTTCTTTTTTTTCCCCTCCAGTGGGTCTGCTGTGAATCTGGCAAAACCTGATTCTCATCTCCCTACTTCCAAGAACATCCGGTTAGGAAAGCCCGCAAAAAACAGGACCAAAAAGAACTGTTTGCATTTGCAATTTGTAAGATAGACTGCTCCTGCTCCAGGAAGCTCTTCGGGGCCAGAGTAGCAAGATAAGCAATATGGATTGGCTTGCTATTCCAGTCCCATGGAGGACTTCTTTTATTTCCTACAGCTCCCCAAATCAGCAGACTCAAATGCTGTTTAACCTTCCCATCTAATCTAGCCAGGGGTGGGCTGCTACTGGTTCATACTGGTTTGGGTGAACTGGATATTAATTTTACATCTGGTTCACCGAACCGGTAGTTGCAACAACTGGCTGGTCCTGCCCACCCCACGCTGTCCCTCCCAGGAGTCTCCATGCAGCCCATTTTGTATCCCAGGTAAGTACAGGGCCTGCCTGGCAAAAAATGGGCCTCCCAGAGACTCCATAAGGCTGGAAATGGGCCTGTTTTCAGTCAACAGGTGTCAACTCATAAAACATTTCTATGCCTGTTTTAGTAGTTGCCATAAAAATGGGGGGGGCGGAGGAAATCTGGAAGAGCAGTGCAGCAATTGAAAGCAAAAGTACATTCCAACTCTTATCTTTAAAAGATTGTAACTGAAACACCAGAGCTTTTGCCCAGGAATATATTTAATTGGAGAACGTGAATGATGACACCCAGCATGTAAATGTGCTCAATTGGAGATTCTGCTTTATGAGACACCCAGGGGGGAGGGGGGAAACAGGGCCATAGGGGACTGTAAATTATGGATGCCACAGTTGACTTCATACAGGGCAGTGCCAGTATCAGCCCTGACAACTCTCATGGTTCTGCCGTGAGTCTCACAATTTTTTGTCATGTCTCACAGTCTCATGACAAGGCTCCTCAATCTCACGCCAAATTTAAAACACTTTTTTTTTTTTCCAAATTTGGGGGTCGGCTTATATGCGCATAAATCTGATTCTCACACAAACGACATGACGCCACTTCTCAGATCACGCAATATCGATATTACCATACAGTCATATATACATACAGCACATTTCTTTTTACTCTGGGCGCCTCCATTTTGCTTTGTCTACCACCGGATATAACACGCTCTGATTGGTTAGTTATTCACGTGACCGTGAATCTCACTATTTTTTATAGAATCTCCAGATTTTTTTTCATGGGTCTCCAGATTTTCCTTTATCAGGGGTTGGCAGGTCTGCAGTATGTCACCTCTAATAAATCCTTTGAAGTTTTTTGAAGTTTGGCTCAAGAATCATGACTTTATTAGGGCGATTGCTGGAATCCTGACACTAGGGAGTTTCCAGAGCCCAGGAGAGGGAAACAGGCCTCCCAGAGGCTTGAGGAAAGTCTACAGAGCCTAGGGAGGGTGAAAATACCTCCCGCCATGGTGCAGAAGGCCGGCTAGGCCACACCCACCATGGCCACACCCATCCAGCAAATGGGCAGAGAACTGGTTGCTAATTTTTTGGAAGCCCACTCCTGAATCTAGCTCAGGCTACCCTCATTCCTAAATGAAAAGGGACATCAAGTCCAATTTTTTTTCCCGTTTGGATGGAAATAGCAGAAAATGCTCTATTCTGAATGAGGAACCTCAACTGCCTTCTTATCTTTGCCTTGTCTCCCATGGCATTGTGTTTCAATGCCATCTTGCAAACTGCTTCGGGCAGAAAGCTTTTCAATGCAACTCTCTCACCGATGGCTCCCAATATACCTTGGTAGCTGTATTGTGATGATTTTATTAAGAATTTGTTATGCACTTATTGGAATCTGATTCCAAGGGAGATGTGAAACAGCTGACAGGGAGTGGGAGTGTAACTCTGGTGGCTGTGGAGGAAACTGGGGAAGTGCACAGTCCAGCTGGGCATTCATAGAAAGGCCCAGGCCCACCCCCTCTTCATCCTAGGGCACACAGGGAGGAATGGATAAGGGAGCAATGTGAGTTGCATAGTTTATGGGGGAGGAAAGGGCCCTGATCCCCTTCATTGGATGCAGCTGGGAAGACTGTTTAGAAGGGCAACTGTGCACAGCAAAGTTGCTGGAAGCAAAGCATGAGATTATTCTGGGTTGTCAAGTTTATCTGAGTTCTGGCGTCCTCCCCAAGTGTGTGTGTTTCGTTATCTTTTGATGTCTTCAATCCCTTATCCTGCCCTGTCTCATTAATTGCTTCAGTGTGGTTTGTGTTGGTGTTTATTTTTAATTGATATGTACTTCGAGTCCAGATGGAATTTCTTCCTTTTGAAAACTGTTTTTGGGAGAGTTTTTTTCTTCAGCAGATAACTGGACATTGGGGGGCAAGTTGGACCTATTAAAGGGATTTTACCAGTTTTTGTGACTTCGTTGCTTTTGTGCCACACCCCGAGTCATCACAGAATTTATTAAGATGTGAACTGTACTTGTGTGGAAGATGATCCCTCCCTGGGAAAACATTTGAATTGGATAGCTTCTTTTTGTAAGAGTTGCATTTAAAAGAAGAAGATACCCCTCCTTGCTTCTCCAAACACTCAGAGAAGTGAGCAAGAGCTGAACAACACAGATTGATTCTTGATTAAATTCTATTTAGGAATGCTGGCCTGTATAGTTAAGAATTAAGCACAGAATGTGAAACAGAACAGAGAACAAGAGCAAAAAGATTTAACCAGGGAGTGAGAAAGCACACAAATCTGCAAGACTTAATCTTATGTAGAGTAGATCCTCATGCACTGTATAAAAATCAGTGCAAACTAGTCAGCTAAGATTCACCACAGCTATCAAAATGTATAGTTTGTTTAATAGTCTTATGATCTACCCAGTAACAGTAACTTCCACTTTCCAACCACAGTTCAGATTAGTGGACTAAAAACCAACTGCAAAAAAAAATGTTGTAAAAGAGATAGAAAACACATTAAAAAATTAGAATGGAATAAAAGGAGCTGGGAAGGGTGGAAGAAATAAGAAGAGAAGTTAATCTCTAATACAACTTCCCATTATTCGACTTATTGTGTGCCTTTGATAGAAGGAATATAAACTTAAAAAGCAAAGAATAATAAAACTGCAGCGTCGTTTACCTGTTTTTTTTCCTTGCAAACTCAATCACTCTCCACCAATAGAAATATTGGGATAATTTGTCATTTGAAAAATGGCTCAATAAGATCTGGTTTCTTGCTGTGCTTGAGAAGGTCTATTATAATATCCACATGCTTTAAAAGCAAAGTAGGAAATCATGGGTTTTTTATTGGGATGGGCAGGAATTTTTTGTTGTATAAATGGCAAAAAGAAGACCTATCAGAATATATGGAAAAATTAAACTCAAATGGCCTCGTGTAAGAATGCAGATGTTTCAGGTAGGACCATGGAAATATAGTGTAAAATGATACAATAATCCAGAGTTAACCATTGTTGATATGAAAGACAAAAAAAGTCTGGATAGATAGTCGATATTGCAACATCTAAAGACAGTAGAAGAGGAGAGAAAGAACTGGAGAACATAACAATATATGAAGAATTTTGCAGACGCTGAACCTCTGTGTCTATGGAGATTCTCAATCATTCAGGTCACGGTTGTCTCAAATATGATTTTTGGAAAGGCAAATGGACTTTCTTGGTTCAGTTTAAGTGAAGAAGTTTTTTGGATGAGAAGTGAAAAGTTTTCAAGGAAATCCCCTCCCCCCCAAATATCCAATTCCCTTTTGAAAAATTACCTTTGGGCCAGAATGACTATGGCAAATGAAAGCAAAGATAGTACCAAGAGTGCTAGGCACTTTGGGTGCCATCCCAAGAGATCTGGAGCATCACTTGAACACCTCCAGCATTGACAAAATCATCATTAGTCAATTGCAAAAGCTAGCTTTACTTTGAACAGCTTGTGTCCTGCGACAATTCCTTTAATGCTATTAAATAATGATTGCCTGCCAATTCCAGATCCTTGGGAAAGATTCCATAAGTGGACAAAAATATCAAATCCAGCCTAAACATCAGGGTGACCAACCATAATAATAATTATTTTGCACAGTGGAACCTTGGGTCACAATCAGTCGCAATCCTATTTGGTCGTGACCAAAAGCACGACTGACTGCGTGCATGGACAAAAAAAATGGCACCAAGGGGGAAATTGCTGCATGAAAATTGCCATGGGTGTGTCTGGTCGCCACTCGAAGATGTGTTCACAACCAGAAACAAAACTTTTCTGAAAATTCTGGTCGTCACCCGATTTGGTCACAGACAGAAGCATTCGTGATTCAAGGTTCCACTGTATTTCAAAGCAACACCAAAACAGAACAACATTCTTTTCCTAACTTGTTAATTTATCTATGGTTGGGATTCTCAAAATTCTAGCCAAATTCTGACTACCCTTTGAAAGATCTCAGACGCAAAGTTGGTGAGTTCAGATGATGAAATCAGACATAAAGCTCATTTAGTTGGGGAAGGAGAAAATCTAACTATGTGGTCACTTTCAGTCTTGTGTCGATTTGAACCTTTAAGCAAGAATGATTCTTGACTCCATTTACTGAGAAAGGTGTCATTTATTAAAGATCAAGTGGATAACAATAAAACAAAGTCAGAACTGAAGTTTGTGTGCCAAATCTCTAGAGTAACTTTTCCCCGCCCAGGCACTTCCCATTGCTAGTCCCTCCATCGTCCAATCAATTTTAAAGCAGATGTTTTTGAAACAGTCACTAGGAGTGTAGACCAGGAGTATCAAACTGGCAGCCCCTGGGCTGGATGTGTCACATGCAGGCCATGTCCATCCCAAACTCTGCGAAGGGGAAAAACTGCAAAACATCATATGATGGCAAAGTTTGACACCAGTGGTGTAGCCTCTCTTGGGGCTGCATTCTTCTCCCAGGAAAATGACCTTGAGGCGCAGTCACTGAGAAGTACACTTATTCCCATTATTTTCATTTTCCCAGGGATGGTATTCTACCGGTTTGGACTGGTTCTATAGAACCGGTTGTTATGATTCTGTGAAATTCGGAGAACTGGCGAATTGTGCCCCTGGCTGGGCCCACCCCGCTCCACCCACCCCTCCCCTCCCCTCCCCTCCCTGTCAGTCCTTATTGGGCATGAGCAACTCTGTGCACATGCCCGATATTGCTGACTGTGTTCTTCTCTGCTCAGTCACTCCTTAAGTTTTCTCTTTTTTTTCCTCCCAACAATCAGCTGTTGCTCTGGTCAGCTGTGCCGGGATTCTCCTCACTTACTTACTGATTCGCCCAGGAAGCTTCCCTGAGGCCCAGGAAGGCAAAAAATGGAGGGGGGGGGGGTGCAGCAACCCCCCCCCCCATTTTTTGCCTTCCTGGGCCTCAGGGAAGCTTCCTGGGAGCAAAAATGCATCCCAGGAGGCTTCCCTGAGGCCCAGAAAGCCCCAAAACGGAGCACAGGGGGGCATGCTCAGTTTTTTTTTTCCCTTCCTGAGCCCCAGGGAAGCCTTCTGGGAGCAAAAAATGCCTCCCCAGGAGGCTCCCGAGTCACAGGAGGCCCAAAAAACAGGGGGGTACTGCAAAAAAATAATAAGAAGAAACCACACCCACCCAGTCACATGGCCACACCCACAGAACCGGCTGTTACAAAATGTGAATCCCACCCCTTCACTTTTCCCCCAGGCCTTCCTTCTCCCCTTCAGCCTCCCCCATCTCTAGAGTTCATGGCAGACTGAAGCTAAATGATCACAGGGTGCAGGCATGAGGTGATAGTTCTGATAGTCATTAGGAGTTGCGGTAGGCCCCGTCCACCATGACCATGCCCACCCAGCAACCAGGCAGCGAACCGGTTGCTGGGATTTTTGAATCCCATGCCTGCCACAGGCCAGTCCTTTGGTGTTTCCAGGGCGGCCTCACGGGCCAGACTTAAGCACCATCCAGCGTGCGGGCCTTGGGTTTGACACCCCTGCTCTAAAGTAAATCCACCATCCTAAGCAGATGAGGTTTTTATTTCACCAAGAAAAGTTTTGGGACATTAAATTGTTCACTTAACCTGATTTTGATAGTCGAAAACATGGAAATTCACGGAGTGGTTTTGGGACAGTTTTTTTTTTTCCTTTCAGCTCCGCTTATCCAAGAAGTTTTTTACATGGAAAGAACTGAAGGAGAAGCTATCTGGAGCATTACGTGACATAAATCTGCCAATGAACAAAAAAAGATACTTTAAATGTGATTTTCCATCTGTCGGTCCTGATGGGTAGACATTTAGTGGAGATGCATCTTTCAGTTCTGCTGCAAAGAGGCCAGCTCAAAATTTCTTGGATAAATTGCACATTGCAAAATGTGTCACTCATTTGCAAATGATGGTTTGGCAATGCCATTTTCCTTTTTTTTTTTTTAACAAGAAAAAAGGTAGCAAATTTTTTTTTGAAGCTTTGCTTCACTTAATCTACCAATTTCATTAAAAAAAACAAACTTCTTGACAAAAAGTCAAGGTGAGGACAGGTGATTTAGAGGGTGAAAAAGCCCCCTGCAGGCTTTGAAAGAAAAAGAATGAGATGTATAAAAAAGTAACTTCCTGTTAATTTCTTGATGCTCTCTAAGCTTGGTTGTTTGCTTATAGGTGTTTCTTCACCCTAAGTGAAGAAAAGTTTCTAATACCCTAAACAACAAGATCACCACTTGAACACCATTGGCACTGACAGAAACACTGTAAAGTCAGTTGCAAAACATTCAGAACAGCTTATATCCTGCAATGATATCTGTAACACAATCAAACATCCACACCTACCTGTCCCAAGTTCTTAGGAAGGACTCGATAGATGGATAGAAATGGCAAATCCAGTCTAAACATCTGGGAAACCTAGTCTACACATTTGTCTAAACATCTTAATAACCTAGGTAATATAACTAGGTAACATCGTCAGTGTGAAGGAGAATGAAGTTTGCTGGCTGTTTATATACAGTGGCTCACAGTGTCCTGCCAGATAAACCACACTAAAGGAGACAATTAAAAACCTAAGAAGGGAACAAAAATACTAGCATGCATCCCCTTCCAGCAGCCAATATTCAGATAAGCAGGGAATAATACAGGACAAACAACCAGGTGAAAACAATATTCTAATTAAGGAACTTCCAAGAAGGAAACCACACCTCGACCAAAACTGACAAGGCAAGCCATTGTATACAGGTAGTCCTTTCCTTACAACAGTTAATTTAGTGACTGTTCAGAGTAACAATAGGATTGAAAAAAATGACTTATGATGGTTTTTCACACTTATGATGGTTGCAGCCTCCCCATGGTCATATGATCAAAATTCAAATGCTTTGGAAAGACTCATATTGAAGACACTTGCAGTGTCCTGGGGTCATGTGATCTCCTTCTATGACCTTCTGACAAGCAATGGGGAAGCCAGATGCACTTAACAACCGCGTTTCTAACTTAACAACTCCAGCAATTCAGTGAAATGGGGCAAAACTCACTTAACAAATGTTTCAGTCAACAACATAAAAGTTGGGCTCAATTATGGCCATAAGTCAAGGACTACCTGTATAAAACAGCTAGAGAACCCCACACTCCTTCACATAATGAAACATTCACAAGCAAACATCCAAGCTCAAAGAGCATGTATCTATAACTGAGGAAGGTCTGGGCATCTAGTGGCTCATGCAGATATCAGAGGAGACTGCTCATCGTAACTTGCATGAGTCTCCAAACTAGACTTATCTTCTCCAAACCACCCTCTCTGTTTCGGGAGCTTGATAATTCTGCCATAGCTTTTGCTGGGATGCAACAGAAACATTCAGCACTTCTCTGCTGAGGTCAGGGTACGTCAGTATTATTTGGAAAGGAGAACACTGCTGGAGTGGTTGCTCTGTGCAGCAAAATTAATGCAGAATGATTCCAACTTCTACATTTTTTTGGGATTTGGGCTAGAAGAAGAAAAGAAGCTAAACCTCTGTTTTCCCAGAGAATCAATCTTTTTCTACCTTCAACTTCCAGCCAGGCTGGCTAGGGAATTCTGGGAGTTGAAGTCCATGCATCTTATAGTTGTTAAGGTTGAGACATGCAAATGTTGCCTGCAAAGGTTGCCACTTCCTTCTAATTTGACAGATAATCTCTCTCTCTCTCTCTCTCTCTCTCTCTCTCTCTCTCTCTCTCTCTCTCTCTCTCTCTCTCTCTCTCTCTCTCTCTCATTATCCTTTAGGTTGAGCTCAGCTGGGTGATTCCAAGGATTTGAGATTTCCTTGTGGTCTCCTTTTCAGATAATACCAGACTGAGTGTCCATCTCAGATAAAGTTGGTCAGGATAAGTTTTTTACAATCAGAATAAATGTACTTTTTCCATGTGTGGAAAGAACGTTTTAAAAAGATGATAAGAAAGACAAAAGAGGCAGTTGGAGATTTTTTTAAAACCAGTGTTTATATATATATTCAAAATTCTCTTTCATGGAAAGGTCATGATTCTAACTGTATCTGTATCTGTATCTGTATCTGTATCTGTATCTGTATCTCTATCTCTATCTCTATCTCTATCTCTATCTCTATCTCTATCTCTATCTCTATCTCTATCTATCTATCTATCTATCTATCTATCTATCTATCTATCTATCT
>BLBF01000042.1:24324060-24335334 GCA_015471245.1 Laticauda colubrina | reverse complement strand
TCTATCTATCTATCTATCTATCTATCTATCTATCTATCTATCTATCTATCTATCTCTAAATATCTATCTATATAAAATAAACCCAGAGTTTAACTGTGCATAAATAAATTCCAGCCATGCAAAGAAAAGGAGAAGGCAGAAAAAGATTAAAAAGATATGACAGATCATCCTTCCGTAATATTCGGCACATAATCCAAAAATCAAAAGATAGCGGATATTTTGTCCTTCACTTACTGATTCCAGTCCCAGAACAAGAGCAAAGACATTTCCTTCCCTTCTGCCCAAATGCCCAATCAGATATTTGAACAGAGCTGTCCTATTAACCACCTCCTCCTCCTCCTCCTCCTCCTCCTCCTCCTCCTCCTCCTCCTCCTCCTATTACTTAACAGAGAGATAGAATCAAGATCACGTGAAGTGTTAGTACCGCTTCATAAGGCCTTGATAAGGCCACACTTGGAATACGGCATCCAGTTTTGGTCAACACGATGTAAAAAAAGATGTCGAGGCTCTAGAAATCGTGCAGAGAAGAGCAAAGAAGATGATTAGGGGACTGGAGGCCTAAAACTTATGAAGAATGGTTGCAGGAACTGGGCATGTCTAGTTTAATAAAAAGGACGAGAGGGTGAAATTTCCTGACAGTGAGAACAACTATTAATCAGTGGAACAACTTCCTTCCTGAAGTTGTGGAGGTTTTTAAGAAGAGATTGGACAGCCATTTGTCTGGAATGGTTTCGGGTTCTTGCTTGAGCCGGGGGTTGGACTAGAAGACCTCCGTGGTCCCTTCCAACTCTGTTGTTCTGTTCTTTGATTAACCTCTAAGCTAAACTTTCCCAATTACTTCAATCATTGAAAACCAGGGCCTGAATTCTGCATTTCCCCACCTCCCTGCACATCACTTTTCCTTTTGTCTTGTATCTGGAGAAGAGATCCCAAAAGGTCAAGATGGAAACCAGGACTGGCCAATCAAAACTTTGCCTCTATTGTACATACAGAATGATAAAAAGAGGTGGGACTTTAATTGGGTAGTCACCAACTTGCATTTCTGGATCGTAGTACCCTGCAGTCACCCTTGATTTTGAGAAAATACAGGGAGCGAGGGAGGGAGGGAGGGAGGGAGGGAGGAAGGAAAGAAGGAAGAATACAGACAGGAAATTCATTTAAAATATATATTTTTTGCCATAAAATAATTTTAGCTTTTTGGGTCGGGGGAGTGAGTGGAAGAATAAGATTGAATACAACTTCAACAAGCAAATTCTCCCTCTTTTTTAGGATTCGATAATTCAGAACATCAACATTCAGACATATGCCTGTTTTCCTCAGAAATTGCATAGCTATTGCTATCGTAAATGAACCTGGTCACAGTTAAACAGCAATTTAGTTCCATAATTTCTAGACAGGACTTCCCCTAGCCAGGTCAAGCAGCAGTTCACATATAACTCTCAAGGACATCTATGATGATTCTCAGTCATCCAGTCCATGGTTGTCCCAAAGGTGCTTTTTTTCAGGAGGCAACTGGACTTTCTGGTTTTTCTTTGAAGACGTTTCACTTCTCATCCAAGAAGCTTCTTCAAGAACCTCTTGAAAAAGCACCTTTGGGACTCTCTAGGACGCTTATTATTGCTCTACATATATAACCTAAACCCCACCACCACCAATAATTTATAATCACAAATCCTCAGAACATTTGAAAGGGGCCTTGCACATTATGCATTCCATGCATATGTAGACAACACCAAAGCAGCACAAAAATCAACTGTGGGTAACATTAACCAGGCTTAGTAAGTTGAAGGACAGCAAGGACCTGAGTGAAAGGGATTGTGCATGAACATAAACTGAAAGCCAGCTTAAACATCCAGGAGCAATTTTACTGGGGTGAAAGGTTTTAAGGTGGGAAAAAAATAATAATAAATGTATTTATTGTTTTTTTTAATTAAGTTTATATGGCACCCATCCAATAGAATAGAATAGAACAGAAAGGAATAGAATAGAATAGAACAGAACAGAACAGAACAGAACAGAACAGAATAGAATAGAATAGAATAGAATTCTTTATTGGCCAAGTGTGATTAGACACACAAGGAATTTGTCTTGGTGTGACTCGGCAAGCAATTCCTTCCTCTGTGACAGCCTTGTCCATCAACTCTTCCTTTCAGTCTGTCTGCATTGACGTTTCTAGGAAGGCCTAAATTTGATGTTTCTGAACACGATCCAAGTACTCTCAGGTCAAAATATTTACATCCAAATATTAATGAGAACCAGCAATGCTGAAACAATGGCCGATTTCCACTTTCTTTGAATGGCAGGCAGTCAAGCGAATACAAGAGTTAAAGCTTGTCTAATCCTTCGCTCAAAACTAGTCAGTCTCATTTGCCCCCTTTCTGATTTCCCTGTGATTGCAAAATTCTCCCTTTAAAGAGCAGTGGGAATTGTCCTTGGGCCCATCTGTTTCCCACAAGGCATCTTAATATGCTAGGCGGCCTAATGACGATTGCACATCAGAAACGAAACAAAACAAAAATGCAGCCCACAATAACCTTTGAATGATAAACTCAATTCTAGGAAGGTGGGGCTGGTTTTCAGCAAAGCAAACAAGGTTTAGAACATATAATCAAAAGGCTCAAAGGGACCTCGGAAGTCTTCTAGTCCAACCCACCTGCTCAAGACAGGAATCTCACATCATCACAGAGGAATTATTGAGTCGATCATCTGCACCTATATAACTGTCTGGTTTGGTTCTGCAACCCAACAGGACAGACACAGACTTCAGAGGATAATTAGGACTGCAGAAAAAACAATTACTACCAACCTGTCTTCAGTGGAGGACCTGTATACTGTATGAGTCAAAAAGAAGGCTGTGAAAATATTGACAGACCCCTCTCATTGGACATAAACTGTTTTAACTTCGACCCTCAAAACAATGCTATAGAGCACTGAACACCAGAACTACTAGACACAAGGACATTTTTTCCCGAATGCCATCACTCTGCTAAACAAATAATTCCTTCAACATTACACAACTATTTACAAAGCACTACTATTACTATTAATCTTCTCATCACTCCTTATCACCCTCCCCTCCCATTTGTGACTGTATGATTGTAACCTGGTTGCTTGTATCTTTATGATTTATATTGATATTATATCAAATCCTAGTATGATTTGATTGCTGATTGTACCCTATAACTATCATTGTTGTACCTTATGATTCTTGACTCTTGACGAATGTATCTTTTCTTTTATGTACACTGAAAGCATTTGCACCAAGACAAGTTCCTTGTGAGTCCAATCACACTTGGCCAAAAAAGAATTCTATTTCATTCCATTCTATCATCTCAATCAAATGGTTGTCCAGTCTTTTTTTTTTTTAACCTCCAGGAATGGAGCACAGGAGGAAAGCTATGATGTTACCTAGTTTGGTAATGAAATGTCTGAAAGAAACAACCAAGCTCAGAGATCAGCAAGGACCCTTCATTTCAACCCTGAGGTACAAATATTTTACTGTATTGGCAAGCTCTTTCATTGATTAATTGCTCTCACCGCCAAAAAAATATCCTTATTTCTAGTTTGGATCTCCCTCCCTCTCTCTCTCCCTCTCTCTCTCTCTCTCTCTCTCTCTCTCTCTCTCTCTCTCTCTCTCTCTCTCCCTCCCTCCCTCTCTCTCTTTCTCCCTCCCCCTCCCTTTCTCTCCCTCCATCCCTCCCCCCTCTCTCTCCTCAAGTATTTGAAGGTAGCTAATCACGTTCCCCCTGATCCTGTAGTGCTATTATTCACTTCTCGGACAGAGCAATATTTTGAACTTGGTCAACTCAGAGTCCTGGAATCAGTTACAATATTGAAAAGGGGATGAGGAGAATACATTTTAACAAAAAGCACCTCAAAAGGCCCTACAAGGCATGCTGTTCCTCCCCACCCCAGGGAAAAATACGCACCCATCCAAGTTTGTAAATTGAGCTCTCTCCACGGTCCTGAAACTTATTTCTCTCTGTCTTAAAATAGGAGGAACTCCCAAAATATCTCCAAAAGGACTTGAAAACTTGTGCAGCTCTCCCACACCAAATTAGGGAGAATTTTCTGTGGGATCTGAGAGCTGCATTGACCTCATGGAAATCAGCACAAGGGTTGGGTTCATGAGGATATCTACCATACTTATGTTTTTATATACTAACACCTGCACACTGATCTTTGGACATTGCCATACCACCACTGAGTTCTCCCTTTCTTCTTTCTCAATCTTCGTCTCCTCTCTCTCTCACCCTTTCTTCATCCCCACTTCTTTCCCTCTTTCCTTCTCCTCTTCCCTCAGCAGGACTGAAATTAAGCTTTTGAGAATTCCCCCCCCCCCCGGGCCCCCAAATCTCCTGCATTTCTTTCTTTCTCAAACACCCCAAGATGGCCTTTTAAAAAATGTTTCCCTCCCCCACTACATACCTATATACATATCTCCAGCACCTTAATGGTAGCAGCTTTGGAGAAATTTAAAAGCAGACAGGGAAATTAGAATAATGGCTGAAGTGGGTGAGAAGCTTCCAGGAGTACAGAAGAATTCAGACTGAAATGAAACAAACCTGGTCTTTTCTGAGTGCCAAGGGAAGGGAGCTACTACAATAAGCCAGCCCCAAATGACCAACAAACATCACATAAAGAGGCGCCCAGCATTGCTGAGTTTTGGCAAGCTAATTGCTGTTTTTTTTTTCCCCCAAAAGGGAATCCCTGCCATAAAGAGAAGAGGGACGTAGCCCTTACTTCTATCAGTGGCGATACTTCCCTCCCCCAGTGCCCTTAAGCATCAATTTTTAAAAGCTTCCTTGTGGATTACAGGAGGCGTCCTGAAGAGAAGGGGAATGGCTGCAGCTCAGATGGAGGGCAATTGTAGCCAGGAGCTCAAGCTCTGATTGAAGATGAGGCCAGAGGTGTTGGAGCAACGACAAAAAGAACATTGTGCCAATCATTTTTTTTCCTCTCCAGACAGCCTTCACACAACCAACGCCATTAAAGAATCCAAGATTGTTTAAAAACAAAACAAAACAATTGAGATATTCTCAAGAGCCTCTCTTTTAGAAAGCCCAGCACAAAAGGAAAATGGGAATGAGGAGGGAGGAGGGAGGAGGAAAACAAGATGATATGGGACACTCCCTGACTTGCAAGGGGTAATGTTCAAAACAGGATTCTTTCCATGCCATCCAACTGTGGAATAAACTGAAGTAGCTCTATCCAGCCATCTTTGGACTCCACTTTTATCCTTCCCAAACTCAGGTCTCAAAAAGAGTGGAGCATCCCAAGTTCATGAAATAAACAATGGATCTTTCTCCTACCACTGCTACTTTATATAACATGTATTCCTTTAGTAGTGAGAAACTGGCTTCAGGGATCCAGTCTGCTTAGTGAAGCATTAACTCAGCCTTCCATCGTTCCAAGATGGGTAAAATGAGGACCCAAACTGTTGGGGGCAATATGCTGACTCTGTAAACCACTTAGAGAGGACTGTAAAGCACTATAAAGTGGTATATATGTCTCAGTGTTATTGCTATTTAAAGAAGTGTAAAAACTATGGTGTGTTCCAAATATTTACTGCAATAAACCACAGCCCATTGCAAATAAGGATTGCAATCCTATCAATAAAAGCAAAGGATCCAGGAAATTAAAAGGATACTTGCTCCAATACGATCCAGCTTTTGCATTAAAATGGGCTGAAAAAATCCTGATTATGAGCTCACCAGTGGATTTAGCCCACCCAGTGTGTGAGAATTCTCTTCCAAGATAACAATATTTTGGCCCACTTTTTCATCAGAAAGCAATGAAAATCTACCAATTCAACCAGTGTGTTATGAAAGTACAATGTTTAGCACTTTACTTTTTTTTTAAAAAAAAGAATGTTTTTATTGTTATATTTGCTATTTTAAAGCACTACTGTTGTTGTTGTTTTTAAATTTGGATGGTTTTATTAATTTAAGGCTTGGGCCCAGCTTTACTCATTCCTTAGTCTCTCTTAGGCTGAAGAAAAAAATAGAAAAAAATAAGAATCACATTTACTGAGGGTAAAGCAATGCAAACACGATGAACTCACAACTGAATGGGCATGCAGAAAAAAACACAAATGGCATGGATGCTGGCAGCTAATTTTGTGCATGGAAAAGCTTTGTCTCAAACTGAACTCTTTGCATCGTTTCAGTGGGATTTTGGGGGGGGATAACTGTGTACAATCTGATATAAAAAAAAAAGCTATTTTTACCCCACAAAAAATGTTCACCAATTTTGTTAAGAGTAGAATAATGAGGACGTTTTTCTGAAAAGTCACTATAAGTCCATCTGTCTTTGAGATACACATTAGTTATATCAATTAGCATACATTGATATAAATGGGTTTAACTCCTGATTTATCCATCTCACATCCCCCCCACCAATTAATCAAATTTAGCAGAGATCATTCATATTCAGGATTTGCTCTCTTGTCAAGAAATGAGCCAGGGATTGCTGGATACATTTTCCCAGGAACAAGGTAAATTGCATTCAATGGGATTTATTTCTGCTTAGGGTTGCAAAGTTAAACCCAATTCTTCTCAGTGGCTGCTAGAAGTTGAACTGAAATGAACCTCTCTCTTAACATCAGGGTTTGAATGTTTACTAAAATACATGTCCTGGTGTTGTAAATGGGAACTTCCTTTCAGGCTAATCTGCTGTCTGTAGTGTTATGGACAAAGGAAGACAGACATGCTCTATTAAAAAGAGACAATACTGAATTTAATTTGCAAGCCGAAACAACAAATCTCACTGCACTTACTGAGACCAATAGAACAAATACTAAGACTTTCCACTGAAATCTCTCCCCGCCTCCATCTACAATGCAAAGGGGATTATTTCATCCTTTCAATATTGTAGCTAAACAAGCAGGGCAGCCCCATTTCAGGAGTGGATTTGAAATCTTTTATTTGATTTGAATGGCATTGGCTCCCTAGTCAACTACTGATGAAATGCAACCCTAAGAGATTCTCCTTCCTTAAATTGTGGCTGTTTTTTTTATAGCTGCTCTTTAAAGTATCTGAGCTTCCAGGCATCTTTTTATCCATAAGAGAAGAACATGCAACAGGATAAACTCGGCTCAGGTGTGTATTTTCCATGCTTTGCTAACTGAACTTGGCAGTTTTCAACAAAAACAAGTCACATGTAAACATTTCCTTCTGATAAATACAGTGGAGGAAGGACAGGAGGCCAATGTTCCAGGTGGAAGCCCCAAAGGTTTGCATGTAAGGCAGCTCTGTAGAATAAACCCTTCTCTTTGATATAATAACCTATTAATTCATAGTTGAATGGCAGTATTGTTAAGGGTTAAAGTCCAAAGATTGTAAAATCCAATCCACTGGAAACATCTCACAGCTTGATCAAAATTATCAATATTATTTAGGTTGCCAGAATAGCCTTGCTCAGTTGCCAAGAAGACTGGGCCAACTATTAAGATTTCATAGAATATTCAGGACAAATGACCATTGAATGCCAGTGGAACCAGGAGCAAAGACTCAGATTTCATATACAAAATCTTCATATGGAACAGGAAAATGACTAGCTACCACAAACACATCCAACAACAGTCCCGTAAGATGAAAAGAGTTGCATTTTTAAAAGACTAAGGGATAAATGACACTTTCTTTGGGTGCGAAAGAAAAGCTTTTCTAAGGCCAAATCCAAAAACACAAGGCAGAAAAAGTTTAAACTTAAACAGTTTTTTTTTTAAAAGACATAGTGTGCATAAAATAAATTGTTCAGAAAATTATGGCTGTATACACTTCTGGTAAATTTTAAAATATTGCAATGGATTCCTAATGTTATTATTCTTGTTCACTTCACAGACATGGTTCTGCAATCAAGAGACTATAAATAAAAATATAATTAAAATACAGTCCTTCATAGAATGACAGGTTTTACGTACAAATTATTGATCTAGCTCAAAATAATCTAAGCCATCAAAACAATCTATTAAAAATGAACAATAAAGAGAATGTTTGATTTGCGATTCAAGAGAGAGAAATCAGGATGAACTTTTTTTTAGAAAAAAAAATACAGCCTCTTTTTCAAATCAGATTTACTTTTAAAGCCAAGTGAAAAGAATCAGTGCATATTTACTTAGAAATTAAGCCCAATGTGTTAATTTACAGTGAAATTTGCATAAAACTGATGTTTAGTTAATCTGGAAATTAAATCTTTGGTTGCCTTGAAATGAGGACAGAAGGAAGAAACAAGTAAGACATTTTAAGAAAAACATTAATGTAGTACTATAGCATCTCTATTCTTTTCATGGTCTTCAAGTGCAGCACTTAATTTTTAATTTTTGAACCTATATTTTAAAATGGGATGTGCTGGGTTAAATGGGAAAATGGGAGAAGAAAGTCGAAAGCTTTTCAGAATTGGTCTGTGAAATTAGACAGACTTAATGCTGGAATCCAAGTAAAATTATTTTGAGATTTCATGTTAAAAACCCAGTTATCATTGAAAAACCCCACATCCAGCAGGAGAGGATTTATGACCCCAAACAAATTATCCACAAATTATTTGAAGTTGCAATTGCTGGACACACTTTCCGGAGAATAATCTGTGTCATCCAGGGGTCCTTTGGTCTGTAGTTGTGAGACAGCAAACCAAGACAAACAGAAATAAAACACACCCATCAGATTTCTGGATTAGCCCTTAATAAACAAATATTTCCCTTACGACCTTGGCTCCAAAGAGAAACCTATGGAGTTCAATGGGACTTCTTCTCAAGTCATCCTCGCGCGATCCAAAGAGCTGAACGCGACAGGAGGCATGACACAGGTCCTACACGATCTCTAGGATCGCCCAAACCGTCGTTAAACGACGCTTCAATTCCCAGCCAGGGGAGGGGGAAAAAAATCCTTAAGCTTGAAAGCCTAACATGAAGCATATTAATTTCCCCAAGTCGTTTGAAGAGGCGATGCCCAACTCCTTTCCCCTCTCAAATCGGCCGAAAAAGTTGCCCTTTGAAAGTGGTCGCGTCTCCTCGCCTCTCCCCTTCCTTCTCAAAAGTGGCCAAATAAATACATAAAATCGAATTAAGAATCCCAATCTACCAGGAGACTCCCACTCGGAAAGTTGTTTTAGCTTGGAAATAGGGGGGGAAAGGAGGGGAACTTATGGTTTGGGCAGGTAAGCCAAACAAGAGAGGATTCTCTTGCGCAAAGCAGGCTGAGCCGCCCAGCTGCAAGCAAACTTTCGCTTCGTCTTCCCCCCCCCCCCCCCCCCCCCCAAAAAAAAGCGAGAGATCTCGGGAATTAACTGGCGGGCCAAGCCGGGGCGAGACAACTTACCTCGGATGAAAAAGAGAGTTTAAAAAGGGAGGGAGGCGGTTTGAAAGGAAGCAGGAGCCGCTGGGCGAGATCTGAATTTTTTTTGCACAAAAACAAAAAAACCAAAGATGTTTAAGATATGCATAGGTGGAAAGAGGGGGTGGGATCGTCTTCGCTGGTAGATCTTTTAAAGCGCATGGGGTTTTTTTTGGGGGGGGGAGGGGGAGAGATCTCCAATCTTAAGGGGGGAGGGAAAAATGGGGAGAAGAATCGTAGAAATCTCCCCATCTCCAGCAAGAAATAAAGGAGAGCGAAGAAGAGATGTTTAACGGCGGAGGTTGGTGTTTCTCAATCGCGCCTTTCTGAGCAAAGGAAAAAGAAATCAAGAAACCCACATTTAAAAACTCTGGCCGAGCCTCAGCGAACCTTGCGCGAAAGAGGCCGGGTTGGGAACTTGGGCGGGTGAGCCACGGAGCGAGCGGCCTTCCTTCCCGCTTCCAGGGCCCCCTTTTGTGGCCTAGAAACTTGCTGAGGGTTTGGATTAATTATTTCTGCCCCTGGAAATATTTGGCTTTCTTTCCCCTCCCCCGCCGCACCACAAAGTAAGAAAGGACATACAGAGAGAGAGAGAGAGACAGAGAGAGAGAGAAATAGAGGCATTTTTCAAGTTCAACAGCAGATTTCCGTCCCAATTGGCCTGGGACGAGCGGGAGGGGGAACGTCTTTTTGCAAGGACGGGGGGAGGGAGAGGTCTAAGCCCCTGCCCCCCCACCCCACGGTCTCGCTCATTCAACACCCCCCCCCGGAAGTCAAGGGTTGCTCTGAAGGTCTGCAAAAAGCCACACACACCAGCCTGTCAATCTAACGCCAACCAACGCTGTCTAAGCACCTTCCAGAAGTTCCCTCCTCCCCCCACATCTAAGGGATTTGAACTCCCGCCCCCCCAATTTATTTTTCCTTCTTTAGAGAGAGAGCACCCTGCATCCAACTTTGGGTGCCACAAAATGTAAAAAAGCTTCAACCACAGCAACACAAGAGCACACAACAGATACAAACTCAATGTAAACCGCTTCAAACTCGATTGCAGAAAGTACGACTTCAGCCACAGAGTGGTCAGTGCCTGGAATGCACTACCTGACTCTGCTGTTACATCCTCTAACCTCCACTCCTTTAACCTCAAACTAACCACTATTGACCTCACCCCATTCCTAAGAGGTCTGTAAGGGGCGTTCATAAGTGCACCATCGTGCCTCCCATCCCTGTCCTATTGTCCCCATTTATTTGTACCTATTTCCTGTATTCTTACTCATGTTTATACTTATATCTATTACCTTGTAAGCGATTGACAAATCAAATAAATAAAATAAAATAAAATAAATATATTGAGATTTTGGAAAGAGTGCAGAGTGCAACAAAGAAGATTAGGGGTCTGGAGGCTAAAACATATAAAAAGCAGTTATGTCTAGTTTAATGAAAAGGAGGACAAGGGGAGATATGATAACAGTCTTCCAATATTTCAGAGGCTTCCACAAAGAAAAGGAAGTCAAGCTATTCTCCAAAGCACCTGAGGGCAGGGCAAGAAGCAATGGATGGAAACTAATCAAAGAGAGAAGCAACCTGGAACTAAGGAGAAATTTCCTGACAGTTAGAACAAAATTAATAAGTGGAACAATTTGCCTCCAGAAGCTGTGAATGCGCCAACCCTGGAAGTTTTTTTTTTTAAAAAAATGTTAGATAACCAAATGTCTGAAATGGTATAGGGCTTTCCTGCCTAAGCAGGGAGCTGGACTAGAAGACCTCCAAGGTCCATTCCAACTTTGCCATTCTGTTATGCTATTATCCTAACCGAGAGAGAGAGGGGAGAGAGAGAGAGGGAGAGGGAGGGAGAGAGAGAGGGAGAGGGAGAGGGAGAGGGAGGGAGAGAGGGAGAGGGAGAGGGAGGGAGAGAGAGAGGGGGAGAGAGAGAGAGAGGGAGGGAGGG
>BLBF01000042.1:24305458-24318915 GCA_015471245.1 Laticauda colubrina | reverse complement strand
TCCACAAGTCTTAAACTTGCCAAGTTTGAAGACTCTTAGATTACAGATTCAGTGTGTTGAACCTAACCCCCAAAATGAATTGAGGTGCCAGGCGGCGCTACTTCCTAAACAACACAGCAAGAAAGTGACCCTGAAAAGGGAGGGGGGGAAAATGGCCTGGTCTTCTTGTACACTTAGAAAGTGCAAACTCGATGCTTCCTTGTATAGTCCCAAGGGTGCTTTTTCAAGAGGCAACTGGACTTGCTGGTTTTTCTTTGAAGACGTTTTGTTTCTCATCCAAGAAGCTTCTTTGGCTCTGACCAGATGGTGGGGAATGGAAGGATCATGGAAGGATGAAAAGTGCAACGTCTTCAAAGAAAAATCAGAAAGTCCAGTTGCCTCTTGAAAAAACACCTAAAGGCAAGACAATGGATGGAAACTCATCAAGGAGAGAACCAACCTAGAACAAAGGATAAATTTCCTGTTAGAACAATTAATCAGTGCAACAACTTGCCTCCAGAAATTGTGAATGCTCCAACCATGGAAGCTTTTAAAAAGATGTTGGATAACCATTTGTCTGAAATTGTACAGGGGTTCCTGTCTGAGCCAGGGGTTGGACTAGAAGACCTCCAAGGTCCCTTCCAACTCTTGTTATTCTGTTTTCTATTTGTTAAAAGCACCTTTGAGACAATCGTGACCTGGATGACCGAGAATCTCCATAGACATTCCTTCTGTGAGCAGAGATGTGCACTCATGAGAACAAATGTAAATCCCTCAGGACCCAATACCTCTTTTCTGCACAGTCCTAAACATCTAAACTCATATACTTGAGATGGGCTGCCACATATATCTACTAAATGCATAAATAAATCTATTGCAAAATAGTTCCTGATAAGGGAGAATATTGGTAGCTCAGAATTGAAAGGAGCAATTCTCCCCTCAGGAGATTTGCCCTATAGGGCAAAACAACAAGACACAAAGATAATTTCTTTTCCCATGCCACCATTCTGCTAAATACCTTACTCCCTATAGCATTGTCTTTCGCCCAGAGATATTTATCCATGTAGTAGGCTGTATTGCTATTATCCTTGTCATCTTCTCGTCTTTCCTACTACCTTCTCCTACTGCTGTATTATGATTTATCAATTGGTGTATCTTATGATTTATGATCCTACCTTATGATCTATGACATATCACTTTGTTGTTTGTATGTACACTGAGAACTTATTGGAAGCGAAACGTCTTCAGAAGGAAAAAAAAACAAAGTCCAGCACCTTTGGGACAACTATGACCTGGATGACTGAGAGTCTTTACAGACTTTTAGCTAAACAATTTGGGATGAAGACCCTTTGAATGGTGTGGAAGGAGGAATGGGTTTGATGGAGATGATGGATAAAATCAGAACACCTCCTAATATAAGATTTCTGCTATTAAGATTTAGAATAGAGGTAGAAATTAGAAAGGGGGGAAATATTGTTATGAATATTCTATGTCATATTTTAAAATCAGCACGTAAAAGAAAGGATTAGGGTTTGAAAGATGAGTGTTTTATGTATAATGATATGATGTGAGGATGATTAATATAACCAAGATGACTAAAATTGTTGATATTATTACTATAATTTGGTAAGCCCCTGTCACACTGCACCAACGGATGGAAAGAGGATGTAAAACGGAGAAAAACACTTACCATCCGTTGGTTAACGAGATGCATCCGTTCTGTACTCACTGCCTCCGTTTTGCTTCCTCTCTATCCGTCCAGCATCCGTTTATTGACATTTTATCTGCTCAGAAGGTTTTGAGCTGCTCAAAACTTTTGAGCGGAAAATGTATCCAACGCATCCATTCTGCATCTGCTAGGCATACGGGGGACATCCGTTCTGCATCCGTTCTGCATCCGCTATATCCGCTAGGCATCCGCTGCACATCCGCGCAACTCAACTCCGCTCCAGCGGTAAATGGATGCAGGGAGGAAACGGAACGGACGCGGAATGGACGCGCAGCGTTAGTATCATGGACGGAGAAAGGATGAAAGCGGATGCAGCACGCAAAGAAAGCATTTAAAATAGAAAAAACGTTCACAGAGGGGACCTATCAAGGATATTAAGGATGTCTAGAGGATGCCTAGAGGATGCAAAGGGACACATTGTGGAAAACCTATACTGCATATAAAAAGGGGGAGCAACTCACCTGGATCTCATTTTCAGAACAGCAGCCCTGCTGCAGACCTCTGCAGCCTTCATCTGACTCTTCCTTTTCCACAGCATCCAGTCATGTCCACCATGGATCGTAACAAACTCCTTTTGGCAGCCACCATCCTTCTGCAACAGTGCGAAGCCATCTACAGGCTCTGTGAACTCTACTACGGGAAGAAAAGGAGGCGGCCAAGAAGCGTCTGGGTCCGAAGATGGATCGCCAGAAGATCAGAGTACAGACTGTACAACAAGCTGATGGTGGAGCTGAGGAAGGAAGACCCTCGTGCATTCCAGAACTTCATGAGGATGCCTCCAGCCATGTTTGATGAAGTTGTGGAGCGGCTGAGACCCAGGTTGACCTAGGCAAACACCAACTTCCGGCCCAGCCTGGACCCCGGGCTGAAGGTGGCACTCACTCTGCGCCACCTGCCCTCAGGGATCACCTACAGGAGGATGCAGTAGGGCTGAAGGGTGCCACCCAACACCATCAGCATTGTGGTCAGAGAAGTGGTGCAGGCCATCATCGAAGAATACCTGGAGGAGCTCCACCAGTGCCCCTCCACTGAAGAAGGCTGGAAGAAAGTTGCAGAGCAGTGGTATCAGAAGTGGAACTTCCCCTACACCGTTGGAGCCATAGATGGGAAGCACGTGGCCTGCAAAGCTCCAGCCAAGTCAGGCTCCATTTATTTCAACTACAAGGGCTTCTTCAGCATCATCCTCTTCGCCATGGTCGATGCTGACTACAAGTTCATGTACATCGATGCTTCAGGCAACGGGTCAGCTTCAGATGCCCAGGTATACAACGGCAGTCACCTCAAGGAGTGGCTGGAACGCAACCTCATCATGGGCTTCCCAGATCCAGACCCCCTGCCCAACGACACACAAGATGTGCCCTACTTCATCGTGGGGGATGACGCCTTCTCCCTCAGAACCTACCTCATGAAGCCCTACACCTCCAGATGCCTCACCCGTGAAGAGAGGATCTTCAACTACAGGCTGTCCAGGGCAAGGCGCATGGTGGAGAACGCCTTTGGCATCCTGGCCAACAGGTTCCAGGTACTTCTCACCACCATGCAGCATCGCCCACAGACCGTGAGGAGGATTGTGGAAGCTTGCTGCATCCTGCACAATCTCATGCGCACCCGCTACCCAGTCTTGCAGAACAGGCTCGTGGACCTCCAGCAAGGCAATGGGGACATGGAGCCTGGGGAATGGAGGCAAGGGAGAAACCTGATCAATACTGAGGATGTGCAAGGCCCCAACAGAGCCTCACATGAAGTGAAGAAGCAGTGCAACCTCCTGAGACACTGGTGCAACTCCCCAGCTGGAGCAGTGGAGTGGCAAGACAGGATGGTAGATGCTTAATGGGTGCTTCCTTCAGCCTGTCTCATCACACGGATGAGATTGTGTCATGTATGTTTGGTTGGCCTACAATGAACAGGGCGTTTAATAAAGAGTTGTGTTTATGTTGACATGCGTGGATAATTATTACATTATTATTGATAATAAAGGGCCATAGGTGTGGCACCTGGGAGGGTGGACCATACAATCCCACTATGCTTGCACTGGAGGTTTATCTATCCCACAGCTATTACCCATCCCAAAGGTATCCCTGCCCATCCCACTGCTATCTTAACCCATCCCACAAGCATGCAAAGGCTTAAACCATTTCTAGAAGTTTCCACCAAAACTTTATTTAAAAAAATAAATGAAGCAAGTGTGTGAAGCAAAGATAAACTTTATTAATAACAAGCTGTAAAAGAAAAATGACCCAAGTCAAGTCTCCAAATAAAGTCTACAGGTAGCCACCCAAGTCTCTGGCACTCTTATCGGTCACTCGGAGGTGTGCCCAGTCTCAGGGGTGAAGGGTCCAGGTGCTGTGGAGGTGGGTGCTGTTGGAGTGCTGGTCTGAGGCGTCATTGGGGTGCCTGGCCCCGAGAAGACAACAGGTGACGGTGTGTTGAGGAAGCTCGCAGACAGCCCCGTGATGCTGAGGTCCTTCCTCCATGCCATGGGGTGTCAGCCCCAGTACCGAGGACAGATGTACTGAGGCCGGGCTTGGCTGTAGGGTAGAGGAAGGAGCAGTGTAGTGGGGCTGTCTGGTCTGCAGCTGGGTGAGGACTGGCGTGGGTGGCATCATTGGCATGGGTGGCATCATTGGCGTGGGTGGCATCGTTGGCGTCGGTGGAATCACTGGCATGGGTGGCATCGGTGGCATCAATGGAACCGGTGGCAATGGTGTCGTCTGATGATTGGACTGGGAAGGGCTGCTGCCTGTGCTGCTGGACCTCCTGGTAGCCGTAGCCCTGGTAGGTGAGGGGCTGTGGAAAGCCTTGGAATGGGAGGGACATCACCTAGGGTGGAGGAGCAGACCTGGACTGGGTGGGAGCAGGTTCACCTGGATCTGGAGGGTTGTGAAGCAGCTCAGTGATCCGGTCCTTCACCACCTGGTACTGGGGTTCCTCCATGTCTGTGAGGGTCTGATTCACATAGGAGAGGAAGGGCTTGCGGTTGGAGGATGAGGAGTCGGTGTGGACCAGCTGAGAGAAGAGATCTATGCTGCTCTGGATGATGTCCCTGATCTCCAGCAGGACAGTGTGGCTCTGCCCCTCCTGTCTGGCTCTCTGCCTTTCTGTGGAGGTGGAGCTGGGGGTGGATGCGGGTAGGGCTGTGGTGGACGTGCCGCCTCCTTTCTCCCACTGCACCAGGGAGTCCTCCACGCGCTCCACCATGGTAAAAACAGCTGTCCGCAGGTTCTCCGTGGTGGCACACTCCACAGAAACCTGCCTGGACACAGGAGCTGACTCTCTGCTGGAAGAGGACTGGCTCTCAGCGGGCTGCCGGAGAGAGAGGGTAGTGAGAGGGGCTGCTGCTGCTCCTCGGTGACAGATCTCACCCTCCAGGAAGCTGCACCTGGCCATGACGTAGGTCTCTCTGTCCGTCAGCTTAACCATGGCCTGGCCAGATTTCTTGAGGTGCAGCTTCCCGTACCAGGTGTGCATGTGCTTCCACCAGCCGAGGAGCACATCCGATGTGTAGCCCAGACTCTCCACCTTCTCTCTCCAAGCAGCCTGCTTCCTTTTGGTGTCCCTGTAGAGCCGGTGTCCCTTCCGCCACAGATAGTCATTCTCTCTCAGCCACTCCAGCACCTCATCCTGGTGTGCCTCCTCAATGGAGTATTGCCTCCTCTCCCGTCCCCCCGTCTGCCTCTTCCTCCCTTTGGCAAGACCAGATGGGCCCTCATCAGAGGGGCTTCCAGGTTGTAGGGGCTGCTCCTCCACACCAGCAGCAGCAGCAGCACCAGCAGGATCATTATCATCATCATCAGCAGCAACAGCAGCATCACCAGCAGGATCATAATCATCATCAGCAGCAGCAGCAGCTGCAGCACCAGCAGGATCATCATCATCATCATCATCATCATCATCATTAGCAGCAGCAGCAGCAGGAGGACCAGGACCAGGATCAGCAGCAGCAGAGTAAGCACCAACAGCGCCAGCAGCACCAGGAGCACGAGCAGGACCAGCAGGACAAGCAAGTCCAGGAGCACGAGCAGGACCAGCAGGACCAGCAGGACGAGGAGCAGCTTCAGCAGAGTAAGCACGAGCAGAAGCACCACCGCCAGAAGCATCATCATCAGCTCCTCCAGAAGCAGAAGCAGCAGAAGCTCCAGCCCCAGAAGAGCGAGCCCGTGCTACAGAAGCCCCAGCAGAAGCAGAGTGAGGGCCAGGGGGCGGGAGGGTGGCCCTGTCCCTCTTGCCAGGGATGGCAGAAGATGGCTGAGGCTTTCTCTTCTTCCCCATGGTTGTGGGGTTGCTGGCTGGCAGGGAGGCTGGCAGGAAGGCTGGCAGGCAGGCAGGCAGGCAACAAGGCTGTCAGGAAGGCACCAAGGCTGGCAGACAGGCACCAAGGCTGGCAGGCAGGTAGGCACCAAGGCTGGCAGGCTGGGAGGCAGGCTGGCAGGAAGGCTGGCAGGCAGGCTGCCAGGGAGGCTGCCAGGGAGGCTGCCAGGCAGGCAGGCAGGCACCAAGGCTGGCAGGCTGGGAGGCAGGCTGGCAGGAAGGCTGGGAGGCAGGCTGACAAGGCAGTCGATGTGTCCTGAAGCAGGTCTTTCCTCAGAATGGTGACCTGCTTGGGAGCTGCTTCCCTTTATATCCGCGGGGCTTACGTAATACATCCCCCCCCCTGTATGCGCAGTGAACGCTAGGCATCCGTTCTGCATCCGCTAGGCATCCGCTTCATCTGCTGTGCATCCGCTCTGCATCCGCTGTATCCGTTCTGCGTCCGCTTTGCTGCGCTCCCTGGGAAGCCTAGCGGATGTGTCATCCGCTCCCATCCGTTTCCATCCGATAGGCTTCCGCTGTGCATCCACTTCATCTGCTCGGCCTCTGCTCCGCATCCGCTCTTTCCGTTCCGTATCCGCTTTCCATCCGCTCTGCGTCCTCCCCCCGTCTGTTCCTTTCCGTGTTATCCGCTCTGGTTATGCAAATTTTTGCCCCTTTTGAGAGCGGATTACAACAGATGGAACATTTTTCTCGTCCGCTGTGTCCTTTTTACTAAACATTTTGCATCAGTCGGCCAGTGTGACAGGGCTACTCAGATGTCACACTGTTCATGTAATATATGACTCTGAGGTCACAGATAAACCTCCAAGTGCTTCCAGGACTCTCTAAATTAAGGATGCAAATGACCAGCTTTCTGCAAGGAATATAAATCCTTCCATTCCCCCACTATCCTGTCAGAACTGAAGAAGCTTCTTGAATGAGAAGAGAAACGTCTTCAAAAGAAGAAGAAAAAACAAGAAAGTCCAGTTGCCTCCTGAAAAAAGCACTTTTGGGGCAATAGTGATCTTTCACAGATTTAACAGATAATCAGAGTTGGAAGGGACCTTGTAGGTAGGTCATCTAGTCCAACCCCCCACCCAAGCGGAAGACCCTACACCATTTCTGACAAATGGCCTTCCAATCTCTTCTTGAAAGTCTCAAATGATGGCGCTCCCACAACTTCCGAGGGCAACCTGGATGACTGAGAATCTCTACAACCTGAGAGATTATGTGCCGGAGACAGATTCCTTGGCTATCCAATCCCACTTGGCCAAAAAAAAAGAATTTTATTCGGTTTTCTTCGAAACGAGGGGTCTTCTGGTGCTCTCTGAGTTTACACGAACCCGCCGTTTCCAGCGCTTGATCTGAGTAGGATTATTTTCGCCTGGGGAATAAAGCCAGCCATTATATTATTATAGCTTGTAAACTGCGATCGGAGGGCTAAAAAAGTGTTGCGAGAACGTGGCCAACTGCCCAGCCAGCCATCTCAGGCTTCGCCATTGTGCTTGTGGTTGAGACGTGTGTCCTGCCAATCCAGAAAATCGAGTTAATGACTGAGCCGGGGATGAGTTAACTATGAATAAGCGTGTGCAAGTAAGAGCGCCGACAGACCTCTTTCCCCTCTCTCCACCCCTTGGTTATTTTTCTTTCCAGACCCCAGCAGCCGACTTGATTGAAAGAAACGGGGCTCTCCACGTTCGACCGAGAAGTTTGGGAGGTTTAAATCCTTTTGGTTGCGAAAGTAGTTCGTTCAAGACAAGCGTTCGTTGCTCCCGATCGATGTGTAAAACAATAAATTTGGATGCTGAGATATCTCCTCACAGCAAATACAGAGTCGCTGTATCCGTGAGATGGGCGGGGGGGGGGGGAGGAGGCATAATAATTTATTTTTATTAAAATCTGAGCTTCTTCAAATTCTTCTTCTTTTTTTTTTAAAACAGGTTTGGCCAAAAGAAGGGTTCTCGACGCGAAAGAGTCTTGCAACGTGGTTGTGAAACTTCCAGTTGCAATTTTAGACCAAGGAAGCCGGCGATTCTAACTTTAGAGCAGGGATCCCCAAACTTGGCAATTTTAAGACTTATGGGACTTCAGCTCCCAGAATTCTCCAGCCAGCTATGCTATGCTATGATGCCAGGGGGAAAAAACATAACTGGAAATATTAAATCTACATTAGGAAGAAAGGGAGGAAGAAAGGAAGCTCACCAAAAGACAAATAATGCCTAAGACAAACAGACTTGTATGTTATATTTCCGTAACACCAATATTCACAATTTGGTGATGGTGTGGAGGCTTTGAATCAGAGATGGGATTCAGCAGGTTCTGACCAGTACTGGAGAACCAGTAGCAGAAATTTCGGAGAACCAGCAAATCCCATCTCTGACTGGCCCCACCACCCCCATCTATTCTCTGCCTCTCCTTGAGTCCCAGGTGATCGGCTGGGTCTTCTTTTGTTGCCCTGCACAGGAGAACAGAGCTGGAAAGCAGGTTAGTGGGGTGGGGAGGGAATGGGATTTTGCAGTATCCGGTCCCCTGTCATACCCACCAAGCCATGCCCACAGAACCGGTAGTAAAAATTTTGAATCCCACCACTATTTTGAATCAGTGTTGACTCCTAGCTGCTTGGACAAATCCTTCAGTTTTCTTGGAAACTTTTTCAGAAATGGTATGCCATTGCCTACTTTCTAGGATTAAGAGAGGAACTGGTTTAAGATCATCCAGCTGGCTCCATGTCTATGGCAAGACTAGAACTCACCATTTCCTGGTCTCTATCCGAAGCCTTAACCTCTACATCAAACTGAATTTCATACTCACGATTATTTGGACCATACGTTCTTAAATTAACTCCCCTTTCTTTGCTTTGAGGACACACAGCCTCATCAGTGAACCACACAAGTTGGGTTGTGCAACAATCAAAGCTAACACAGGTCTTGTGGCATGGATCAGGGGTCTCCAATCTTAGCAACTTTAAGCCTGGCGGACTTCAACTGCCAGAATTCTGGAAGTTGAGGTCCTCCAGGCTTGAAGTTGCCAAGGTTGGAGACCCCTGGCATAGACAACTCCCCATAGACAAGCCCAAATTGGATTTAGGTGTTTGATCCTCAAGATATTTCAGACAGAGCCAATTTGATCTAGTGATTAAGACACCAGACTAGAAAGCGGGAGATTATGAGTCCTAACCCTGTCTTGGTTATGAAAGCTGGCTGGGTGACTTTGGGCCTAAGGCAGGACTAGAACACACAGTCTCCTAATGATTGGCCCAAAGTTGAAGCAACATTTGGGGTCCTGCTAATCCAGCTAATGGGAGCTTTCCAGGGTCCTGATTGCTGTCTTTGGGACTTGTGCAATGATGGTAGAGATGATTGAGTGATTGAAACAATTAGGTGGCAGATGTTTAGGTGTCAACTCATAAAACATTTCTCTGCATGTTTTAGAGTTGCCATGAACAAAAAAAGGGGGTGGGGGTGGGGAGAATTTGAAAGAACGGTGCAGCAGTTTGGAACCGAAAGTGCATTCCATTTTTATCTTGCAAAGATTGTAACTAAGCACCAGAGTTTCTGCCATCTTTAATTGGAGAACATGATTGATGATTCTTGGCTATGAACATGCTTTGTTGGAGAATATGAATTGTGATACAGAGGGGTGGGGGGGAAAACCAGGGTCAAGAGTGACAGAGAATTACATGTCTCAGAATCGGCTACATATAGGTCATACCAATATGTTTGCTCCTAATAAATCCTTTAAAGTTTTTGAAGCTTGGCTCGAGGCTCATGATTTAATTAGGGCAATTGTTGGAATCCTGACACTAAGTTTAAAAAGGAGGTAGTTGAGTGAAAATGAATACAAAATAAAGATTTTTTTAAAATAACATTTTTAATAAGTTTATACATCATACATGAAAATGCAAACTCACATAAAAGGAAAGAGAAATGACAAAACTAATTAAAAGTGATAAAAACATACATCAAATAAACAGAGCAATGGCGGCCTCTGACTTTCTTTCAGTACAAAGATATTAACAATACAGCCACTTCTCTCTAAATTTAAAGAAATAACACCAATTTATAAAACACCTTAAAATACTAATAGTTGACATACTAAAAACCATTATTCATAAAATGTTGTTTTAATTTCATCTAAAGGACAGTAAGTAACCGAATGCAAATTTCCTTACATTTAAAGAACTATAATATTTCTCTTACCAAATCCAATCGAATCTTCAAAACCAAAAGCCAAAGATTGATTCTACTCTTTATCCTGAAAGAAATCTATCAGTGGCCTTCAGGTCACATACAGGTTAGTCAAATTTGCAAAATAAACTTTTCTTGAATGCACTTGGAGGACAGGAAGATTATGTTAGGATTCCGGCAGTTATCCCAATTAAATCATGAGTCTTAAGCCAAACTTCCAAAACTTCAAAAGGATTTATTGGGAGTGAACGTGTCTGGCACTGCCTGGGTGTAGCTGATTCTGAGACACTTCATTCATTGTCACCCTTGACCCTGGTTTTCCCTCCACTCCCTGGGTGTATCATAATTCATATTCTCCAATGGGAAACATCCATAGCCAGGAGTCATCAATTGTGTTCTCCAGTTAGATGTTTGCCCAGCAGAAACTTCAGTCACCTAGTTACTATCTTTGAAAAACTATTTATGGAATGCACTTTTGATTTCCAAGCTGCCGCACTGCTCTTTCAAACCCCTTTCCCCCCTCCCTTTCTGTTGGCAACTCTACAAAGACCACAGGAATATTTTATGAGTTGACAGATTAAACAAGATGAACCTTGAAGTGATATTCAATACAATGTATTCTTATTTCAGTTTGTGACAGGCGCTGTCATATCAACTGGAAAAGAACTCCCTCTGGTTCCATAGTGGGTCCTTTCTCCCTCCCCAGAGTTTCTCGTGGATAACTTTTCCACATGAAATGACTTGAAAGGATCTTAGGAATGAAAAATGCTAATAATCATACTGACGGAGCATTTTAATTAGGGTTCTTAATTAATTAGATTTTCCTGAATTGGTTAATTCAGTGTCAGGGTTGAATGATAGCTGTCTTCCAGTACTGAGGGCCAAACTTGGAGAAGAGGATTGTGGTTGTAATTGTACAGGTACTCCTTAACTTACAACAGTTCATTTAGTGACCTTTCAAAGTTGCAACAGCACTGAGAAAAGAGTGACTTAAGACCGTTTTTCACATTTGTGACTGCTGCAACATCTCCATGGTCACAGGATCAAAATTCAGACACTTGGCAACCGACTCACATTTATGACCATTGCAACGTCCCGGGGTCCCCTTTTGCGACCTTCTGACAAGCGAAATCATTGGGAAAGCCAGGTTCACATAACAACTGTTTCACTAACTTAATAATTGCAGTGATTCACGTAACAGCTATTCAAGGCAGGTCATAAAAAGGGGCAAAACTCACTTAACAATTGTCCTGGTTAGCAATGGAAGTGTGATGACCCGGGGCATGGCACAAAAGCAACAAAGTCACAAAAATGGATAAAGTCCCTTTAATGCCTCCATTGTCTCCCAGTGTCCAGTTATCCTTGGCTGGAGATCAAACTCTTCCAAAAACAGTCTTCAAAAGGAAGAAATGCAGTCTGAACCCAAAGTACAGATGAAGAAGAAATAAAAAAACCAACACAAATCACACTGAAGTAATTAACACGGCAGGCCAGCATAATAAATTGCAGACTTCCAAAAGATAACGAAGCACACACAGTTGGGAGGATGCCAAAACCCAGATAACCTTGACAAAGATAATGCATACTTGGCTTCCAGCAATGTGCTGTGTGTAAACGTCCTTCTTATATCCAGCTGCAACTAATGAAAGGGATCAGGGCCTTTTTCTCTCCAGTAAGCCATGTTGCTCCCTTCTCTGTTCCTCCCTGCGCGCCCTAGGATGAAGAGGGAGTGGCCCTGGGTCACCCAGCCGAACTGTTCCCCCCCCCCCCCGTTTCTTCCACAGCCACTGGAGCCACACTCCCACTCCCTGTCAGCTCCTCTATCTCCCCCTCAGAATCAGACTCCAACAAGGGCATGACAGGAAGTTTTGGTTGTGGTCGTAAGTCAAGGACTACTTGTGTAAATAAATGCTGCACATGGTACTTCTCAAATAACCCCTGGGAAGCCATGAATAGATGTGTCCCCATAAAACATCTTGGTAGTTCCCACTTCTCGAAGGTGCCCCTCCTCCCAGGACAGAGCCCTTGTCACCTCCTTAATCTTTCCAGGACCAAAAGCATTTCAGGTATTTTCATTTATTTTTTTTACCAGCCATGATTAATATATTAATAATTTTGGTCCTCCGAGTGGTCTTTTTCACATCAACTATTCCCCTATGCTCTGTTTTGCTTGCTTATCTCAGGCACCTTTTTAACCCTGTTTTTTTCTTTTTTTAAAATCTTCAGCTCTTTTTTTTCACCTTCTGATTTTGAGGCCTGTGGGAGCCTTTGGAAGGAAGTTGTCTTGTGATGCTTCCCCCACCCCTGGGCAGGATTTGTTTAACAAACAGAGAGGAGAGAAAGGAAAAAGAAAAGGGAAGAAAGAAAGAAAGAAAAGAAAAGAAAGAAAGAAAGAAAGAAAGAAAGAAAGAAAGAAAGAAAGAAAGAAAGAAAGAGAGAAAGAGAAAGGGTGGAGGAAGGGAGGGAGGGAAGAAGGAAGGAAGAAAGGAAGGAAGATAGGAAAAAAGAAAGAAAGAAAGAAAGAGGAAGAAAGGAAGGAAGGAAGAGGGAAAGAAGGAAGAAACCCTCCTTCAACATTCCTAATTAATCAACGTTCCTAATTAATCAACGTTCCTAATTAATCAATGTTCCTAATTAATCAACGTTCCTAATTAATCAACATTCCTAATTAACGCCTTTGGATCTCACCAGCCCCCAATATGGGAGCTGCTGAAGATTTTCCAGTGACGGTTTTTTCCCCTTGTACCCCGGTTTCTGTGCTTCTGTCCTAAGGGAGAAGGAATTATGGGGTTGGTGGGTTTTCGTGCCTGGGAAGGGGGTTATTCATCCTGGTGACAGCGGGGCTGCTAGGGGTCTCTCCCTCCCCTCCCCTCCCCTCCCCTCCCCCTGCCTCTTCTCGCCCCTTGTTCTAATTACAGACCGGCTGAAATGTATGCTAATGAGGAATAACGGCTGCTTTCTGAAGCTGCAGTTAGCAAAAGAGGCCAGTTTATCATCCGGGTGGCCGCCAAGACAAGGCCTGGGTCACAGACAGCCCCGCCTCTCTTTAACCACATTATCTGTCTATCTCTATCTATCTGTCTGTCCGTCCGTCTGTCCACCCATCCATCCTTTATCTCTCTCATTGTCTGTCTGTCTGTCTGTCTCTCTATCTCTGCCTATCATATATCTATCATTGTCTGTCTTTCTCTATCAATTAATCATTTATCTCTCTCTCACTGTCTTTCTGTCTGTCTCTTTCTATCATCTTTCTCTATCCTATCTATCTATCT
>BLBF01000042.1:24284287-24305448 GCA_015471245.1 Laticauda colubrina | reverse complement strand
ATCTTTCATTGTCTGTCTTTCTCAATTAATCATTTATCTCTCTCTCATTGTTTGTCTGTCTTTCTGTCTGTCTCTTTCTATCATCTTTCTCTATCATCTTTCTCTGTCTGTCTGTCTGTCTGTCTGTCTGTCTGTCTGTCTATCTATCTATCTATCTATCTATCTATCTATCTATCTATCTATCTATCTATCTTTTCTATCTATCTAATCTCATTGCCTGCCTGCCTGCCTGCCTGCCTGTCTCTATCTCTGTCTGTCTGTCTGTTTCTCTATCATCTACCTACCTCCCTACCCACGCATTCACATAGCCCTGAGTGAGAAATCATAGACCGTTGGATGGTAGAGTTGGAAGGGGACTTTGAGGTCCTCTACTCCAATCCCCTGCCCATAAGAGGAATGCCCCAAACCAATGCTTCTCAATCTTGTCAACTTTAAGATGTGTGGACTTCAATTCCCAGAATTCTCCAGCCAGCTAATTGGGAGTTGAAGTCCATACATTTTAAAGTTGACAAGGTTGAAAAATATTGTCCCAAACCATTCCAGACAAATGTCTGTTTCAATTGGGAAAAGTCTGGGAACACCTTTCCAGATGAATGAATACAGGTGGTCCTTGGCTTACAACTATGCAATGGGTGGACACTAATCAAGGAGAGAAGCAACCTAGAACTAAGAAGAAATTTCCTGACAGTGAGAACAATCAGCCAGTGGAACAAGTTGCCTCCAGAAGTTGTGGATGCTCCAACACTGGAAATTTTAAAAAATATGTTGGATAATCATTTATCTGAAATGACCTATCTGAAATAGGGTTATCTGAAACCTTATCTGAAATAGGGTTTCCTGCCTAGGCAGGGAGTTAGACTAGAAGACCTCCAAGGTCCCTTCCAACTATTCTATTCTATTCTATTCTATTCTATTCTATTCTATTCTATTCTATTCTGTTCTGTTCTGTTCTGTTCTGTTCTGTTCTGTTCCGTTCCATTCTATTCATTTAATGACTATTTTCACCTTACAACAGCAGTGAAAAAAGTGACATGATTATTTTTCACAACAATGAAAAACACACACTTCACACTTTCACTTACTCAGGAAGGTTCCACACCCAGATTTGGGTCACCCTGAGGATGCAGATTAAAACCCCAAGTGGCCTCAACTACTCTCAGAGACCTAACAAGAGTCCTAACGACCAGAGGATTGCAAAGAATATAAATCTTTCCATTCCCCACCAGTCAATTAGAACTGAAGAAGCTTCTGGAATGAGAAGCAAAAGGTTTTTAAAGAAAAAAAATCCAGTTGCCATTTTGAAAAAGCACCTTTGTGTGTGATCAGAATGAACTCCCAAGACCCCAAAAATGAGATTCAGAGGCTCACCCCTTTCCCAATACTAAGCCATTATTTATGTAACAATGATTAATTGAAGAAACCGAGTTGCACAATGTGCTAAGTCATGGTTTACAAAGTACAGATAGTCCTTGCCTTACAACAGTTCATTTAGTGATCAAAGTTACGACAGCAATGAAAAAAGTGACTGACTATGACCGTTCTTCACACTTAACGACATTCTCCGCATCCCCGTGAACAAAATTCAGAGGCTTGGCAACTGGTTCATACTTATGACTGTAGGTGTATTCCTGAGGCCATTGTGATGCCCCTTTTTGTGACCTTCTGACAAGCAAGGTCAAAGGGGAAGCCAGCTTCACTTAACGGCCTTGTTACTAACTTAGCAACTGCTGTGATTCACTTAACGACTGTGGCAAGAATGTTTGTAAAATGGGGCAAAACTCACTGAACAGAAGCCTCACTTAACAACATAAATTTTGGGCTCAGTTGAGGTTGCAAGTGGAGGATCACCTGTAGTAGTTGGATTCACATTGCACCAGACTGAAGGAAATTACTTTATATGGCTTGCCCTACACCAGTGATGGCAAGCCTTTTTGGCACCAAGTGTCCAAACTGGAACATGCATGCAGGCGCATGCATGTGTGCTTGCTGGAATGCCAGAAAACCAACAATCAGCTGGTTTGTTGCCTGTTTTTTGCCCATTGTTTGGGCCATTTCTGCCCTTATTCAGGCCATTTTTGGCCTGAAAACAGTCTGGAAAAGGCCCGAAAATGAAAAACAGCCTCTTTTCGGGCCATTTTTCAGGCCATTCTCCACCGTCCCGCTACCCATGAATACCAGCTGGCAGGTGCACCAGAAACCTGAAGAGCAGCTGGCAATAGTACGCATGCCCACAGAAAGGGCTCTGCGTGCCACCTCTGGCATGCGTGCCATAGGTGCGTTGTCACAGCCCTACACGATTGAGCCCAGACAAAAATTCAAGAGCAGTGATATTTTGAAGTGTGCAGTCTCTCTCTCTCTCTCTCTCTCTCTCTCTGTTTGTGTGTGTGTGTGTGTGTGTAAAGGGGAATACTTTTTAATTCAACTGTTAAGGCCAATGGAAACTTTCCATCTTAAGAAAGGGATCTCATTGGATGTAAAGTCTGTCTTTCACACAGGTGTCAAACTCAAGGCTTGGGGGCCGGATCTGGCCCATGAGGTGCTTAGATCTGACCCGTCGGGCTGGCCTGGAAACAGCAAAAGACCGCCTCATGGTGCCTCTGCCAGTGAAAACGGAGCTTGGGAGGGCCACACGCAACCCTCCCGGGTTCCGTTTTCAGCTGCGATGGCCTCCTGCAGCCCTCTGCAAGCAAAGATGGAGCCGCACATACCCCCCCCCCCCCAAGCTCCATTTTCATTGGCAGAGGGCTAGCAAAACACAAACTAAAAACAAAACAAAAGGGGAAATGTTTCTCCTTTTGCATTTGGGCATCCAAGAAGGGACAGGAAAGGAGGAAGGGAAAGAGGGAAGACAAAGAAAAAGAAGGAAAGAGGGGAAGGAAGAAGAAAGGAGAAGGAAGAAGGAAGGAAAAAGAAGAGAGGGAAGGAAGGAAGATTATGAGAATGAGGCAGGAATCTGAGGGAAGTTCTGCCTTCGCACTTGGTCACCACAGGTGCCCCTAACACGGGTGACATCGAGCTGGCCATGCCCCCCCTGACTATGCCCACCCCTGAGGTCAAACACAACCCTGATGTGGCTCTCAATGAAATTTGACACCCCTGGTCTTTTTTGATCACAAAAATAAAACTAGAAATGACTGTAACATAGTTAAAGGTAGCCTTTGACTAACTGCCACCATTGAGACCAGAATTTCCATTGCTGAGCAAGGCGGTCGTTAAGTGAGTTGTGCCCAATTTTATGCCACAGCTGTTACGCAGATCGCTGCCATTGTTAAGTGAAATATATGGTCATTAAACAAATCTGGCTTTCCTTGTTGACTTCCTTAGATATTACTGCTGTTGTAAATAAATACATGCCAGTTGCCAAGCACCTCAGTTTTGATCAGGCGGCTGGTGGGATGCTGCAACTGTCCTAAGTGTGAGGACCAGTTGTCAATTCCTATTTTAACTGCTACTGTAATGTTGACCAGTTGTTAAACAAATAGTCATAGGTCAAGGACTCGCTGTACTGAGATTTTGTTTAAATATAAGGAAAAAAAAGTACCTAGCTGAAAAAATCCGTTCAATAGTAGAACTTCTACTTGGGGGCTTATGGGTTCTCTATCCCTGGAATTGTTTAAGTAGTTGACGATTTATGTAGTTTTCCTACCCAATCTGGTTTACAGGTAACAGATAAAAAGAGTTGAAAGGGACCTTGTAGGTCATCTAGTCCAACCCCCTGCCCAAGCGGGAGACCCAACACCATTTCTGACAAATGGCAGTCCAATCTCTTCTTGAAGATCTCAAGTGATGGCGCTCCCACAGTTTCTGAGGGCAACTTCTGTTCCATTGGTTGATTGTTCTGTCAGAAAGTTTCTCCTTATTTCGAGGTTGAATCTCTCCTTGTTCAGTTTCCATCCATTATTCCTTGTCTGGCCTTCGGGTGCTTTAGAAAATAGCTTGACCCCCTTTCTCCTCTCTGTGGCAGCCCCTCCAATATTGGAAGACCTCTATCATGGCTCCCCTGGTCTTTCTCTTCCCTAGTCCAGCCATGCCCAGCTCCTGTAACCATTCTTCGTATGTTTAGTTTCCAGTCCCCTAATCATCTGGTTGCTCTTCTCTGTACTTTTTCTAGAGTCTCAACCTCTTCTTTATGCAGTCAACAAAAACAGATGCAGTACTCTAGGTGTGGTCTTACTAAGGCTTTATAGAGTGGTATTAGTACTTCCCTTGATCTCTATTGTATTCCTGTTAATGCAACTTAGGATTGCATTAGCTTTTTTGGCTGCTGCTGCACACTGCTGGCTCCTATTTAACTGGTTGTCCACTAAGACTTCAAGATCCCTCTCATAGTTACTGCTATTGAGCCTGGTTTCGCCCAGTCTATATATATACTTTTGGTTTTTCTTGCCTAAGTGTAGGACTTTACTTTTCTCTACATTGAATTTCATTTTGTTAGATACGGCCCAGTGTTCTAGTCTGTCAAGATCCACATGGATCTTGAGCCTATTTTCTTGGGTGTTAGCTACTCCTGCCAGCTTAGTATCATCTGCAAATTTGGTAAGTTCCCCTTCTATTTCCTCATCTAAGTCGTTCATGAAAATATTGAAGAGTAGTGGGCCTACGACAGAACCTTGTGGCTTAAGTGAAGTTCAATGAGGTTAAGTTTAAGTGAACCAAGAAAAGAAGACACTGACAATTGAAAAGGAAGCGACACAAATCATTTAACTTTGTTTGCATCTGTGACAAATATTGCAGTGAAAAACTGTAGAAAAAAAAATACTTAGGCTAAATGTGTATTTTTGAGCATTAGAAAGATTGATTTTTTTTTCAGATGTTCTTAGAAGACAAAAGCCCCTCCTTGAGGTCTAGAAACATGAAATATAAAAAACATGAAAGAGATAGAGGCAATAAACAAATAAACAAACCATGAAATATAAACAAACAGATAAATAAGAAGCCTTCAGCCAGTAACCGATTAAGGTCTTGTCGCTTTCAGGCAGCAGGACAAACCATCTGAGGGAACTCATCAAGTAAATTCAGGTCAGAAAGCCCATCTGGCTAATGTGCAATTAACACTTTTTAGGGACTGCTTTGAAGCAGAGAAAAGCTGCCCTTGGGAGAGATGCTCAAAATGCCAGACAATATTTGATTTTTTTAAAAAAGCTTTGTCTGCTGGATAAAGGACACAAGGACAAAAAGAAAGGTGTATGTGTCCTTCTTTTGCCTGACATCCAGTAACCCTATACACAATATAAAACACTATTGTTGAACCTTGGCAACTTTAATGTGTGTGTGGGCTTGAACTTCACTGCAGAATCCAGAGGGGTATATTGCTGGCAGAGGTTGGCATATATCGCATTATTAGAGCAATGTTTCTCAACCTCAGCGACTCCCAATTGGACTTCAACTCCCAATTCCTGGCTGGGGAATTCTGGGAACTGAAGTCCACATGTCTTAAAGTTGCCATGGTTGAGAAACACAGCTTGAGGGTCTCTGCCTCAGCCAGTTTATAAAAGTATGTATAGCAGCTAATAAAGGGAGCCACTCACACGACAGTCATCTGTCATCGATCAGATTTATGTTTTAATTAATCTAAACATTCCCACCCAAACCAAGCACAGCATCTAGGGATGAATTTGCTGTCATGTATGGAAGATACTAGTGTTCTGACCAAGACTTCCTAGACTGTAATTATGTACACGCTTATTTTTAAAAACAAGTCTTGATTTATTGCAATGCTGGGAATTGTTTTAATTCCCAGCTGGGAATGAATCTCAAACAGTCCTTCGAGATAAGTACCCACCTTTCTTTCCTGTGAAGTTCTGCCAATAACAGAAGTGTCCAATGAACTAGGAAAAAAAAACCAAGCAAAGTACAAAGAGCTTCAAGAATGAATCTGGACCAAACAAACTACTTTGCTTCCTGCAAAGGTTTCATCATCTTTGACTGTCCTTTATACCTTATGGGAGGGGCAATCACCTCCCAGCCTTACTCCCGAGTCGCCCCTTTTGTTTTAGCTGCTCTTGCCTTCTAGCAGCTGTGCACACACGCACACTGGGAACAGGCTCCCCTGGTTCATCTTCCTCGCTGCTGCCAGACTCTGGAGGCTCCACTCCCAGATGGTTCTGGCCCCATCCCTGCATTGGATGCAGGATCCTTGTTCAAGTCCTCTCCAGACTCCTGGACTGGTCCTCTTTCTTCCCCAGTGTCTGATTCCGCTGCTGTCTGCACAGGTTGTTGGCGAACCACAACAACTAGCAGGCTGGATAGACTATGTAGTCAGAGATGTCACCGGGGATGTGTGTGTTAAAAACAAAATGAGGATGGCAGTCGTGACCATATATAATGCTGCCTAAAAGAGCCTCACAGCAAAATAGGTGGCAAATAAATTTAACAAATGAATAAAAATAATTCTGCCATTTTCTATAGTATGTAATTTAAGTGCCACGCACATAAAAACATGCCAGTGTTATGGCGTAGTTAGGGCTACCATCTTATACTTCCATTTTACCTTAAGGTAGTCCTCAGCTTATGATCAAAACTGAGTCCCAAATTTCTGTTGCTAAGTGAGGTATTTGTTAAGTGAGCATTGTCCCATTTTACAACCTTTCTTGTCATGCTTGTTAAGTAATCACTGAAGTTGTTAAATTTAGTCACCCGGTTGTTAGGTGAAGCTGGCTTCCCAATTGTCTTTGTCAGAAGGTCACAAAAGGTAATCACATGACCACGGGACACCGCAACTGTCATAAACATGAGTCAGTTGCCAAGTGTCTGAATTTTGATCATAGGGATGCTGTTGCAATGGTCATAAGTGTGAATAGTGATCATAAATCCCTTGTGTTTAGTGCCATGGAACTTTGAGCTGGTCACTAAACAAACTATTGTAACTCAAGGCCTCCCTCTATTCTGGCCAGCCCCACAGATGCTCTTGTACAAGTAATCTTTGACTTAAAACCATTCATTTGGTGACCGTTCAAAGTTATAGTGGCACTGGAAAAAGTGACTTGTGACCATTCTTCACACTTACAACCTTTGTGGCATCCCCATGGCCACATGATTAAAATTCAGACGCTTGACAACTGACTCATACTTATGACTGTTGCTGTTTCCCAAGGTCACCTGATCATCTTTTATCACCTTTGGACAAGCAAATTCCATTCACGGAGAAGCAAGATTCGCTTAACAACTGTGACTAACTTAAAAACTGCAGTGATTCACTTAACAGCTGTGCCCCCAAAAAGGTTGTTAAGCGGGGCAAAACTCATTTAACACCAAACCACAGACATTTTGGGGCTCAATTTTGGTTGTAAGTCGAAGACTACCTATATATTCCTGGTTCCATTTCAAAAAAGAATATAAAAGGCCAAAATAATCCTGAGAACTCCCGTGGCTTAAAAATAAATAAAAGTCCTTCGGAGCTTCCTTTCTGTTGGATCCCCTTTTTTTCCCCCTTAAGGACCGTTTTCGACTTGACAAAACGATCAAAGTGAAAACCGCTCATCATGTGCGGAAAAGGCCTCCAAGAAAGAAGAAGAGGAAGGAGGAGGAGGAGGAGGAGGGGAAAAAAAGGAGCGCGCATTTGATGTGCTTCCCTGCCATTGTTTCCGAGGCAAGGAGGCTGCCTTCCCTTTTCAAGACCGTTTCTTCTCACAGTCCCCGGCCGTGCGCATCCCCCACCCCACCCCGACCAGACAAGGGCGCGTTGTTGCCCTTCGGGGCCTTCTCTCCTCTCTTTGCCAACCTTGGCTTTATTTAGCGCCTGCCCCGTTGCCATGGCAAAGCCGGGCTCCCAGTGCAAACAACAGCACGCACCCGAGGGGGAGTGTGGGAAAAGGCCTGATTTGAATATATGCTAATGACAGGCATGCAAATGAACGGGGGGGGGAGGCCATCAATCAGCAGAGGCACCCCTTATTCAGTTAGTGAGGAGCAGATTGGTTGCCTGGGGGGGGGGGGGGGGGGGCCCCCCTTTCCCCCTTGGGAACCCCCCCCCCCCTGCCAGGTGGAGATCAAACAGAATGCCAGGCGGGCATTTGCACAAAAGCAGCCCCCCCCATCTCTGCCCCCCACCCCACCCCACCCCCATCCCCACAGTGGTAATCAGAGAGCCGCTTGGATGGCATCATAAGTGGCATACATATGCCCCCCCCCCCTGCACTGGGCTGGTTGTCTCCCCACCCCCTCCCAAATTCAAAACTGCCAGGATGGTTTTCCAAGGGAAGAGGGCGAGGGTGGGGAGGGCCATGTTAGCAGGCAAGGCTCTCGGGCTGCTTTTTGATGGAGGACGCGGCCTGAAAACGCATGGCGGGTTTCTCACGATGACAGACGACAGGGCATTTTGTTCTTTCAAAGGAGCCCGTGGGAGGTGGGCAAGGCTGCCAGGGAGGGAGGGGAATGCAAGGTTGTCTGCAGAGCCGCAGGAGTGATGGGAGTGGGTGGCTCTTCCTGTGACACCCTCCTGGCCTTGGGAGGATGGGATTGGCATAAGGAAAGCCACACATTCTTTTAAAACAGGCACATAATGGGCAGAATACCTTTTTTTCTTCCTTCCTTCCTTTCTTTCCCTCCTTCCTTCTTTCCCTGTCTCTCTTCCTCCACCCCCTTCCTTCCTTCCTTTCCCTCCTTCCTTCTTTCCCTCCCTCTCTTCCTCCACCCTCCTTCCTTCCTTCCCTCTTACTTACTAATTGCTAAGAAAACCATGTGGTTGTTAAATGAACCCACTTCACCCATTGCCTTTGCTTGTTGGAAGCCGGTTGGGAAGGTCACAAATGGTGATCATATGACCATTGGGATCCTGCAACGGTCAGTTGTCTGTGCAAGAGGGTCATGAGTCCCTTTTTCAGTGCTGTTGTAACTTTGAATGGTAACTAAATAAATGGTTGTAAGTCAAGGACTTCCTTTACCTACAGTTCTAACAAACGTCATCCCAAGCGTTTGGAATTGCAGTCTTGTGTGCCCCTAAAGCAACTCGTAGGATTAAGTGAAGAAGACTCTACGTCAGCCTCTTCCTTTATGCGGCTGACAAAGATGAGTGTTGAAAGATTTGGGGGTTGCCATATGTATATCTGGGAAGAGTGGCATGGTGGCCTAGTGGTAAAAATGCTCACCTCCCGCTTGAAAGGTTGAAAGTTCAATCCTAGATAATGGCAGATAGTTTTTTCCAAGGGCGTGAGGAAAAAATATCTGCTATGAACTCCATGTGGGCGTCAAGAAGGGCATCTGGCTGGTAAATGCTCAGATCCATCCAGTCGGCCAGACTTTACCCTAAAATAAGGGGTTACAGGGCACTAAAAAGGGGATTTTGTATGTTTATATCTGGAAAGGATTGCATCAGGGACAATCAGCAAAGGTTCAAAATGGAAGGAATGTGAATTACAACTTAAATGGCCCAAATCTCACAAGACAGATACATTTCCAAGAGATTTAGGGCATGGTTTTAATCTTGAGTATCTGTGCAGATCCTTGAAAGATCCTAGTTATTTTAAGTATCGATCAATGAAAGAAACCAAAGGTCTTCCTTTTTATTACATAGAGGAAAAGGAAGTATTTAGAAGCAAGAAGCAGGGGAGTGGGGAGAAACTATTATGCTCTCTAATTCTTTTTGATCTAGCCCTCTATTGATTCTTGCTGGGAGGAAGCAACACATTTTGGAAAGAAATGCCAAATTGCATCCTTGGCAGATAATCCAGTGGCGGTTGGAGATTTACAGGACATCCCATTGTTTTGTGGCATTTCAAAGGTTAACATGTTGGCTGCGTTCACACAAACTTAATCTGGTTACTGAACTATGCTGTTTTCTGGATCTGCAGAATGCACTGAACCATAAACTCACCAGAGGCCAAGTCTGCACAACTTACTGGATGAGAAAAATGTGCAAATGTATTACATGACGTGGTTGACATGGCTACTCAGCTGTGGCAACATTTATTTTCTGGGTCATGCCTATTCTTTCGATGCCTATGGGCATCCTTCCAGAATTCTCCCTTTGAATCGATCTGTAGATGTTAGAACTTGTTTCCGAAATGTAATTGTGATGTTTAGACTCTACCCAGCTCAGGGGTGGGCTTCGAAAAATTTATCAACTGGTTCTCGGCCCTGTTGCTGGATGGGTGTGGCCATGGTTGGCATGGTTCCAGAAAACCTCCATTCCAACCAATAACTCCAAGACAGGCATCGCTCAAAGGTTCTTTTATTTAGATAGAAACTGGCACATCTGGAATCCTGAATCTGAAAGTTTCAGGCTTCCTTGCAAAAGTAAAACTACAAATCCATTCCCCCCCCCCCTTAGCCATCACATGGTCCAATCACCATCCGTCCCAAAGTAAGATTTCCATTTCATTATGCACAACACTCTGTGACCTTGAACCAAAAGATTTTTATTTTGTCTAACTAGATATACTCAAATGAATTCCCCCCCTCCCAGTTTCTCATGGGAGCATTGAATCTCAATATGGCTACCAAGGCTGACCTAGTCGGCCTCCTGCACCACAGCGGAGGGGCCGTTTTCATGTTCCCCAGGCTCCGCGGGCTTTCCTTGAGCCTCCAGGAGGGTAAAAACAGCCTCCCCGGGCTCCGGAAGCTCTATGGAAGCTGGAAACAGGCCCTTTTCCGGCCTTCCAGAGCCTCCAGGAGGCCTGTTTTTCACCCTCCCCAAGTCTCTACAAAGGCCCTGCACTTACTTGGGATCCAAAATGGGCCATGTGGAAACTCCTGGGAGAGAAGGGGCAGATTGAGTGGGTCCAGCCAGTCGTTCAGCAAACCAGATGTAAAATTAACATCCCGTTCACTCGAACCAGTGTGAACCGATAGCAGCCAATCCCTGACCCAGCTCCATGTTTTAGAGGCCAAGTATTGTTCACAGCCCTGCATAGTGAGGAGAAAAGTTGACACATTTTTCAGTGCTTGCCCATTTAGCTGTGTCTCATGCTGCAAAAAGTGACTAATGACCAGTCCTCAAACTTACAACTGTTGTTGCATCCTTCCCATTGCGTGATCAAAATTCAGGCACTTGGCAACCAACCTGTTTTTACAATGGGTTGCCATCTCCTGAGTCAGGTGATCCCCATTAAGCATCCTTCACCACCCATTTCCATCAAGCAAAGTCAACGGGGAAAGCCAGATTCGCTTAACAACCTGAGGATTTGCTGAACAACCATGAGAAAAAGGACACAATCGACTGAACCTTGCTTCCCGATGGAAGTTCTGGTGTCAATTGTAGTTTTAAGTTGAGGACAACCTGTATGCTAGCGTGTAAATAAAACACCACAAAAAGGCAATATAATTGTGATGTGACCATGTGCTTGCAAGCCTTCTCCCCAATCTTTATGGTCACGTGTATGAAAAATTTTAAGGCAATCATGTAAATGGTAGCAATAGCACTAAGATTTATATGCTGCTTCACGGTGCTTTACCGTCCTCTCTAAGAAGTTTGCAATCAGCCTATCCTTATTTAACCGACCTCAGAAGGATGGAAGGGAGAGTCAACCTTGAGCCACTCAGAATCGAACTCCTGAACTGCTGGCAGCTGACAATCAGCAGAATTAGCCTGCAATACTGCATTTCTGACCACTGCGCCACCACATCTTTTGTCCCCCTAATCCTTTTCTTTGCAATAGCATTTAGACTTGTATACCTCTTCACAGTGCTTTTCAGCCTGGGTCCTCATTTTACTGACCTCAGATGGATGGAAGACCGAGTCAACCTTGAGCTGGTCGGAATCAAACTACCAAACTGCTGGCAGCCGGCAGTCAGCAAAAGTAGCCTGCAATACTGAGAGGGATCTTGGAGTCTTAGAGGACAACCAGCCAAATGTGAGTCAGCAGTGTGCAGCAGCAGCCAAAAAAGCTAATGCAATCCTAAATTGCATTAACAGACAGATATAATCAAGATCAAGTGAGGTACTAATACCACTCTGTAAAGTCTTGGTAAGACCACAGCTAGAATACTGCCTCCAGTTTTGGTCACCACACGATAAAAAAGAGGTTGAGACTCTAGAAAAAGTACAGAAAAGAGCAACCAGGATGATGAGGGGACTGGAGACTAAAACATATGAAGAACAGTTACAGGAACTGGGCCTGGCTAGTCTCGTAAAGAGAAGGACCAGGGGAGACATGAGAGCAGTCTTCCAATATTTGAGGGGCTGCCACAGAGAGGATGAAGGGGTCAAGCTATTTTCTAAAGCACCCAAAGGCCAGACAAGAAACAATGGGTGGAAACTGAACAAGGAGAGTTTCAACCTAGAAATAAGGATAAACTTTCTGACAGTGAGAACAATCAACCAATGGAACAGAAGTTGGCCTTGGAAGTTGTGGGAGCGCCATCACTTGAGATTTTCAAGAGATTGGACTCCCTTCTGTCAGAAATGGTGTAGGGTCTCCCGCTTGGGTGGGGAGTTGGACTAGATGACCTACAAGGTCCCTTCCATCTGTTATCTGTTAATACTGCATTCTAACATTGCGCCACCAGGGCACAGTTGTTAAGTAAATCTGGTTTCCCCATTGACTTTGTCTGTCAGGTCGCAAAAGGAGATTACATGACTCCCTGGGACACTGCATTTGTCAAAAGTACAGGGCAGTTGCCAAGCGCCTGAACTTTGATCACGTGACTGCAAACACTGCAAATTTGAAGCATGAAAACCAGTCTTAAGTCATTTCTTTTCAGTGCGTTGTAGTGTTGAGTGATCGATACACAAATGGTCTTAAGTCAAAGACTGCCTGTAATTTAAGTCCTTGCCAACCACCGAAGCTCCCTGGGGGACTTTGGGCCAGTTTTTGGTCCTTAGCCCCAGGCCCAGATCAGGGTGGAAGTTGTAGCTGCTGGACTGGGTGCAGGGAGACCTAGATTCTAGTTCTTCAGCTGCAGTAGCTCCCTGGCTGACTTAAGAGAGCCAGTGACATTATCTGAGTGTAACTCAAAATATAATTTACAAGTAGTCATTAACTTACATTCATTTAATGACCACTTAAAGTTACAACAGCACTGAAAAAAGTGACTTATCACCATTTTTCACTTATGACCACTGCAGCATTCCCATGGTTCTATGCTCAAAAGTCGGATGTTTGGCAACTGACTCATATTTACGACGGTTGCAGTATCCTGGGGTTTCGTGATCACCTTTTTGCAATCTTCTGACAAGCAAAGTCAACGGGGAAGTCAGATTCCCCTTGCAATTGTGTTACTGTGATGACCCAGGGTGGGATACAAAATAAACTTGGTCACAAAAAACAGGTGAAGCCCCTTTTATTTCTTCACTTTGCTTCCAACCTCCAAATATCTTTGACTGGAGACAAAAACTCCCAAGCAGTTAAAAGAAGGAAGAAATGGTGTTTAAATTATAAAGAGTAAAAAACAACACAAACCAGGCAAGATGAGGGCTTAAAGACATCCACAGAAATTAGAACACACCCTAGGAAGGAGGCCAAACTCAGAGAGGAACAACAAACTAGAGATATTTCCATGCTTTGTTTCCAGCTCTCGTCCATACGCATGTCCGTCCTCTTACCCAGTTATCACAGCTGCAGCCCATGAAGAGGATCAAGGCCCTCTCCTCCCCAGTGGACCATGTCTCTCCCTTATCCTCTCCTCCCTGCATGCCCTAGGATGGAGAGGGGATGGACCTGGGTCCTCCTCTGACTGCTCAGCCGGCCTCTGCCCTTCCCCGGCCTCCTCCACAACCTCCAGAGTCACACTTCCACTCCCTGTTGGCTGTTCCTCCTCTCCCTCAGAGTCAGTCTCCACCAGGGGCATGACAGTTACTAACTTAACTGCAGTGATTTGCTTAACAACTGTGGCAAGTAAGGTCATTAAATGGGACAAAACTCATTTAACAATTTTTTTCGCTTAGCAACAATATCTCAATTTTCCTCCTGACTTAAAAAGCTCCCCCTCCGTCACTGTTTCTCCAAAATACAGGTAGTCCTTGACTTAGGATCAAGGCTCAATTGTGGTTCTTAGTCAAGGACTACCTTTATTTGTCTTTCCATTCAGGATTCAGGTAGTCCGCTTAGTCAAGGACTTATCTGTATTCTGGAGAGATATTGACGGAGGGTGAATTTTTTTAACCCCATGAGGAAAATTGGGTTAGAAACATAATGAATGAATGCAGTATCCTCGTAGCTTTTAAAATCTGAGTTGCAAGGGGCTTTAATAGATTGTGCTTCCATTATAGACTTATGTATTCAACTATCAAAATAAATCCAATTAATCTGCAGAAGCAGAAGCTATTTGGGAGATAATTAAAAATAGCAAACATCACCATCTAGTGGTAAGGGCTGAACTAGCCACCACCATCACACAAAATTGAGATAAGGATTTTTTCTTAAAAAAGAACGATTAGCTGAAATAAGATAAAAGTGATTGTACAGCTAATGTGGCTTTAGAAAAAAGGAGTAAGATTAATGTGTGATGATTTCTCTTAAGACACCCATGCTTGTTCTTGTCACCACATCATTCCAATAAATGTTCATAGACTGTGAAAAAAAAATTGAAGTAAGGGAGGCCAGGTTCAACCTGGTTAGCAATTACAAGATTAACCCATTTAAAGACTATATGGAACCAGACACTGACTGAATGCATCGCCAAAACCCACGAATATTTAAAACCGGCAAAGTTTAGCATGTGGTATGACTTATAAGTTTATCACTGACATGGCATGTTGTGGGAATATCGCCAGGCAGTCAAAGACAGAAATCAATTTCTCTAAAACCAAACAGAAAAAGAAAATTACAACGCAAGAACTGAAACACCAGAATTATTTGAAAGGCATTTTATTTTTATTGCCAACCTGAATGCAAACCATTAAAAATGGTCCACCACTCCGTGTGCAGATGCCAAATTCTCAGTTGTTAGGGCAGCAAAAATGTCTATTTTGCATTGGCTCTTGACATGGCAAATCCATCCCTCAAGCTATTTATTCGAGAAGCATAAAAGTGACATGTTTGGGATCTGCAGGCATTTGTCACCATCCATCAAAGTTCCCTAACACACAAACTTTCAGTGAAAAAGCAGGAAAAAAATGAGCCTGAAAGATCTCTCAAAATGTCTTTGACCCGTTCGTCAACAGCTCTGCATGAATCCTTAGAAATGCTTTAAAAAAAATGGCAAGATTGCTTCTGAATGTGAGCAAAGTGCCCTGTCTAATTTAAGGGGTCAGTAACCTCCCAGGGTCTGGTAAGGCTGTACATTGTAACTAGGGTCATGACAGGTGTAGAAAGGTTGAAAAAATAGGTACTTTTTCCCCCAAAATAAGACCTACCCAAAAAATAAGCCCTAACCTGGGTTTTTTTAGTGTGCTTTTAATATAAGGCCTACCCTCAAAAAAGTCCTATGTCAACTCATAAAATATTTCTGTGGTCTTTTTAGAGTTGACAACAGAAAGGGGGGAGCAATGCGGCAGCTTGGAAACTGAAAGTGCATTCCATAAATAGTTTTCCAAGATAATAACTAGGTGACTGACGTTTCTGCCATGCAAATATCTGATTGATGACTCTTGGCTGTGGATGTGTCCCACTGGAGAATATGAATTATGATACACTCAGGAGGTGGGAGAAAACCAGGGTCAAGGGTGACAATGAATTCTGTGTCTCAGAGTCAGCTACACCCAGGAAGTGCCAGCGTGTTAACTCCCAATAAATCCCTTTGAAGTTTTGGAAGTTTGGCTCGAGAGTCATGATTTAAATGGGGATAACTTCCGGAATCCTGACACCCTAGATAAGATCATCAGTGGGGAGATGTGGCTAGTACTGAAGGTGGCGAGAGCATGGGGGCTGATGGTATCCAACATCAGCCACAGTCTATGCAGTGCAGGTGAGTTGATTACCTATCCAAGCAGCAGGCGGAGGCAGAAGCAAGGGAAAGGCATGCCACGGGGGACATGAGAAAGCCAAGAGTTGGTAGGACGGAGAGGCTGGGCAGACGCAGGAAGCTCATCTTCACACGGAAGCACCAGCAGCAGACAAAGGCAGAGATGCGGCGGGGGAGGCAGTGCTGTGTGGGCTGCGTGAAAGCTGAGAGATGTGAAGACAAATCTCCTGTAGCCATCCGCTCACTCCCGCCCACCACCTGACCTGGGGTGCTCGCATTGGAGCCCTGGTCAAAAGGGCCCAGCAGAGATTATATGACCCGAGACTTCTCAGAAAACAGCAACTGGATGAAAAACTGCTGGTGACCTTCTATCGCTGCACCACAGAGAGTATCTTAACTTACTGCACCTCTGTATGGTTTGCCAATTGCACAGTGGCAGAGAGGAAAGCACTCCAGAGGGTTCATGTCATTGCCCAGAAGATCATGGGTTGCCTTCTCCCCTCTTTGGAAGAGCTTTATAGCTCCCGCTGCCTTAAGAAAAGTTCAAAACATTCTCAAAGATCCATCTCATCCTGGGAACCCTTTTTTTTTTTTAACTATTACCATCTGGCAGACAGTACAGGATAATAAAAACAAGTACAAATAGGCTGAAAATAGCCCAGGGCAGTCACTCCATTGAATTCTACTGTATAGTGCAATATTAAGGCAATATCAGGGGTTTTCAATTCAATTCTATAGAATGTGAAGGATGTTTCTATTTATTTTCATAGTCATAAATTGTACACTGAAGATGGTATTTAATTGTGTTGTACGAGGTGCAATGACAATACAGAAAACTAAAGTAAACTCTCAGCTTGCCTCCTCTGTTGTGGCCACGAGCAAGCAGAAGAAGTGGGCCGGAGGACATGCGGGGTCCTGCTGGATGGGGCTGTTGGAAGCGCTGCCACGAGGCAAGGCAGGTATTGGACCGTGGGGGCCTGCCTGTGGGACCCTGAGGTAAGCTGGTGCGGGGCGTGTGGGGCAGCTTCACCTCCCCCTGCCTTGCAGCTGGAAAACTGTGTGGCCTCCTGCCCTGCTGCAGCTGTGAGCAAGAGAAAAGTGGGCCTCCCGTACATTGGGGGGAAAAAAGGCATCCCCCCAAAATAGTCCCTTGAACCGTGATTGCCAACCTATGGCACATGTGCCACAGGTGACACGCAGATGCATTTGTGCCGGCACATGAGCTGCAGGCAAACTTTCCTCACTGTGCATCTGTGTGCTTCACAGCTGATTGTCGGTGGATTTGAGGCCTTTTTTGGCCTCCCAGAGGCTTGAGGAAGGCTTCTGCAGACTTTGCAGGCCGAAAATTAGGCCCATTTTGTCACTTCCTGTTTTCCCGGAAATACCGGAAGTGACAAAACGGACCTAGTTTTTGGCTTGCAAAGCCTGCAGAAGCCTTCCTCAGTCCTCTGGGAGGCCAAAAAAGGCCTCAAACCCGCCAAAAATCACCTGAGACACAGTGCAGGTAAGGGGGCGGCAGGGTGGATTGGGATTGCGTGCGCATGTGTAGGGTGTGTGGGGGGACGCATTGCCTTCTGGTGCTGGCACACAAGCTCAAGCATGCAAGCGCGCACACAGTTTTTGGCACAGGAGCCCAAAAAGGTTAGCCACCACTGCCCAGTGCTTATTTTGGAGCCTCCAAAAATATAAGATAGGGTCTTATTTTTGGGGAAACACAGTAGAAGTTACCTGTGAACAGAGGAAAAATTGTTTGTACTTATTTTGGGGCTTTGAGAAGTCATACAGCTCTTTTTAAATTGATAGATACTTCAACAATTTAATTCTACTTCACATACAGATAGTCTTCAACTTACGAACACATTTGGACCAGAATTTCCATTGCAAAACAAGGCAGTTAGTATAAATGAGCCGGACCCAACTTTTTGACCTTTTCTGCCAACGTTGTTAAGCAAATCACATTTAAGTGAATCATGCAGTCATGAAGTGAATTCAGCTTCCCTCATTGACTCTGCTAGTTGGAAGTCGGGCCGGGCAGGTCGCAAATGGTGACTTATGAGACCTCAGGATTCTTCAACCATCACATAATGTATGCTTGCTAGTGGCTGGGCACCTAAATTTTGATCACATGACTGTGGGGAACGCTGCGATGGTCGTTAAGGGCAAGGACTGGTCGCAAGTCACTTTTTTCAGTGTGCCGCTAAACAAATGGCTCCCAAGTTGAGGACTACCTGTAAATGAACAGTTCTAAGTTGAGGGCTTCGTATTTCAAACCTGCTGCCAGTAACCTGTTTCTCTGTTCTAGCCACCAAGTTCTTCTTTTATGGGGAGGCTTGTCCTCATGTACGATTCTGCCATCAGTCGTTTCCAGGGCTGGGCTGCTGGGGGTTCGCAGGGGCTCGGTAGAGCCCCTAGCTAAGATTCTGCGCAGTTCGGAGAACACCCCCCCCCCAAATCCCATTCCTGGCTGGCCCTGCCCACCCTGCCCCTCCCCTCCCCTCCCCGGAGTCCCCACATGACCCATTTTGGATGCAGGTAGGTGCAGGAGGCCCGGGGAGGGCAAAAAACAGCCCTCCTGGAAGTTTGGGAAGGCCAGAAATGGGCTCATTTCGGGCTTCCAGAGAGCTTCCAGAGCCCGGGGAGGCTGCTTCCGCCAGTGATGGGATTCAAATTTTTTTACTACTGGTTCTGTGGACGTGGCTTTGGTGGTCGTGGTGTTGCTTGGTGGGCATGGCAGGGGAAGAATACTGCAAAATCCCCATTCCCTCCCCACCCCACCTAACCTGCTTTCCAGCTCCATTCTCCTGTGCAGGGCAACCAAAGAAGACCCAGCCAATCAGCTGGGACTCGGGAGGCAGAAAAGAGATGGGGGCGGGGCCAGTCAGAGGTGGGATTAGTCAGTTCTCCAAACTACTCAAAATTTCTGCTACTGGTTCTCCAGAACTGGTCAGAACCTGCTGAATACCATCTCTGGTTTTCGCCCTCTCAGAGCTTGAGGAAAGCCTCCGGAGCCCAGGAAGGGCAAACTCCCCCCCCCCCGCCATAATGCAGGAGGCCGAATAGGCCACGCCCACCATGGCGATGCCCACCCAGCAGCCAGGCAGAGAACCCATTGCTAACATTTTTGAAGCCCACCCCTGGTTGTTTCCCTACTTTGGCCCTATATTGATAGGTGAACACACACGATTGCCATTCACTCTTGCCCGTACGTGCATGCCTTCATTCAGCCATTTCCGCTGAGCACACACGTGAACAAGCTGAGCCTCCTGGTTACTTCTGCCACTCCTCTGCAGCAGACACTAGCAGGCGATGAGAGGAAACATTGGGCTGCTTTGGTTCTTCTGATGGAGGCCGGGACAGAAGGAATGAGTAATGGTGGCCCTTGATGTAATCTTCCTGAGAAGGGAGGTCCATGGGGACATTGACATTGCAGAGGTTGGGACGCACAGATGTGGATATCTGGGGGACAGCCGAGGAACAGCTCGCTGTGGGCGAGGCCCGCTCCGACTTCACACTGATTTGGGTGTGCAAGGAAGGGGAGGCGGGGACTAGAGAAGCCTGGTCACAAATCCGGCTTGCTGTTCTGTAAGGTAAAAAAATATATATATTATGTGTACAGGTGGCAACACGGCTTACAAGTGCAACTGGGAGCAGAATTATGTCATCATAATTTGAGGCAGATCCAAATTTATGACCATTTTTAAGATGGTTGCTAAGAGAATCATTTGGGTTGTTAAGCAAATTTGCAGTTGTTCAGTGAATGTCACAGTCTTAAGTATGAACCCATTTATACTCAAATTGCAGCCCTGGTCAAAAGAGCCCAGCAGAGATTATACGATTATACGATGGTTTGCCAATTGCACAGTGGCAGATAGAAAAGCACTCCAGAGGGTTAATGTCATTACCCAGAAGATCACTGGTTGCCTTCTCCCCTCTTTGGAAGAGCTTTTTGGCTCCTGCTGCCTTAAGAAAGTTCAAAATATTCTCAAAGATCCATCTCATCCTGGGAACCCCCTTTTTTTGAACTATTACCATCTGGCAGATGGTACAGATAATAAAAACAAGGACAAATAGGCTGAAAAACAGCTTGTATCCCAGGGCAGTAACTCTATTGAATTCTACTGTATAGTACACTGAAGATGGTATTTAATTTCATTGTACGATGTGCAATGACAATAAACTAAACTAAACTAAATTCTTCCAAATGGACCATTTGCCAAAAAGCAGAAAAAAAAAAAAAGGCTCACAAATCATGATTATGTGACTGCAGGTCATAAACACAAGATAGTTGCCAAGCACCAAGTCTGATCATGTGATCACAGGAGAACGCAATGGTTATAAAATGCAAGGACTGGTTGTATGAGGACCAGATTATTTCCAGCACCATTGTATCATTGAATGGTCACTAAACAGATGGACATATGTCAAAAACTACTTATATAAAATTTCGGAGAAATCAGTTTATATTCTGAATTTTCCAGGAAAAGATGCACTTTTCTCTTATAGCATGAGATGAATCAAGCTATTCTAAGTGAATTGGCTCTAAAAAAACCCTACACCCCTTCATACATATTGTTGTTCCTTTATTAATGTCAAATCCAATGGTTGACCAGAATCCCAAAATCAGTTTTTTTAGTTTTGCATCACAATCAGATTCCAGCTTTTTTGGAAGTAGGAATTGCTCACTCTGGATACTGAATGTGGTCACAAGATGGCAGCAAGATTGTGCTAATGATTGTGTTCATCTAGCTTTGCATCAAATTTATTGGAGAAATAAGAATTTCAGAATTTCTCATGGCACACACAACTGCACATGCTTTTAGCCTCAGGAGATGTCCAAGATTCTCATCTAAACCTTAGTAAGGCCAGACCTAGAGTACTGCCTCCAGTTTTGGTCACCACACAATAAAAAAGATGTTGAGACTCCAGAAAAAGTACAGAGAAGAGCAACCAGGATGATGAGGGGACTGGAGACTAAAACATATGAAGAACAGTTACAGGAACTGGGCTTGGCTAGTCTAGTGAAGAGAAGAACCAGGGGAGACATGATAGCAGTCTTCCAATATTTGAGGGGCTGCCACAGAGAGGATGAAGGGGTCAAGCTATTTTCCAAGGCACCCAAGAGCCAGACAAGGTATAAAGGGTGCAGTCATTCAGCCAAAATTGAGTCTATCTAACAGTAATACCATCTAGCCCAGGGGTGTCAAACTGGAGGCCCACTGGCCGGATGCGTCACATGCTGGCCATGCCCACCCCCAGTTTAGCGAAGGGGGGAAAAATTGTGATGTCATGTGATAATGTGACACTGCAAGTTTGACACCTCTGATCTAGGCCAATCTTCCTTCCTTCCTTCCTTCCTTCCTTCCTTCCTTCCTTCCTTCCTT
>BLBF01000042.1:24270695-24283887 GCA_015471245.1 Laticauda colubrina | reverse complement strand
GGCCAAAAATCAGCTGTGAGGCGAGCACATGCGCAGTGAGGTAAGTTTGCCTGCAGGCACAAATGGCTCTGCGTGCCACCTGTAGCACGCGTGCCATAGGTTCGCCATCACGGTTCTTGAGTCTCAACATCTTTTTTATAGTGTGGTGACCAAAACTGGAGGCAGTACTCTAGGTGTGGTCTTACTAAGGCTTTATAGAGTGGTATTGGTACCTCACTTGATCTCAACTGTATCCCTCTGTTAATGCAACTTAGGATTGCATTAGTAACATAGCTGAGGCGTGGCAATCCCCTCTGCAGCGTGAATCAGCTGAACAGATATAGATGAGTACAGCGCAAGAGGCTGAACCAGCAGAATCCCACCCCTGCTATCTATGAACCATACAGGTCCAAACATGGGGCAGTTTTGCAACTGAACTCCATGCATGGTTGTAATACAAGATGGCACAGACTGCTGCCCATCCCCCCTCCTTTCCCCCATCCACAAGCATTACTGGTTTGGTTTTAGGTAGATTGCCGTGTGTAAAATTTGTTCTGAGAGATACCCAGAACGACAGTTGATACCCATGAATTCACACCACAGCCAAACCCAGGTTAAGAAACCAAACAAGCTGACATGTCAGTGGAACATATGTTGCATGGACTTAGGCCCAAAGGTCTTTCCATGCAGTTGTTGGGTCACTCTTTGCAACCTGCCAATTCTTACCCAGGCATTGGATATTCTCGGTGTTGCCAAGCTGCCGTGGTGTTTCCTTGGAAGCCGAAGGGGTGTGGGGTGCTTTCCCCCAAAGTATATTCTGAAAGTCAAACAATGGGAAAAAAACAAGAAGGCAAGGAAGTTTAAAGGGAAGTTTAAATGATACAACAACAAACCAGATTTGACATCTCCATTGAAGAGGTTCATTGTCTTTATAACATGCTTGGAAGTTCTCACAACTTTAGTTAGTCCTCGAATTATGACCATTCATTGAATGATCATTCATAGTTTTGATAGCGCTGTCAGCCTTCAAGATTTTCTTCCTTTGCTTTGCATCTTTCGGCTGTCATAAGTAACAGGGGGAGGAGGGGGGAATGGTTATGGGAAGTAAGCTGGAGGTGTTACGAACCAGAGCTGTATAAACTGGGGGGGGGGGTACATTCTTGCTTAGGTTTCTATTCTGTGCTATGCGCAGCTGCAACTCTTTATCAAACTATGTCAAGGTCAACAGACAGAAGCCTCATCACCACCTGGAGATGCCCACATGATGATATACACAACTTTTAATTGGATGAACCAAGTGAACTGTTGGGGGTGGGAACGTTGCCATTACTTTGTATATGTGATTTACGTGCCCATTTTCTCAGATTCAGAATTATTTAGTTGCTACCACTTGATTTCCAGTAAAATATATCTTTTCTCTGATTAAAGGAGTCTAAGTATTTCTTTCTTAGATTTTGAATGGAGCACCACCTGACATTATTCTGAATCTCTACATTACCAGCCCACCCGGAGAATTAATAAAGTTTCTTCCGAGGGGGGTCTGAATACAATGTCAAATCCAGCCAGCGACCAAGAAGACCTGCGAGCAACTGGAGGTCAAGATTCTCTGCTGCTAGATGAAGCAGGGAAAACTGACTTGTTCCCAGAACTAAATCTTGGGGAAAAACCAGCTGTAAAACCCAAATGGACCCTGGGAGTCAGTTGGAAGGATTCTGAGAAAAAGCCTCCCCAGGAGTGACCACTACCCATTGGCGTGGAAGAGAGGAGCCATGGCAGGAGAAGGAAAGAAAGAATTTTTTACTAACTCAAGCCATGCATCTTTTAAATGAAGCTATTGGAGAACCTCAAACTGAACAAAGGTATGAGGGAGAGGAGGGGGAGGCAGCCCCAGCCAGAAGAATCAGAGCAGCCACCCCCATAAATCAACCCGGGCTAACGCAACAGGCAGCAGCAGCCCAGGGGCTCCCAGTGGGAGGGGTAATTGCCAGAAGACGTAGAACTCCAAAGGTGGCTCCGTTGGAAGTAAAATATGGGGTGGGGGGGGGAATCCCAAAGAGTTAGGATTCTTCCTGGCACAAGTCTGGAGCCATATGGAGGGACATGCGAGGGGATTTTTCCTCAGAAGCAGCCAAAGTTAGATGTGCTACCAGGGCTCTGGAGGGAACAGCTGCAAAGTGGATGGTGACTTTGCATAATGATAATGCCCCTCAACTGTTGAATTATGACCAGTTCATGACTGCGCTGCGGGCCAGGTTTGAAGACCCACTTGCTGAACGTAAGGCCAAAATTAGGATGAAGACCATAAATCAGGGGCGGAGATCAGTGGCCGACTACACCCAGGAATTTAGAGAGCTGGTGTGTCATATTTGAGGCTGGTCCCAGGGAGCCCTGATAGAAGCTTTTAAAGATGGGTTTGAATGAAGATGTATATCAAAGCTGTATTACCAGAAGAGACCCCAATGAGCTGCAGCTCATTGTGGTACGGGCTGGCAGCAGAGGTGGAAATTGATCTGACCCAAAACAGACGCCGGGGGGGGGGAGGGGGTTGGTTGGAACAAGTCCTCCCCCACCAGCCCTCGAGAAGCCTTAAAACCTCAAAAGGGAGGAATGGCGGCAAAACCCAAGACCACTGCTTGCTTCCGATGTGGGAAGGAAGATCACCGGGCTGCAGATTGCCATGCTGAGTTAGAAGCAAAGGGGGCACCAGGAGGAGGAACAAAACCTGAAAAAAATCCAGCGAAGCCTTGCAAAACGATGCTTAAAGTGGAGGAGGTTATAGAGATCGCCCCTCCGAAAGGAGAGGAGCTGGGAACTCCAACCTCTTCTGAAGAGAGTGAATCTGAATCGGAAGACGACTCACTGGTAAGTCCAAACAAGGGCCCTATGACCATTCCAGTGAGATTAAGGGTACCCACGTCAGGGGTCAAAGGGGAAATGCTCGCCTTGTTTGACTCTGGGTACACAAGCTGCATAATCAGCTCAGAGGTAGTGGAGAAAATGGGCTTAAGGCTAAAGACTTTAAAAATACCCATAGCCTTTTGCCAATTGGATGGATCGGTAGCTGGGGGCGGCCCTGCCCATTTCATAACAGAACCAATAGAAATGACGATGGGGAAGCATAGAGAAACTTTGTGTTTTATTGTGGCTCGTGGGATGGAGCGGCCCCTAATACTGGGGTTGCTCTGGCTCCGGAAATGGAACCCCCACGTTGATTGGAAGAGAGGGTCATTGCGCATATGTACTGACCAGTGCCCAGAAGGGGAGGGGCAATCTCAACCGAAACTCAAGAATCCCACTGAACTGGCCTCCACTGGCACCGAGAACCTGAAGGAGGAGGAGAAAATTCCAGAGGAATATTGGGACTTAAAGGAAGTATTCAGTGAAAAGGCCTCGGATGAGCTTCCACTCCATCGGTCAACAGATTGTAGTACTGAAATTTTACCCGGGGTGAAACTCCCAAAACTGAAACTGTACTCGATGACACCGCAGGAGCTAGAAAGAGCTGCGGTCATTTATCGATAAGAATTTGGAACGTGGTTTTATCCAACCCGCTAGACCCTGGGTAGCAGCCCCAGTATTGTTCCGTGAAAAGAAAGATGGCTCCTTTCATTTATGTGTTGACTATAGAAACCTGAACGCTATTTCAGTGGAGAACGTGTACCCCCTCCCCTTGATGAAAGACATGTTGGCCCACTTGGCTAAAGGGAAAATTTTTACGAAACTCAACTTGAGGGAAGCATATGACCGGGTTTGAATTAAGGAAGGGGATGAATGGAAAACTGCTTTTAACTGCCCAGTGGGTTGTTTCCAATTCAATGTTCTTCCATTTGGCCTACAGGGGGACCCTGCAGTATTCATGCAAATGATCAATCAGGTGTTCCATGAACATCTATACAAAGGGGTGTTGGTTTATCTTGTTGATATCCTTATCTACACGGAGACTCATGATGAACATGTAAAACTAGTGCGGTCAGTTCTGGAAAAACTTCGAGCCGCTAAGCTGTATGCAAAGTTGTCCAAGTGTGAATTCCACCAGCAAAAAATCGACTATTTAGTTTATCGCATCTCACATGAGGGCATAGAAATGGATCCAGGGAAGGTTCGTGCCATGTTGGAATGGGCCCCTCCCCGCACCAGGGAACAACTTCAAAGTTTCTTGGGGTTCGCCAATTTTTACCGTCAATTTATCCCTGCTTTTGCGAAGATAGCAATGCCTATCACAAATCTCCTAAAAAACAAAGGGGAGGTAAAACCAAAGCCTACTGGAGCAGTCCATGGAATGTCAAGCCGCTTTTGAAAAGCTGAAACAATTGTTTGCTGCTGAACCAGTACTCAAGCACCCGGGCATGGATGCTCCTTTTGTAATCCAAGCCGATGCGAGTGATGTAGCAGTTGGGGCGGTGTTACTACAAGCAAACGAGACGGGGACTCTGCAACCGTGTGCATATACTTCCCGTGAACTAACTGAAACTGAAAGAAGGTGGGCCATCTGAGAAAAGGAAGCTTTTGCAGTTCGCTGGGCTCTGTTAACCTGGAGGCATTTCTTAGAAGGGGCAAAACACCCATTTGAGGTGTGGACGGATCATAAAAATTTGGAGGCTTTGAAAACACCTTGGAAGCTGTCTCCCAAGCAAGTTCACTGGGCGCAGTACTTTAAGCGCTTTTTTTTCATTGAAGTACATTCCAGGAGGGAGGAACTCCATGGCGGATGCTTTATCTAGGTTACCTCAGTATAATAGTGCTCGCCAAGAAGTGGTATGGCCGATTGTCACAACCAAACAGTTGGCAGCTCCAGTGGTTACCAGAGCCCAGAAAAAGAAAGAGGTTGATTTATCAAATGATTTGACTGCACAATTAAAAGAGGCTCTAAAACTTGATGATTGGTTCCTTGCTCACTCAAATAACTGTACAGTTAGAGATGGATTGGCATGGGTGGGGGCTAAATTATATGTGCCAGCAAAGCTGAGAAACCAAATATAGCAAGCTCATGATTCTAAAGCCGCTGGTCATTTTGGATTCGTGAAAACCCTACACTTGGTTAAAAGGCAATTTTGGTGGCCTACCTTGAAAAAGGACATTGAAACTTATGTAGCTTGATGTCCTATCTGTACCTCAGCCAAATGTCCTCCTGGTAAAACAGCAGGCTTATTACAAAATGTGGCCAGACCAATAGCTCCATGGAAGGAAATCTCTATGGATTTTATCGTGGAATTACCAGAAAGTGGGGGGAATACAGTTATTTGGGCAGTAACTGATTTGTTTTCCAAACAGGTACATTTCATACCTTGTCCGAAAATCCCATCTGCAAAAACATTGGCTAAACTGTTTATTTTACATATCTACAGGTTACATGGAGTTCCTGAACGCATAATTTCAGACAGGGGTGTCCAGTTTACCTCAAACGTTTGGAAGGAATTCCTGAAGTTATTGGGCTCTGCCCTGGGCTTAAGCTCTGCCCACCATCCACAAACCAATGGGGCTTGTGAGAGAATTAACTCGGTATTGGAACAATATCTTCGATGATATATAAATCATCAGCAAAATAATTGGGCTGACTTATTGCCATTCGCTGAGGTGGCATATAATAATTCATTACATAGTAGTACTGGGTTTATTCCGTTTAAAGTGACTTTGGGACAAGACTTTGTACCCATACCTGAGCTTCCACGGGAGAAACCTAACATTCACTCATTAGATGAATGGATAACACAGCTTCAGCTTACCTGGCTAGTTACTCGTAAAGCATTAGATGATGCTCATCAAGCTCATAAAGAATTTGCAGATAAAAAGAGAACTCCCCAAAAACCATATCAGGTGGGTGACAAGGTCTTTTTATCCACCAGATATTTGCAAACCACACAAAAGTCAAAAAAGCTCGGCTCTAAGTATGTCGGACCTTTCTCAACTGAATGAATTGTAAATTGTATGAATTGTAAATTGTCAATTGAATGAATTGTAAAATGAATTGGACTGTGGCAATCCAACTGAAGTTACCAAAAACTCTTCGACAGATTCACCCTGTTTTCCATGTTAGTTTATTAAAACCTAAACATACCTCCGACTTGAGACCAACTCAGGTTGATCCCCCTGTACCATTGCTAATTGAAGGTGAACAACATTTTGAAGTTAAAGAATTTTGGATTCTCGAAAATGAAGGGGTCGACTTCAGTATTGGGTTGCTTGGAAACATTTTCCTCCTTCCCAGGCTGAGTGGGTGAATGAGAAGATGTTAGAGCTCCTACACTTATCAAGGCATTTCATACTAAATATCCTGATAAACCCTAAAAAATTAATATGTTGCTGTTACCTGTACATTGTCTATTATCTTCTTGTTATCTTTTTTAGGACTAATGTCTCTTTTCTAGGAGGGCCGAATGTCAGCCTTCAAGATTTTCTTCCTTTTCTTTGCATCTTTTGGCTGTCATAAGTAACAGGGGGAGGAGGGGGGGAATGGTTATGGGAAGTGAGCTGGAGGTGTTACGAACCAGAGCTGTATAAATAGGGGGGGGGGTACATTCTTGCTTAGGTTTCTATTCTATGCTATGCACAGCTGCAATTCTTTATCAAACTCTGTCAAGGTCAACGGACAGAAGCCTCATCACTACCTGGAGATGCCCACATGATGATATACACAACTTTTAATTGGATGAACCAATTGAACTATTGGGGGCGGGAACGTTGCCATTACTTTGTATATGTGATTTGCATGCCCATTTTCTCAGATTCAGAATTCTTTTATTGCTACTACTTGACTTCCAATAAAAGATATCTTTTCTCTAATTAATGGAGTCTAAGTATTTCTTTCTTGGATTTTGAATGGAGCACCACCTGACAGGTAGTGTATGTATGACCAGTCTTAAAAATGTATGACCAGTTTTCACACTTACGACAGCATTCCTATGGTCACATGATCAAAATATGGGCTCTCAGCAACCGGCATATTTTTATGACAGCATCCTAGGATCATCTGATTGTCATTTGTGACTCTTACAGGGGGTTTCCAACAAGCAAAATCAACAAAGCTAGATTCTTTTAATGACCGCATGATTCACTTAATGACCACAGTGCTTCATTTAATAACCTACATCAACAAAAGTTAAAAAAACAACTGGGTGCAGGTCGTATAACGCTTACTGATGGAAGATGTTTTGGTCCCAATTGTGGTCATAAGTAGAGGACTACCTGAAAACAAATATCTCTCACTGTAAATCCAAATTTCCTGCTATAAATACAGTTAGAACATTGCATTATAGGACTTGGAGAACTTCTGAGGCCAGTGTTTTTCAACCTTGGCCACTCGTAAGACATGTGGACTTCAACTCCCAGAATTCTCCAGCCAGCAGTGTGGCTGGGGAATTTTGGGAGTTGGAAGTCCATGTATGTTAAGAGTGGCCAAAGGTTGAGAAAAACTGGTCTAAGATCAATCTCTTGTCCTGGACAGACGGAGAGAGACAAGGAGTTGATTTTGGAAAAGCAAAATAACAACTGAATAAATTCTAAGATGCAGAGAAAGTGGAAGGAGCTTGTTTCCTGACCTGGCCCTACCTCAAAAGGCTGGTAGCAAGGATCCTTACACCATCCCAGACAAATGGTTCTTCAACCTTGGCTTGAAAACCTCCAGTGATGAAGCCCCCAGGAAACAAGAAGCTGCTTCACAGCTACCAGTGAGCCGTGGTGGTGCAGTGCTTAGATTGCAACATGGCTAATTAACAGGCTAATTCTGCTGCCTGACAACTGCCAGCAATTCGAATCCCACCAGGCTCAAGGTTGACTCAGCCTTCCATCCTTCCAAGGTCAGTAAAATGAGGATCCATATTGTTGGCGCCAATATGCTGTTAGGGTTCCAATAGTTAGCCCTATTTAAATCATGAGTCTTGAGCCAAACTTCCAAAACTTAAAAAGGTTTTATTGGGAGTTAACCTGCTGGCACTGCCTGGGTGTAGCCGACTCTGAAACATATAATTCATTGTCACTCTTGACCCTGGTTTTCCCTCCACCCCCTGAGTGTATTGTAATTCATATTCTACAATGGAACACATCCATAGCCAAAAGTCATCAATCATACTCTCCAGTTAGAATTTTGCGGCAGAAACTTTGGTCGCCTGGAAACTATCTATGAAAACTATTTATGGAATGCACTTTTAGTTTCCAAGCTGCCACACTGCTCCCCCCTTCCTTCCTCTTGGCAACTCTAAAAGACCAGATAAATATTTTATGAGTTGACACTGACTCTATAATAAACTGCTTAGAGAGAGCTATAAAGCATTGTGAAGCAGTATATAAGTTTAAGCGCTACTGCTGTTGCTATTGCTACCAAGGTTAGGAAATTTTTCAAAAGACTTAGAAACTTAAGCAAACATAGTTGCCAGAAGATCACTAGAATTAGCCTTGGACATGGCGAGATAAGGTTCTGTTGGGCTCTGAGTTCACTTGGAGCCTGTCAGCTTCGAATATGCCTTGCAGCAAGTCAGTTGGCCATGTCACCTTATCTCTGTTGCTGCTGGATCTGTATTTCTGCTTGTGTGCTGGCCGATGGCTTTGGAATGACTCAGCAGAGCTGAGGATGGATTCTGAAACAACTGCGGGGCTGATGGAAATGGCTCTTGTCTTATATTGATGTGGTGCATGTTGTTAAAGGGGGTTGGAGCACATATAGGTGGTAATAGCCTTAGATTAAAACATGGTGAAAGTAGCACCAGGTGGGGATCAGTTAGTGAGGGTCAGAATAGGGTAGGGATGTAGACATGTTATAGGGTTAATAGCATTTAGGGATAATGGGTTAGGCATGGCCAGAATTAGAACTGTGTATAGGCCTGGGTGTGGTGAGGCATGTCTCATGATAATGATAGTAAAAGGAAAGGGAGCAAACTAAAACTCAACTCTAACCTTGCTTGGCTTTTAGCCTTTCTTGTCAGAGAAGAGTGTTTGTTGTTTGCTGAGCGAAGGAATAAATCACCATTGCACAACAAAGGAGCTGGAGTTTGTATTCATTTCATTACAAATTTTCAGTACTCAAGGACTGGCTGAGAGGTTCTTTATTCACATCTAGAACCCTGTGTGGAGCATACCTGATGGGGTGGAGGAGAGGAAGGGATATCCTGGTAGCCCACGTCCAGGTAGACCTCCAGCGGGCAATACGGGACTCAGATTCTGAAGCCCAGGATACAACGGGTGCTGTGGGAAAAGAGAATCAGATTGAAATCACCTCTGTAATGTTTTTCATCTACTGACTAACCATCAAATGTTTTTTTCAATAGAGGACAGCATCCGGGGTGGGCTGCTCAGGGTTCACAGGGGTTCGGGAGAACCCCTAGCTAAGATTCTGTGCAGTTTGGAGAACCCCCAAATCCCTCTCTTGGCTGCCCTGCCCTGTCCTGCTTACCCCTCCCCTCACAGGAGTCCCCAGGCGGTCTGTTTTGGATGCAGGAAAGTGCAGGGTGCGCGGGGAGGCTTGGACAGGGCAAAAAATTGGCCTCTCAGAAGTTTGGGAAGACCGGAAATGGGCCCATTTCTGGCTTCCAGAGAGCTTCCAGGGCCCTGGGAGTCCATTTTCGTCCTCCTGGAGGCTCGAAGAAAGCCTATGGATCCCAGGGAGGGCAAAAGTGCACACATATCCACCGTGTTGCATGAGGCCAACTAGGTCATGCCTGCCGTGGCCACACCCACCCAGTGACCAGGCAGAGAACCCTTTGCTAAAAATTTTGAAGCCCACCCTTGACAATATCTGCAGCACACAGGTTGAACTGTGGTGTTGGTGTCCCCTGAGTTTGGTTTTTTTCTTGCAGATGTTTTATTGCCCAAGCAGGTAACATCATCAGTGTCAGGGAGCGTGGGGTTTGTTCCCTGTTTATAGATCAGTTTGCTTTGTCAGTTTTAGCGGGGATGACGATTCCTTCGCGCACAATAAAATGGCCATTTTTGTTCAAAGTTTTATCAATACACATTTGTGTATCATTACAGGCTGTCTGTTGCGGCTTGTTGGCTGCCAGCCCCTCCAGCAGCCAAATTAAAGGAGGAGGAGGCGTGGGAATCAGGGTTAGCATCAAGGCAACCTGAGAGCTCCGAGGGGGGAGTGGGAATGGAGCTGGCAGAGAGAGAGAGAGAGAGACAGAGGCGGTGCCTGAGCCATCCGTCAGTCCTTAGGTCTGGAGGTGGTTGATGAGGAAGAGGAGGAACAGCTGGGTCCAGTGCCTGACGTGTAGATGCACAGAAGGTAGAGGAGAGCAGAGCAGTGTAAATCCATGGGCCAGTCCTTGGCTACTAGCGAAGCCCTACCCTAGCTCTGGGGATAAAAAGCAGGAGGCGAAGATGAATAGATGTGGCAGACAACTATTCATCACCTTGCTGGATGGACTTGTTAGCCTGTGGTGAGAGAGAAACTTTTTGCTGGGGCTGCTGGTGCTCTTAATAAAGGAATCTTTGAGTTAACTTCAGAGTTTTTGTCATGATCGGGGAGCTGGGTCAGAACACAGTCCTTGACTTATGACTGCAATTGTGTCATGCCCTTGTTGGAGTCTGATTCTGAGGGGGAGATTGAGTAGCTGACAGGGAATGGGAATGTGGATCCGGTATCTGTGGAAGAAATGGGGGGAAGGGCACAGTCCAGCTAGGCACGCAGGGAGGAATAGAAAAGGGAGCAACATACTGTAGATTGTTGGGGGCAATATAATCTGTCTCTGTAAACTGCTTAGAGAGGGCTGTAAAAGCACTGTGAAGCGGTATAGAAGTCTAAGTGCTATTGCTATACATATCCCTCCCTCCCTCTCTCTCTCTCTCTCTCTCTCTCTCTCTCTCTCTCTCTCTCTCTCTCTCTCTCACACACACACACACACACACACAATCCAATGAAATTCTGCCAACTGCCAGCAGTTCATTTCTGACCAGCTCAAGGTTGATTCAGCCTTCCATCTTCTGAGGTCAGTAAAATAAAGACCTAGATTGTTGGGGACAATATATGCTGATTCTATAAGCATATAGACAGCACAGCCACATAGAGAAGGCTGTAAAGATCTATGAAGCGGTATAGAAGTCTAAGTGCTTTTGCCATCTATTCCCCCCGCCCAAAAGAAAAACAACAGATGGATATTGTTAAGTTACTCACTGTGGATGCTAGATTGTTCCTGCTTGCCGAAAGCTGTCCTTCCACCCGACGGGAGTCAGCTCCCAGATAGAGTGGGGGAGGCGTTTTGCTTGACAACACACGGCTGAGGTTGCCATGGGAGAAGATCGAGTACCCGATGCCTGCAGAGTCAGAAAAGGGATGAAATTCAGGCTGGTGACAGCCCAGAAGACCCATCCCCTGATTATACGTGGGCAGCACTCTGTGTGGCCCACCACCAAAGCCCCATTCCTAGATGGCCTGGCCTTACCACTATACCAAAATACAGTACTGTAGTATGGCTCGTCACGCAAGAGGACAGGAAACCACCCTTGATTAAATAATTATTTGACATTCTGGGAGTTGAAGTCTACAAGTCTCAAAATTGTCAAGGTTGGACCCCCCTGTGCCAAACAGACCCAGTTCCTTTAGGTCAGGGGTGTCAAACTCAATTTCACTGAGGGCTGCACCAGGGGGTCGTGGCCAGGGGGTCATGGCCAGGTCGACATCACTCGTGTCAGAGGCTCCTGTGGTGGCCTGAGCACTCTGCCAGCGAAAACAGGCTCCCAAGCTCTGTTTTCAGCTGCGACAGCTTCCTACAATCCACAGCCGGCGAAAACAGGCTCCCGAACTCCGTTTTCAGCTGCGACGGCCTCCTGCAATCCACTGCCAGTGAAAACAGAGCTTGGGAGCTCCCATTTTCACGGGCAGAGGCACTGTGGGACGCTCCTTTGCTGTTTCCAGGGTGACCCTGCGGATCAGATCTAAGTGCCCCGTGGACCAGATCTGGCCCATGGGCCTTGAGTTTGACACCCCTGCTTTAGGTCTTCTTCATAAGATTGAGATTCATAGGATTTAGGATTTATCTCCATCCTTGTTGTTCTTTTCTGCAGGTTTTCCAGTTTCTCAAATGTCCTTCTTACATTGTGGAGAAACGTACCTAGGATTCCAGTGGCAGTTTGACTAGCAAGAGGGAAACAGTTACCTCCCATCATCTAGACATTATACAGGTAGTCCTCGACTTACAAGTTCATTTAGTGACCGTTCAAAGTTACAACGGCACTGAAAAAAAGGGACTTGGGACCGTTTTTCACACTTATGACCTTTGCAGCATCCCCAAAGTCACGTGATCAAAATTCAGGCACTTGGCAAGTGGTTCGTATTTATGACTGTTGCTGTGTCCCGAGGTCACGATTCCCCTTTTGCGACCTACCAATAAGCAAAGCCAATGGGGAAGCAAGGTTCACTTTACAACTGGGTTACTAACTTATCAATTGCAGGGATTCACTTAGCAACTGTGGCAAGAAAGCTCATAAAATGGAGCAAAACTCACTTAACAAAGGTGTTGTGGTTCGCTGGCAGCATATACAAATGGCAGCGGTATTGGACAGTGGGGAAGAAAGGGGATGAGTCCAGGAGTCTGGAGAGGACTCGGATGAGGGTCCTGCATCCAATGCAGAGATGCGGCCAGGACCATCTTGGAGTGGGGTGCTGACTCCAGAGCCTCCGGAATCTGGTAGCAGGGAGGCAGAGGAACAACTGGAGCCTGTTCCCAGCACGCGTGTGCACAGAGCTGCCAGAAGGCAAGAGCAGCTGAGACAAAAGGGGCAACTTGGGACTAAGGCTAGGAGGTAATTGCCCCTCCCCTAAGGTTTAAAGGACAGGCAAAGATGATGAAACCTTTGCAGGAAGCAAAGTATTTCGTTTGGTTCAGAGTCATTCTTGAAGCTTTTTGTACTTCGGTTGGTTTTTTCCTAGTTCACTGGACACTTATTGGCAGCACTTCACAGGAGAGAAAGGTGGGTGCTTATCTCCAGGGACTGTTTGAGATTCATTATCAGCTGGGAATGAAAATAATTTCCAGCTTTGCAATAAAACAAGACTTGTTTTTAAAATAAGCATGTGAGTAATTACGGTCTCTGTTAGGGATAACATTGTTCACCCTAACTGTTTTAAGTGAAATAATAACTATGAATCATAGTTAGTGTATGCAGCTTTAACTGCAAAATAGCAACTGTGGGAGTGGTTATGAAAACCATATAAAAGTAGCAAGGCTACAGCTTGCTCGCTCTCTCTCTGGCTTTGATGATCCCTGATTACTGCTTGGAATCAAGA
>BLBF01000042.1:24256867-24270685 GCA_015471245.1 Laticauda colubrina | reverse complement strand
TGTTTAGCTTGTCTACCTAACCCTGGTTGGGGAACCCAGGCTTAACAGTCTCAAAAGCTTTGGTCAGAACAAAAGGTCTCATTGAACAACAGAAATGTTGGGCTCAATGATGGTCCTAAGTTGAGGGCTACCTGTATCTCTGTTGATGCAGCCCAAGTTGTAAGTCGAGAGCTACCTGTACTTGGTTGTAGGCTGAGGACTTACCTGTACTCAGAGAGGTGAAACCCATGCATTTCATCCAGGCTCTTATGGGAATGACATACCTGGTCCAAGGGTTGCCGGGGATCGCACAGAAGGGAAGGCTGGCTTGGGAAGAGTTGGCTTCAACAGCTGCAGACGGCTTTGTTGAACCGGAGATTCACCTGAATTACTTGTCCCACCTTCACCTCTGGATGAGGGTGTTCCCAAAGACGCCCCCTCCAGGCTAGACAGAGAAGCAGCTGACTGCAAGGAAAAGAGAACATCAAAAATGATTAGGAGGGGAAAAGTTGATTATTTGGGCTCTTTTGAGTTAGAATGGAATGAGCCTGTTTACTGAGGGCATCCTGGGAAGATCTGTTGAAAATCTCCTATTTAAATAAAATTGTGTTGAAATATATATGGCAAGGTAAGAAAGCAAGAATAAAGTTAAAACTCTTACAAGATGCTAGAATTAGAGGAGGTTTTGGTTTTCCTAATTGGGAGTTGTGCTACCAAGCTACAAACTTGATATGGGCTAAGGAATGGATAACATTAAGAAATATTAGATTGTTGACATTAGAAGGACATGATCTGCTGTTGGGGTGGCATGCTTTTTATGGTACAAGGGAACTAAAACACAGGGTTATTTTAGAAGACATCATATATGGGAGTCTCTGTGGTTAAATTGGGAGAAGATTAAAAGACAATGCTATTTGAAAATTCGAGTGGTTATTGACTATTGAAGCATTTTCCTATCCTATAACACACAAGAAGGAACAAATAGTTAGATATGGGGAAATTTTGAATGAAAAGGGTGAACTTAAATCTATGCAAAAATTAGAGAAACAAGGTATAAAGATGAATTGGTTTTCATATGCATTTCATATGCATTCAAGGTATGATAAAGATCTTAAAACAGAAGGTTTTTATGATAAATTGACTGATTTGCATAAGATTTTGATAGGTACTGATGAAAAGGTGATTAAAAGTTTATATAGATATTTACTAGAAATTAAACTAGAAGAAGAACAAGTTAAAGAAACTATGATTGCGTGGGGGAAGAATTTTGGATATGGGATTGATTTAGAGAAATGGCAAAAATTGTGGTTTCAAAATTATAAAATGACAATGTATTCAATTTTTGATTTATAATATGAGTTATTATACAATGTAATTGTAATTGAGACTATGAAATTGATGCACAAAAAATTTGTAAACCAACCGACACACTGCTTGTACACTTATGGAAAAAAGTTGGATGTTTTTATGTTTTGTTTGTCTTTGTTTGTTTTTAAAAACCAATAAAATATACCCCCCCCCCAAAAAAAAAAATCTCCTTCTATGTCAGGGGTGTCAGCGTTCCGAGTAATGCACTCATTGAAAGCATAACTCCGAGGCAGGTAGATTCCTCAAAGGGTATATATATTGGATAGATCATATTGGCACAGCCGGTGAAAACCAACTATGACAGTTCCCGTGGTTTTCACCTAATTAGAAGAATCAAACTCCTCCTCCCCCAGTTGTCATATTGTCCAGGAAGATGGAAGGAAGGCTCTTCTCCTCTTTCAATGGCCAACCTGTTTCAATGACCTTGGTTCCCACAAGAAAGCATTTTATTTTGACTGGATCGTGGCTATCTACTTCCCCTCTCCCTTCCCATCTCTCTGGCTTTGTGGCAACTATGAGGCAGCACAAGATGGCTTCAGCCAGGTTCTGTGATGACCCAAGGCGTGGCACAAAAATAACAAGTCACAAAAATAGATACATTCCCTTTAACAACTCCAACTTGGCCCCCAATGTGCAATTATCCTTGGCTGGAGATCAAACTCTTCCAAAAACAGTCTACAAAGGAAAGAAATGCAGTCCGAACCCATAGTACAGATAAATTAGAAATAAAAAAAACCAACACAAATCACACTGAAGTAGTTAACACGACAGGCCAGGATAATAAATTGCAGACTTCCAAAAGATAACAACGCACACACAGTTGGGAGAACGCCAAAATCCAGATAAGCCTCGACAAAAATAATGCATGCTTTGCTTGCAGCAAGGAGCTGTGTGCAAACGCCCTTATTATATCCTGTTCTCCCAGCTGCAACTAATGAAAGGGATCAGGGCCCTTTTCTCTCCCATAAGCCATGTTGCTCCTTTCTCTGTTCCTCCATGTGTGCCCTAGAATGAAGAGGGGGTGTCCCTGGGTCTTCCTCTGAATGCCCAGCAGGACTGTGCCCTTCCCCGATGTCTTTCATGGCCACTGGATCCACACTCCCACTCCCTGTCAGCTCCTCAATCTCCCTCTCAGAATCAGACTCCAATAAGGGCATAATAGGTTCACTTCAGAGTTGACAAAGAGTGTCCAACCTTAGCAGCTTTAAGACTTGTGGACTTCAACGTGCACAATTCCCTGGTCCTTTGCTGTTCACAAAGTGAGGTGTAGCACATTCAATATTAAGCGTGTGTCAGAAACACCATTTCATGTCTGCGCTTCGCAATCATTTAATGCCAGTCTGCCATGGACCTTGGAAGAAAATGGAAAGGAAGGTGGATGCTCAAAGGAAAGTGGAATTGATGTAAAGAAGCATGCCTCAAGGCCGTTTCCCTGGGAGAGGAATGCAGTCGCAGGAGTGACTACTTCAAAACATTCTTTTAAAACTGAATGGATGCTGGGGAGACCAGGAATGGGAAGTCTTTGGGAGGGAAAAGTTATCCCGAGGGATTTGGCCCATGAACCTCTGTTCTGGCTTTGCTTTACTATATATCACTTGACCTTTATCACTGCTAATATCACTGCTTTACTGTACTGTAATCGATCTTTAGTAAACTATACCTTTCTCAACAAAGGGAGTCAAGGATGGTTCTTACTTAAAGGTGCCTAAGTATGTGGATAAGATAGTCCTGGAGTTACGACCCCAATTGAGCCCAACATTTATGTTGCGAAGTGAAACATTTGATACGTGAGTTTGCCCCATTTTATAACTTTTCTTGCCACAGTCATTAAGTGAACAACTGCAGTTGTTAAGTTGGTAATACGGTTGTTAAGCAAATCTGGATTCCCCGTTGACTTTGCTCATCAGAAGGTCGCAAAGGTGGATCATGTGAGTTCAAGCGTCATAAATATGAACCACTTGCCAAGCATCTGAATTTTGATCACATGATCATGGGGATGCTTGCAATGGTCGTAAGTGTGAAAAACAGTCCTAAGTCATTTTTTTCAGTGCTGTTCAGTTTGAATGGTCACGAAATGAACCATTGTAAATCGAGGACTACCTGAATTTTTAATATGGACTCATTCTGTTTTTCATGGTTCCAACCCTACTTTTTTCTTCTTTCATTTCCACATCCACAATTTCTCCCACTGTAATGTCTTCTATCCTTTATGACTACCCATAGACTTAACCACAGTACACAAAATTATCTGCTACAATGTCCTACCAGTCAATGACTACTCCAACTTCAACCACAACAATACAAGAGGGCGCAACAGATACAAACTCAATGTAAACCGCTTCAAACTCAATTGCAGAAAGTATGACTTCAGCAACAGGGTGGTCAATGCCTGGAATGCACTACCTGACTCTACTGTTACATCCTCTAACCCACACTCCTTTAACCTCAAACTAACCACTATTGACCTTATCCCATTCCTAAGAGGTCTGTAAAGGGCATGCATAAGTGCACCATCGTGCCTACCATCCCTGTCCTATTGTCCCCATTTAAGCATACCTATTTCCTGTATTCTTACTCATGTTTATACTTATTCCTATGAAGCGATTGACAAATCAGATAAATAAAATAAAATAAATAAATAGATGCATTTTAAAACACCAGTTCCAGAGATGGCATTCAGCAGGTTCTGACCAGTTCTGGAGAACCGGTAGCGGAAATTTTGAGTAGTTTGGAGAATCTGCAAATACCACCTCTGACTGGCCCCGCCCCCATCTCTTCTCTGCCTCCCATTGAGTCCCAGCTGATCATCTGGGTCTCCTTTCGTTGCCCTGCACAAGAGAACAGAGGTGGAAAGCAGGTTAGTGGGGTGGGGAGGGAATGGGGATTTTGCAGTATCCTTCCCCTGCCATGCCCACCAAGCCACTCCCACAGAACCGGTCGTAAAAAAATCTGAATCCCAGCACCGACCAGTTCCATTTATACTTTGGAACTGGTGACTCAGTTGTAACATTTAGAAAAGTAAAAAATGAGCACATTTCTTGGCCAGCCTATTGGAAGTCTGTTGCAATCTGGATGGAAGAATTTTCACAACAATTCTGGAAGTTTTCCAAGCTGAGTTTGGAACTGTTCCAATGCAGAATGCTCAAAATAGTATCTGAATCCTTCCACTGCTCAATCAAAACAATCCTTTCTAAATGTTTTGACAGTAGTTTGCATTCAACCTATTTGGCCCATCTCTACTATACATATATCTTAAGAAAGCATTTCGAAGCCACCTTTAGGGGCAAATGAATGCGAAATTCATAGCAGGACCTATAGAGGTAGTCCTACAACTGTATTTGAGCGCAAAATTTCTGTTGCTGGTAGAATGAACTTTGCCCCATTTTACAACCTTTCCTGCCACAGTTGTTAAGTGAATCATTGGAGTGGTCAAGCTATAGTTACACAGTTGTTAAGCAAATCTGGCTTGCCGGTTGACGTTGTTTATCAAAGGTCGCAAAAGATGACCCCGGGAGAGTGTAACCAGCTGCAAACATCTGAATTTTGCTCATAGGACCATGGGGATGCTGCAACGGTCATAAGTGTGAAAAACACTCATAAGTCACTCCTTTTCAATGCTGTTGTAACTTCAAATGGTCATTAAATGAACTGTTGTAAATGCAGGTGGTTTTTTTTTTTCATCCAGAGCAATACTCACGCTAAGTTTTGGCCGGGCTAATCTAAGGTCCATTCCTTCATCCAGCTGCCTCAGTTTCTCAGCTGGGTCCAAAGCTTCTACAAGATCCAGTTCTGCACCTTCAAAACCCAAGCCTTTTCGTTTCAGGGTCTGCAGAGATTTAAATACATTGATAATATATATGTAAAATCAAATAAATATAATGCCACTAGCTGGATACCCATGCTTCACTACAAAACTATATTATTGGACTTAGTTTTGGGGGAGGAAAATAAGGGAGGAAAAATTCTGCCTCTGGCTACCAGCATCCATCGGTATTCATCTGGCTAGCACACATCTGTCAGTGTGTGAGAGAGTTGAGGGCTGTTTGGAAACTAAAAGAGTATTTGCTGTGTGAACAAGGAAATAGCAAGGAGCCTGGAGGTGCCTTAGCTCAACTGTTCCGTACTAAAGCTGGTTGCTGCTGTGAAACTAAAACTGAAATTCCTCTCCTCTGCTTGTGTTTTGCATTTGGAACAGATTTCTTTTCAGGTGGGGAGGGGGAGCAGAACTCCTTAGCATCAGAGTGTGTTAATAATCGTATAGGAAATACTAATGCTCTGATAGTCATTTTGAAAAATCCTTTCTTAGTGAGCACCTAGAAGTGAGGAGAAACACAGGTGCCAAATTTCAAGTTTGTTGGCTTTACGGTTCTGGAGATTTCGTGTTGATGCATGAGTGGTATTATATATATATATATATAGATTAAATAAAATACAGCTGAACTGCAATTGAGTTACATGCCCAATTTGTGTTTGGTTTAAACAGGTAATCTTCGATTTACGACTGCAATTGAACCTGGAATTACAAACTCAGAATATAAGCTGAGATAAAACCCCACTCCCTTCCAGCACTGATGATGTTACCTAGTTTGGATAATGAAACGTCTCCAAGAAAATAACCAAGCTCAGAGATCACCCTCATTTCAACCCTGAGCTACACATATTCTCTTCTGATGGTCATTAAGCAAAGAGTATCTATTACAACAACTTCAACATTGCTTTGTTTATCAAACTACATCTGCATTTCTAACACAGAAGAACTAAAAGGTACGGCAAACTATACACAAACAGCACGTATATAGTTTGCCAACTTCAAAAGTGCAGACCTCATAAATGCATCAGATTAATTATTTAAAAAAAGATGGATTTGATATTGATTGAAGAGAAGATTTATAGCTCAGAACTAGACTGTGGGGCCATTGATGGTGTCACAGGTTGGTTGTGGCCATTTATTTTTCAGCAATGATAGCAACAGCATTAGTCCTTAGACTTATATACCATTTCGCAGGCTATTGCTGTTGCTATCATCGCTGAAAAATAAATGGCCACAACCAACCTTTTACATCCCTCTCTAAGTGGTTTACAAAGTCAGCATCTTGCCACAACAATTTGGCTCCTCATTTTACCAACCTCAGAAGGATGGAAGGCTGAGTCAACCTTGAGCCGGTGAGAATCGAACTACTGAATTGCCGGCAGCCAGCAGTCAGCAGAATTAGCCTGCAGTACTGCGCTCTAGAAAGGGACATGGTGGCTTAGTGGCTAAGATGCCGAGCTTGTCGATCAGAAGGTCGGCAGTTTTAATCCCTAGTGCCGTGTAACGGAGTGAGCTCCCATTACTTGTCCCAGCTTCTGCCAACCTAGCAGTTCGAAAGCACATTTAAAAAAATGCAAGTAGAAAAATAGGGACCACTTTGGTGGGAAGGCAACAGCATTCCGTGCGCCTTTGGCATTTAGTCACGCTGGCCACATGACTACGGAGACATCTTTGGACAGTGCCGACTCTTTGGCTTTGTAATGGAAATGAGAACCGACCCCTAGAGATGGAAATAACTCACACATATGTGTGAGGGGAACTTTTACCTTTATCTTACTGCACTCTAACCACTGCGCCACCATGGCTCTTCCTGATGTTATCCAGTCAGGTTAATGAAACACTCCCTACTAGCACTGATGACATTACCTGGTTTGGGTAATGAAACGTCTGCAAGAAAACAACTAAGCTCAGAGAGGATCAAGGTCCCCCCAGATGGTTTCTGATGTGCCAAAATCCGACAAGCACTTTGAGGAAGCTGGATTTCAGGAATCTTCCCATGTTTTACCTCCAGAATATCTGAGTTGGTTCGGCTCTCGTGGGGCTCGCTGTACTCCGTGTACTTCAAGAGAACTTTGTCCATGTCAGTGCTGGCATACTGGAAGAGCCGGTTGGTGCTGTTGAAAATGATCAGGGCAATCTCACAGTCACAAAGGACGCTTAGCTCGTAGGCCTTTTTCATCAACCCGAACTTTCTCTTGGTGAATGTGACCTAAAACAGGCAGGAGAAACAGAACACATGAAGTCGTCGACTTACACTTACACTATCAAGCTCCAAATTTCTGTTGCCAAACGAGACACTTGTTGAGTGAGTTTTGCCTCATTTTACGACCTTTCATGCTACCCTTGGCTTTTTTTATTATTATTGAATTTGTTTTATTTTCTATATACAAGAAAATTCCATTTTCATCATGCGTTGATTAGGTACATATTTGAAATTACTTATCCATTATTAACAATATTCTTCTTATTCATCTTAACACCATAGCAATAATCACACTCCCATATACATAATACAAATACAGTCTGTTACATTAATTTCTTTTATTACTTTATTGATATGTCGAATCCCCTTCAGTTTTGTCACTGTTGTTAAGTGAATCACTGCAGCTCTTAAGTTAGTCACACAATTATGAAGTGATTGTGGCTTCCCCCATTGACTTTGCTTATCAGAAGGTCGCAAAAGGGAATCACATGACTCCCCACCCCCACCCAGACGCTGCAACCATAAAAAATATGAATCAGTTGCAAAGAATTTGAATTTTGATTGCTTGATTATGGGGTTGCTACTATGGTCCTAATTGTGGAAAAACAGTGGTAACTTTTTTGTTTCTGTTTCTGTTTCTATTCTAATTCTATTCTTTTCCATTCCATTCTATTCCATTCCTATTGCATTCTATACTATTTCTATTTCTATTTCAATTTCTATTACTATACTATACTATACTATTTTCTATTCTGTTTTTGTTTCTATTCTAATTCTATTCTTTTCTATTCCAGGGGTGTCAAACTCGAGGCCTGGGGGTCAGATCCGGCCCATGAGGTGTTTAGATTTGGCCTATGGGGCCACCCTGGAAACAGCAAAGGACCGGCCCGTGGTGCCTCTGCCAGCGAAAACAGAAATCAGGAAGGCCAAAACAGCCAAAAATGGAGCCATCCCCCCTCCTGCCCCTCCCCCAGGTCAAACACCTGATGACCTTGATGCGGCCCTCAATGAAATCAAGTTTGACACCTCTGCTCCAGGGCTGGGCGGCTGAGGATTCACAGGAGTTCAGGAGAGCCCCTAGCTAAGATTCTGTGGAGTTTGGAGAACCCCCAAATCCTACTCCTGGCTGGCCCCGCCCGACCCACCCCTCCCAGGAGTCCCCACACAGCCCGTTTTGGATGCAGGTAAGTGTATGGTGTGCGTGGTGGCTCGGGGAAGGTAAAAAACGGGCCTCTCAGCAAGGCCGGAAATGGGCCCATTTCTGGCTTCCACAGAGCCTCCGGTGCCCGGAGAGGCTGTTTTTGCACTCCCGGAAGCTTGAGGAAAGCCTCCAGAGTCTGGGAAGGGCAAACACTGTGGTGCAACAGGCCGACTAGGCCACACCCATCATGGCCATGCCCACCCAGCCACTGGGCAGAGAACCCGTTGCTAAAATTTTTGAAGCCCACCCCTGCCCTGCTCTACTCTCTAATGTCATTCAGCTCCTTCTTTTCTCCTGCTCTTCCTTTGCTTCAGAAAGTTTTGGGCCTGCATTTCTCAGCCATGCAGCTAAGCTAACAACCATGATGTTTGTTGACATATTTGTCATCTCTGCCCCGACAACTCTGGTTCTTGAGTTATTTCCCAAAGACAAAATGACTCTGAGAACTGAAAAGGGGATAGATTGAGGTATGTCTCATTTTATCCCCAAACAATTCTGTGAGAAAACTGGACTAAGAAAAAGAAAAGTATTACCCAAAGTCACTTAATAATGTTGTGGTTAAGTGGGCAGAATGCATGGTCCCATTAACAAGTGTAATGAGTCAATATTTTTTAAAATCTTTTCCTTTCTGATAAAGCTCATTTTTCTTCATTTTTGCTCTCTTCCCTTTTTCCTTTTCCCCTTTCCCTTTTTTCTTCCTTCCTCTCTCCCACTTTTTTCCTCCTTCCTCTCCTTTCCTCCCTCCCTCTCTTCCCTTCCTTCCTTTTCCTCCTTCCTCCCTCCCTCCTTCCTTTCCTCCCTCCCCTTCATTTCCCTCTTTTCCTTCCTTCCTTCCTTCCTTCCTTCCTTCCTTCCTTCCTTCCTTCCTTCCTTCCTTCCTTCCTTCCTTCCTCTTTCCTCCCTCCCTCCCTTCCCCTTCTTTAAAGTGGTCCTCATCTGACAGCCACTTGACTGTTGAAATGGCTATTTCAATTTAAAAAGTCTCTCCAGGTTGGCTAGAGATGATGGGAATCGTAGTCCACAGCAGAAATATCTGGTCAGAGGGTTATCTAATTTCTAGTCCATTTCTGCTTTAGAGGCACTTACCTGCCGATTCCGTTGGTCCAAGATTCTGCTAATCTGTATCTTTTTTCGGCCCATTGCAGTCCGGAGGGAGGGGATGAAAGAGCTTCCCTAAGATGAGGAGAAAAAAAGGGGAATTATTTGTGTATTCAGGAGTTTTTGCACGGGCAAAACCAGATCTGAAGTCAGAGTAGAATCTAGTTCCAAACCAGCTTCATCATGACAGCTCCTACTCTGTGAATCTGGAGATTTTTCACATTTCATGGAAGTCCAAGGGATATTTTTAGCTGTTGCATGAACTACTGATCCTAAAGGGAGGGGGAAAAGGAGTCACGTAGCAACAAAGTCCATTTCAAATCACTTTAAAACCATGATTGCAAAGTTAGTCTTGTAACCTGGGATTATTCCAACTCTGGAGGCAGCAGACCAATAAACCTTCTCATGCTGACCTGCTGCCCACAACAAGCGTCAAAATCAGCAACAGTCACTTTTTCCATTCCTCGGCCATCAATAAAACATGATTTCCGTGGGCTGTGTTCAAATAAATGAAGTCCATAAAGAAACTTTTCAAAAGGACTGTCTTGGAAAGCGGGCCATTAGCCTGTATTTATGACAATGGCACTGGCTCACGTTACCACCATTTGCAACCTTCCCAGCTGGCTTCCGACATGCAAAGTCAATGGGGAAAGCCAGATTTTAACAATTTGCAGCACAAAGTTGTTATATGGGGTGAAAGAAACTCACTTCACTGTATCATTTAGCAACGGAAATTTTGGGCTTGATTGTGGTCATCAGTCAAGAACTGCTTGAATGCTATAAATATTATTATGCAGGTAGTCCTCGACTTACAACAGTTCATTTAGCGACCATTTGGAGTTACAATGGCACTGAAAAAAAGGCGACTTATGACTGTTTTTGACAGTTACGCCCTTTGCAGAATTCCCATGATGGGAAATCCAGACACTTGGCACCTAGTTCCTATTTATAATTGTGTCCCAAGATCATGTGAACCCCTCTTGTGACCTTCGGACAAACAAAGTCAATGGGGGAAGCCAGATTTACTTAACAACTGGGTTAATGACTTATCAACTGCAGTGATTCACTCAACAACAGAGGCAAGAAAGGCTGTGTAATGGGGCAAAACTCATTGAACAAACATGTCATCCCCCCTGTCTGGGAGTTGACACCCCCGCCGGAGTCTGAATCTGAGGAATAAAATGAACAGCCATCAGGGAGCGGGAGAGTGGCTCCATTGGCTGTGGAGAAACTGGGAAGGGCAAAGTCAAGCAGCGCAGGGGAGAGGTAGAACAAGGGAGAGGGAGTTCAGAGGAAGACCCAGGCCTACCCCCTCTTCATCCTAGGTCATGCAGGATGAGAACAGAGAAGAGAGCAATGTGGGTTACGTGGCTTATGGGGGAGGAAAGGGCCCTGATTCCCTTCACAAGGCACACCTGGGGAGGGAATTTAAAGGAGAGGCAGTTTGGAAGGGGCGTTTGTCGGAAACAAATGTTTGAGTTTATCTCATGTTGGCTGCTGTTATGTGAGTTCCTGGCATCCTCCCAACTTGTTTGATTTACTGCCATGTTACTTCACTTCTGGAACTCCTTATCTTGCCCTGCTGGATTTATTACCTTATCTTGCTTCGTTGGATTTATAGTTTAAAGTTTTCTGTTTACATTGCTTTGGACTGGAATATCGGCAGCCAAAGGCCGTTGCAAGTTCCTGGGAGAGTTTTTCTCCAGACCGGAAGGTAACTGGATCATTGGGGTCAAAGTTGGAGCTAATAAAGGGACCCTTGCTTATATTCCGGTTGGGTTGCCTTTGTGTCACGCCCCAGGTCATCACACAATGTCTCACTTAACAGCAGAAATCTTTTGCCCAACTGTGGTCATAAGTCAAGGACTATCAGTATTACACTTTCACCATTTAAGAATCCAGCCCTAATGGCACCACAGAGAATTCTAAATCAACTCTTGTCGGTTCCAAGGACTTTTCCATTCATGCTGGTAAATTCCAAGTGCTGGTGTGTATTTTCATTTCCCTGCCCTGCTGTTTTGCTCTCTTATCTTCTGCCTCTTAAGCATCTCAGATTATATTTAGCTGATCAGAACTAATTATAAAGAGATGGAAGGAAACGGTGACCAACTTCCCATGACCCCAACGTGGAGGGCTCAATGTGTCATCACCCACGCAGGGCACCAAAAGGTGCAGTGAAGAGAGACATTTGTCCGAAGACCGTGATGGGAAGGGGAAATTGAAAAAAAAAAATTCCCACGGGGAAGCCCCTTCCCCCACCCCACCTCAGCCTGTTTCCAGACAGAAAACTTTTAATTTGCAAAAGGCAACCATCTCAGTTTTTTAGAAGCAGTCACAATAATTTATGGATGAAGTACTGGCTGGAAACTGAGGCAGATTAGAGACTGGCAACAAGGACCAACAATTTCATGCTGCTATAGTTTTTCCAGTGCCTCAAAGATGGAAAACACTGCATATGAGTTTGTGTCTTTTTTTAAAAAAATCCACTTTTTTCCCAACGTCTCGCTTATTTATTTATTTTTTTGGTAAAAAAATTCTCTTTTTTTCTTTTGGAGTTTTGAATTTTAACTTTTGGAAAAAATATAAAGACAGTAAAAATGAATTAGTTTACAATATTTCATTTAGTGACCGTTCGAAGTTACAATGGCACTGAAAAAAGTGATTTACAACCATTTTCTATATTGACCGTTGCAGCACCCCCCGCCTTGATCATGTGATCAAAATTTGGAGGCCTGGCAACTGGTTCAGAATTATTTTGTAAGTTAAAGTCCCACGTGAGTGGAAGGGAGCCTCAAGGCCATCCAGTTCAACCTCCTATCAAGGGCACAGCTGAGATATGGCTGCCCCATCTCAGTTTAAACTGAGTTTAGTGCCACCCAAGCAGTCTGTTCCACTGCCAAACAGCTCTTAATTCAATAGCTACCTAATGTATGTCAGGTCATTGATTTCTGCTTATAAATGAAACAAATGTTTCATTTAACAAGAGAAACCTTGGGCTCAATTGTGGTTGTAAGTCGAGGACCACCTGCCCTCCTTCCTATTTTGCCTATATTAACCACATTATGAAATGGGTGGTTTTCATCCCTTCAAATGTGCTCAAAATTCAGGTGCTTGGAAAGGATTCACTTAACAATGATGGCAAAAAGGTTTGTAAAATTGGGCATGACATACTTAACAACTGCCTTGTTTAGCAATGAAAATTCTAGTCCTAATTGTCATTATAAGTTGAAAACTACCTGTAAATGATAAATGTAGGTTTCCAATCTGTTGGCTAGCTTTGCACATTATGCAAAGCAACAAGCTAGTAACCACACTATGAAAGGCTGGCTGACATATTGCACGAAGACAGAGGTCTCCAAACCTGGCAACTTTAAGACTTGTGGACTTCAACTCCAGAATTCTGGGAGTTAAAGTCCACAAGTCTTAAAGTTGCCACTAAGTTTGGGGACCCCTACACTATCCTACAATTTTCTTGCTCTTTTTCAATGTGATTTCCTTACATCCCTCTTTCTCTTTCCTCTCTCCCTCTTTATATATAAACAAGCACAAAAATGAAAACGAAAGAATGAAAAAAGGTAACACAATTAAATAAACCAGGATTTAAAAGCATCCTGGAGGCTACGGCCTTCTAAAAAACATAATTTGTTATGAGCAATTGAATCTCTCATTCGCAGCAAAGAAATAAGGAAAATCTTATCTATTGGCTTCCATCTAGTGACCATTTACTTTTCTGCAGACTTTATCTCATAGTCCCGTGATGGCGAACCTATGGCACGCATGCCACAGGTGACACGCAGAGCCATTTGTGCAGGCACGCAAGCCCCAGCCAAGCTTAGCTGCACTTCGCATGTGCATGCCTCCCAGCTGATTTTCGGCTTGTTTGAGGCTGTTTTTGCTCTCCCAGAGGCTCAAGGGAAGACTCTGGAGGCCGAAAAATGGGCCTTCTGGGAATACTGGAAGTGCCTGTTTTCAGCCTCTGGAGGGCCTCTGGAGCTCGGAGAAGTCTGCTGGAATCATCTCTTCTGGAATCATCCAGCAGACTGTCAATCATTTGGAAGCCTGCACTCTCAAATAGAAAGATCTCCACACCACAAACTAGGCAAACACCTGAGCACAAACAGACTCCCACTGATGCCTCCAACTCAAACACCCCCCCCC
>BLBF01000042.1:24179330-24251671 GCA_015471245.1 Laticauda colubrina | reverse complement strand
CCTTTCCTTTCCTTTCCTTTCCTTTCCTTTCCTTTCCTTTCCTTTCCACAGTTCTAAGAAGGATCCACACTCATTTGCACCACTCAGGTGACTCTGATGACACAGATAAACCAACAGGGCATTGTAACGATCTGCTAAAAGAATGCAAATGACCAGTTGTCTGCAAGGAGTATAAATCCTTCCATTCCTCACAGTCAGAGATGAAGAAGCTTCTTGGATGAGAAGCAAAGCATCTTCAAAAAAAAACCAGAATGTCCAGTTGCCTCTTGAAAAAAGCATATTTGGGTCAAAGAAGTAATACAAGATCAAAAGATGTGAGAGACCTGGCTCCATAGAATCGCCAAGGTTTGGACAAAACTAAATGGATAACACCATCATCAGCATTCCACAGGATGAGGTTATGACTAAAAGGAAATACAAATAGCCCTCGACTTACAACAGTTCATTTAGTGACCATTCAAAGTTACAATGGCATGACTTCTGGCTGGACGTCCGTCGCTGTTGGAGCGAGGTCTGTGACCACCGTGGCTTTCCTCCAAGATCAACCTGGAATCACACTGTTCACACAATGATGTGTTTGTAGAAATAAAAAAGAAAAATATATATTTAAAGAAAAAAAAGTTACAACAGCACTAAAAAAAGTGACTTATGAGCATTCTTCATAGTTACAACCTCTGTTGCAACCTCTTTGATCATGTGATCAAAATTCAGACGGTTGGCCACTGGTTCATACTTCTGACCGTTGCTGTATCCCAAAATCATGTGATCCCCTTTTGCAACCTGTTGTCAAGCAAAGTCAATGGGGAAGCCCAATTCACTTGACACCAGTTTTCTAACTTATCAAATGGACTGGTTTAATTATCAACTATGGGCAAGAATGGTCATAAAACAAGGCAGAACTCACTTAACAAATTGTCTCCCTTAACAACAGAAATGTTGGGCTCAGTTGTGTTTGTAGATGGAGGAGTACCTTTAACATTCACACGAACACAGAGCATTTTCTGTCTCTTGACCTTGGCCGCCTCCTGCTCAAGGAAATTGGCTACTCTTCAACTAGAAGCCTTGAAACTTTGAAAATTCTTGGGCTAAGCCTTTTTTTGGTGTCCTCTGGTGGGCTTTGCCATGCATAGAGGGTGTGGTGGCATGTGCATTGCCTTCTGGGTGCTGGCATAGGAGCACAAGCGTGCAAACGCATGCACAATTTTTGGCACTGGAGCCCAAAAAGGTTAGCCAGCCCTGCCCTAAACCACTGGCTCTGTGGTTTCTTCCCCAAACCCCAAAAACTTTAACCTTAGACTATCTACTATTGACCTCACCCCTTTCCTAAGAGGCCTGTAGGGGGCGTGCATAAGTTTTTTGTGTAGGCACAAATTGTGCCTACCATCCCTGTCCTATTGTTTCTTTTATTATTATTTTTCTTATACGTATCCATTTCATGTATTCATAACTATGTTGATACTTATACCTGTTATCTTGTAAGTAATTGACAAATCAAATCAAATCAATCAATAATTAAATAATAAATAAATAAATAAATAAATTTGAGGCTGGTTGTCCAAACTCTCCTTAAAAATCTCCAGTGTTGCACCATCCACAACTTCTGGAGGCAACATGTTTGCTGAACAACCAAGTTCAGCACCACTTAATGTCTGCAGTAGCAAGGTCGGAAAATTGGTTGTGACATTCAACAACCTTATTGCTTAGCGATGGAAGTTCCAGTCCCAACTGCGATCATGAGTTGAAGACGACTTGTTGTGGAATAATATGACATTGGTAGACTCCTGCTTTGGAGGCAGTCAATCAGGGGCTGGATTCCCACCCCACATCATGGACCTGGTCAGTTCTGGGAAAGACGAACAACAACGATGGCAACAATGTTTACTCAAACACAACCGATGTTCTATCACTAAAGCATTGCCTCTCTATCAGTTACGGGAATTAAAAAACAAAATTTGTGAAAAACAACAGAATTGGTGGCCTTTTGAAAAAGTTTGAAAACCCCTGATTTTGTTGATACCTTTTCTGGCTTCCTAAAAAGGATGTGAAAGCTGCAGTTGACAGAAGCAATGATGGGTAGCAGTGGGTGACAATTATGACACTAAGAAAAAGGGAAAGGGATTTCCAAACTTGACAACTTTAAAACTTGTGGACTTCAACTCCCAGAATTCCTCAGCCAGCCTTGTTGCTATGGTCATTAAGTCCATAAGCACAGCAGAATAACAGAGTTGGAAGGGACCTTGGAGGTCTTCTAGTCCAACTCCTTGCTCAATCAGGAAACCCTGTACTATTTGAGACAAATGGTAATCCAACCTTTTCTTAAAAGCCTCCAGTGTTGGAGCACCCACAATTTCTGGAGAAAGATTGTTCCATTGATTAATTGAAAAGGGAAATTTCTCCTTAGTTCTAGGCTGGTTCTCTTCTTGTTCTGCCTTCAGATGCTTTGGAGAATATCTTGACTCACTCTTCTTTGTGGCAGCTCCTCAAACATTGGAAGACTGCTATCATTTCACTCCTAATCCTTCTTTTCATTAAACTAAACATACCCAATTCCTGAAACCGTTCTTCATATGTTTTTGTCTTAATCATCTTTGTTGCTCTTCTCTGCGCTCTTTCTAGAGTCTCAACATCTGGATGCAGTATTCCAAGTGTGGTCTTACTGAGGCATCATAAAGTGGTATAAACACTTCACACGATCTTGATTCTAGCCCTCTGTCTTAACTTTCCAAGTTTGAAGACCCCTGATCTAGAGTTTGAATGAAGATGCTCTAATCCAGGGCTCTCCAACCTTAGCATCTTTTAGACTTGTGGACTTCAACTCCCAGAATTCCTCAGCCAGCAAAGGAATTCTGGGAGTTGAAGTTCACAAGTCTTAAAGTTGCCAAGGTTGGAGACCCCTGCTCTAATCTGGCTGGCCTGGAGTGGATGAGGATATGCAAGGAAATCAGAGGGTGTGTTTAATTGTGAATGAAGGGGTTAAAACGTAGGTCAGGAGAAAAGAATTGATGCCATTTGAGTTGTTAGGGATAAATATTAACACAGGAACCCATAGAGTGGTGATTAATGGCACGTTTATGCTCCAATGAATGGTGACAACAGGAGGACCAGTATACATTTTGGGGGATTTTGCAGTATGTTCTGTGCAAAAAAAAACCCCAGTGAAATTAATCTACCTAACAGCTACAAGCTGAGCGGCTACAGAAAAAGAGATGGCGCCACTGACCTAGTACATATGTACATATAGGGAGTCCTCGAGTTGCAATCATTCATTTAGTTATCGTTCAAAGTTACAATGGCACTGTAAAAAATTACTTATGACCATTTTTCACACTTGTAGCATCCTCATGGTCAATTGAACAAAATTCAGATGCTTGGGCAATTGGAATGTATTTCTCATGGTTGCAGTGTCCCTGAGTCATGTGATCCCCTTTTGTAACCTTGAAAGTCAACGGGAAAGCTGAATTCAAATAATAGATAATCAGAGTTGGAAGGGACCTTGTAGGTCATCTAGTCCACCCCCTCAAGTGGGAGACCCTACACCATTTCTGACAGATGGCAGTCCAATCTCTTCTTGAAAGCTTCCAGTGATGACACTCCCACAACTTCCAGGGGCAATTTCTGTTCCATTGGTTGATTGTTCTCAGTATCAGAAAGTTTCTCCTTATTTCCAGGTTGAATCTCTCCTTCAGTTTCCATCCATTATTCCTTGACTGGCCTTCAGGTGCCTTGGAAAATAGCTTGACCCCCACCTCTCTGTGGCAGCCCCTCAGATATTGGAGCACTGCTATCATGTCTCCCCTGGATCTTTTCTTTACTAGATTAGCCAAGCCCAGTTCCTGTAACTGTTCTTCATATGTTTTAGTCTCCAGTCCCCTAATCATCCTGGTTACTCTTCTCTGCACTCTTTCTAGAGTCTCAACATCTTTTTTGTAATGTGGTGAACAAAACTGGATGCAGGACCCTAGGTGTGGCCTTATTAAGGCTTTAAAGAGTGGTGTTAGTACCTCACTTGATCTCAGTTGAATCCCTCTGTTAATGCAACTTAGGATGACATTCACTTAACAACCATGTTATTAACAGAACAACTGCAGTGATTCATTTAACAACTGTGACAAGAAATATCATAAAACGGGGCAGAAGTCACTTCACAATTGTCTCACTGAGCAACAGAAATGTTGGGCACAATAGTGGCCATGAGTCAAGGACTACCAATACGGGAAAATGAATAAATAATGATCTAAAGATGTGATTAATTTGATCGTTTAAGAAAGTGTGAATTATGATGCTACACAAGTGATATGAGATTCTGGAAGTTGAACGGACCTACTTTTGGTGGTTCCAGGACTAAATTTTGAGAAATAAAAAGGATCACAAAAGAAAAGGGAAAAGGAGAAAAAATGAGAGACGTGGAAGAGAAAATCTGCTGCAAAAAAAAGTGAGAGAAAAATATAGTGCAATGGGTATGAAGAAAAACCATGGTTGCAGAAAAATGTAATGTAATTTACAAAAGGGAAAGTACTGTTATGTTTATAAGAGGTTAAGAAAATGAAGAGATTTTGAAGAAAACAAAAAATTGTTTTGAAAGTAATTTGTAGCAGATAAATGAGAAGGGTTCAGCAGAATAAATAGAAACTTTCAAAATCATGAAACGATTTGGATAAAACCCCTGGCAGAAGTACTGAAGATATTTGCATGGGGACAATTATAACGAGTTTGCAGTTTGGGCGATTCAGTTAACAAATGCAATGATTCGCTTAACAAGCACGGCAAAACAAATTGTAAAATGGGGTGCACCTCACTTAATGACCACCTTGCTTAGCAACAGAAAGTTGGTTCCAATTCTGGTATAAGCAGAATCAACCTTCTAACTGCTTGTACCCCACAGCCCTTACAAATTGGTAATTTTCATTGAAGACCATAAAATTAATTTCTTTCAAAAACACCATTTGAAACTGCCTGATGCAAAAAAAAAATCCCTATTTTTGCACTACTAGAAGACTTCTAAGGTCCCTTCCAACTGTTTTATTCAGTTATTCAACAAAATCAGTAGTTCTTTATAAGTTTTGAATTCGCATTACATACATTCCTCTAAATGAATGAGATTTCATTTCCTTTAGCGAATATGACTTGTGCTGAAAAAAACATAACTGTAAACTAGGTAATAAAGAGTTCTGAGTTCTGAGCGGTCTTTAATCAAGTAAGCACTAAGGGCATTTTTCTCTGTATTTAAGATGCAAAGTCAACCCAAAACAAACTCCACCGTCTTCTTGCACTTGCAAGCACATAAATACCCAAGCAGGCATCACAAATACATAGACATAAACACTCCACTGGCCCTCTATTTTGTTGTTGTTGTTAGTTGTGAAGTTGTGTGTCTGACCTATCACAACCTCATGGACAATGTTCCTCCAGGCCTTCCTATCTTCTATCATCCTCTGACCTCCCACTTGATTGTTTCCTAGTATGATTTGATTGTTGATTGTACCCTATGACTATCATTAAGTGTTGGATGTTATGATTCTTGATTTTTAATGAATGTACTTTTTCCTTATGTATACCGAGAGTATTTACACCAAGACAGATTCCTTGTGTGTCCAATCACACTTGGTCAATAAAGAAATTCTGTTCTGTTCTGTTCTGTTCTGTTCTGTTCTGTTCTGTTCTGTTCTATTCTATTCTATTCTATTCTATTCAGTGACTCCATCCAGTTATCTCATTCTCTGCTGTCCTATTCTTCTATTTCTCTCAATCTTTCCCAGCATTAGGCTCTTCTCCAGTGAGTCCTTCCTTCTCATTAGGAGGCCAAAGTATTTGAGTTTCATCTTCAGGATCTGGCCTTCTAAGGAGCGGGTTGATCTCCAATTGGACTGACAGGTTTGATCGCCTTTCAGTCCAAGGGACTTGCAAGTGTCTTCTCCAGCACCATAGTTCACAAGCATCAATTCTTGGGCACTCAGCCTTCATTATGGTCCAACTTCCACAGCCATACATTGCAACTGGGAACACCATAGCCTTGACTATATGCACTTTCATTGGCAGGGTGATGTCTCTGCTTTTTAGTATGCTGTCTAGATTTGTCATAGCTTTCCTCCCCAGGAGCAAGCGTCTTTTGATTTCTTGGCTGCAGTCACCATCTGTGGTGATCTTGGAGCCCAGAAAATAAAATCTATCACTAAATAAAATCTGGCCCTCTATTTGGAAACCCCAAATGTGTCCTTGGGGAGCTGCCCAGAGGCTTGTATTCTGCCATTCTTCCTGGTTTCATTTGCGTTTCTAAAACATTTAATCCTGGGAACAATAATGTGGAAACAAAAGTCAAAAATAAGAGCGTCAGACCAAGCCAAGTTCAAAATAGAACAGACAGCAGGAAACTGCCAGCCTCGACTCTGTTGTGACCACAAGAATAGGTAGCCAGGAAGAGAGAGGGAGAGAGAGAGAGAGAGAGAGACGCTCCCTGAGTTTTACAGAAGATATATATATATATATTTATTTATTTAAGTTTTCGCGGGTACTTACATGAATGCAGTTCAGCTTCCTTCAGGTATTATCCCACATCATTGTGGGATAATACCTTTAAAAGCATTACAATGACGTGGGATAATACCCAAAGGAAGCTGAACTGCATGTATGTATGTATGTATGTATGTATGTATGTATGTATGTATGTATATATTCACACAAGCTTCCGTATTTCTCTCTTTTTCTCCCCTTAGAACTCAGGATGCAGCAAATGGAGCTAAGCTTGGGTCCCTTTTCTCAAGGATTGTGAGGGTCTGTGGCTGTGTTTGCTTTGAGATTGTTGCTTGGTCCAATTTCTGACGTTAGAAGTTAGGAGGACAACGGTCCTTTGCTTCTTTATACACACAGGAAGATGATTTGGAAACCACCAAAGAGAAAGTCCTTTCTCCATGCCTAGTGCAGGACTATTGCCTCAGTGGGGTTCTTGATGCTTTCTGAGTTTGGTGGTTTTTTTGCAGATGTTTTATTACCAAACTAGGTAATACCATCAGTGCTACAAGGAAATAGGGTTGGTCTTATTTTTATATACCAGTGGCTTACTCTGTCACTGTTAATGACTCCAGTGTGGTCTTGGTGGGTCTTGAGAAGGGTATTGTTTACTCTTAGCTCGCTTGTCTGCACAGGTTACTCCGCTCTTCTGAGTTCCCCATAGCTACTTATAGAATAGAATTAGAATAGAATATAATTCTTTATTGGCCAAGTATGATTGGACACACAGGGAATTTGTCTTTAGTGCATAAGCTCTCAGTGTACATAAGGAAAAAATAAAATAAAATACATTCATCAAGAATCATAAGAAACAATACTTAGTGATAGTCATAGGTTACTAATAAGCAGTCAAATCATACTAGAGAACAAGTAAACAATATAAATTGTAAAGATCCAAGTGACATGGTTATAGTCATATTGGAAGAGGTAGGGAGGAAAAAGGATGAGAAGAAAAATAGTAATACTATTAGTATTGTATAGATACTATATTAGTATAGAAAAATAGTAATACTACCAAATAGTTGGACAGTGTTGTGGGAATTAGTTGTTTAGCAGAATGATTGCATTTGGGGAAAACTGTCCTTGTGTCTAGTTGTGCTGTTGTGCAGTGCCCTATGGCGTCATTTTGAGGGTAGGAGTTGAAACAATTTTTGTCCAGGATGTGTGGGCTCTGTAGATATATTTTTATGGTTGTGAAAAAAGGGTAATACAGAAGGACAATTGACTCATTTGAGTTGTGATTCTGGAGAGGGCTCCTGCATATTCCTTGAACAGGTAAAGTGAAGAACAGTCAAATACTGGAACAGATAACACCGGACATGCCACTAGAAGGCAAAATCATGAAACTGTATCTCACTCATTTTGCCCATGACATGTGGGGGGAATTTGCTGGAGAAAGCAATTATGTTTGGAAAAGTTAGCGGTAAAAGGAAACCAAGCTGTCTAAAAACATGGTGGCCAGACACATCAAAGCTGACATCAGCCAGAGCACAGAAAAACTCAAAGAAGTAGTGCAAGATCAGAAGATATGAAAAGATATGACCCATAGAATCGCCAAGAGCCAGAGACGGCTGAATGGACAGCAGCAGTAGAATGTTTGTCTGCTTTAGTAATTCCTTCATAGGGGAATTTTTTACTTGATTGTTGGTCAAGTGTTAGTCTTGGTGTTAATTGCAAAATATATATAGCAGGGTGTCAAACTCGATTTCATTGAGGGCTGTATCAGGGTTGGGTTTGACTTTGGGGTGGCCAGGGTGGGTATGGCCAACTTGGCATAATTTGTGTTGGGGGAACCTGTGGCCTGAGCGCTGCCGAGTTCCATTTTCGGCTGTGATGGCCTCCTGCAACCCTCTGCCAACAAAAACAGAGTGGCCCTCCTGAGCTCCCTTTTCGCTGGCAGAGGCACTGGCCCTTTGCTGTTTCCAGGGCGACCCTACGGGCCAGATCTAAGCACACTGCGGGCCAAATCTGGCCCATGGGTCTTGAGTTTGACACCCCTGCTCTACAGGTAGTCCTCACATAACGGCCACTATTGTGACCACAATTGAGGTTTACTGCCAATTGCTCCAATGACTTGTCAGAAGCCAGTTTTGAACTGCCCAAAAGGTGAACATGTGACAGTGAGATGCTGTGACTGGTCATAAAGTTACCTTTTAAGTGCTGTTGCAACTTTGAATGATTGCTAAACAGGGCAGTCATTAAGTGAGGACTGCCTGTATTCCCCTTGACGGGAAGGGGATTGCACCAGGTATGTTTATCCAAATTGCAAAATGGGAGGTGCAATGTCACAACTAGAATCCTATGATGTAAACAGCCCGGGATTCTGATTGAGACAAGTACCTTTCAAATTGTAGATTTGTTTTTAAAATCCCTTGTGAAAAAAGATCAACACACCATGACCTTCTGGATAAATTCTTTGGATATTTAGAATTACCAATTGAAAAGAGAAAATCAAAATTTTCTGTAACATTTTGTTGCAGCTGAGACTTAGTGCAGAATTGATATTTGAAAGAGGGAGCTGCTGGATAACATCTGAACACATGCAGTGTGTTCATTTTCCCCAATATTTCCCCAATATTTATATGTTTATTCACTCCTTCACACAAACAAGTTATTTCTCAAACTTGGTAACTTGAATATGTGTGGACTTCACTGTTGTTCACAATAGTTCATCTTGTGATCATTCAAAATTACAATGGCACTGAAAAAAGTGACTTCTGTCCATTTTTCATATTTGTGACCGCTGCAGCATCTCCATGATCCAGAGGTGGTATTCAGAAAGTTCTGACCTTCTGGAGAACCAGAAATGGAAATTTTGAGTAGTTCGGAGAACCGGCAAATACCCCCTCTTATTGGCTCTGCCCCCATCTCTTCTCTGCCTCCCAAGTCCCAGCTGATTGGCTGGGTCTTCTTTTGTTGCTCTGCAGAGGAGAATGGAGCTGGAAAGAAGGTTAGTGAGGTGAAGATTTTACAGTATCCTTCCCCTGCCACGCCCACCAAACCACGCTCATAAAACTGGTAGTAAATTTTTTTGAATCTCACCACTGCCATAATCATGTGATTTACATGTGAATGCTTGACAACTGACTCACATTTATGACAGCTGCAGTGTCCCAGAGTCATGCAACCCCTTTTGCGACCTTCTGAAAAGGCAAGTCAATGTGGAAGCCAGATTCAACTAACAACTGTGTTACTAATCGAAACACTGCATTGATTCACTTAGCGAGAAAAATCGTAAAATGGAGCACTCACTTAACAAATTTCTCACTTAGCAACATTAATTTGGGGCTCAATTGTGGCCATAAGTTGAGGACTACCTGTAACCACAATTTTCCTGTTCCAGGTTCGTGCATCAGAACCAAGCTAGGGACATCCAGATTCAAATTTATCTTCATGCTATTGACTAGAACTTGACTTGCGATAGGATAAAATCTGGCTGGCCAATTTATGGCTTTGGGTTGTACAGCTGGCTTTAGTCAATAAACTAGGATGTCAATTGATCAAATATTTCTATTGTCTTTTTAGAGTTGCCAACAGAAAGGAAGGGGGGAACAGTGTAGCAACTTGGAAACTGAAAGTGCATTCCATAATTTTTTTCCAAGGTAGAAACTAGGTGACTGAAGTTTCTGCCATGCAAAATTCTAACTGGAGAACATGATTGATGTTTCTTAGCTATGGATGTGTCCCATTGGAGAATATGAATTATGATATACCTAGGGGGTGGAAGAAAAACTGAGTCAAGAGTGACAATGAATTATATGTCTCAGAGTCGGCTACATCCAGGCAGTGCCGGACATTTTAACTCTCAATAAATCCTTTTGAAGTTTTGGAAGTTTGGCTTGAGATTCATGATTTAATTGGGGTAATTGCTGGAATCCTGACATAGAACTCCAAATTAATACTTGGCCTTTTGGTGAAGGACATTTAACAGTGTATTCAAAAGCTCATTGTCAATCCAGGTTTAAGATTTTGACTGCAAGCATTTTCTAAATTCATTCTGTACCTTTGAAGCAGATGAAATGCCCCAATATTTGCCGCAATAAACATTTCCCCCAATATTTGCCCCAATATTTATATGTTTATTCACTCCTTCACATACACAAGTTATTTCTCAACCTTGGTAACTTGAATATGTGTGGACTTCACCTCCCAGAATTCCCCAGCCAGCCTTGCTGGCTGGGGAATTCTGGGAGGTGAAGTCCACACATATTCAAGTTACCAAGGTTGAGAAATGTTCAGACACACACACACACATCCCTGTCAATTAGCAACCTACACTAAGCAGAGCACAATTGTCTGCCTCAATTCTGGCTAATTTCTGGAGTGACAAAGAGTGAAAGTCACAGTTTATTTTAAGGGGGTGCCACAGTTCCCCATTTGCAGTTCCTGTCACAGGCCTTTTGTGCAAAGCAGACAGGAGAACAAATTTAGACAGGCGGGAAAAATTGCATTCTGCCTTCACAAAAGAACAAAAAAACCTCTCAAAATCTCATCTTAAGTCTCAACAGATCTACCCTGGAAGGGGGCAGTCTGTCTTCCAGAAAGTTTTAAAAATGCAAAGGAGAAATACTTTGCTTCCCAGAAATATTAGAGCCAGAAAAAGTTTTGTTTATTGATTTATTAAATTTATATGCTACCCATCTCAATATCCAAAGATGCCAGGCTGCATCAATGTTCTGACCCAGCAAGCCTCATTTGCTTAAAATATTTGAAAAATCTCACCTCTTCAGTGAAATTAAATAAAGTAAAATAAAATAAATAATAAAATAAAATAAAATCTTAGACCAGTGATGACTAACCTTTTTGGGTTCTTGTGCCGAAAATTGTGCATGCACGTGCCACTACCCGGAAGGCAATGTGCCCCTCCCAAGCCCCTTGCACATGCACGCGAGACCCCCGTGCGCCCCGTGCATCTCGGCACATGCACACCAGATACCCAACAATCAGCTGTCAGGCGGGTGGTGCACATGCATGAGGAGTGGGGCTCTTCTGGGCAACCTCTCACATGCTGGAAGAAGTGGCTCTGCATGCCACTTGCAGCATGCGTGTCATAGGTTCACCATCATGGTCTTAGACTGTCTCACTAGCAATTTTAAAACACAACTCTCCAGTTATCAAACAGCAAAGCAATATATTGGACCACAGGGTTTTTTAAATAGTTATAATGTTTTGGTGTTTTATTTAAAAAACAGTAAGGCCTGAAATTGTATAGCCCAAATCAAAATCAACAAAGGGGCAACTGTTACTTTGTAAGAGACCACTGTCCAATTCAAGATATGCTGGGAAAGGTTAATAAGGAATGAGAAGAGATAGTTCTTGACTTACAACAGTTCATTTAGTGATCATTCAAATTACAATGGCACTGAAAAAAGTGACTCATGACTGTTTTTCACACTGCAACATCCCCATGGTCACATCCTGGAATGCTACAACCACCATAAATACATGCCAGTTGACAAGTGGCCATATTTTGATTGTGTAACCATGGGGATGCTGCAAATTAAGTGCAAGAACCTGTCTTCTTTTCTCAGTGCTCTTGTAACTTCAGACAGTTGCTAAACAAATGGTTGTAAATCGAGGACTATCTGTAATTTAACACTTAATAGATGGAGACTTTGCCCATTTAGATGAACAGTACTGAGAAGTTTTACTAAAAGACAACAATCTTGAAATTGCTTTTACAGGGCTGGAGAATTCTGTGCCCAACCATAAGACCTAACATCTGAAGTGAAGTATGTGATTTACTTAATTCATGAGACTTTACTGCATTTTCAAATTCTATTTGATTGTTTTAACTTGTATGATCTGGTCTTAGACCATAGTAAACTGTTTGTTTATTTGATATCCTAACAATTAGATAAGTTTGCAAACAATTAAATTTATTCCCAGTTGTACGTTTGTCTAACTCGGACAAGGGGTGGCTATGTATTAAATCTAAATAATAATCTAAGGAGGCTAAAAATCCCAAATCCATTTTGAACATCTGGCTGATTGTACAACGTACCTGCCAGTTGTTATACCAAAATCACAAAATCACAAAGTCCTCAGAGCAATAACTAAATGGCTCTTTTGATATCTGGAAATACTGAATTTATTAGGCCTTAACAGCTTAATTGTACAAGAAAAAAACCCAACCCACCCTGCTTGGAAGTAGTTGGGAGAAAAAAAAATAGAGCTTTGCTTTTATATATAACTGCAACAAGATTTGTATGCACTGAGATGAGACTTACAGATTCTCACAATGGAGAATGGATGGTGAAGTTTAATGGAACTGGTTGAGATGGCAAAATCAACTACCCCGATTGAAGGAAAAACTGCCAAATGTTTCTAAGTGGAAACCATTTTTGGACTTTTTGCTAGAAACTGAAACAAATGTTGATTGTGAGATTTATTTATTTTAAAACCCACCCTGATACTGCCTATATTATTATACACTACCTTAATAATTGTTAAATCCATGGTTAGGACTTGAATTATTAAGTTTCCACCAGCTTAGATTGGAAATCTAGTTTTCCATACATATAACAACTTCAGTGAGGCACTACCTTGACATGGTTATGGGGCTTGTGTGCTCTGAGGAAAATGGGAGTTGGTCAGAGGTTCAACCATACTGGACAGGTCTTATCAGGGAAGTCAAAGAGTGTCTCTCCCATAAAAAATATGGTGAGAAGTAAATTATAGAAATCCATACCAGATTAACAACGACTGTGCTAGATGTTGGAGTTCCTGAACATCTGCTGAAAAATGGACGACAAGACTCAGGATTGTTGACTGGGCAACTCAGGCCAGCAGCTGCAGAACTATTGGAAGGAAAGGTGTATTTGTAAATTGTAAATCTACAGTAAAGCAAGCAAAGGTGGTGTCAATAATAATAGGTGCCTTGGGTGCAGTCCCAAAAGAACTGGAGCACCATTTAAACACTATCAACATTGACAAACTCACCATTTGTCAATTGCAAAAGGCAACTGTATTCGGAACTGCTTACATCCTGCCACAAATATCTGTAACATCATCAAACATCTACATCTGTTTATCCCAGGACCGTTCCTTGGGAAGGACTTGATAGGCGGACAAAAATGCCAAATCCAGTCTGAACATCTGGCTGTGTGGTAAAATATATTATCGTGAACCATAATAACAATAATATTGAAGGCCACTGTTCTCTTTGCTTCCTGCTTCCTTTTCATATCTGGAGGCCCAGCAACATGAATTTTTTGGTGATGATCATGGTGTCACATCCCAGGATGTCACTCTTAAATGCATTTGCTAAAGCATTTCAGAAATTATTTACACAGCATTCCTTTTTTATAGCAAAATACAAAAACAAAACAAACCATAGCTTCAACAGGGAAAAAAGAGAACATTTATACAGTGAAGGAAAAAAGCTATATATATTATAGCTTATTGTACTAAAATAAACTCAAACTATCCACTATTGACCTCACCCCATTCCTAAGAGGTCGGTAAGGGGCGTGCATATGTGCACAATCGTGCCTACCGTCCCTGTCCTATTGTCCTCATTTATTCATACCTATTTCCTGTATTCTTACTCGTGTTTATACTTATACCTATTATCTTGTAAGTGATTGACAAATCAAATCAAATAAAATAAAAATAAACAAACTAATTTCGCTAGTGGTTAAGGCACTGACTTGAGTTTTAATCCTGATTTAAGCATGAAGCCAGTTGGGTGACTCTGGGCCACTGCATGTAATTGTCCAAACCAAGATCACACTTATACACAAGATGCAAAGTAACAATTAACGATAAAAAACAGAACCACAAAAAAACCTCCATTAATGGAAAGATAAAAGACCTATATAACATCCATTGGTAGCAATATAAAATGTATTAAAACCTTTATTAAATCTAGGTGATGAATAAATATATTGTTTTACCTCCTCATTTTCAAAACAGAAACTTTTCAAAAGTAGTTTCACAGACCCAAAACTTTTATCCATTCTTTCAAATCAGGTGAGTTTCTTTCCGTTTATGTAAAATTGTTCTTGCTGCCTTGTCCCTTGGCTTGGTAATGCTAAAGCTCATTGTGAAATGTGCAAGGCAACGGGTTTTCAAATTTCACACAAAGGTAGCACAAAAAATTTAATGTTTGCCCATTCTAAAACATGATTCAAGGGATTTTACAAAAGTTGAAAAAATATTTTCTGATGAATTAGTGTCATTTTAAAATCACAGATCTACTTAGTTTGTAAAACATCTAAATCCATTGATTATCCAAAATTGGATATTCCGATTTTTCATTGCACAATTCAAATATATAACTACAATTAATTTTCATTTTACTTTTTCTATTCTTTATAAAATAGCATTGTTGCTTTCTGTTCATGTGCTGCATCTCTCAAGGATATCTTAATATCTGTGTCTCAGGCTGTATTTTTAAAATTAACATATGTTACAATAGTAACATATTGCCAAGAAAATGCTGCAGGTAAATCAAATTCAAAATGCAATCTCTTTAAGTCATTAAAAACCAAATGATATAAATGTTTTTATCTCTTTTGTGGTCCTAGGCATTCCAGGAAAATATCTGGTTTGCTGTTTTTAAATCTGGATTATTCCACAATGAACAAAAAGTATCTGGCAATTTAAAGACTGGAAATGAAACTCCACATTTAATATATCTAGACCTTAAATTTTGCCAAAAATTCAGAGGTGTTACACACTTAGTGTCCAAATGGTTCCAAAAAGGGGAATATATTAAAGCTCTCCTTCCAAAAGAACGTATTAATACATTAAAACAAAATCCCAATGATATAATTTAAACTCAAGTAGTATCTATTCTGCCCGCTAAAGTTGGACAACCAATAAATATAAATAATATAATATAAATATATATAATATATATATATATATATATATATATATATATATATATATATATATATGTTATATATATATATTTGTTTTCTTAGGTTTTCGCGGGTACTTACATGTGTGCTGTTTAGCTTCCTTCGGGAAGCTTATATTTATAAATATAAATAAAATAAATATATATATAAATAAATAAATAGTAAAGTACAAATAAATAAAATAATAGTAAGAAAATTTCAATTTGGCCAAAAAGTTTTTGAAGGCCCTTAGCTTATCAGGTTTCCTTATTTATTTAAAATCAGAAAGAGTTTAGCTGCACTTATTTAGATTAACAAATATTATTATAAAGCTATCAAGAGCTTTAATTCAACTCATTGGAGGCAGTATGTAAAATTTATTGTGTCATTTGGCAAATTTGATTGAATAATGTTTGGCTAGCATGCTGGTTGGGGAATTCTGGGAGCTGAAGTCCACACATCTTAAAAGTTGTTGAGAAGAGAAACATTGGTGTAAAATTTCCATTATTAGAAGATTTCACACTGAAATCCCCCTTAACGTACATACTTATGTTATGGCTAAGATGAATTGAAAAAGAAAACAGATTTAGTGTGATGTACAATAGACACAGCTCTCTGTTACGATATTTAAATCCAGTTGTAAAGGCAATCTATCTCCAAGTGTCAAATATGGACAATATTCTCACAAGTAGCTAGTAGCAAAATAATATATATAAAACTGGAACTTGAAAATCCATAGAACACAGTTCCCCCCCCCCCCAATAATTCAATATCTCATTTCGTCCTATTTGTAAATTTATATTAATATGTTTTTATTGATTTGTCAATGGCCAGGAAATCCCATGGCTGTGCTTGGAGATTTGATCTTTTTTCCCCTCTCTTCTAATTTTCCCCAATTTAGTCACTTAGAACTTTTCAAAAACTGAGCAGTCTATAAATCATAAGAATAAATAAAGGAATATATACAAATATTATGAATTAAAAACACTGAAGCAGACACTTCTCTATAATTATCCATTTCAAGGAGAGGTATATATGCAGACAAGAGACCAGGATATCTTTGTTCCGTTTTTTAAAGTTTTTCCCTGTTGAAAATCCGTCCTGTTTTTTCCCCTCAGTTTCTGATTTTGAGAGCGTGTTCAATTTAATTTGTTGAACATAAGAATTTTTAAATGTACAAATGTTCGCTTGGAGACTACATTTTAAATATTATTTTCCAGGTATATATTGTATCTACCTCTGTGTTTCTATTTATCAAAAATGGGAATTTAAAAAAAATACAAATCGTGGTTGTATATATTAGTTCAAAAATGCAAAATAGGCCCAGGTTTGAGTACACACTTCAGCCACAGAAGATCCTTGGCTGAATTTGGCCAATCCTTTCTTCCTCCTCAGCCCCAACAGCCAATCAGGTGTAGTGAGAAGGTGCTGGACTACGAGCAGAAAGACCCAGGTTCCAAACCCTCCCTAGTCACAGAAGCTCATTGGCTGAATTTGGACCAGTCCCTCCCTCTCAACCCCAAGGCCAATGTGGCTGATTTCCAGGCCAGCCTGCCTTACAGAGTTGTTGCTTGGGGATAAATATTGGATCACATGAAACTCTGGAGAAGATATAAAGCTTAGCTAATAAATAAGATCACCAAAGGGAAATGCAATGTCGCTTCAAGCAAAGCTCATTTTTGGAGGACAACTGGCACAGACATACAGCATTTCAACGGTGCTTCCAGCCCTAAATCCTTGCTTACTCCTAGTCTTATGAACGGATCAGCCCTAATTATAAGACATTTCTTTCTTGGAGAACTAAACATCTTAAAATAGCGGAAGATATTTGATTACAAAAACATTTGAAGAACACCTGGGGGATGCAAAGTCTGGAAGCCATGGGCCAGCCATGGCTTCGCTTTCTAATTCAATCATGCCATTTCAGGTTCCCAAAAGCAAGCTCCAGCCCCCCCAAAATATTGTTAGATCTTTAAATTAATTCTTACAATAGCTGAAACACCCAAGACTAGAGTTAGCAATCCTGGGAAACTTTCCATTAATGACAAAGTCCCTTTCCTGAGATTGAAGGTTTTCTGGAGATTAATTTCAGGCAGTGAGGCCAGGGGAGAATTCAGAGTCATAACTCTGTCCATGGGGGGAAAAGCACGAACTGAACCCAGTCCAAGCAACGGATCTAAATGAGGAAAAAATCTCAGGCACATCACGTGTGAGCTAGCTAGACTCTAAAATTTAGAAGTAGTCCTCAACTTATGACCATACTGGAGCCTGAACATTATGGTCATAAGTTGTGATGGTTGTAAACAGGCCATAGGGTGACCACCTTAATGTCATAAAACATTTTTATGAAGGGTTGTTAAGCGAACACCATAGTCCTAAAGTGACTGTCATGTAATTAAGGAAACCCAATGTTTGCTATGGGGCTTTTTTTTTTTTACAAAAATGGGAAGTAAATGATGATTTTTGTAAAAATATCATAAATGATCGCATGACTATGGGACGTTGCAAATGGCCTGGGGACCAGATGGCGAAATTCCATGGCAGAGGTGGCTATTCACTTGATGGCAAACTCTGCCTCCCCACTTCTGGGTCTCTGCTCTCCACCCATCCATCTTTTTGTTTATCATAAATGTCAACTCCTAAAGTATTTCTATGGTATTTTTAGAGTTGCCAACAGAAAGGGAGAGGTGAAAGGGGTTTGAAAGAACAGTGTGGCAGCTTGGAAATTGAAAGTGCATTCCATAAATAGTAACTATGTGACTGAAGTTTCTGCCACACAAATATCTAACTGGGGAACATGATTGATAACTCTTGGCTATGAATGTGTCCCATTGGAGAATATGAACTACGATAAACCCAAGGGTGGGGGGAAAACCAGGGTCAAGGGTGACAATGAATTCTGTGTCTCAGAGTTGGCTACACCCAGGCAGTGCTGGACATGTTAACTCCCAATAAATCCTTTTGAAGTTTTGGAAGTCTGGCTTGAGACTCATGATTTAATTGGGGTAACTCTGGAATCCTGACAGCATAGCTGACTCTCATAATTCACCATCATTACCGGGACAACATTAATGTATTATTCTCATCGTGTTCGTTTGTCATTGTGTGTTTATTGTCCTGTTATTTTATTTCTGATCTGTTCTGTTTATACTCTTTTCATTTTCCTTTTTATCATTCTAAACCACTTAGAGTAGCTCCATGGCAAGATAAATGGCAAATAACTATTATTATTATTATTATTATTATTATTATTATTATTATCATCATCATCATCATCATCATCATCATCATCATCATCATCATCATCAGCCATAATTGTGAGCTGATTACCAAGTCCCCAAAGAGGTCATATGATTGTAGAGAATGGCTGGGAGCAACTGGCCGTCGGAACTTCTTAACTGGATTATAAATACCTTTTGGGAGTTCGTTCCAGTATAACTTTGTGCGGTTGCTAAGCAACCAGTGGTAAGTTGAATACTACTTATATCAAATTCTCTTCAAACAGAATTTTGAGAGATAGTATGATTTTGAGGGAGAGACAATTGAAGGCAGTAGCCCCCGTGGTATAAAATTCTCCTAGTTTTCTTGTCCACAGTTTTAATATCACCCCACGGCCTGACATGGATCTTTTAATTTTAATTTAATTATTATTGAATTTATGACCTCCTGCCTTTCTGTCTATTCAACACTTTCAACTCTTTATTTTGGAACTTATATTTATACATGCATGCATTTAATATATTTATACTTGCTTATCCATCTTGCCTGGATCCTTAAAAAAACTAATTTAGAAATGATGGAGATGTAAAAATGCATCACTTTAAATATGTATTTATATCTCTTTACTTAAAGGCTACAATTGTTTCTGATACTTTGGGTATTTCACAATAATAATTTTAGGAGAAGGTATTGGTGTTGAAGAATATGAGTTTGTGATTTTTGGAGAAACAAACTGCTCTCTGGTCAAAACATAATGTTGCTTATTGGCTTCAATGGGTTCATGGACTGTCCTACTGACAGTTTTAGTGGATCATCCAATAACTTTAAAGGACCTCAAAGAAGTCAAAATAAACAAACTGAAAATTCTATTGGCTAATAGTACTGATAGCCTAGACTAGTGGTTCTCAAACTTTTCTTCACCAAAGACTCCCTTTAAATACCTTTTGTAGCCACAGACCGTGGCCACAGACACACTCTTCCAAGACATAACTCAAGATTTAAAGATTAAAAAAAATTAAATCATAACACCTCCCAGAATTCCCAAGCCAACCTTGTGGCCTAGACAAATCCAAGGTGATCCATTCATTCCTAGTGATTGTTAAGGTGGTTGCACACTCCTCCATACCCATACTACTGGTAGTTCTCAATTTATAACCATTCACTTAATAATCCTTTAAAATTATGATGGACTTCAGATAAGCTATTTACAGCCTGTCCTTGAAATTATAGCAATAGCACTTAGACCTATATACCGCTTCACAGTGCTTTACAGCCCTCTCTAAGTGGTTTACAAAGTCAGCATATTGCCCCCAACAATCTTGGTCCTCATTTTATTGACCTCGGAAGAATGGAAGGCTGAGTCAACCTTATTATGACTCCACAACCCCCACCCCCACCCCCCCGGCCTTCCTGCTCATCAGCATCTATTTGGCTAAAGTAGTGCTTATTAAAGTGTGTTCCAATCTTTTTTCCCCAGCACTATATAAAAGATATAGGTAGTTCTTGGCTTACAACCACAATGGAGCCTGGAATTTTGGTTGCAAATTGTTATGATTGTGTAAGTCGAATACTCACCCCACATCAGCATCACCTTTCCAATCTAGAAATTCCTCAAATCTTTGGTTAAAGTTTATTCATTTTCCTTGCTGGCTGAGGAATTCTGGGAATCGAAGTCCATCTTAAGCCTGCCAAGGCTGAGAAACACTATTCTATGGTACTCCTTTTCTAGTCTATCCCAGTTGTTTTCCAATGGGTGGGATTTTTTCATTCTCCCCCTAAAAAGTCTTTTTTTTCTCAATGACAAAATGTGAGATTGTACATTGATCCTGAACACTGATTATATTTCCTATTTCAAAGATCGTGAGAGGGGAAAAAACCCTGTTGTACTCAATAAAACCTTTTAAAACAGGACATCAAGAAGAGAACCTATCAAGATATATCTGAATTTATTTTCTTAGTTCAGAGAGCACGTTCCCACTCCATGAAAATGCAATTTAAAATTGGCTTGCTACCAGTCCGAAGTTGTGGAATCTGCATACTAGCATTTATTTTCTGTGTCAGGTTTAACTCGGAAAGATACGAAAATCAGAACAGAAAAATCTGCCTTGGAAAATGAGCAAAGGTTATTTCCTCATCGCTGGATTGCTACTTCTCTCACATTATATATACCCAAACACTGAGTTCAAAATAAAAAGATCCGTGTTTGAAAACTCCATTTTCTGGAAGACACAAACGCCAACGGTCTGCCATGACACCTCAGACGTATATTTATATACATAACCATCACACAATTCCCTTTTGGAGTAAACAATTGTATGCCTGGTGCCCCAAAGGAGTAAGAAAGAATAAGCCAAAGAAATTAAAGATGAAATAATTAAAAAGACACTGGGCAAAATCCAGTTCACCCAACACCATCCATTTGTGCTTCTGTTGCAATACTTCATTGCTTCTTCTTACAGACTTTATACTTTTCATTTTAAATACTCACTTCTCTCTTTTTGAAGATCTAACCATGATATTCAGAGGCCTTCTTCCCTTCCTCTGGTCCCTTTGTTTTTCCTTCATTCTTTCAATCTTCCTTCATTCTTTCTATGACAACTCAAGCATAATTTATACTGGTACTCTTTCTATCCCATCCTCACTCATTTAACTGTACATCCTCACAGAGTCATGCTAGGAATGAGATGGACAATTTCTAAGTTTGATACCTAAAAAAAATAAATTCAGCACCCATAATTTATTAATTTATAATTTATTAATTATAATAAAGCTGGTTGCTTTATTATGTGTACTTCTTAAGTTTTCCACTGCCACTGCATTCAGTTTAATTTTGATTTCTCCCATCTTGTCCAGTTCTTACTTCCATAAAAAAAAGAAGACACTCCCTTTTCTATATAGCCATTCTGGCTTCTTTCAATATACATTCCTTGCCATGGACCATATAGCATCTGGCAGTATTTGCACATCTGAATTTCTTTTCATTCATTTTTCCCATCTTTAACAAAAAAGTTTCTAAGACACCTGCAATCCTTGATGTCAAGTTAGAAGCCCGCTTGTGCTGTTGCAACCATTATTGTTTCTTAGCTTGCCAGCGAACTAGTGGGGAGGGAAGGGGGAAATAGAATATGGGCTCCCAAAATGAAGAAGACAAGCCATGAGGACCAAGGACACTCCAACAAGTGTTTGCCAAACCCCAAAGACATTTTCTCATAACAATACCATGACATTTAATTGGACAATGTGACCTGTATTAATGGGTGGGAACTCTAATTAGGTGAATCATGCAGGAATTAGCTCAAGCTGGTTTTGCTTTCATTGGTGCCAAAATGATGTACTCAATAAAGTTTTTCATACAGAGATTGGATCGTCTTGATCATGCTTGCTTGTTTGGGTTTCTCAGTCTAAACCTTGACACTCGACTTACAGCCATTCATCTAGCGAATGTTCAAAGTTACAACAGCACTGAAAAAAGTGACTTATAACCAGTCCTCGCACTTACAACTATTGCAGCATCTCCACAGCCATGTGATCAAATTTTGTTTGGCAACTGGCATATATTTATGACAGTTGCAGTGTCACAGGGTCATATGATTGCTACTTGCAACCTTCCCAGGCTTATGACATAGAAAGTCAATGGGAGAAGCTTGAGTTACTTCATGACCATGTAATTTGCTCAACAACTGCACTGATTCGCTTAACATCTATGGCAAAAAAGGTCATAAAATCAGGCATTACTCATTAAACCGCCTTACTTAGAGATGGAATATATGGCCCTGGTTGCAGTCGTAAGCCGAGGACTACCTGTACGTTAATTCGTTTATTTGATCTTGTTTTTCATCAGTTCTAAATAACCAGCAAATGTTCCCTGCATTTTCCCTATCAAGCATAACTATTTTGAATGTTGATATATTTATTTTCAGGTCAGTATACCTTGTGGTTTCATACAATCTAACATTTGTTGTAAATATGAATCCTTTATATTCTAGATTCAAACTTGGACCAATCACTTTCTTTCTCAATCCGATCCAAGAGTTGCTTTTATGGGAAAATTAGAAGGCAGGAGTATGAGATATGTTTCTCATCTTATTTATAAAAATAATAAAGGCGGGATTAAAAAAACCTTTAAAAATATGTATAATAAACATGTACCCCAGTTTTCAAATTCAGAATTAAAACCTCAATGTCTAGGACGTTGCAAAAAGTTTCTCCTATTTTAAAATGGCTGCAATCAATATCATGAAATAAAATGTTCTACTTTGCAAAGGACATGAACTACAGGATCTTCATCCTTTCCCAGAAAGGAACATCAAACAAAATTGATCATATAGGAGTATGATAAACTGGCACGACCGTATCATTTCAGTCACTGCAAAGGATTTGTGGAGACAGAATATTTTAGAGAGGTAAATGGTAGGAGATTCAGGACTTCTCCATGCAGTGCATACCCAAAACTATGGAACTCAGCAGCACAAGATCCACAAACTTGGAACAACTCTAAAGGGAAATTACAGAAAAATCATGGCTACAAGTTGTTGTGGTTAGAAATTACATCAAAGTGGAGGCCAAGAATACTTCTGCTCCCAATTCCTAGTTAAGGAATTATGGCTTCGCAAAACTACCACGCTGGGCCAGAATAAAATACCTACCTACCTACCTACCTTCCTTCCTTCCTTCCTTCCTTCCTTCCTTCCTTCCTTCCTACCTACCTACCTACCTACCTACCTACATTTTATATTTCATGTATCTGAATCACATACCTGCCTCAAAGAGGGATTCTGGCTAGAATAAAACATCAAAATTTAAAACAGTATATGAAAATTAAAATTTTAATAAATCTAATTTTAGAATTATTTTTTAAAAAAACAATAAAAGTTTTTTTTTTAAATAATTAAACCCTGTTAAAATTAGGTGATAAAGGTGAAGAGAGGGCTTGCATGGCACCAACCCACCCTGTGTGCTTCTTTGGGCACCCCACGCAAAGCCGCAGAGCCATGTTTTAGCTCTCTTTTGGAAGGCTATGAGAGTGGGGGCCTGTGCCTCACTTCTGGGGGGAAATTATTCAGCAGAAAAGGTTTTCTTCCTAGATCCCTGCTGTATAGATCAATGCTTGTCAAACCTGGGTAAATTTCCCAAAATTGGGAAAAAGTGGTGGGTTTTTTTTGGGTTAACGATCTATGAACAAATCAGGCATCACAGCAGGGAAATTTAAAATTGCCCTGTGTACTAAATATACATTTGAAAATCTCAAAAAGTATTCCTATGAAGACGAAAATTGATGAAACTATCAAAGGTAACTTGTTATAATGACATAAAGATCATTCCACAATATTATTTTCATAATGTAGGTGGTCCTCAAGTTAAAACCATTCCTTCAGCGACCATTCAAAATTACAACCGTGTTCAAAAAGATGAGATTTACAAAGTTTGCTACGACTTCCTAATAAGCGGTTTTGTATAATGAAGGAGAAAATTGGGTAAGGAACTGGTATAAGTTTTGGGTTGGATCCAGTACAGATCTTGATCTAAATCTGTCATTGCCTGATGAGTTCCACGTGTCTTGCCCAGAATGAAGAATTTAAGCCATGCTTGTTTAACTAGGAATAATTTGAACCAAGTCTGGGAAACTAAGAATGATACTTACATAATTTAATAATTAAGCCCTCATATCCCCCTCTAAGTCTGCTTATATGGTTATTGAAAATTAGATTCCAAACAGAGAACTCCCTTCAAGAAGATAGTGGTAATAATATAATAGCAACGGAAACAATATATTATATTCAAGGGTATGAAGGTTACATTGCCTATAATTGAGGAAATCTGTTTTTTTGTAAAATTCATGAATTATACTGTTGATCACCAATAGGCATTATACTAATACAAGACTCTTAAATATACAGTATGATTTGCATTCAAGAAATCTCACTGAATTTGGCATGAGACTATAAACAAACTGCCTATTGCTCAAAATCACTTCATATATCATAAACAGTCTTTAATGAACAAGTACAGTTAACTTGTATTAAATTATTATTCCACACTGCAATAGGGCTGGGAATCATTGTATATTGACTTATTTATTAAATATATGCACTTCCGCACTGAGAAATTATCACAATTGTCACATTATTAGGAGACACTGGGAAAGATTCTGGTCTAAAACCAAATTATAGAGGCAATCGTGCAACTTTTTTTGACTGGTTTTGGCAAAATGCCCACTTTTTATTTTTTTATATTTCTGCTTTTATTGCATTTTAAGCCACACATTTCCAATAGTCATTTTCAATAGTGAGATGAACGGCATATAAATTTTGTAAATTAATAAATATCAAACTTCTATAATTAACACTGTAGAAGTGCTTCTATTCATATTTATAGGATTTATATTTACAGAAGCTGGCCTTTTGCTGGTGAATAAAAATAAACTTCCCCGCACCGTTTTAAAGATCCACTCCTGAAGATTTATTTTCAGAGTCCCATCCAACAATAACTTCCCTGTTTGCATCGGATCCTAAACAAGACTGTCTTTGTAAAGATACTACTGAAACATTCTATAATATTTGACAGGCGTTTTATTGGAATGTTTTTTTTATCATTTTATTTTTTGAACAGCATTCTCTTAAGTTTATCCTTTTTTTCTCTCTCTGTTGCGCTGATATTTTTATCTTTCGGTAAGTCAAAAACCGTTATCCAATTCTGGGATCCCTTCCTTTTTTTCCTATTGTGATGAACTTGTGGCTGACCAAAAACAGAGTAATCCACTTCTTTTTCTACCTCTTCAATAGTTACAAAAATTAGGAGGGGGGCAAGCAATGATAGGGAGGGGAACCTCAAGCTTTCAAACCCCCTTTCCCCCAAAGCAAATTCCCTTAGCATGCACCCCCCTTCTTAATTCTTTACGGATTATCCTCCCGGATGGTTTACCTTTTGCACACCTGCGCTCAGGTAAGTTGCTGCTCGCGTTTTCAGCACGAAACTCCCTCCTTCAAGCAGCAAACGCTCTGCCCAAACCCCGTCGCCAGTGCCGGATAGACTTCTCTTTTTACAAACAGCATTGCTAATTTTGCAAACTGTTAATTGCAAAGCGCTAAGAGAAAACGAAACAAAAATATATGATATATTTTTGCAAAGCGCATGAAAAGCTCCTGCCCGGGCAATTCAGCGCCGGACTTCGGGGTTAAACAGTTCAGCCCGGACTGGAAAAGATGCTTTTTTGCATAGCGACACCTCCTACTCCTTCCTCACGGGGAATTTGCATTAATGGATTACATTGGGAAAATGAAGTTAGCTAGAGACTTTACGGACCGCCCCAAACAGGATGGCTTCTGGCCCCGCCCACAACGTGGTAGCTTTTTTATTTATTGATTTATTTTTTTAAAGGCAAAACCATTTGTGGTCGGAGTTTGAAGCCTGGAGTTTCATTCTCACGTGCACGTATCGGAAATGAGGTATTTCTAAAAGCTCTTTGACACTCTCTTCATACTCTACATAAATGGCCTCTGTGATCATATCAAGAGCAACTGCGTTCTCTTCGATGATGATGTAAAGCTATTCAACACCACAAACAATACTGCTACCCTTCAAAAAGATCTTGACTATGTATCAGAATGGTCAAACAAATGGCAACTTCAAATCTCAACAAATAAATGCTCTGTCCTACATATTGCCAAAAATAAAATAAAATAAATAAAATGCAGGCTGAATAGTCAAGACCTTGTTGATTACCCAAACTCCGTCAAGGACCTTGGAGTACTCATCTCAAATGACCTAAGTGCTAGAGCCCACTGTAACGACATAGCCAAAAAGGCATTAGGAGTTGTTAACCTAATCCTACGTAGCTTTTTCTCTGGTAATATAACACTACCAACTAGAGCATAAAAAACATTTGCTGGACCAATACTTGAATACAGCTCATCAGTCTGGAACCCACATTATGTATCTGATATAAATACAGTTGAGAAGGTCCAGAAATATTTCACAAGAAGAGCCCTCCACTCCTCTACTCATTGCATAATACCTCATGCCACCAGGCTTGAAATTCTAGAACTAGAAAACCTAGAACTACTCCGCCTTTGGCCCAATCTTAGTATATAAAATTATACATTGCAATGTCCTACCTGCCAATGAGTACTTCAGCTTTAATCATAACAATACAAGAGCAACACAATAGATACAAACTCAAGGTAAACTGCACCAAACTTGATTGCAGGAAATACGACTTCAGCAACAGAGTGGTCAGTGTCTGGAATGCTCTTCCTGACTCTGTGGTTTCTTCCCCAAACCCCAAAAAGTTTAACCTTAGACTGTCTACTATTGATTTCACCCCTTTCCAAAGGGGTCTGTATGGGGCGTGCATAAGCTCACCAACGTGCCTACCGTCCGTGTCCTATTGTGTCTTTTTATTTTTCTTATATGTATCCATTTCATGTATTAATAACTATGTTTCTACTTATACCTATTATCTTGTAAGCAATTGACAAATCAAATAAATAAATAAATAAATAAAACAGCTCAAGCACAGTGCAATCTAAAGGTTAACATTTTATCTTGCATCGAAAGCTGCTGTAATGAAAAAAAATGTGATAAAATTGCTAATGGAATGGAAGAGTACAATAATCCCTTGCATGTTATGGTGTTTATTTCATTAGATGCGTGTAGCGTTATTAAATTCATACGAGGGAATTCTCCTCTTATTTATTTGTTTGTCATTTTTAGAAATAATTCAAGGCCAAAAAAATGCCTTAATACTCCTTCGTCCTCCTATTTTTCCCCACAACCCTGTGAGGTGGATTTGGCTAAGAGAGACTGAGTTGCCCAGAGGTGATATTCAGCAGATTCTGATCAGTTCTGGAGAACTGGTAGTGGAAATTTTGAGTAGTTTGGAGAACCTGCAACTACCACCTCTGACTGGCCCCACCCCATCTATTCTCTACCTCTCAATGAGTCCCAGCTGATCGGCTGGGTCTTCTTTGATTGCCCTGCACAGGAGAATAGAGCTGGAAAGCAGGTTAGTGGGGTGAGGAGAGAATGGGGATTTTGCAGTAACTTTCCCCTGCCATACTCACCAAGCCATGCCCATTAAGTCATGCCACACCTACCAAGGCACGCCCATAGAACCAGTAGTAAAAAAAATTGAATCCCACCACTGGACTTGCCCAAAGTCACCCAGCTGGCTTTCACATCTAAAATAGAACTAGAATTCACTTCTTGGTGATTAGCCCAAAATCACCCAAGTTGGCTTTTGTGGCCAAGGTGGGACTAGAACTCACAGCCTCCCATTTCTAACCTGGTATCTTAACCATTATACCAAACTGGCTGTATTTTTCCTCCTAATAACTCTGTAAGGTAGGTTGGACAAAGAGTCCCAAAGCTACTCCTGGGGCCTTCGAGAGACAACAGTGACACAGTAGAATTATATTTGCGCAATGGGGTAAGCTTGTGTGGCTTGAAGTTATTTTTTGTGGCTGATTATGTTATCTGAATTGGGACCGCAGGATTAACGCCTGCTTGAGCGCACAGCACAAATGCAGGATATGGATTAATTCACTCATCTGTACAGGTAATACTCAAGTTACGGCCACAATTGAGCCCCACATTTATGTTGCTAAGTGAGTTTGCCCCATTTTACAACTTTTCTTGCCACAGTTGTTAAGTCAATTATTGCATTGGTTAAGTTAGTAACACGGTTGTTAAGTGAATCTGGTTTGCCCATTGATTTTGCTTGTCAGAAGGTCCCAAAAGTTGATCACATGACCCCAGGACCCTGCAACCCTCATAAATATGAACCAGTGTCCGAATTTTGATCATGTGACCATGGGAATGTTGCAAGGGTCATAAGTGTGAAAAATGGCCATCAGTCACTTTTTTTTCAGTCCCATTGCAACTTTGAATGGTCACTACATGACTGATTGTAACCCGAGGACTACCTGTATGTTGCTTGGATGACATCCTGTATGCATAGAGGATGGGAGTGGTAACAAGCATCGGAAGACAGAGAAACATTTATTTTTTTATGTTTTATTTATTTATTTTTGTCAAGCGATTATAAGGTAACAGGTATAAGTATAAACATAGTTATGAATACATGAAATGGGTACATATAAGAAAAATAAAAAGAATCAATAGGACAGGGAGGGTAGGCACGTTGATGGGGAAGAGGTAGAGTATTCCAGACATTGACCACTCTGTTGCTGAAGTCATATTTCCTGCAATCAAGTTTGGTGCAGTTTATCTGAGTTTGTATCTATTGTGTGCTCTTGTATTATTATGGTTGATGCTGAAGTATTCATTGACAGGTAGGACATTGCAATGTATAATTTTATGTACTATACTTAGATCAGACCGAAGGCGGTGTAGTTCTAGATTTTCTAGGTCTAGAATTTCAAGTCTGGTGGCATAAGGTATTCTACAACACGAAGAGGAATGGAGAACTCTTCTTGTGAAATATTTCTGGACTGTGGATTCCAGACTGATGAGCTGTATTCAAGTATTGGTCTAGCAAATGTTTTGCATGCTCTAGTTATTAGTGTGATATTACCAGAGAAAAAGCTATGTAGGATTAAGTTAACAACTCTTAATGCCTTTTTGGCTATGTAGTTACAGTGGGAAAAATGTTTAAAAAGAAAAGAAAGTTTTAAAAACCCAGCTTTGAAAATACAGATAATCCTCAATTTTATAACCATTGTCTTACTGACTCTTCAAAGTTAGGATGGCACTGAAAAAAACTGACTTACGACCAGTCCTTAGACTTACAACTATTGCAGCACCCCTGCAGTCACAAAATTCAGGCTCCATGCAGCCAGTATAGATATAGGGTGGATGCAGAGTCTCGGTGTCTCATGATGCCATTTGCGATCTTCCTAACAAACTTCCAACAAGCAAAGTCAATGCGGGAAGCCGGGTTCGTTTAATGACTGCGTGCCATCACAGTAATTTGCTTAATGACCATGGCAAAGAAGGTTGTAAAACTGGACACAGTTTACTTAATAACTGCCTTGCTTAGCAATAAATGTTCCAGTCCAGATTGCGGCCATTAAGTCGATTACCTGTAATAATAATTTTAAAGAACATGAACATGTTTGTATATTATAAAACGTTGGGTACTTATATGGGATGGGAACTAAATATCCTGGAAAAGGGCATTTTTTTGATGCCAGGCATGCTGAATAAACCAAAATCAAATTCTAATTAACATCACCAATAAAAAAAAAAAGTACGTTCAGAGCACAAGTTTTAGAATGCGGCAGTCTCACTGTGGTGTTTTCTGTCCAATTGTGCTTTATTTTATCCCATATTTAATGTAAACTTGCTAAAGTCTTTTACATTAATTTAAACAATCTTGGGTGGTTTAGTTTGCCATCAGTTATTTGAGATATTTGTCTTTTAATTCTTTATTTGCTGTAAACTACATTGGAAATAACAGATTAAAGCAGGGTATAAATTAATGGATTGTACCATCTCCATAGTCCTTTAAACAGTCATAAAGATAAAGAAAGGTTCAACATGGAAGCCCTTAAGTAAATCCAGATATCCCCTATGGGTGTTTTTTTATGGCAATCAGCCCAAAGGCTGGAAATTAGCATTTTTTTTTATAAATTTCATATGACCATAGTATTCTGCAACCAGCTCTAAAAGTTAGCTAGTTGTCAAGTACACCAAATGCAGTCAGATGACCCATAAGGTATGTACAATTGTCTGAAATCTGGAACCAGATTGTAAGTAGCTTTTGGAAGGTCTGTCATAATTTCGAACAGTCGCTAAATGACCAGTTGTTAAACAAGAGCTACAGGTAAGTAGAATAATAAAATTAGAATAGAATAGAATAGAATAGAATAGAATAGAATAGAATAGAATAGAATAGAATAGAATAGAATAGAATTCTTTATTGACCAAATGCGATTGGACACACAAGGCATTTGTCTTTGTGCAAATGCTCTCAGTATACATAAAAAGAAAAGATACATTTGTCAAGAATCAAGAATCATCAGGTACAACACTTAATAATAGTCATAGGGTACAATAAACAATCCAATCATACTAGGAAACAATATAAATTGTAAGGATACAAATGACAAAGTGAGTCATACAGTCACAAGTGGGAGGGGATGGGTACTAAGGAGTGATGAGAAGATTAATAGTAATAGTAGTGCAGACTTTGTAAATAGTTGGACAGTATTCAGGAAATTATTTGTTTAACAGAGTGATGGCATTCGGGAAAAAACTGTCCTTGTGGCTAGTTGTTCTTGTGTGCAGTGCTCTATAGCGTCGTTTTGAGGGCAGGAGTTGCAACAGTTTATGTCCGGGATGTGAGGGGTCTGTAGATATTTTCACAGCCCTCTTTTTGACTTAGGCAGTGTACAGGTCCTCAATTGAAGGCAGGTTGGTAGTAATTGTTCTTTCTGCAGTCCTAATTACTCTTTGAAGTTTGTGTCTGTCTTGTTGGGTTACAGAACCAAACCACATAGTTATAGAGGTACAGGTGACAGACTCATACATGATTTACCATCACAATTGAGCCCAAAATTTCCATTGGTAATTAAAAATAAAATGACTTTGTTTCTTTCCCACAAAACCAGGAAATCAAAGTAAAGGAGACATAGGCTTCTGGTCAGCTTTTATTTGGAGAGGATCCATTTTGCCATAGTATCTAATGTACAGTGGTAGTTTTAATAAAGAATATAAGAAAGAGTTTTAGACAATGTTCAAATGTATCCACTCACACCAAGCCTGCCTTCTTAGAGAAATGAAGCAGCATAGAAAGCTTACAAATATACACAGAACATCTAAAAAACATACTTAACTTGGTTAATTCTCCCATTTTCTGAGTTTGTAAAATACATTAACCAGGAATTAAAAAAAATAGTTAAGGCTCCAAAACACCATATAGCGTGTGGTCAAAAAAATCAAAGTAAATATTAATGTCATATGTTGTTGAAATAAATCTGCTTGATTGTTGCCTGACCTGGCTAATTGTGTTGTGTGAACTTAGTCTGGCATAGTCAAAGCAGTGTGAGTGGTACACTGCATTTCCCTTCCTCCTTCCAAGTGGATATACCCTGTTAGGATTTCAACAAGTCAAGAATCTCTTTTAAATCTCAGAATTTTCACCTGGATTTTTCTGCAATTCCCTAACATTATATGAAGCGAAGTCCAGAATGCAGGAAATCTTAACCCTCTGAGAACCAAAGCACTTTAATCCTAGTTTGCTTTTCAACTCAGCTCAAAAGTCCCCATATTTGAACCTCCATCTATATAATACATAATGGGTTGAATTTATATAAGCCGGACTAAAATGTGGTTGTGTTGTTTGCTGTTCCAGGTATGCTGAGGAAGTTATTCTGCCATTGGTTTAGAAAGTTTGTGTGAAACGGGCCATTATATCAAGTGACATGAGTGTGTCTCTGTGTGTACATTTCCAATTGATATCCAGACTTGTTCAAAGTTTCCTCTTACTGGTTGTAAATTTTTGCAGCTTGTCTGAATGAATAACACAGAGGAGGTGTTTTCTCTCCTTTCCGCTTTTGATCATAGGTACGCACAGCCGCCTGCTCTCCCTGATAGATTCCTGAGTGGCTGACGGATCCCACTATCCTTGGAGAACAAGAGAGCCAGATTCCCTGGAGAAAAATGTGTGTTTACACGAGCTGGAAAGGAAACTGATGCAACCACCAGCCTCAGGTTACATGTGAGTTGATGGCAAAGTACCAGAAAGGCTATGAGAGTCTAGCAGAGGTCAGGCCCCCCTCCCCTCTCTTGACACCCCACCCCCCCACCCCCCAGGTAGGCTAAGAAATCCTAGGCTGCTTCTCCTGTTTCTGTGTTCAGCAAAATCCAGGATAAGATTTCCGGTCCTAGGATTAAAAGCCAAATATTTTGTTCTGATGATGGAACCGAGTTGTTTTTATGGGTGACCTTAAATATAAAAATACAACCCTCATTTTTCCCAACCTCTTGCTGGAGAAAACCAGGATTTTAAATTTGGACTGGATCCAGAGTAACCCAAGTTTAAATCCTTGAAAAAGCTCATTGAGCATGTAATCTAAATAGGCATTGGTTCTATGTATAAATAGCTGTGCACCATGTATGAAACTATAAACCATAAACCTTCACCAGGATTGTCTTAGATTGTCTTAGTTTTTCAAGTGGTTAAATTTCTGTTTATGTCATCAGTGATAGCATCGACCCACCCTGCCTCTGTTGGCCTTTATTCATCCCTCCCTCCCTCCATCCATCCAGTTTATATGGCCAGCCTTCTCAAACAAGTGATTTGAGGTGGTTCAAAACAATTTAAAAAGAATGTTTTTTTAAAAAAAATCTAGCAAAGAAAAAAAATCCAGCCCAAAATGTAAAATAAATAGTTATCCAGCAGTTGAGAGAAAAACAACCACAAAAAAGCACCAATAGAAATGTAATACAAATATTTTCAATAAAACTAATTCACAGAGGGATGATGATCAACAGGGTGGGATGAGTAACAGGAAAGGCTTTCTTCCTTGGAATACTGCATTCAGTTTTGGTCGCCACGATATAAAAAAGATGTTGAGACTCTAGAAAGAGTGCAGAGAAGAGCAACAAAGAGGATTAGGGGACTGGAGGCTAAAACATATAAAGAATGGTTGCTGGAATTTGGTAATGTCTAGTTTAATGAAAAGAAGGACTAGGGGAGACATGATAGCAGTCTTCCAATATCTGTTTGTCTGTTATTCTAAAAAAAAAGAGAGAGAAGGCAGAATTTCTATTGTTAAAGAAGGCAGTTATTAAGGGAGTCACACCTCATTTTATGATAGTTGTTAAGTAAATCATTTGATAAGTGAATCAAGCATTTGTCCAAATTAATTTCCCCCTTGACTTTCTCTGTCACAAGCCAATTACGAAAGTTTCAAATGGCATCACATGACCCAACATAAATATATGCGGAAAGTTAATGTCAGATTTCAGAGTAATGCACCCATTGAAAGTAGAACTACAAGGCAGGTGGATGTTTATTGGATACATCATATTGGCACAACTGGTGAAAACCAACTCTAAAGGTTCCAGCGGTTTTAACCTAATTAAAAAAGTAGAAGTCCTCCCCTTCCAGGTGTTACCGGTCACATTGTCCAATGAATAGGGCTGGCAGGCTCCTCTCCTCCTTCACCAGCCACCTGTTAGCAATGAACTTGGTTTCCACAGGAAAACCTTTTTATTTGGACTCTTAGCCGGGCTATCTACTTCCGCCCTCCCTTCCCTCTCTGAGGCTTTGTGGCAACTATGAGGCGGCACAAGATGGCTTCAGCCAGGTTCGCTTCAGAGTTGACAGCTGGTTCCCAAGGGCCCGGATTTGGATCATGTGAAAGTGGAGTCAAAAGTGTAAGAACTAGTTGTAAGTCACTTTTTTTCAGAGCTGTCTAACTTTGAACAATCCCTTAGGGCAGTGATGGCTAACCTTTTTGGTGCCGAGGGCCCAAAGCATGAGCACAACCCCAAAATGCAATGTAAGCATTTATGCATGTACCCTGCCCCCCCACGCACATCCCTGTGCATGCGTCCTGCCCCTCCCTTGCCCATTTTTGGTTTCCAGGTTTGCTGTAGGAGGCCTTCAGGCGCAAAACGGGGCACGGGGGAGGGGCTTGTACAGCGTTACCACGTCCTGTTTTGGCTTTCAGGTTGGTGTAGGAGGCCTTCCATGTCCAAAACAGGGTGCAGGGAGGGGCAATACAATGGGAGTACCCCCCACATATGCATCCTACCCCCACCCCTGAACACGCACGTGCATGTCCCCCACATGCGCCCTGTGCATGCATGGCAGAGACCCAAAAACCAGCTGCCTGGCAGATGGGGCTTTGCTTGTTTGCGTAGCCCAATTGGTGTGGCATGCCGTGGACTGATGTCGGTCCATGGACCGCAGAAGAGGTGGAGACCCCTGCCTTAAGGAATGATTGTAAATTGAGGACTGCCTCTTTCAAGATAAATTGTATGTCCAAATTATCCAAACCAGTGTTCCTCAACCTCATATTTATTTTATTTTATTTATTTATTTTGTCAAGCAATCATAAGATAACAGGTATAAGTATAAACATAATTATGGATACATGAAATAGATACATATGAGAAAAATAAAAAAGAAACAATAGGACAGGGACCGGTAGGCACGTTGGTGCGCTTATGCACGCCCCCTACAGACTTCTTAGGAAAGGGGTGAGGTCAATAGTAGACAATCTAAGGTTAAAGTTTTTGGGGTTTGGGGAAGAAACCACAGAATCAGGTAGAGTATGCCTTGGCAACTTTAAGATGGTGTACTTCAACTCTCCATGCCTGGCTGTGGAATTCTGGGAGTTCTTAAACATGTCTTAAAATTGATAAGGTTGAGAAACATTGATGTGAACTATAGCTTCATGATTATCCAGTTCCAGCTAGTATCCTGAATCGGCTTCATCTAGTAGTGAATGGCATGCGGCACAACATATTGTAAAAACCCTGCCAATTACTCCCCTGACTGGTACTGTAGGATGTACAAATCCCAGGAGGCAGATTGGTATGAAGAGCCCAGACAGAATTGTGTGCCAAAGACAACGGTATTTTTTCCAGAATTAGCGTCTCAATTTCCCTGGGGTGGAAGAAACCCAGCTTATACTGTACCACCAACGCAAGAGACGGAATGGGTATCCATGGGCGCTTTCGTGTTGACGCAAGGGTCTGGTTTTCTTCCTGTGCTGGGGTGGAAGATGGTTATTGGAAAGAGCAAAGCTGGGATCAACTGGATAGTGGAAGACTATCCAGGCCTGAGGATATCCACATTCAAAAAGAGGATGGCAGACTGGTATATTTTGGCTAGGCTGCAGTGTTGCAAATTTAGGTATATGGTAATATAATTAAAGTGGAAATGCAGGGCGGTAATCTCACCCCAGTGGGAAAGTTTCTGAGTCAGCTTTGTGCCTGCTTTTTAATGCCTTCCCAGGGACCGAACGTAGGAATTCCTAGTGCTTGATTTGTTAAGCCGAATATTTCCCATTTCATCACTGTCTGTGTAATCAGAAACCCACAGCTATAAATACGGGATTAACTGTCTGTTTCTAAATTGAATGGATGTTTTCTTGCTGGTTATCCTTATCAAGTATTGAAAAAAAACATAAATGCGGATTACAAAATTTTCTAGCGCCAAATTGAATTTTTGCTCTCCTATTGCAAACCTATCCAGTTGTTAAGATGCAGCACCAGGTGTCTATGGAGATTCTCAATCATCCAGGTCATAGTTGTCCCAAAGGTGTTTTTCCAAAAGGTAACTGGGCTTTCTTGGTTTTTTTCTTTCTTTGAAAATATTTAACTTTTCAGAGTTGGAATGGAACTTGTAGGTCATCTAGTCTAGCGGTCGCCAACTTTTTGGACCTCAGGGACCACCAAACTCATAATTTTAAATCCTGCGGACCACTAATATGAATTTTGACTGATGGGGGCTGCAGGAAAAAAAGTCTGTAGCAAAATTCCCCATCCCGTTTTCCTACCGATTGATCATTCTTTATTTGGGATCGCAGGATACCGTCTCCAGCTCCGTTCTCAGGGAGAGAGAGAGAGAGAGAGAGAGAGAGAGAGAGAGAGAGAGAGAGAGTGAGTTTTGACTTCATGCAAGGAAAGCAGCAGAATCTGCAGAAGTCTTTCTTTCTCTTCCCCAAACTCCGCCAGAAATGAATCTTTGCCAGTGCAGCCTCTTGGAGCGGGATGCCATGCAGGGTCCCAAAGACTCATTTCTGGTGGAGTTTGGGGGAGAGAAAGAAAGACTTTTGCTGCTTTCCTTGTGTGCAACCAAAAGCAGAAGAATAAAGAAACAGAAAGAAGCAGCCCGGTGGCCAGGCGAGGTGCGTGGGGCAAGTTCCCTCCCTGGTCTTTCCCTCCTCCCCTCACTACCTTGTGTTCCCGTGGGCCATGTGGGCGGCGCAACCTTGTGTTCCCTTGCAGCCTGGATTAATTGCTTTGGGGGTGACATTTCTCTGCGGACCACCAAAATTTTCTCGCAGACCACCAGTGGTCCCCAGCCCACTGGTTGGCGACCACTGATCTAGTCCAACCCCCCTGCCCAAGCAGGAGACCCTATACCATTTCTGACAGATGGCAGTCCAATCTCTTCTTGAAGGTCTCAAGGGATGGTGCTCCCACAATTTCTGAGGGCAAGCTGTTCCATTGGTTGATTGTTCTCATTGTCAGAAAGGTTCTCCTTATTTCAGGTTGAATCTCTCCTTGTTCAGTTTCCATCCATTATTCCTTGTCTGGCCTACAGGTCCCTTGAAAAATAGCTTGACCTCTTCCTCTCTGTGGCAGCCCCTCAAATATTGGAAGACTGCTATCATGTCTCCCCTGGTCCTTCTCTTCACTAGACTAGCCAAGCCCAGTTCCTGTGATCATTCTTCATATGTTTTAGCCTCCAGTCCCTAATCATCCTGGTTGCTCTTCTCTGCACTTTTTCTAGAGTCTCAACCTCTTTATTATAATGTGATTTTCATCCAGTTTAGTTCAAGGGGAGAAAAAAGCAAGTAAGTCCTGTTGCCTTTTGAGATGCACCAAGATTTGAGAAAAATATCTGGAACTTTGATGTTATATATGATGATGGCAGCAAGATTTACTTTGTTCTTTAAAATGGAAAGACACTTTGATTCCCACAATGGACGAATGGCTGCAGAAGTTGATGGAGTTAGTAGAGATGGCCAAATTGATGGATCTGATTAAAGAAAAGAACACAATTAATTTTGTTTCTACCTGGAAACCACTTTAGGACTTTGTGCTTGAGGTGGGGAAAACAATGAAACCTTGATTTTGAGTTTTGAAGATTAGGTAGGTTTGTTGTTACAGAAATGGCTGGTTTATATTGTTCCACAAAAGTAAAAAGTTGAGGTTTTATGTTATTACCTTATTCTTCTGCACCAAAAGGAATTGGAAGTCAACTCATTTTCTTTCTTTTTCCATTCTGCCCCACATTTTTCCCTCCCTTGTTTTCCCATTATTTTCTGTTGTAATTTTGTATTTTATATTGTATTTTGATAAACATCATTTTGATTTTTTTGAGATTCTGTTTATATAAAGCACCACAGAACAAACAAAAGGTACAGTCACCATGTGCTTTACTGCTCAACTATATAACAGTCACAGGAAACTCTACTCAGAACAAAAGAGCACAGAGCATATAGTTATACTACAGATCCAAATTTGTAAATACTGCTACCTACTGGGTGAATACTCCTGTAGTTGTTGCATAGAAATGCATTCCAAAGATGGATTCCAACAAAGAAAATCCTCAACTTATGACCCCAATTGAGATCAGATTTCCACTGCAAAGCAAGGCAAGTGAATTACACCTGATTTTATTTTTTTTTGCCACAGCTGTAAAGTGAATTACTGCAGTTGTTAAGTTAATCATGCAGTTGTTAAGCAAATCCAACTCACCGCACACACACCCACACACACCCACACACACCCTCCCGATTTTGTTTCTCGGAAGGTTGCAATGATCACTGTACCCCAGGGTACATGCCAAGTGCCCAAATTTTAATCATGTGATCATGATAACCTGGGGGTGCCATACCGATCATAAATGTGAAGTTTGGTTGTAAGTCACTTTCTTCAGTACCGTTGTAACCTTGAATAGCCACTAAACAAATGGTTGTAAGTCAAGGACTACTTGTAAACCTGTTTAAAGAAGGACACAAGACTGTCATAGAATGTCCAGTTACAGAGAATACACCTTGTACTCAATTTGTAGCATAGCCAACTAGACATGAATAAGATTGCGGTCTTCAGCTTGCATTTTGGTTCTGAAAGTACTGGGTTTCAGTAGTATCTATATTTATCCTTTTTTCTTTCTGCTTTTCTGCTCAAAGTTTGACAAAGAAAGCAAAAAAGGACAATGTATTTTTGTCTGCTTTGTTGCACAGAAATGAGGGGTGGGCACATTGGGAGAAAGGTGAAAATAACTCAGTTTAAGTGTGTGTGATAAAATAGGAAGGCACAAGAATGAAGGGTGTGGCTTTGTGTACAAAGAAGCACTGGTCAAATGAAGTTCATTGGGTTCGGTCATAAAGAAAGAATGAATAAGATTCAAACTGCAGCCTCAAAAGGAAGAATGAGCTGGTTGAGACCTAGAAAATTGTGGTTAAATGAACTTGCCAAGTTCCTCAGAAGAGAGGTGAGAAGAACAACAGGAAACGTATGGAAGCATGGAGAGAAAGATTTGCAGAGAGTAATCTGTGGTAGTGTAAACTTGATTTAGCTAGATTTATCGTTTCCCTGCTTTGCTATTGCTGTGCTTTGCATAACTACGATTGCATTCCAAGAAAGAAATGAATAAAACACTACCCAAAAAAAGAGAAGTGTGCGCGTGTGTGTGAGAGAGAGAGAGAGAGAGATTGGGTGTGCAGTATTATCAACAGGCCCTTTGAAGTAGTTTATGACAATATTTTTTCTCCTTAACAACTTTAAGATGTATGGACATGCCTGGGGAATTCTGGGAGTTGAAGTCCACACATCAAGAAGTTGTGGAACCACAATATATGATTTATTTATTTTTTTTGTCAGCCTCTGGTGTTTACTTCTGATTCCCAGCAAAAGAAATCCAGGAGTGGGATTCAAAAATCCCAGCAACTGGTTCACTTCCCGGTTGCTAGGTGGGCATGGCCTACCAGAAATTCCTTTTTCCGGCTTCCGGTGGGCCTCCAGAAAACAGCCTCCCCCAGCCCGATTCACTTAATAACCATTTGACTAACCATATGACTAACTCAACAACTACAGTGACTCACTTAACAACAGGTTGTACAATATGGCAAAACTCTCTTGTCTCACTGAGCCACATAAATTGTGGGCTCGATTGGGGTTGTACGTTGAGGACTTACCAGGATATGAGTCATGGTGGTGCATTCCTTAGAATGCAGGTACTGCAGGGTATTTCTCCTGACTGCTGGATGCCTGCAACTTGGCAGTTCGAATCCCACCAGGCTCAAGGCTGACTCAGCCTTCCATCCTTCCGAGGTGGGTAAAAGGAGGACCCAGATTGTTGGGGGCAAGAGGCTGACCCTGTAAACCGCTGAGAGAGGGCTGTAAAGCACTATAAAGTGGTATTTAAGTCTAAATGCTATTGCTATTGCTATAAGCCCCAATTAGAAGCTTCCCCACATTGGGCAGAAGTCCCCAAACTTGGCAACTTTAAGACTTGTGGACCTCAACTCCCAGAATTCTCCAGCTTGTGGACTTCAACTCCCAGAATTCTACAGCCAGCATGGCTGGCTGGGGAGTTCTGGGAGTTGAAGTCCACAAGTCTTAAAGTTGCTCAGTTTGGAGACCCCTGGGCTAGAAGAATAAATCCCATTTTATCCGGGCAGCACAAACTTAATGAAAGCTGAGCGGATCTTCATTGGGAACCGCAGCTCCCAATGCCTATTTGCGTCGTCGTCGTCGTCGTCGCATCCCGGGGCTCGAAGCGCTCACCGACTCCAAGCAAGCCACCATCGGATTTGTTTCAGCGCTGCCGCCTTTGAAGCGTTTCGAACGCATTGAATAAACCGGATTTACAGCGGCGGAGCCGGAGGGTAGGGTTTTTTTCCCCTGCCTAAGCAGGGCGGGTTGGACTAGATGACCTCCAAGGCCCCTTCCGACTCTCATTATTCTGTATTCTGAGGACGCCAACGACAGGATTTCAACCAAGGCTCAATTTGGACCGAGGCGGCCGGCGGCGAGAAGGGGAACCCACCCCCCCACCCCCAGCCCCCTTCTCGGCGCGCAGTCGCTCACTTGGGCCGCGCCCCCTTCCCTCTCCGAAAGCGCCGCCTCGACGCAACTTTTGAGGCAAGTTTTAGCCCGGACTTCCCTCCCTTCCTTCTCATCCCGGCCTCATGCTCTCCCGATACGGACACCGCGCCTTGAGCGCGCTGACGCTCTTGGGCACCGCCTCGGGTTTGGTGGCCGTGCTGGCCTCGATGCTGCTCTTCCAGATCCAAGGATCCGTCGCCGTCAACTCCAAGCTGCCCGGGAGGCTCCTCAATCTCCTGAACCAGAGCTCGGCCGCCCTGGCCTCGCTCGGCTTGGTGCTCGGCCTGAGCTGCCTGCTCCTGAGCCTCCTGCACGGCTACTGCGGCGCCGAGCGATGCGCGGCCTCGGGGGGCGCGCTGGGCAGCGAGAGGTGCGTGCATACGGGGGGAGGGAGAGTGTGGGGAGCCTCGGACGGGCGTCCCGGCCTGCTCTCTTCTCCGACGGAGCCCCCGAAGCGACGGAAGGTCCCCTGTCAAAACGGTGGCGGGGAGGCGGGTGGGGTGGGGTGGGGCGGGGGGGGGGGGTCGCGGAGGCTTTCCTCGAGAGTGGCACTTTCGGAACTGGGTTCGAAACCGCACTTTCGGAGCGGTGGGGGAGGCACTTAGTAGGCGCTGAGGATGCAACCTGGGTGAACTTTGCTGAGAGAGGGAGTGCACCTTTGGATATGCCGTCAATCAGGATACTAACCACCTTTGAATTCTACTTACTCTTCTTTTTTTTCTTTTTTATTTACTTTGATTTGTCTTACAAGATGACAGATATAAGCGTAGACATCGTTTATGAGCACACGAAATGGGTACCTATCAGAAAAAAATAAAAAAGAAACAACGGGGCAGGGGTGGTTGGCATGATTGGTGCGCTCATGCAATGCCCCCCCCCCCATAGACCTCTTAGGAAAGAAAGGGGGTGAGGTCAAAAGGAGACAGTCTGAAGGTGAACATTTTGTGGGGTTTGGGGAAGAAACCCATTTTTTAACTTGATGCTTGATCAGATCAAACAAAGGATCGGGAGTCACCCAGAGTTGGTTATCAAATGGGTGGACGACAGGAATAGCAGTCGTACTTAGACTTATATGCCACTTCACAGGGCTCTCTCTGCAAGAGAACAATCTGGGTCCTCCTTTTACCCACCTCGGAAGGATGGAAGGCTGAGTCAATCTGGAACCTGAATGGGATTCAAACTGCCAAATTGCAGGCAGATGGCAGTCAGCAGAAGTAGCCCTGCAGTACTGCACTCTAACCACTGCGCTACCGAGGCGATATATACATACGTACATACATACGTACATACGTACATACATAAAATAAATACATAACAAAGAGAAATCAAGATTTGGGGGGCATTAGTCCAATGGTAGAGAATATATCGAGTTTATGATTGGCCTGTGGGCTGACTCGGTCATTTTCTTGCACATGTTTCTTTAGCTGCCTAGAGAGACCAATTTCTCCATCTTGACAGCTTTAAGATGTGTGGATTCCTATTCCCAGAATTCTGCAGTGAACAAGCTGGTTGGGGAATTCTGGGAATTGAAGTCCACACATCTTAAAATGGCTGAAGTTGAGAAACACCACTTTAGGGAATCGATCCAAAGGTGAACCAAATTAAGCAGATATCTTATTCTGTCGCCTTTTGGGCTTGACATAATTTTTTCTTTTGGCTTTGATTCTGATTTTGAGCTAAGCCACACAATAGTTGGGCTCATATCATATACTGAAACAGGGTTAAAAAAAACCCAGAGCGTTTGTGTTTACATTAAATCCTGTACCTAAACAAAGGAACCTGAGTAGGGCTTACTATAATAGTCTGATTCACAAAACATGTTGAACTACAATCCAAGTTTGGCTAGTCTAACATGTGCAAATTCACGAAGGTTCTGGGATGCTTATAGCTCATATTTACATACTTCCAAGGTCGACAAAATTTAATAAAACTGAAACAGAATCCTAGGGAAATAATTTTTCTACAAGCTTCCCATTCTAGAGTTTTGCTTCACATCAGTCTTGAGGCATTGATCACGTTATTTTGCAAAGTGCAGTATACACCAACCACATGCATGTGTCAGCCTTTATAAAGTGAAATTTCGTTTTAATGAGCTATTTTGGAATCCAGCCTACTGGCATTTACTCTTCATTATGCTTTCATCTCAGCTCCTCCATTTTTCCTAAGTTGCTGTGGTGATTCTGAATTAGCACTTCATATGTTCTTTCTGGATTCCACTTCATATCTCATCTCCCTTCCCTTCTCTCTCTGTCCTGTAATCCACATTAAATTTGTTTCCTTTCCCTCTTCCTCCTTCTCATTTTCCCTTTCCTTTCCCTCCTTCCTATTTTCTATTTCCCCTTTTCCTTCTTTCCTTCCTCCTTTTCCTTCCCCTCTCCCTCCTTCTCATTTTCCCTTTCTCCTTTCCTTTCCCTCTTCCCTTTCCTTCCTCCTTCCCATTTTCCATTGCCCTTTCCCTTCCTCCTTTTCCCTTCCTTCCAATTTCCCCTTTCCTTCCCCTTCCCTTTCCTTCTTTCCTTCCATTTTTTCTTTCTCTCTTCCCTTCCCATTTTCCCTTTTCCTCTTTCCTTTTTTTCTTTCCCTCCTCCCTCCTTTCTTCCCATTTTCCCTTTCCCTCTTTTCTTCCCTTTCTCTCTTTCCTATTTCCTCCCTCTTTCTCTTTCCTTCCTTCCCATTTTTCCTTTCCTTTCCCTTCCCTCTTTCGGGGATGAAACGGGAACGGGATGAAAATCCTGCTGTAATTGACAAAATAAGAGTCAATTATTTAGGACACTAAGATACTGGCAGTTATTCCATTTCCCTTCCCTCCATCCCCATCCCTTGGACTTAGGCTCCCTGTGAAGATGAAGTTTTAACCTTGGTAACCACAACTGCTCCTTTCCCACCAAAGCTCCACATTCTTGCTCCCCAGTAACTGCTTGAATTCCTGCATGTTGAAGAGAACGGCAACAAAACTCCAACAAAACAACAGTTCTGGCTGAAGAAAGAGTTTAGAAGAGCTTTTTCATTAAAAGAAATGGGTCAGACATTAATAAAAAGCGGTCTGTTTCTGGATTTGAGCTGAAACCCCTTGCCCTTCCCAAAACAAAGGAGTTATTTCACCCATGGATAGTGTTTACGGCTTGGTTCCTCAAATCTTTGGCAGATTCAACACATTGCATTTTGCGCTGTTCACATTTTGCTGACGGCAATCAAATCTGCAGTAAAAGGAATCCTTGTTTTAAGACCTCAATTGGGACTGGAACTTCTGTCACTAAGCGAGGTGGTGGTTGTGTGAGTTGCACTCAATTTTACAACTTTTTCACCATGGTCATTAACCAAATAATGGTTGCTAAGTGAATCACCTGGGTGTTAAGCAAATCTGACTCTTGACTTTGCTTGTTAAAAAGTCAGCTGGGAAGGTCATAAATATGGAACACATGACCCTTGGATGCTGCCACCATCGTAAATACAGGCCGGTTGCCAAGGGTGGACATTTTGATCACATGACCATGGCTTTCCTGCTGTTAAGGGTGAAAAACTATTGTTATGGGTATTGTTACGGGTGAAAAATGGTTGTAAGTCACTTTTTTTAGTACTGTTAACTTTGAACGGTCCCTAAGGAAAGTTGGTATGTTGAGGACTCTCTGTGTTTTAGAGCAACCAATGGGCTGGGAACCACTGGTGGTCCGCGAGAAAATGTTGGTAGTCTGCAGAGAAATGTCACTCCCAAAGCACCTCCCCAAGGCAATTAATCCAGGCTGTGCGGGAACACAAGGCTGCACCACCCACATGGTCCGTGGGAAAACAAGGTAGTGAGAGGAAGAGGGAAAGAGCAGGGAGGGAACTCGCCCCACTCACCCCATGCACCTGGCCTGGCCACCGGGCTGCTTCTTTCCACTTATTTCTTCTTCTGCTTTTGGCTGCATGCAAGAAAATCAGCAAAAGTCTTTCTTTCCCCCAAACTCCACCAGAAATGAGTCTTTGGGACCGTGCACGGCATCCTGCTCCAAGAGGCTGCAATGGCAAAGACTCATTTCTGGCGGACTTTGGGGGAGAGAAAGAAAGATTTCTGCAGCTTCTGCTGCTTTCCTTGCATGAAGCCAAAAGTCTCTCTCTCTCTCCCTCCCTCCCTCTCTCTCTCTCACCTGAGAACAGAGCTGGAGATGGTATCCTGCGATCCAAATAAAGAATGATCAATTGGTAGGAAAATGGGGTGCAGAATTTTCCTGCAGACTTTTTTCCTGCGGCCCCACCATCAGTCAAAATTTGTATTAGTGGTCCGTGGGATTTAAAATTATGAGTTTGGTGGTCCCTGAGGTCCAAAAGATTGGCGACCACTGTTTTAGAACAAAATGTAACCTCACCAGCCATTACAGCAGATTTGCATGTGAGGTGTTTGGAGCAAAGATCTGTCTACTTTGCAGACCAAAGTAATAAAAATATATATTGTTCTTATATCACAGAGGTGACTGGTTCCTGCTGGAGAGTCGAAAAGTGAGACATGTAGCTGTTGGTGTGTTTTGCTGTGCTGTTTTAGCCTACCTAGCAGGTGAGTATTTTCTCTCTTCCCTTTCTGGCTTCCCTGGTTTATCTTTTCCTAGAAGAAATGCTCAAAAAATGATTCAAAAGTTATGTTTGGCTTAAGGAAATAAAATTTCCCATACGTTTGACTCCTGAAATATTGAGAACCATCCTTTAAAAACAAATTAGACAAAAAGGAATAGTATGGAGAGAAGTTACAAAAGCATCCAATCTTATTTTATTTTGTAATTATTTATGGCAAGGGTCGGCATCCTATGGCTCTAGAGGTGCATGGGGCTCTTTCATCCCTCTGCTGCAGCAACCTGTTACTGGTTGGTGCTATAATTTTGAAAGGAGGTTCCAGTTTTGGGGGGGGGGAATATAGTACGTTAGGAGGAGACTCTATGGCAAGGGGTGAGTTTTCCGGTTGCCTCACAATTGATAGGACTTTTGGTTAAGACAAGTAGAGGAAAAAGGATGCTGCACGAGGAGGAGACTCTATGGCGGTGTAACTGGAGTTCCGGTCGGCTCAAGAATTGAATGGGAGGCTTCCAGTTGGAACCTTTGTGGCTCCCAGTGTTGTTGTTGTTGTTTTCTGTGGGAAATGGGTCCAATGACTCTGAGTGTTTGAGATTACCAAACCCTGATCTATGGTCTATGTTTTAATTTGAATCTTATTCTTTAGAATGTTTTATTATAAACTGCACAGAGAGTTCTAGCAATTGGATGGTTTAATTTTAAATAAATGAATTGCAATAAAGCATACATCTAATCCTCAACATACAACCACAATTCAGCCCAAAATTGATATTGCTAAGTGAAACATTTGTTAAATGAGTTTTGCCTCATTCTACAGCCATTCTTGACACAGTTGTTAAGTGAATCACAACAGTTGTTAAATTAGTAACATGGGTGTTAAATGAATCTAGCTTCCCCATTGACTTTGCACGTCAGAAGGTCATAAAAGCTGATCACATAACCCCAGGACCCTGCAACTGTCATAAATATGAATCAGTTGCCCAGAATCTGAATTTTGATCGTGTGGGGATGCTGCAATGGTCATAAGTGTGAAAAATGGTCATAGGTCACTTTTTTTAGTGCCATTGTAACTTTGGTCGCAAAATGAACTGTTGTCAGTTGAGGACTATTGTATGGGCCAGTGGTGGCTAAACGTTTTGGGCTCCTGTTCCAAAAATTGTGTTTGCACGCTTGCGTACCAGCACCTAGAAGGCAATGCATGCACCCCCCCCATGCCCATGCGCACGTGATCCTCCCCCTTGCCACCCCCTTACCACCCCCTTACCTGCACTGCGCCTCCCAGCTGATTTTTGACCCGTTTGAGTCCTTTTTCAGCCTCCCAGAGGCTTGAGGGAAGCCTCTGCAGCATTTGTAGGTCAAAAAATGGGCCCGTTTCATTACTTCTGGTATTTCTGGAAATACAGGAAGTGATGAAATGGGCCTGGTTTTCGGCCTACCACGCCTGCAGAGGCTTCTCTCGTGCTTCTGGGAGGCCGAAAAAGGACTCAAACGGGCCAAAAATCAGCTGGGAGGTGTGCTCATGCGCAATGAGGTAAGGGGCTGGGGGCTCATGTGCCCACAAAAATGGCTCTTTGTGCCACCTGTGGCATGCCTGCCATAGGTTTGCCATCATGGCTATAGGCCAAGCCTTTCTCAGCATGGTACAATTGCAAGTCAGTGTGTTGAGGGAATCGAGTTTTCAACATCTTGCATGAACACATGATACTTGTTTGATACCCAGAGGTGGTATTCAACCAGTTTGGACCAGTTCTGACAGACAGGTAGTAGAAATTTTGATTAGTTCAGAGATCTGGCAAATACCACCTCTGACTGGCTGCATCCACCCACCCCCAGCATTTCCTGTCCTATATTCCACTGATTTTTAGCTCAGCTGATTTGCACGGCAGAGCAAATTGCCATACCTCAGCTGAGCTAAAAACAGCTCACATCATTGAGGGGGATCTTTGAGTTCTGCATGCACAAAGCAATGTTTCAGTGCTGCGCATGTGAGAGAAGCAATTTTTGAGTGAAGCACGCATGCGCAAAGCACACAGAACCAGTAGCGTGCAATTTGGAATCTTACCACTGTTGATACCCAATTCCTTTGTAGGCTGTTTTAAGCTTTGGTGGTTGTTAACATTTTCACCTTCTCTCTCTGCCGCCCTCCAGCCCTCTCCATCTATGTAACGATGGCATTTCAGAGAGAAACAGGAATTACTTGTGCGTGTATCTTCTCCTCTGGGGTCATCGTCTTGATCATTACGGTGATCCATGTGCTCATCCGGGCTTCCAAAGCCACGCAGCGGAGCCCAGGAGAATTATCACACAATCTTTCTGAGAACGACTCGGCCCAGAGCGGCGAAACACCAGCCGTCATTCCTCCTAGTGATGCTCCAAAAATGGCCTCTTCACAGACACGTCTGGAAATCCACCCGGAGGTTTCATACTTGACCTACATGGAACAGAAGTCCCACCAGACCACTCCAGTGAGCAGCACCAATGTCACATCTGTGGACAGCATTGCAGCGACCCTGGAGAAAGAGGGCTGTAGTAGCATCTCCAGGATGCACCGGACACTTTCGGCAGAGTCTGGCCTTCTGCTGAGCCACGGAATGAGGCAGGAAATAAGGAAAGTCCTGTCTCGCAAACCGGCGGGATCAGGCAAAGACTCGACCTTAGTGTGAAATCTCAGAAAGGATCCCAGGGTGATCTCAGAAATCTTCAATCTCCAGAGGACTCTTGCTTGGAAGAATACTTATATAGCTTGATTGCTTCACATGCTTTCTCATTCACTCATAAGTGGGGAACAATTGTATTGTCAACTCATAAAACATTCCTATGTGTCTCTCCATGCACCCCAGATGTTGGGGAGTGACTGGAGAGGCTGGGACCAAGGACCCCGGTAATATCAATTTATTATGAGAGTTGGCTTGCTGTTTTCCATTCATCCCCCTCCCTGATTCTCAAGCAAACTTCAAAGGATTTATTAGAGGCTTCATACAGGGCAGTGCCAGTATGTCATCTCTAATAAATCCTTTGAAGTTTGGCTCAAGAATCATGATTTAATTAGGGTGATTGCTGGAATTTTGATATGTATTTAGATTCCCTTTTAAAAGGAGATTTGGGTCAGCCCCACTTGGTAGAGCAGACCAGAAAATTAGCTCCTATTCTGACCAAGGCTTCCTGAGACCGTAATTAAGCATACGCTTAGTCCAAACAACTCTTGTTTTATTTTATTGCTGGGAATTATGCTCATTCCCAGCCTGTAATGAGTCCCAAACAGTCCCTTGAGATAAGCACCCACCTTTATCTCCTTTGAATTGCTGCCAACAACTAAAGTGCTAAATTAACTGTAAAAAACCAACCAAAGTACAAAGTCCACACAGAGCTTCAAGATTTAATCCAAACAGAGCAAACAACTTTGCTTCCTGCAAAGGTTTCTCTACCTTTGCACCTCCTTTATACCTTAGGGGAGGGGCAATCATCTTCAAGCCTTATTTCCAAGTCACCCCTCTTGTCTTAGCTGCTCTTGCCTTCTAGCAGCTCTGCACACACTGGGAACAGGCTCCCCTTGTTCCTCTGCCTTGCTGCTGCCAGACTCTGGAGGCTCCGGAGACAGCACCCCACTCCCAGATGGTCCTGGCCCCATCTCTGCATCAGACATAGGACCCTCGTCCGTGTCTTCTCCAGGCTCCCAGACTGGTCCCCGTTCTTCCCCACTGTCTGATTCCACTGCCATCTGCACAGGCTGCCAGCGAATCACAACTCCACCAGAAGACCTGAACTACATATTATTGAGATAGGCTACAATAACAAAATCTTGCAAGCCCTGATTTTGCTGTGCAGGTAGTCCTCGACTGACAACAGTTCTGTGAGAAATAAGATTTCTGTAAAATCAGAGCAATCAGAATTAGCTTTTATATAACCTAAGAATCTTTAATGAAATACTAAGCAAGATATTTTGTAAGAATGTTCTGTGTATTACAATAACAAGACTATTTTGCACATTCTAGTCAGATAGCTTGCAGGTCAAGTAAGATAGTTGATGGGTGAAGTTGTCCAGTTGTCATGTTAAAATTAATACTGTTGACAATAGTTGGATGTGCCAAGAGGATGGAGATTACTGGAAGTGAGTAGGTATTGGAATGGAATTGCCGGGAAAATTCAGATTCGGTATAATGTCAGTGTTCCAGAAAACCTCCACTCCAACAAATAACTCCAAGACAGACATCCTCTCCAGGGTTCTTTTTATTAGAGTAGTAAATTGGCACCTCTGGGAAATCCAGAATCTGAAAGTTCTGGTTTTCCTTGCAATAAGTAAAAAATTACAAATCCACCCCCTGCACCCATCATTGCTTCACATGCCCCATGGCAACTAAAAGACCAATGGAGTGTTGGCTGGCTGTCAGAGCTCCAACAAATCCACCCCATTCAAATCATAAGTCTCTAGCCACATCTCTCAGAGTAAGGAAAAAAAAAAGGGATTTATCAGAAGTGGCCATGTTGGTGTTAGCTGGGTACAGCCGACACCAAAAAAACATCATTTATTTCCCCCTTGACCCTTCCCCCTTCCCCTCCCTCCACCGGATGTATATTCTCCAATGGGACACATCCCTAGTCAAGAGTCATCAATCATGCTCTCCAGTAATATTCTTGCAGGCCAACAGCTTTGGGCTGCCAAGGCGATTATCTGAGGCATTTGAGGAATGCACTGCTTTCCCCCACTCCCCTTCTGCTGGCAACCTTTGAATGGGGTGGATTTGTTGAAGCCCTGATATCCCAATCACCATCCATCCCAACTTGAGACGTCCCCTCACCCAGGTGCAGAATAACATGACCTTGACTTAGAAAAAGAATGCTATTATGCCTAACCACATACACTCCAAGAAATTTTCCCCCTCCCATTTTCTCAAGCTCAAGAATGTGGCAGTGTGGAAGCTTCTGGTGCTAATATGGCTTCCAAAGCTGAAAGGAAGATTATACAATCAGAAGTCAACCATTGATAAGAAGAGGCAGTAACGGGCTAGAGTCTTGAAACAGTATTTAACCATCATTTATTCCTGTGGAAGATGTCTTCTGCGGCTCTGCTTATGGGCATAGAGATCACTTTTGCAAAAGCTAAATAATAAAGCTCTTTATTATTGTTCAAGAGTCTCCTGGTAATTTCATACTTAAAGGGTTAATTTTTTTATAATTATTACAAGTTCATTTAGTGACCATTCAAAGTTATAATGGCACTGGAAAATGACTGACAACCGCTTTTTACACTTACAACCATTGTAGCATCCTCATGATCAAAATTCAGATGCTTGGCAATTTACTCGTATTTATGATGGTTGCAGTGCCCGGGGGTGTGTGTGTGTGTCATGCAATGGCTTCTCTGACCATGTGACAAGCAAAGTCAGCGGGGAAGCCAAATGTCAACTCATAAAACATTTTGTATACACATTTTATAGTTGACAACAGAAAGAAGGGGGAAAGTTTCAAAGCAGGTGGCAGTGTGAATTCGAACGTACATTCCATTCATATTTTCTTCAGAGACTGATTAGATGACTGAAACTTGTGCCATGCAAAAATCTAATTGGCGAGCATGATTGATGACTCTTGGCTATGGATGTGTTTCGTTGGATGATACACTCAGAGGCGGGGGGGGGGGAAGCAGGATCAAGGGTGACAGTGAATTACATATCTCAGAGTTGGCTATGTCCAGGTTAATGCCGGACGTAGAATGTTACCTTCAAATAAATCTTTTTTAGTTTTGGGAGTGTGGCTCGAGGCTCATGATTTAATTGGAGTAACTGCTGGAATCCTGACATTTAATGAAACATTTAATGAACTGCAATGATTCACTTAACAACCTGTGGTGAGAAAGGCAGTAAAATGGGTCAAAACTCACGTAACAAGTGTCTCACTCAGCAACAGAAAATCTGAACTCCATTTGTGGTGATATGTCGAGGACTACCTGTATTTCCCCTCCGTGGATCAGGGAAGTGTTTGCCTGAGCCGTTTCCAAATATTATCTTGTGTCAGATCCGTATATCTGTCATTTCTTCAACGGAGGAAGGAAGGGTGGGGGGGAAGACTGATAAAGAAATCCTTCTTGATGTAACCTGAATATATTTAATCTCATATTGAATTTGTATAACCTACATATGATACAATGGAGTGATGAAACCCAGATGGCCGGAACCTATCACCTCTGGGAGAGACAGCCAGGAGATGAAGAGACCATAAAAATTCCACAGTGAGATGTGTCCTGGGAAACCCTGGAAAAGATCATTTTAAAAAGGGGGTGGGGGGAATTAACATGTTGACTAAATTCCCTTATCTATGCCTGAGAGACCTTAGACGCTGATTTTAATCCCTATATTAATTGTTTCATTTCAATAAAGGATTCTTTCTGATATGTTTTGATACGTTTTCAGAAGATTATTCTAGTTGATTGAATGGGAAAAGATCTGTAGCCTGACATCTTGATTCCTAGGACCTAGAGAACATTTTTTACTTCTTTACCTAGGTTCTCGTATATTTCTATCCAGGGCATCCCACTTACTCTCAGCAATTAGAAAAAAATCACATATTACAGATAGTTTGAGTTTCTTAAGAGTGTCTACGTACATCGTCCACATTCGAAGGCCCAAAGGAGATTTATTTATTTTTTTACTAGGGAAGAATTATGGGAAAACAGCCTTGCTTTTAAACCCTGGTGCAGCAGGAATAAATCTAAAAGGCTGGTTAAGTGTAAGAAAGCATATTTTACGAACCAACCCCTGTATTCTAATGCATGCTGCAAACCAGCGTAGAAAGGGAACTTCATGAGGACAGTGGTGTCACCCAGAAAGGAAAATGCCCAAAGGGAACATCAGGCCAGCCATGGAACAGTGTGAGTCCTTCCGAAGGATGCATGAAAAACCGAGCGGGCTGAGAAAGGAACTGGTGTTGGGAAATAAATAGAAAGCAGGAAAATAGTCCTGGTGCATCCCGCAAGCAAAGCCTTATGCAGTTAGAAGGGGCCCGTACCGGCTGCTGGCAAACAAAATTGGAAATAGTTTGCCTTCAAAAGCAGAGCAGGTCCTTCCAGATCCCCCACCTTTAAGGGAGATCTGAAAACTGATGGTGGTGTCTGAGGAGGGGCCCGTACCGGTGCTGCTAGGGGGCAGACGGTCCTCCAAGATCCCGTTTTTTAGGGGGGGTCTTCAAACTGAAGGCGGAGTTTCCCTAAGAGAAAGGGGCCCGTACTCCGTGTGTAGGGAAACCGGAGTCCTTTCCAGACCTTTTTTGTCTGAAAACTGACGGCGGTAGCCCGGCTAAACCAAAATAATCCCCACATCAGGTAGGGAATATGGGAAGTTGTAGCTCGAGGGCAATGGAAGAGACCCCTGGAATGAATAAAAGAGACGCAAAAAGAATTTGCAAAAAGTGGGCTTTATTGTGAGATGACACAGAAAGACAAATTTGGCCTGAAAGTGGTACTTTAGATCATAAAACCCTAAAAGCACTTAGAACACGCATTAAACCCAGCCAAATACCCTATTGGTACTGCTGGGCTGAAATGGCTAGGACAAAAAAAAAACCTGATTGAGGAAAAAAAAAAAATCAATCAGGAAAAACCTGAAACCCATTCCCTGGATGGACAAACTGAGGCACAATTCATGGCTCCCCTTTTAAACAGACCTGTGCAAAATAGGGGACAATTAAAATAGGTTTATACCCACACTCCCTTCTCTGCCTCTGACCTAGTCATCTGGAAAAAAGATACCCCAGCCTTCAGGACTGATCCCCAAACAGTAATTCAAACCCTGAAGTCAATCATAGACAGCCACAATCCATCTTGGGGTGACATGACCCAGCTGCTACAAATCTTTCTAACCAAAGATGAGCTATTAAAACTATTTGAGAAAACTGAACAAATAGCTAAACTACCTCCCATCCCTGGACAGGCAGTCCCAGCCCGCATTGCATGGCCAGTACATCGCCCTAACTGGGACTACAATGATACCAATCATTGGGATGAATACACAAGAGCAAAAAATAACTTATTAGAAGCTTTAGAGGAAATTGGAAAAAAGCCTCTAAATTGGTCTGAATTCCAAAGAACCACGCAAAGGGAAAAAGAAAACCCTGATGCTTTTTGGGTCCGCCTAACAGAGGCAGCTGTTGCATATATATGCCCATCTAGACTTTAGCTGCCTCAAGGACCAGCCTTCATGGATCAATCCACCTTAGATATTAAACAACATTTCCATCACTTCATTTCTAATTGGGCAACTTTAGACATAGCAGAGTTGCGCAGGATCGCTAACTTTGTCTATGACCAAAGTGACAAGTTGAAAGGGGAAGAGAAAGACAGAAAAAGATGAATAGAAAGACAGGAAGACCTGAAAATATTTGCTGTCGTGCAACATAATGCCAGACAAACGCCTGGTAGAACTTCTTACAATTCAAAGAAATGCTGGCATTGCGATAAAGCAGGGTGGTCGCAAGGCAGATGCCAGCATTGCTATAGGTATGGACAGGAAGGGCATTTTAGCAGGCAATGTAGGCAACACCCCTCCCGCAACCGGTATCACCCACCACCTAGAAACATGAAGCCAGGCAATAATCCAATCCATTACACTGAGCAACAAGGTTTAAGTCACCAGACACCACCCAGCACTCCCTTTCCTCCAATAAACACAAACAATACACATCAATGGGAGCAAAGGAGAGACCATGAGTTACCCCTTTCTTGACTAGAAAATGACAATGAAAGTACTGAATTCCTAGCTACCTTTAACTATCCCCTTAAGAAATGGCCCAGAAGGGGAACCCATTGTTACTGTTCTTATCGGAGGAAAGAAATACAATTGCTTAGTTGATACTGGAGCCACCTCCTCATTAATTACTGAAGCACCATATAAAGCTGCAGTGGCTGAAGGGGCTCAAGATAACATAATGGGAGTGGGAGGGAAAATAATCCCTGTAGAATTTACCCACAACATACTAGTAGACCTTTCACAATAGACCATGCATTCACTATTTGCCCCCAGTCACCACTATCCCTATTAGGGAGGGATCTCCTTTGTAAAATGGAGGCATGTGGCAAACAGGGGCTGCAATTAGAAATCTCAGGAAAAGGAAAGCACAAAACAATCATGCTGATAACCAACAACACGGGGCTTCATGAGGATTTAAAAAGCCTACCACCCTCCTTATGGGGCTGGGATGCATCAGAGGTGGGACTACTTAAAGGAGCAACACTAGTTACTATCCAAGTAAAACAGGAGCCACCTCCATGTGTGCCCCAATACAAAATCCCTGCAGAAGCAATTCTCCCTATACAGAAATTAATCCAAGCATACCTACAACAGGGAGTTCTCATTAAATATACCTCTCCCTGCAACACCCCCATTTTTCCTGTAATCATAAATGATCACGTGATACCTAGAGCCCCCATAGTGCCTAATCCATCCAGTATAATCACTGAAGTCCCAGCCTCAGCCACTTACTTTTCTGTCATTGATTTGTGCTCTGCCTTTTTTAGCATTCCTGTGGATCCAGCATCCCAATATCTATTTGCCTTTACCTGGCAAGATCAACAATATACTTGAACTCGATGGCCACAAGGTTATACTGAGTCCCCCACCCTATTTTCACAAATATTAAAGGCAAACCTCTCCTCCATCTCCCTACCATATCAGTTTTCCTTAATCCAGTATGTTGATGATTTACTGTTAGCATCTCAAACTGAGCTAGCATGTAAAACAGATACTCTGTATTTACTCAAAGCCCTGGCAGAAAGAGGTCACGAAGCCTCTCCCTCCAAATTGCAATATTTAAAACAAGAAATAACATATCTGGGCTATATTATTGCACCAGGAATTAGAAAATTGGCCCCTAATCGAGTAGAAACTATTTTAGCCATGAAACCACCCCAAACAAAACGTCAAGTAAGAGCTTTACTGGGAGTACTGGGCTTCTGCCGCCCATGGATCCCCTCATTTGGTGAATTAGCCCCACCACTCATTCAATTGACAGGCAAAAACATGCCTGACCCCATTGAATGGTCCAAATCTCTGGACAAAACACTTCAGACCATCAAACAAACCCTAGCATCAGCCCCAGCACTCGGTCTACCTGACTATAGGAAACCTTTTACTTTATTCATCCATGAAAACTTAGGTGTTGCCTCTGGCGTTTTAACACAGCCTTTTGGACACACACACCGGCCAGTCGCTTATTATTTTGTAACCCTAGATCCGGTAGCTCAGGGCACTGTCCCCTGCTTATGAGCTGTTTGCAGCTACAGTTGAACTGGTGAAACGTCTAAAGATTTGGTACTAGGGCATCCTCTACTGCCAAAAGTTCCCCATGAAGTTTTTGCAATTCTCTTAAAGAGCCAGACACAAGCCTTTACTCAGAAGCCTTTGGCTCAATATGAAGCTGAACTTTTTACCTCTGATCACATTATATTTGAAAGATGTAATACTCTAAACCCAGCTACCCTGCTCCCCACAGAACAGGAAGAAGGCAATCTCCATGATTGCCTCCATTTAGTGCATGATGCTGAACTACCCCGCTCCGATCTAACAGATACCCCGCTACAAAACCCCGACTTGGAAATTTTTACAGACGGTTCCTCCTACATGCACCAGAACAAAAGAGTAACAGGAGCAGCTGTAGTCTCTCTACAATAAATTATTTGGGCTTCCCCTCTTCCTCCTTCCCATAGCACCCAAGCAGCTGAGCTTATAGCCTTAATGAAAGCCTGCAAAACTGCTAGGAACCGATCTACCAACATTTATACAGACTCCAAATATGTTTTTGGAGTCTGCCATGCAACAGGAGCCCTGTGGAAACAACGGGTTTTTTTTTTAACTTCAGCAAGACAACAAATAGTACATGCATCATTAGTAGCCAAACTTTTAGAGGCCATCCAATTACTACAAGCGCTAGCAGTCATCCATTGTAAAGCCCATCAAACAGATGACTCTACAATAACGAAAGGAAATCAATATGTAGATGCAACAGCCAAATGGGTGGCCACCAAACCTCTACCTCATACCATCATCACACCAGCCTTGACAACAACCCTTTTTGGTCGGCCTCCTGATACCTTACAAGGTCTCGACCCTCATTCCCTCTGCCTAGATAGGGGGGGATATGGTTCTCGCTTCTTATCTTGCAGCCCTGCAAAAGCGACTACAGACCCTCTGGACTCAGAGTGCACTGACGCAGACCTCACCCTCGGAAGAAGCCCTGCATCCATATGAACTGGGAGATTGGGTGTGGATCAAGTTCTTCACCAGAACCTCACCTTTACAGCCCAGGTGGAAAGGACCCTATCAAGTTTTACTGACTACTCACACTGCCATTAAGACTCTTGGATACATTGGACACATGCAAAGCCAGCAGTCATAGACCACAGCCAAACTCCACCACAATCAATTCCACCCATCAAACTCAAGAAAAATCCAGACACAGATCAATGGATGCTTGCAGCATTTTTCAACACCACTGAACCAAACAACTCTGAGGAACCAAGGGCAATCACTGAATTACACAAAACTGGACTCCCAGGTGCTAAGTTATAACACTCTATTATTTTTTTTGTGTATATTTTTTTTCATTATTTTTCTTCTGCATTTTTTCTTCCTTTTTTGTATGTTTTTTTTTAAAGGAGAGACTTTTATAATTTTTGATACTTTTACATTTTTTCACATTGTACAAAAAAAAAAAAAAGAGGGGGGAGGGAAGAAAAGAATCTAGCAATGGGAAACATGAAATGTAATATACACTGTGTATTATTATTTTCTGTAACAATTGTAATCCTTGTAACACAAGCAACTGCATTCCTGGAATCAAAGCTTATCCCAGAGAAAGGAAACATATGGGAATATTTAGCAAAAGAAATACTCAACACTACTAACTTTTGCCTAGCAGGAGGGAAATCAGTCAAGGATATCCTAACTACATGCCTAATGGGAGTAGCAACTAGGCCACATAACATCATTAATTACACCACATTTAGAAACCTTCCTGACTCCTACAAAAGCATTTTTAGCTGGGGCCACTCTACAAAAACCAAGGACAACACCATGTATGCCCTACACATTGCTGCAGTAACCACCTCTGAGAAATGCTTTGATGTCATTGGGTGCAGCTCACCTAGGGTCTTAGCAACACAGACCTAAAATGCAACTACACAGAGACCATATCATTTTCATATAGTTATCTGAAACTCCCACCCGGATGGTTTTTCCTGTGTGGCTTAAAAGCCTACTCATACCTTCCTGCAAATACCACTAATGGCCCCTGCACCTTAGGAAGATTAACCATGCTTATGCCATCCTTACAGAGACGACACAGGAGAGCCTTCCAAACCCTAGACTCAGACTGTGACTCCAAAGTCTCCCTTCCCACCAAAACAGAATACATCTCATTGGCAATATCTTTGGTAGGGGTGCCTGGATTGGCAGTGCGAAATTCTAAAAATTTGAATGAACTAGCATGTACCCTGGCAAAAAGTTTGAATTCGACCTCCCATGCCCTGGATGCCCTGAACAGAGAACTGAGGGAGGTCAGAGAAGCGACTCTGGAGAATAGGGCAGCAATAGACTTCCTTCTCTTGAAGCATAACTATGGCTGCGAAACATTCAAAGGGATGTGTTGCTTCAATCTGAACGAAACCTCAGAACTCGTAGGGAGGGACATCCACCACCTGAAAGAGCTAGCTCAAAATATTGGTCAGGAGCAATCATTCTTGGACTTTTCATGGCTCTTCTCATGGATGCCAGATTTCCATTGGCTAAAAATCCTCATCACAACCACAGTCACCATTTGTGTCTTTGGGGCCCTCATGTGTTGCCTCTGTAGGTGCATACCACCCTGCCTCAGCTGCTTGAAGGCCTGTATTCCTTCTAAAAGGAGAAAATTAAAAAGGGGACAGGCAGCTATGATCATGATCCAGATTGATCAAGAATACCAAATATACCAAGACATTCAATCAGAAATCACACCTTAGAAAAAAATAATAATGAGGGATTGTAGAAAGGGAACTTCATGAGGACAGTGGTGTCACCCAGGAAAGGTAAATGCCCAAAGGGAACATCAGGCCATCCATGGAACAGGCTTACATAGGAAAAGAAATCTAATAAACATGCCCCTAGACAAAAGCCACAACATACCAAACCAGCCAAAAGGCAGGAGCTACAAATAGAAGATTACAAAAAGCCATAAAAAAACTAAAAGAGATCAGAGGAAAAAAACGGTAATACAGGAAGCTGCCCCTTTCACACCTCCTTGAGGTTGCCTTTTGGCAGAAAGAAAAACAAACTCTGACAGGATGTTAGTGTCAAAACCTTATACACAGAGGGAGGGAAAAAGGTATAAAATTGGGAACTTATCATTCAAAGAGCTAGCTAGCTCCAGGAATGCAGTCGTGCTTTTTCTAGCCTTCCTGAAAATAAAAGATCCAGCTTTCAAGCAGTTGTCTGTATCCTTGCACCAGAGCTCTCCCAGCGGGAAAATTTGAACCCTCAGAGAAAGGTACTTTCAACCTTTCTACACCAGCACCAAGAAAGGCTGCTACTGAACATGGAGGCTTCTTTAATGATCCTGTTACCTCCAATACAACTCTGTTCTACTAAGATTAGCTGCCATCCATTATTAGACACTGCACCAGTGGTGGTATTCTACTGGTTCAGCCTGGTTCTACTGAGCTGGTAGTGCCGATGAGCAACGGAGACTCAACTGGTTCTCTCTGCCGCTCTGCTGTTGGGCCCACCCGCTTGCCGGGCTCCCATATTGATCATTATTCCCTGCTTTTGAAGTGCAGCTGCTTTGCGCAGCACAACCAAGTGCTGCTCAGCAACTGCTGAAACGGCAGGGAGAGTGCAGGAGATGAGCTGGAAAACCTCTGCACCTGCACAAACGCTTCTGTGCCTGTGCAAAGTACACATTTGGAACATGCATGCACGTAAAGTATGTGCATGTGTGGAAAGCATGCCCACCAAGCCCTGCCCACTGAAACAGTGGTTAAAAATATTTAAATCCCACCCCTGTACTGTACAACACTTAAATTGTTCATGGGGGCTACCAGAAAGAGGCCATTTGTCTAGATTCACACTAGTAAGAGGAAGTGTTAAATTTAGGTTTTACTGGCAAAGGGAGACTAGCAGGGATGGGATTCAAATTTTTTAACAACGGGTTCTGTGGGTGAGGCTTGGTTGGTGGGCGTGGCCAACTCAACATCACTCACATTGAGGCATGCATCTCACCTGGCCTCTCATGACTGTGGCGAGGCTGCAACAGTCATAAGTTGAAAAACGGTCATAAGTCACTTTTTTCAGTGCCATTGTAACTTTGAATGGTCACTCTACACAAGCAAAGTACCAGCAAAGGAGGGGGAAAAAACTCCAGACAAGTTCCTGAGACAGGAAGTCTCGTCCTGCCAAGAATATGTAATAAGGCTTAACGGAGAGGCAGTTTTTGTCAGCAACACCAGAATGTTTCCTTCCTGCCTTCCTTACAGGATTATTTCTTCTAACAACCGGCTCTCTGAACTGCTTAGAAGGTTAACAACTGGTTTTAATGAATAGGTGCGAACTGGTAGAATCCCACCCCTGGAGACTAGTATAGATCTATTTCAAGCTATTTAGCTCTGATCAGCTAGCCGTATCCTTGTGGGATTCAAACCCAGGCTGCTTGCATATTAGATAGATGTATTGACCTCTAAGCCAAGGGTGTCAAACTCAATTTCATTGAGGGCCACATCAGGGTTGTGTTTGACCTCGGGTGGGGGGGGGAGAGAATGAACATGGCCAGGGTGGGCATCACCAGCTCAAGGTCACTTGTGTCGGGAGTCCTGAGCACTCTGCCAGTGAAAACAGAGCTTGGGAGGGCCCCGCATGGCCCTCCTGAGCTCCATTTTCACTGGCAGAGGGTTGCTGGAGGTCATCACAGCTGAAAATGGAGCTTGGGAGGGCAGTGCAGGGCTCTCCCAAGCTCCGTTTTCAGTGGCAGAAGCACCGCAAGCCAGTCCTTTGCTGTTTCCAAAATAGCCCCTCGGGCCAGATCTAAGCATCCCAAGGGCTGGATTCAGTCCCCAGGCCTTGAGTTTGACAGTCCTGCTCTAATCCATGGGTTCTCCTCCCTTTGTCAGCTGTATCAGGGCAGAGATTTTTTTTTCTGGTCTACCAGGGCAACCAGGCGAAAATGGAAGCTCCATCCCATAATTGGGTAGACCAGGTTGCCATAGTAGATCGGTCCCACTGGAGAAAAAGGAAGGTTAGTTGTATAGATCAGGAGTCCCTAGTCGTACCGGGCTGCGGAATTGGTGGGTGAACATGAATGCATTAAGCTGCATTGGTGAATGCAGCAGACCCAAAACCATACGCTCTCCCCCACCCCCCTCTCCTGCCTCTGCCGGTGCATCAATCTGGAAAAGTTGGAGACCACCGGTATAGGTAGTCCTTGACTTATGACTGAAATTGAACCCAGAACTACATGGCCAGACATGATTTTTAAAATATTTGTAGTGGTGGTGTTCAAGAGAATCCATTTTACCCAATGGGCTTCCCCCCACTTTTTTTTGCCAGAAACTGGAAATCCTGGAAAGCAGCAAAATTTGTAAAAAATAAAATAAAAAATCAGAGTCACGTGAGAGTGGAATGCTGCAAAGGTGAGCTGGTTACCAAGTGTACAAAATACGATCACATCACCACAAGGGTGTGTGTGGGTGAAGCTGTCTCTAATTTATTGCATCCTATGACTATCATTAAGTGTCATACCTTATGATTCTTGACTCTTGATGAATGTATCTTTTCTTTTATGTACACTGAGAGCATTTGCACCAAGACAAACTCTTTGTGTGTCCAATCACACTTGGCCAATAAAGAATTCTATTCTATTCACGTAGTTTCAGGGAGTCCGTTGTAGCTTTGAACTTGAGGATTATCTGTAACTGAATTGAAGGCTGGATAAATTTTCAGGTTTCAATGAAGATGGAACTCCAACATCAGATCAGGGGTGGGATTCAGCCGATTCGGGCTGGTTCAGCTGAACCAGGTGTTATACTTACATCTGGTTCGCCGAACCAGTAGTTGAACCAACTGGCTGGTCCCGCCCACCCCAACCCGCCCCATGGGAATCTGTACATGGCCCATTTTGAATGCAGGTAAGTGTAGGCTACGTGTGGAGGCTCTGGAAGAGTGAAAAATGGCCCTCTTGGAAGTTCCAGAAGTCTGGAAACGGGCCTTTTTCTGGCTTCCAGAGGGCTTCTGGAGCCCAGGAGAGGCTGTTTTCGCCCTCCCAGAGGCCTGAGGGAAGCCTCCGGACTCTGGGAAAGGTGAAAAATGGCCCTCCCAGAAGTTCTAGTAGGCCATGCCCACTATGGCCACGCCCACTCAACAACCCAGCAGGGGACCGGTTGTTGGGATTTTTGAATCCCATCCCTGCATCAGATCATTTTGTGAATCTGTTCCGGTGCCATACCGAAAGCTGTAACAATTAGGATTCAGGAGAGCCAAAGTCTGTAACACAAACCTCAAGTCATGGACTACAGGCCTTTAGTGATTCAGTCAGAACCATTACCATACATTCACATAAGCAAGAAATGGAATGTGGGCATGTTCAAGGAGAGATGCGAGCCGGCATATGCAAATGACAGTCAGAATTTCAATAGAATTTTCCACTTCAATGCAGCAAGAGAGAAAATTCAGCCCCGTAATAATGGCTGAAAAACATTATCTGGACTTACCCTGCAAAATTCCTAAAGGTTAAAACGTCAGCAGAATATTTTGAAAAAACTTCCCCTAACCCTAACCCCAAAAAACTTCCAGAGAGTATGCAGTATAAATGATGAGGACAATAAATGAAGCTTTGCTCAAATTCCTTCTGCTGTTGCTAAAAAAGGAACATTATCTTGCAATTCCAAATCCTGGGAGGTCACCTTATCTAAATGGACACTTGTTCCTTGGTTATGGTTGGCATTTATAAATTTTGAGGGATGGGGAGGAAGGGTAAGAGCTGGAATGGGTAGGAAGCTGTCACAAGTATTTTGGACATTTCCCTCTAAGATTTGGTGGAGGATTTTTCCTTTTAATTACATTCATCCAACTTCAGGGATTCCTATGCTTTCGGTCTGTTGCGATCCCTACTTTCAAAAGGGTAAGAGAGGTGCGTCTGATTTTCATCCCTTGGAGGTTGGAGGGGGCTCTGGAGACCATGAAAAGTTGATGGAAGGCGGGGCGGAGGCATTGATGCAATCCTTGAGATAGCTGGGCTCTGACCCTCTGGGGGTAAGTAAGGTCTGGCAAACTCTCTCCCTTCATACAGAACCAGAAATCCATTGGAATCAGCAAGAGAAGAGTTGTGTGTAAAACAGAATGTCTTTGAGCATGCTAAGTATTAAACTTGGGATGAGGTTGGTCCCTGCAACACAAGTGACTGGTTGCATTCCTAGTTAAAACATCGTCACCGTTCTGAAATCTATTATATGTATTTATCTGACAGGAAAACTAAGCCTTAAGTTTTATTGAGCTTGAACTGGGAGGAGCTGAATTAGAATTAGATTGGTTATAAAACAGTGGAAGCATTCAAGGGTTTGTCTCTTTTAATCTTCCTTGTGTAGGGCAGGGTAGTAGAGGTCATCTTTAATCTAAGTTTGCCTGCAGGAGATGGCAAAAATCTACCTTGACTGTGAGAACAGAAGGAAAAGCACTTGGGATTCATTGAAAAGGGAAAGAGAAGAGAAGATGGAGCGGGTACAACTGGGAGAAGAACAGCCAGCTAGTAAGAAGGCACAACACTTGTTTTGCAAGTAGAAGACATCCTTGGTCCAAAATCTGAGATTCCAAATAGAACTGGCACATCTGAGACTCAGGAGGTGTTACTAGCTTGCCATCCATCCAACTGTTTAACTTGATCTAATGGGATTCCATGTATTCTTTCCTCTACCAAGCCAATCCTGTCTCACACTAGATGACACAACAAGAAAGATCTTGCCTGCAGGGTTGAAAATTAAGTATTGCTAACATATGTTCTTTGCTTGTAGTATTTTTTGTTTAAATTAAAAATGTTTTTAAAAAATGATTAAACTTGGAGACTGGTTAATATAAATGTGTCTTGGTTGCGTTGGTGTGTGGAGTGGCTTCCTCTTGGCATCTGAAACTTTTCTCCAGAAATAGAGGGGAGGGCCATGAGGTTTTCCCAGATCAGGCTCTCCAGAGCTACCTCCGTGCAGAATTCAACCGATCTTTTACGGCAATGGCGTGTCTAAGGAGCCCTTCGATGTTCTTGAAATACATGCTACTGTCCTTCATATTCTTGATGGCACTAGAGAGGAGACAAAGCACCTGGTTAGAAGTACAAGAGTTGGGGAAAGAGGGGATCAAGGGTGTCCCAGCCTCAGAAATCCAGGAATAGGAACAGAGAGAAGAGTATTTCTTGTAGGGAGTGTAAGTTAAGGTAAAGGTAAAGGCTTTCCCGCACATGCGTGCTAGTCATTTCTGGCTCTAGGGGACGCTGTTCATCTCCATTTCTAAGCTCAAGAGCCAGCACTGTCCAAAGACGTCTCTGTGGTCATGTGGCCAGCATGACTAAATGCCGAAGGTGCATGGAATGCTGTTGCCTTCCCACCAAAGGGGTCCCTATTTTTCTACTTGCATTTTCTAACATATTTTTGAACTGCCAGGTTGGCAGAAGCTGGGACAAGGAATGGGAGCTCACTCCATGATGTGGCTCTAGGGATTCAAACCGCCAAATTGCCGACCTTTCTGATCGACAAGCTCAGCGTCTTAGCCACTGAGCCACCACATCCCTTTGTACAATGGTTAGAATGGTGAAATGGCTAGAATGGTTAAAAACCATTTTTTAAGGGCAGTCACCTGCAGGCATATTCCACGGTGTAAATGGCTCCTTGACTCTGTTCTTCCCAGCTCTGCATGTCAGCCTGCAAAGAGAAAGGACAGCTGATCTTTTGCCAGATATAGAGAAGCACAAGAGCCCCAGTGGTGCAATATTGCAGTGTTAGAATGCAGTATTACAGGCCAATTCTGCTCACTGCCAGGAGTTCGATTCTGACTGGCTCAAGGCTGACTCAGTCTTTCATCATTTCCACATCAGTCAAAAGAGGCCCCAGATTGTTGGGGGTAATATGCTGGCTCTGTAAAATCATTTAGAGAGGGCTGTAAAGTACTGTGAAGTGGTATCTAAGTCTGCTATATTATTTATAATATATTTCTTGCTATAAAACTTTCCTGCACTTTCTGTTACCCTTTGTGTCCTGTGGAGAAATGCAAAGTGAAAAAAAAGGGATTTACCTTTGATTACTTTTCCCTTAAGCTTTTGACTTTTATAGAATATATACATATTTGTCACACTACAAGTGAACTTTGATTTACAACTATTTGTTTAGAGAGCATTCAAAGTTACAACTGATTTATGACCAGTTCTTACACTTACAACCTTCAGAGCATCTCCAAGATCACATGATTAAAATTCAAGTGCTTGGCAACCAGTATATATTTACCCTGGTGGGGGAAGCCGGATTGATTTGCTTAAAAATCATGGGGAAAAGGTCATAAAATCAGGTGCGACTCACTTAAAAACCACCTTGCTTAGCATCAGAAATCCTGGTCCCAGTTATGGTTGTTGAGAATTACCTGTATACTCTTTTAAGGTGAACCACATTATGCAAAGCATGGAAGAAGAGCAGATATGATGGCTTTGGTCAAACAAGGGATTCACTTTTTTTTTTTTTAAAGAGTCACTTTTTCTCATGTTCTATTTACGTGCCATTCGTTTTCCACATTAGTTCACACAACCCTTACCTCGTTGCTTTGAAGGATGGAAGAATACAGATAAGTCCTAGACTTATGACAATTGAGCCCAAAATTTCTGTTGCTAAGGGAGACATTTGTGAAGTGAATTTTGCCCTATTTTACGACCCTGCTTGCCACAGTTATTAAGTGAGTCACTGCAGTTGATAACTAAGTAACATGGTTGTTAAGTGAATCTGGCTTCCCCATTGACTTTGCTTGTCAGGTCAGAAAAGATGATCATATAACCCAGGATGCTGCAACCACCATAAGTATGAATCAGGTGCCAAGCATCTGAATTTTGATCACATGACCATGGAGATACTGCTACAGTTGTGTGAACAATGGTCATAAGTCACTTTTTTTAGTGTTTTTAGTAACTTTGAGTGGTCATTAAGTGAACTGTTACAAGTTGAGGACTGCCTGTAATTTCTTCCCATCACTGTTTAATTAATGCTGAATAAGAGAATTAACAATGCAGTTAAGTAACAAGGACATATTCAAAAGAGAGCAAAGGGAAACCAAGAGGTCAAAGAGAAGTAGTGAAGATACAGCTTTCTCTAATATAATTATCCAAAAGGAAATTATTCCCTTCCCAATATGCAGCTTCTTAAGGTAAGTAATTTTTGAGTTTCTCCCAAAGAAGGTCTTGAAATGGATGAAGAAAAAGAAGCACTTTATTGTCATTGTGCAAGTACAACAAAACTGTGGATGCACCCCAGCAACTGTTCGCAATACAATAAAACCAAAGCACTTAAAAATGAAGATAAGAAAAAAAGAGTACCCACATCTCCATTTGCAATTAGAGAGTACAATATCTACGAAGATGTGAAATCTCAATACCCCATTCAGATGTATAATAATATATTACAGTACAATCTATCTCTTGTGTATTATACTCGGCAAAGCGTCACAGTCAATGTTGGATGTATATTTTGTGTATATTCGTAGATATTGAAACTGGATGGAGTCGATATATACAGTTGCATCCCAAACAATTCTGAAGTGTTCCATAACTACTTAACCAATAGGATGTGAAAGGATGAACTTAGAATAACTTTATTGTTGCTTTGAATGTATATTAATTGGCATACATTAAAATGAAATTTTATTGCATACAGGTCTCAAAGAGTCACTACCTTCAATATGCAGCCCGTGGTGACCTGTTGCTTCTCAATCTGGTGTAATCTATTTTTCAGGAGTACCCTAATTACTGACTCTTTCAAAGAAGCTGGTAGTGCTCCCTCTCTCATAGGGGCATTTTACCACATTCTTCCTAGCAATGTAACAAACACAAACTGATAAAAGGCCATATATATATACTTAGGACTTAAAGACCAGTAATCCTCCATTACAGAAAATGCTCTGGAGACTTCAATTAGCAGATATGCATAAGCATACTCCTCATAGTTGCCTCTACATTGGCCTGATACTTTGCACACTGAAAACTAACATATCATGGAAAAAAATGTCCAGTTTCCCTTTTCCCAATATACCACTTTTCTGGCTGTGAGGAATTACAAATTATTAAACATCTGAGCTCCTAAGTTCTGCCTGTAGCAGAATAGGTTTATTATAGACTATTTCTTGGAATGATACCACATCCATTCTCATTTACAGTTCAGATCACAGCTTACTTTGTGCTCAGCCAGTTCTGGGAGAGACCGCCTGACATGTTCTTGAAGTCGATACAATGCAACAGAAGGTTCATTGGCCAGGACATACATGCTTTCTGTAAACTTGTCAGTCACTATAAGAAGAAAAGAAAGGATATTTTTTCCTCAGAGCTTTGCTTCCACACCAAGAGAAAAATAAGGGTTCAAATAATACATGTCATGACTTCAAGCCACCAATACAAGAAAGGGATGTTTAGGCTTTGAGAAAATTCCAAAGTATAAAAACTAACCAGGAAAAAAGTTAAGGTAGTTGGCAGTCTAAAAGAGACAACTGCTTCAGAATGATAGATGAACATTGGTGCAAAAGGAGAGAAATGAAACTGGAAAACAGACTAAGAATTCAGGAGGCTGATGATAAATGTGAATCTTTCCTACTTCAGTTGTTATGGGTTGCTGCACAGTCAGCCAGATATTCAGACTGGATTTGGCATTTTTGTTATCCAATCGAGTCTTTCCCAAGGACTTGGGATAGGCAGATGTGGATTTTTGATGGCCTTAGAGGTATCATTACAGCATATAAGCTGTATCATTATTACATTTATATCCTGGGTTTTATGGATAACTCAAAGTGACAAACATATTTAAAATTGTATTTTTATCTGCTTTTTAAAAATAAATAACGGAAGGTGGGAAACACAGCTAATGCTCCGGCCTCCTATTTTTCCCATAACAACAACCCTGTGAGGAAGGTTGGGCTGAGAAAGAGAGACAACAAATCGCCCAAACTCACCCAGTCAGCAATCCAAATTTAGCTGGAATTCTCAATACTATTATTATTAAAATGTATCTTTAAGCTTAGGTCAAATTAATGTGGCCCAATCCCTTTATGCTCACGATGAATCAGTGAGGAAGTTAGGCGCAGAGACTACAACTGAACAGTTGAGAACTGAGTTTCCAGCATGGTCTTTTCTAAGGTTAAAATATTCATTGGAGGAGTAAATCCGGCTCATTCTAGCTGATTTTATTTCTGGAGAAACATGCAGTCTTTCAAGCTGCGTTTTCAGTCTTAAAACAAAAGGTCAAGCTCAATTGCTGGGAACTTAGGACACAGAATAATACAGTGGGAAGGGACCTCTGAGGCTTCTAGTCCAACCCTCTGCTCAAGTAGGACACCCTATAGCATTTCACACATGGTTGTCTCATCTCTTTGAAAGCCTCTAGTGATGGAGCACCCCACAACTTCTATTCCATTGGTTGACTGCTTTCACCATGAGGAAATTTCTCCTTAGCTCTACTTGTTTCTTTCCTTCCTGGCCACAACAGCTTCTTGGCAACAACACAACAGTTAGCTTGCCATTGCCATTCTCCACTCTCAGGTCAGCATACTTTTCTGGAATTACTGAGTGGTCTCTCCTTTCCACGCCTTAGCCAGCTGCAACTCAGCATAGGTTGGGTGAGAGACGCCTGCGCAGAGTCAGAGCAGTAAAAATGAAATCTCTCATTCAATGCAATAGAACTCCCCTGTCCAATTTCTAGCTTGGGAGAAGATGCCTGACCTAAACTGAAACAGAGCCATTTTTTTTTTCAATATTAAAATTAAAAACTGTTGGTATTCCAACCCGATTGGCAGAAATTGTCATGGTATGGATCCCGCAGGCCAGTTTTACTTTTGCTCCACAAATACCTAAAATCTCAACCCAGAGGGGCGGAGAGACAATAAGCACCCTTTTCTCCATTCTTCCCCGGACTTATTTTAGTGTAACATAAACCGGAAGTAGCCGTCATTGTTACCCTTTTTCACTTTCAGCTGCATTTCAGCCTCCTCCATGATACCGAACAGAGCCCAACCCGGCGTGACAAAAAGCGGACCGCAGAGCCGGGGCGGAATTCCAGCCGAGCAGCAACTTCCGGAAAGCTGGGTGCATCGTCAGAAACGTACCTGTGTGGAAACACCGCCCGAGGAGAAAGGTTCTTATTGGTTGTTTTTTTTTTTTAATTAAAACGTTGCGGAAAATGTACCGTTTCTTTCATCCCGTGAGGATTTATTGGATGCCCGGATTTCCCGTGCCGGGGTTCAGGCCTAAAAAGATGAGAAGGCTTATAAGAGAGCGTTTCCCTTTCCAGATGAATGGATGTCACCAGTCCCTAAGTATTTAATGAATACTCTTTTCTTCTTCTATTGTATTCATTGAGTCTCTCTAACATGGTCAGTGGATCCTGGAAATAAATCCCGCTGCGCTCAGTAGAGTCACGTCTTTCAGAAACCATGGAATGTTCTTCTAAATATATATATATTTTTAATGTTTGGTTTGTTCCTGTGTTTTCAGTTTTTGTATTTATTGTTTTTATGCCGTATCGATTTTAGTTTGGTTTTATTTATGATATTTCTTATATGCCAGCTGAGGAATTCTTGCACTTGAAAGCCATATATTTTTAAAGTTGCTGTTGCTGAGAAACACTGTTTTACTGTACAGAATTGGTTGTTTTGTCTGGGCCCTCCCAAAATGAGAACATTTATGCTGTGTTTGCACGTGCTGAGCATGGAAAATTGAAGACATGTTTAGGCTTCATTCTGTCTTCGGTTGGATGAGAAACACCCCTTGTTTGGTTCGTTTGACATTGGATTATCCATACTCAAAAAATGGATTAAAAATAGTAGCCAAACTACTTGAACATGTTTTGTGAATGTAATCTTAAAGAAAGTAATTGAACTGCTTTGCAAGCAAGGAATAGGCTTTGAAAGAAAAATATGGGCCAGTACGATCACTTTTATTTCAAATTTGTTAACTCTTTAAACAATTTTTTAAAGAATGATTGAAACGAGTCCCATGGTTTTAGGGGGTTAGTTTTAGATGAATTTTATAAGCCAAAGGAAGAAGAAGAGAGAGAAGGAAGGAAGGAAGGAAGGAAAAAAAGGGCATGGAAAAGAAAGGGAAAGGAGAGGAGCTTTATAGTTCCACAGAGAAAAAAAAATGCAATATCTTATTTTGTCCAACATTGTTTTGGGATCGTTTTTATCTTCCTCAGCTATTCTTTAGCTAAGGAAATCAAGCCAGCCCCAGATATATTTATTTTTAATAGCTGCATCGCAATCTAAACTTTTAAAAGCGAACATCGGGAGTTCCCAAAATTGCCAGGGAAGAATTCATTTTTTGCCCTTTACTTTGGGTTTAAAAACCAACAAAAGAGCGGTCCCTTTAAGACTCAACATTCGGAAGGAAAGCAGCAGCACCCCCTTCTGACACATAATACGCGGAGTGTTCGGGTGGGTGGCGCCAATTCCGTCGGTTCATTCATAAAATCCCGTAAACTCCCGGGAATCCCTTAAAGGGCCCACAAGCCAGGTGTGTGTGTGTGTGTGTGTGTGTGTGTGTTTAAAAAGACATAACCTGAGATTCAGATGCATTGTGGGAAGAGAATGCTATTTTCACTTTGCATCAGAGAGGGCTGCAGGGTTGTTTGTTAGCATTACTTCCTGTCGAAGCTGGGATTGTCGACGATCATGCTATGATCATTCGGGGTCTGTCCTTCTAAACCTGGTTCAAGAAGTCTCAGGAAAGGAAAGGTGAGTTAAGAATTGCATCTTCAAACCAAGTTGCTCCTGCTTCTTGCTCCTGCTTGAAATTGCTTCACTGCTTCCTCTTTGGCCATTGTTAATCCGTAGCTGGTTATGTATTCATCCATGTTAATGTATCCATCCATTAGCTCAGGGTTTCTCAACCATGGCCACTTTAAGAGGGGTGGACTTCAACTCCCAGAATTCCCCTTGCTGGCTGAGGAATTCTGGGAGTTGAAGTCCACCCCTCTTAAAGTGGCCAAAGTTGAAAAACACTGCATTAACTAATTGTGGTTCTATCCTACCAGGTATGCCCCTCTGAGCTTCTGAGCCAGCCCATGCCATTCAGTGTTATCACTTCACTTTCAGAGTGTGTCAACACACCTGCAGACACAATAACAGCGCTGTGATTCTAAAATGATCCAAGCCACCGGCCGAAGGGATCCTGAAGTTTCAGCTAGTGACAGAAAAGATGAAGACAATGATGACACGATAATAAATCTGCAATTGTTTCCATATTCAGAAGCTGGAGATAATTCAAATGGTATGTTCAAGCCCGAATGGAGGGAATTCTGAGGGGAAGATTAGATATGAGAGGATAACTACAGCAGAAATCAGCTTCCAAAAATCTGTTTTTTTCAGAGTAAAGATGGAAGTTTCTCAGTCTTATGATCCAGATAGTCCTCTACTTATGACCACAATCGAGCCCAACATTTCTGTTGCTAAGCAATACAGTTGTTAAGTGAATTTTGCCCCATTTTACAGTTAAGTGAATCACTGGTTGTTAAGTTAGTAACACAATTGTTAAGCGAATCTGGCTTCCCCACTGATTTTGCTTATCAAAAGGTCGCAAAAGGGGATCGTGTGACCCTGAGACGCAACTGTCATAAATAGGAGCCAGTTGCCAAACAGCTGAATTTTGATCATGTGACCACGGGGATGCTGCAAAAGTTGTAAGTGTGAAAAATGGCCATAAGTCATTTTTTTCAGTGCTGTTGTAACTTTGAATGGTCATTAAGTGAATATAACTCAACGGCTACCTGTATTCAAGTTAAATTAGGAATTATGAAGATGCTGAGTAGTGGAATATTGTCTTTAATTTAAATTGCAGTCCTGTACACACTGAAAAATAAACCCTATTTAATAATAAAAAAAATTCTACATTGCACTGAGCTAGATACCCTGTTTCTCCAACAATACGGCCTCCCCCAATAGGAAGTCCCAGCATGTTTTATAGGCATGAAATGAAATTAAGCCCTTCCCCCCAAATTAAGGCCTATATTAAAACATGCAAAATGGGGGGAATGGTGGGGGGGCTTGCTGGTAGGAAGTACTTTTGTTGCACACCCAGATATGGTGCTGCCTGCATTGACCCCAGTATGAAGTGGGGCACACCAATGCCGAGATCAACATCCAAGCCGTCGCTGCCTGCCCACCCGAAGATGCAAGGAGGGGGAAATGAAGTCACCCCCAAAAAGACGGCCTAGTCATTTTTTAGGGGCTCAAAAAAAAAAAAAGACCCGGCCTTATTATATGAGAAACATGGTAGCTTAATGTTACAACTGAAGGAACGAGATACTTCAGAATTCTATGAAATATGGAAAAAAAAAATAATTGGAGGGATATGAAAGGAAGTAAAAAAAATGTAAAATAGAAATTAAAGAGTTTATACTGCAATAAAATTCCTAATTTAAATTTAATTTAAATTAATTTAATTTAATTTAAATTTAGGAATATTCATATTCCTAATATGAAGATCTACAATGCAAAGATGTATATAGATGTGTGTGTGTGTGTGTGTATATATCTATATATCTATATATCTATATATCTATATCTATATCTATCTATCTATCTATCTATATGTATATATTTGTTTTTTTAAGCTTTCGCGGGTACTTACATGTGTGCTGTTCAGCTTCCCTCGGGTATTATCCCATGTCATTGTAGTGCTGTTAAAGTTGTAGCAACGTTTCAACAGAATCCCATCTGCCATCATCAGGCTTCTGTATGGATGTGGGTCTCACAGCTCCTGGCTTCAAATTCAAGGCTGGTCCATTCTGATTGGCATCACATCAAGACTGCCTTCAAGACAGACAAAAAAATAGTAGCCATCCTAAGAAACCCCAAAGACAAAATTGACCTGGAAAACCAAGGCATATACGAAATTTCCTGTACATTATGCCCGGCCACGTACATTGGACAGACCAATAGAAGAATAAGTACCCGCCTAGATGAACACAAAAATGTGGTAAAAAAGCTGGAACACACCTCCTCACTAGTCCAACACATGAAAGCCACAGGTCACAACATCAACTTCAATGGCACTAAAACCCTAGCCACTATAGAAAACCACAGAACCATCAGAGAATCATCAGAGAACAATCATCAGAAGAAGAATCATCATCAACCACAGAATCATCAGAGAAGCCATAGAGATTGAAAAAAGACCTGAAAGCATGAATAGAAGAGATGATTCCAGCAGACTGTCAATCATTTGGAAACCTGCACTCTT